>CM060678.1:198098587-199298587 GCA_030686995.1 Artemisia argyi
GTTCAAACTTTGGTTTCTTGCTAAAGTATCTCTCAGGTCTTCGTGTGATCACTACGTGTGTGTGTGTGTGTGTTTGTGTGTGTTTTGTTCACTTTGTAAAATATATACCATATTGTGCAGGTTTCAGAGTGGATGAACAAGAAAGGCATGTGTGCATTTACACCTACAGATCATGCAGTGCAGTTGGACCTCATTGGCAAGGTCCACGGGTTTGTCGAGGCTGAAAACTATTTTAATGCTTTAGCTGAAGAAGATAAAAACGGTAAGACATATGGTGCTCTCCTCCATTGTTATGTCCGACAACGTGAAACCGATAAATCTCTTTCACACTTTGAAAAAATGAAAGAAAAAGGTCTTGTTGACTCACCTATCACGTATAATGACATCATGTGTCTTTATATACGTAGTAATGAAACCGAGAAGGTTCTTGATGTTTTAAAAGAGATGAAAAAGAGTGGAGTCAACCCTGATAACTTGAGTTATAGAATGTGTATAAATTCCTATGGAGATAAAATGGACATCGAGGGGATGGAAAAGGTATTGTCGGAAATGGAAAAAGACTCAAATATTGTTATGGATTGGAACACGTATGCTGTTGTTGCAAACTGTTATATCAAAGAAAAGCTCATAGATAAGGCTTATAACACCTTAAAGAAAGCTGAAAAATTAGTTGCAAAAGATGGGCTTGGGTACAACCACTTAATCTCGCTACATGCACGTCTAGGAAACAAAGAAGGTGTTCTTAGATTATGGGGTCTGCAAAAGACTGTGTGTAAGAGACAGATTAACAGAGATTATACCACAATGGTGAAATCTTTGGTAAGAATTGAGGAGTTTAAAGAAGCCGAGAAGCTTCTAGTTGAGTGGAAATCATCTGGAAATGTTTATGATTTTCAAGTCCCACTTATTCTTATTGATGGGTATTTAAAAAAAGATTTGTCTGATAAAGCAAAGGATTTGCTAGATAATCTGGTACAAGAAAAAAAGGCAACAACTCCTGATATTTGGGGGCTTGTGGCGGATAGTTTCTTGAAGAAAGGTGATGTTGGGAAATCCTTAAGCTGTATGGAAAGCGCGTTTTCTTTGCCATTAGAATATAAAGATTGGAAATTAGATTCAAAAACTGTCTACAAGTTGTTAGAGGGTTTTGGCGAGAAAGCTAGTTCTATAGAGGTTGAAGATTTTGTGTACGAGTTGAGGAAATTTGTGAAACTAGATAGAGGAATGTATCATACTTTGATGAAAGCTTACATCAATAGTAATAAAGACACAGGCTATGTTTGTGACATTATGAAAGATGATGGAATCGAAATCAACAGCAAGTGGAAGATCCCAAAGGAGTAGTTTTTGTTGCCATGCTTATACTTTTGTATAACTTATTAGTACTTTTTTCTTCACTTTTAAGTTGTAACGTGTAGGATGAATTGCGCATTCTGGTAGCCGACTTACCATAACAAGTTTAGAAAAGTCAAGCCTTTTCAGATTTGATCATGAGTTTCTTACAGACAGTTTCATGACTTGAAATCGAAATACTGTATTCTAAGTGTTCGGTTAAGATTGATGTTTATGAGTATAGGATCAAAGATAATCTGATTTTCTAACACCAGGTATGAAATTACTGTTCTTTGCTGTTGGTTTTAACTGATATCGCATCAAATAGGTATGCTATAGTAAACAGATTACGCTTTGTTCTTGAGTTTTAAAGCGAAGGAAAATGAAAAGAATAGAAAAGGGAAAAGAAAATGAAAGTAAAAACAATAATTACAAGCTCCTGTAGGATTGACACCATGCTTAACTACATTTACTTCTTAGACTAGCACCATATCATATGATACTAGAAAAGTCAGGCATCATTAAACATACAATTCTCTCCTTCAGAAGAAAACATGCTACTGCCTCAACTACATTTCCTCACCTTTTTCTTCAATCCAAAAACCAAACTGCAGCAGCCACCTGACAAAGGAATTGGACCAAAAAAAACAGACAACGCATCATTAAGACTGAGCATATTCTTTAATAAGGCTAGAAATATACAATGAAATCTCATCTTTCATGACTTTCTATGCTTAGCTACTTGCTCAAACTTAAACCAATAGCCATTAATACACACTTCTTATCAAATGAATTCCAAACCGACCTATATCATATCAATACCAAGAGAAACTAGAATAGGTGGTTCATATGTTCTTCAGATAGAGGAAAGAAAAATGAAAGTAATCATAAATCATGTTTTTAAGTTGAACGAAAAGAAACATAACACGCCCTTTAATTGTTAGTGAAAAGTCTTTTAAAAAAGGCATATTAGTCTTTACACATAATATATTAAAGTTCCATTATTTTCCTTTAAAAGAAAACTTAACAACATAAAAAACATTCCATTTTCTTTCTTTTCCTCCAATTATAACTCAAAAGCACATTGTGGATGTTGACTCAATTTTTTATAGGAGTTGACTTTTCAATTGACCAATATGAGGGCTTGATTTTGCAATTGAGCTCTCCTATTAGTTAATTAAAACATCCAATTGAGAAAAAAAAAAATCCTTTATTATATAAAATATTATTATCTTGTATATATAAATGTATTCTTATTTCCAATCAGCATCATGAACAGTATGGACCGCATAGTTGTAATAATAAGTTAACTCTTAAAGATAACTCAAACTTCTTTCAAGGTGAGGATCAAGACTACATTTTTATAGAGTTTAGGAACAATTCGAGAACGTTTACCGTTTAATTATAACCTATCATATATGTTGTCATCTCGACTGATGTGTTTAACATCTCTTGTACTTCAATAAAGATTTCAAGTTAACTTTACAAATCTAGAAGCTGCTTTGAGGTTTTGAGATGCATTTGTTGGAAATCATCGGGAATTATTAAGATTGTTAAGATCTCAACATAATTTGAACAATGGTTAATGAGATCATGTTGTTCATGACCACGGTTAAAATTACCATTGTTGTTTCCTTGGACGTCATGAATGCCCTTTGTTGTCACTTGTTATCCCAACGAGGGTGCAAAAAGGTTGTTTAAGAAACATCACGATATGTTAACGACTTGGTTGGTAAACTGATGTAGACTAAGTAACAAGACAACACAAATCGGATCTGTTGATTTTGATTCACACGTAAACCAGGAACGATTCTTTTAACAATCGTTGATTCAATTGAATACCGACTATTAGGATTCTTAGCAAGAAAACTGCCAAAAATAGACTTTTCGTATTTTCATGAACTGATTAGCCACAAAGGCAATACACTTATTAAATAGAGAAACAAAGTCGAAATGGACCCTTAAGAACAAACGGGCGGAAAGCTGTTACAAAAACAAAAGTCTAAAAAACCCGAAAAAAACATAAAAATGCAAATAACTCATAAAATAGAGTGTTTTAGGGCTCGAAAATTCCGTAAACTAACGAAGTCCATTTACCACAACGTGCTCCTCGTTCCAAGCTTCGAATCGACTAGTCATGGGCCTGAAACGGAGCCCCGTAGCTCAAGTTATGCCCATTTTAGTGATGCCACTTTTGTCACGCGATCTTGAGCCTCCAGAAATGCAATGGCCCGTTCATTAATAGTTAGGCCCACATTATAAACTCTATGAGATTTGGTGAACAAAACTTATTTGTAAAAGTAGCATAAAGTTCGATCACTAAACGTGATTTAACTTGATACATTTCATTATAATGCAATCACTAAACGTGATCTATAAAGTTCGATCATATTTGTATCAAAGGTAGCTAGCATAATAAATGGGTCATCATTTTGGTCAATGGCTTTGGCAAGGACATGTCCTCACCAAAAGCCGGCCCACGTCACCAGCTTCACTTAGATAATCACCTAGTGTAAATTAAACACATACGGTAATTAACTGGTTATTATTTTGGTCAAAACCTTTTGGCGAGAACACGTACTTGCCAAAGGGTTTAAAGCATTGTTTTGTTTGTTTTTTTTTTTTTTTTTTTTTTTCTAGTGATCGTGCATTTTTTTTTTTTTTTGGAAAATTTGCATGCCTTCTTACTAGCCTTATTAGAAAGCTTGGAGCACAAGGTAAACTTTTTGTATAAATACCCACGATAATAAACCATACGTATCACTACCATACATAACAATCGATAACCCTATTAAACTCAACCAGTCGATCACCATTGTTTTCACCATAATCCAGTCGCATGGATCACCTACGACAAACTGGTAAAATCATTGATGAAGATCGAATTCGTGACCGTATACTTCTCGAAAAACAGACTAATCTCATATCTAAAAACGATAATCTCGTATTTGAAAACAATAATGATTTAGGTGGCGATGAATATGATTTTCGCCACGTTTTCTATTCGTTGGTGGATAGAACCATAACTCATGAGCTTCGCCATCTCAATCTGAAGCTCAACAAATTCCTTCTTAAAACCACTTATGATCCTAGGTTTGAAGTGCATCTCAATAGCTTCATTCGTTATGCTCTTGATTGTAATGTGCAAGATCTTGATATCTCTTTACTGGATGATATAGGAAACTCTGTGAAGCAGGTTGTGTTTCATAAGTCGTTCTTCATCAACCCATCTTTTACTAATCTTAAATTAAAATGCTGTTTTGCTAATCCAACGGGTTTCGTTATAAGTTGGGTAAACCTCAAGTCTCCATGTCTCTCGAATATCAATTTAAATGATGATGTGATTCAAAGTATATTATCCGGAAGTCCTCGTCTTGAAACATTGAAGTTGAATTACTGCCATGGTTTAACCCGGCTTGATATTACTTCAAAGAGTGTTAAGAAGGTTGGCATCTGTTGGTGTATTCCTAAAGGTGGTTTCTTACATTTAAATG
Source organism: Artemisia argyi (assembly GCA_030686995.1). Taxonomy (NCBI): domain Eukaryota; kingdom Viridiplantae; phylum Streptophyta; class Magnoliopsida; order Asterales; family Asteraceae; genus Artemisia; species Artemisia argyi. The sequence goes on from CM060678.1 coordinate 198,103,414, forward strand.
CTCCTAGTATTTTGTCATTAACAATCCAAGGAAATGGTACAGTAAATAAAGTTGTATTGCTAGATGTCTTTTCTTTAGTTAAAGCTAAGTTTTTCCATAAACCCCATTACTTCGTGCCTTACGATGATCATTCCGAATACGATATGCTTAAAGGACATATTCTGCAACTTGGTCATGTCAAGCACGAGCTTAAACTTAAACTTGGGAGGAGGTGTTATGAGGTAAAATTTCCTTTCTTTTTAATTTATCAAGTTTTAATTTCTCTTATCTTATGTGTTTGCAAGTTACTCATTACGATTTTTTGTTTATAGATTTTCTCCGGGTTGGTAGATCAAGGTGTCATCGTCCCACCTAACATCAATCTCGTTTGTGATTATAAGCTTGATTAGTAGCGCGCAGGCACTTTACGTTCATGTTTATAGCCTAGACCAGCTGGTTGCTGCTTCCCAAATGAGTTGATGTTTTATGTTACCTTCATTATGTATTAATCTCTTTTGGTTTCAGATTTAAACGCGCTCTATATTACGCGGTATTAGTATGTTTTGTGACTTTTAAACCTAATTGATGAGAGACATCACAAATTCTGATTATTGGAAAGCAGTTGAGTACTTGAGTCTCTTTCTTTGTACATTCGAGGAACCAAATCAGCTACAACTCATCCTTGTAAAATGAAAACAGAACAACATCAGATAAATCGGTCAGTATTAAAGTAAAAATGAACAAGTTATTAGAACTTAAATATATTCTAAAAACTCTACAAAAGATTCAAAATACGGCGGCCATTGGCATTCTTTTATTTTATTTATTTATTTATTTATTTTTGCGCGGCAACAAAATTTAAATATAACAAACAAAACGCACCATAAGTGCATATTACAGTGAAGTAAACCGACAGTTTGAAACTAACGAGACCACTCAAAGATCAAACCACAATTTCACCACTTGTATGCTATATCTATAAGACATAGAAGTTAAAGTATTCAAGGGGCATAAATGGTCGATCAAATACAACACCAAATAAGTCCAGCCTTTTCAGATTTGATCATGAGTTTATTATAGACACTTTCATGACTTGAAATTGCAATGGTGCATTCTAAGTGTCAGGTTAAGACTGATTTATTTTGAGTATAGGATCAAAGATAATCTGGTTTTCTAACAATTGAAAGATTGTTATAAAATAAAAACAGGTCTGAAATTACTGTTCTTTGCTGTTGGTTTCAGCTGATATCACTATCCTGTTCCAAATTATGTCAAAACTCTTTTCAAGATCCATGTAGTTATACAAAAACAGCTTGTTCACCTCAAATGATTTAACTTTATTATCAAAAGTGAGCAACTGTCGGTACAAGACCATAGAACTGAAAATATAATCACATCAAGTAGGTATACTCTGGTAAGCAGATTTTCGTTACTTTAGTGAAACCGTTATTTGATGTCTAAACCAATAAAAAAACCGGTTTCTGAAAAAACTGAATAGTAGTGTCTTTGGTACTCAGCTTCCCATACTATAATTTTGGTTAATCGAACCAGATTGTTTCCGATATAGACCATGTAATGTCTGTAATAGCCAAAAGATATATGTAAGTTAGTATATGTAATTCGTATGTATTATTTTAGTGTATGGGTCAGTATGTAAAAGTTTGTTTATGGGTCGAGACTTCTTAACCCAAACCGGCCCAATATGCAGCAGTTAAGTTTAGGCGGTTATTTAGGTTTAAAGGGTTGCAACGGTTATTAATATTATGAATCGGTATGTCTATTGAAGACACCGTTCATCTTGTATATATAGTTAGGTTTCTGTAAACATCAAGGGTAACCCTTTTCAGATATATTTTATCAATAAAATTACAGTGATTATATACTTTAATCAAGAACAAATATGAGTGATTATTATAGAATTATTATGTGTGTTTGAAACCTGGGCAACATCCGAGACCTTCATCAACGGAATTACATATCTCGAATACAAAGTACAAAAATTCAGACCCAAAGGGTCAAATCGCGCATGACACACACACACAAAAATCTCCATTGTTATGTCCGACAACGTGAAACCGATAAATCTCTGTCACACTTTGAAAAGATGAAAGGAAAAGGTCTTGTTGAATCACATGTCACGTATAATGACATTATGTGTCTTTGTATACGTTCTAATGAGACAGATAAGGTTCTTGATGTTTAGAAGAGATGAAAAAGAATGGAGTCAACCCTGATAACTTGAGTTACAGAATGTGTATCTATGGAGATAAAATGGACATCGAGGGGATAAAAAAGGTATTGTCGGAAATGGAAAAAGACTCGAATATTTTTATGGATTGGAACACTTATGCTGTTGTTGCAAACTGTTATATCAAAGAAAAGCACATAGATAAAGGCTAATAACACCTTAAAGAAAGCCGAAAAATTAGTTGCAAAAGATGGGCTTGGGTACAACCACTTAATCTCGTTACATGCATGTCTAGGAAACAAAGAAGATGTTCTTAGATTATGGGCTTGGGTACAACCACTTAATCTCGTTAAATGCATCGTCTACTCCATTACAAGCCAACCAACCTCCTGTAGGATTGACACCATGCTTAACTACATTTACTTCTTAGACGAGCACCATATCAGATGATGCTAGAAAAGTCAGGCATCATTAAACATACAATTCTCTCCTTCAGAAGAAAACATACTACTGCCTCAACTACATTTCCTCACCTTTTTCTTCAATCCAAAAGCCAAACTGCAGCAGCCACCTGACAAAGGAATTGGACCAAAAAAAACAGACAAGGCATCATTAAGACTGAGCATATTCTTTAATAAGGCTAGAAATATAAATAAGCATGAGCAAAGCTAGGACAACGAAATCTCATCATTCATGACTTTCTATGCTTAGCTACTTGCTCAAACTTAAACCAATAGCCATTAATACACACTTCTTTATCAAATGAATTCCAAACCGACCTATATCATATCAATACCAAGAGAAACTAGAATAGGTGGTTCATATGTTCTTCATATAGAGGAAAGAAAAATGAAAGTAATCATAAATCATGTTTTTAAGTTGAACGAAAAGAAACATAACACGCCCTTTAATTGTTAGTGAAAAGTCTTTTAAAAAAGGCATATTAATCTTTACACATGATATATTAAAGTTCCATTTTTTTCCCTTAAAAGAAAACTTAACAACATAAAAAACATTCCATTTTCTTACTTTTCCCCCAATTATAACTCAAAAGCACATTGTGGATGTTGACCCAATTTTTTAGGAGTTGACTTTTCGGTTGACCAATATGAGGGCTTGATTTTGCATTTGAGCTCTCCTATTGGTTAATTAAAACATCCAATTGACCAAAAAAAAATCCTTTATTATATAAAATATTATTATCTTGTATATATAAATGTATTCTTATTTCCAATCAGCATCATGAACAGTATGGACTGCATAGTTGTAATGATAAGTTAACTCTTAAAGATAACTCAAACTTCTTTCAAGGTGAGGATCAAGACTACATTTTTATAGAGTTTAGGAACAATTCGAGAACGTTTACCGTTTAATTATAACCTATCATATATGTTGTCATGTGTTTAACATCTCTTGTACTTCAATAAAGATTTCAAGTTAACTTTACAAATCTAGAAGCTGCTTTGAGGTTTTGAGATGCATTTGTTGGAAATCATCGGGAATTATTAAGATTGTTAAGATCTCAACATAATTTGAACAATGGTTAATGAGATCATGTTGTTAATCACTACGGTTAAAATTACCATTGTTGTTTCCTTGGACGTCATGAATGCCCTTTGTTATCACTTGTTATCCCAACGAGGGTGCAAAAAGGTTGTTTAAGAAACATCACGATATGTTAACGACTTGGTTGGTAAACTGATGTAGACTAAGTAACAAGACAACACAAATCGGACATGTTGATTTTGATTCACACGTAAACCAGGAACGATTATTTTAACAATCGTTGATTCAATTGAATACCGACTATTAGGATTCTTAGCAAGAAAACTGCCAAAAATAGACTTTTCGTATTTTCATGAACTGATTAGCCACAAAGGCGATACACTTATTAAATAGAGAAACAAAGTCGAAATGGACCCTTAAGAACAAACGGGCGGAAAGCTGTTACAAAAACAAAAGTCTAAAAAACCCGAAAAAACATAAAAATGCAAATAACTCATAAAATAGAGTGTTTTAGGGCTCGAAAATTCCGTAAATTAATGAAGTCCGTTTACCACAACGTGCTCCTCGTTCCAAGCTTCGAATCGACTAGTCATGGGCCTGAAATGGAGCCCCGTAGCTCAAGTTATGCCCATTTTAGTGATGCCACTTTTGTCACGCGATCTTAGGCCTCCAGAAATGCAATGGCCCGTTCATTAACAGTTGGGCCCACATTATAAACTCTGAGATTTTGTGAACAAAACTTATTTGTAAAAGTAGTATAAAGTTCGATCACTAAACATGATTTAACTTGATACATTTTATTATGAATAATTCTACATCCACTCACAATTTACACAAAAAAACCCACTCACTGACGTGTCAGCGAGCTGATTGGTTGGTTTTTTGTGGGCCACAAAAAACCAACCAATCAGCTCGCTGACACGTCAGCGAGTGGGTTTTTTTGTGTAAATTATGAGTGGGTGTAGCACACCTCTTTTATTATAATGCAATCACTAAACGTGATCTATAAAGTTCGATCATATTTGTATCAAAGGTAGCTAGCATAATAAATGGGTCATCATTTTGGTCAATGGCTTTGGCAAGGACATGTCCTCACCAAAAGCCGGCCCACGTCACCAGCTTCACTTAGATAATCACCAAGTGTAAATTAAACACATACGATAATTAACTGGTTATTATTTTGGTCAAAACCTTTGGCGAGAACATGTACTTGCCAAAGGGTTTAGTCAAACTTCCTTCCATCTCTTGCACAGTCAAAGTCTCGAAGTCAAGTTTTTTTGTCGTTTAGTGATCTTCGACGAAAACATGGGTGTCCTCATCAGAAATCTCGTCGCCTATCCTCCATTTTCTTCTAGTGGTTCTGCATTTTTTTTTTTTTTTTTTTTTTTCAAATTGGCATGCAGCCAAGATATGCAAAAAGGTAGTCGCCGTGGGATTACGGCTCGCAATGTCGATTCGGAAACCCATGTTATAAAAAAATAATAAAAAAAAAAAAAAAAAAAAAACGCCCTTATTATTATACTTATATCATTTAGTTGCATTATTAGAAAGTTTGGAGCACAAGGTAAACTTTTTGTATAAATACCACAATAATAAACACTAAGCTCGTATCACTACCATACATCACAATCGATAACCCTATTTATTAAACTCTTATCGCAACTGGTCGATCACCATTGTTTTCACCATAATCCAGTCGCATGGATCACCTACGACAAACTGGTAAAATCGTTGATGAAGATTGAATTCGTGACCATATAATTCTTGAAAAACAGACTAACCTTATATCTAAAAACGATAATCTCATATTTATAAACAATAATGATTTTGGTGATGATGAATCTCGCCACGTTTTCTATTCATTGGTGGATAGAACCATAAATGATGAACTTCGCCATCTCAATCTGAAGCTCAACAAATTCCGTCTTAAAACCACTTATGATCCTAGTTTTGAAGTGCATCTCAATAGCTTCATTCGTTATGCTCTTGATTGTAATGTGCAAGATCTTGATATCTGTTTATCGACTTTACTGGATGATTTAGGAAAGCCTGTTGATCTGGTTGTGTTTGATAAGTCGTTTTTCATCAACACATCTTTTACTCATCTTAAACTAAAATATTGCTGTTTTGCTAATCCAACGGGTTTCTCTATAAGTTGGGAAAACTTCAAGTGGCATCTCTCGTGCATTGCCGATTTAAACAACGATTTGATTCAAAGTATATTATCTGGAAGTCCTCGTCTTGAAACATTGAAGTTGGATTACTGCCATAGATTTACCCGGCTTGATATTACTTCAAAGAGTGTTAAGAAGGTTGGCATCTCTGGGTGTATTCCTAGAGATTTCTTACATCTAAATGCTCCTAGTATTTTGTCATTAACAATCCAAGGAAGTAGCTTATTAAATCCTCTTGTATTGCTAGATGTCTTTTCGTTAGTTAAAGCTAAGTTTTACTTTCAGCCCCATTACGTCCACCTTTGCGATGATGATCACGAATACGATACGCTTAAAAGACATATTCTACAACTTGGTCATGTCAAGCACGAGCTTAAACTTAAACTTGGGAGGAGGTGTTCAAAGGTAAAGTTTCTTCTTTTTAATTTGTCAAGTTTTCTCTTATGTGTTTGCAAGTTACTCATTACTACTATTATTTGTTGATAGATACTCTCCGTGTTGGAAGCTCAAGGTTTCATCGTCCCACCGAACATCAAACTCGTTTTTGATTATAATCTTGTTTGATAGATGGCGATTTAACTTCATATTTAGCCTAGACCAGCTGGTTGCGCGCTGCTTCCCAAATGAGTTGATGTTTTATGTTACCTTCATTATTTATTAATGTCTTTTCCTTGGTTTCAGATTTAAACTTAAAAAACTATATTAAGCGGTGTTATTATGTTTTGCGACTTTTAAACCTAATAAATGAGACATCAGAAATTCTGATTATTGGAAAGCACTTGATCCAAGTCTAAGTCCCTAATTTTTCCCTGTGAGTACTTGAGTCTCTTTCTTTGCAATAGTGCATTCTAAGTGTCAGGTTAAGACTAATTACTGTTCTTTGCTGCTGGTTTCAGCTGATATCACTATCCTATTCCAAATTATGTCAAAACTCTTTTCCAGGTCCATGTAGTTATACAAAAACAGCTTAAATGATTTAACTTTATTATCAAAAGTGAGCAGCTGTCTGTACAAGACCATAGAACTGAATATATAATCACATCAAGTTGGTATACTCTGGTAAGCAGATTTTCGTTACTTTAGTCAAACCGTTATTTGATGTCTATACCAAGAAAAAAACTGGTTTACAACAAAACTGAATGGTAGTGTCTACTCATACTATAATTTTGGTTCGATGTCAGACCGATCGAGCCAGATTGTTTCTGAGAGGCATCAACAGAATTGCATGTCTCAAATACAAAGTACAGAAATTCAGACCCAAAGGGTCAAATCGCGCATGACACAAAAAGAAAGAAAAAAACCTGCAATATTTTTAAAGTGGCACATTAAAGATTCAGGTTTATACTATGAGCAACTTCAAGTACAAAATTCCGACAATGATCACAAAAACCACATTAAGTTCAACACCATATCAAAATTCAGAAAACTCCTAAACAGCTCATAACACCACTACTTTATATATCAGTATGATAATTAAAAAAACGAGCTTCCACTACGAAAAACTTCGACACGAGTCCCGCCTTTTACTCTGAAAGGGTAGATGCAAGTTCACCGTTACTTTTAAGATCCAAAACGATATCACATCCTCCAATCAACTCACCTTTGTAATAAAGTTGCGGGAAAGTAGGCCAATTCGAGAACGTCTTCAGACCTTGTCTAACTTCCTCATCACTATAAATATCAAAAGATCCAAACTTTATACCTTCTTCCTTAAGGGCATTAACGACTTTTGAGCTAAAACCGCATTCTGGGGCATCTGGGGTACCCTTCATAAAGAGCATAACAGGTGCAGAGTTAACTAGCTTCTTCAAACGCTCCTCGAGAGAAATAATGCCTTTTTCTATTAAGATCTTTTGAAGTTCTCCACTTTTTTGCATTTCCAAGACAATATCCGATCCACCAATTAGTTCACTTTTGATGTATAGTTGAGGGTAACTAGACCAGTTTGAGTAGACTTTTAGGCCTTGCCTTACCTCCTCATCGGACAGGATATCAAAAGTCTTGAAATTAACTTTCTCTTCTCGGAGAATCTCGACCACCTGAAGATTCATTAAGATCAGTGATTCTTTATAATCAAATACCCTCTCCTTATCACTTATTTGAAAATAAACTAGATATATCAAAAGTGCACGTTGTAAAGTACAAATTGGGTGGCCACCAGCGTATTTGTGTAGGTAGTGTTGATATGTTTTTTAATCATAACCAATAAAAAAAAAAAAAAAAAAAAAAAAATGAAGTTTACACTTTAAAAGATGGGAGATGTCTCGTAAGGCCAAGTTGGCGTGGCTCTTTCAACATTTGTATAACTGGAGACCCACTGAAACTTATGCAAAAGTAAGGTGGTCTTTCTACTAAAAGTTTCAAGTAAGCCACCGAGCCACAAAAGGCATCGAGAGAACCGAACCACCTTGACTCATGACCCAACATGACCACGCTACCCCCAGTTTATATTTGTAATTTACCTAGTAAACGACAACTTCATTAACCCTGTGTACCTCCCGTCAAGTTATAGCAACAAAATTATAAACAAACGAGGAAAAAATAACCACCTTTCGGCTGAAACCGCATCTAGGTTCATCGGGATTTCCCTTCATAAAAAGCATAACAGGAGCAGAGTTGATGAGACTTTCAAGGCGGGAAGATAAGGCCGAGCTCAGCCCAGCAGAATCAGTCACTCCAGCTTTTTGGCCATTGGGTTCCACCACAGCTGACTTACTGACATCATCGTCGACCCCATGATCAGCAAAAGCTTGTTTCAATTCACCCCCCTCATGCATTGCAATTATAATATCAGACCCTCCAAGAAGCTCTCCTTTGCAGTAAAGTTGAGGATATGTAGGCCAGTTTGAGAACTTCTTTAGTCCCTCACGAACCTCATTGTCACTAAGAATATCAAAAGTTCCAAACTTCACGTTTTCGGCCTTCAAGATTTCAACAGCTTTTTTACTAAATCCACACTTCGGTTGTTCGGGTGTTCCTTTCATGAAAAGCATTATGGGGTGAGAACGGGTAAGTTTTTCAAGACGGGTGTTTAGATCAGTGACGCCAGCTGGCGGTGAAGGGTGAATGTTTTCTTGAGGAGAGCTGTTGACTTTTGCAAGATCTTGAATTGCTTCAAGAACCGAGGATCCTGCTGCCATCCCTAGACTAGCCGGTGCTGCCGGTTCGCCAGCATGGATTGACCCCACCACTTTTGAAACTTTATTTGCTAACTCAGCTGGATATGCACCTTCCAACGTATCAACCTTCTTGCCATCCTGTACAATAAATATACTGATTTTATTAAACTAGAAAACCGACTTTAGTACAGTATACAGTCACAACTGCACGTGCTAATTAGACTCGTCATCGGGAAGAAAAGTAAATGAATGAAGTTATCAGTTATTTCTCAAGAAGAAGTACATAATTTTTAAAGAATTTCTAGTGTGCTTCTAGAATTTGTATAGAACAAGTAAAAGTGTACCTAGATATGTAAACAAAAAAGTAAAAATATACCAGAAGGAATCAATGATTTTACTATGAAATATGTGAAGTGAAGCTACAAAATGGTATTCACGCCAATGTTACCTTAATAAAAACAAAGAAAGGCACAGCAGAAACTGAATATGCCTCGGATATTTCTGGTTGCTCTTCCGCTTCAACCTATGATTTCACAACCGGAAAAGAAAACAAGCATTAGTGTGTTTAATGCAAGGTGACATCTAATATGTGTAAACATTAATAATTCAAGAATTCAGTGCTGATATCACAACAACAAAACATACCCAATCCGGCCAGGACGGGGTATGGGGGAGGTAGAATGCAGGATAAACCCGAAAGTAGGGAATTCAGTGCTGATATGATTATATATTATTTTTATGTGTTATTTATGTTGATTGCTTTTCCTAAGTTCCTACTTCATAACTAACACACTTGAAAATGCCACAAACTAGTTTCAATTTGCATCTTCCTTGATGTAATTCTGTAGCCATTCTTAAAGATATCTTATATTCTAATGATACTTCAAACTTTAAAGTACACCGAATAACAGGAAGGAGCCATGAATAATAAAATTAACAGCCATCATAAACACTGATTATGCAAAAACATCGCTGTATTAACCATTTAACCTTTCAATTTTTGCACAAAGGTCACACTGACTCAAATAGTTAATAATTCCTCGGTTAAAATGTTTCGGTTATACATGAGACGAGTGGTCCCAAAAATACCAACAAGAATCGTCATGGAGTTACTTAGCAAATACAAATATACCCAGTCGAAAAATAGATTAGCCACATCCCCATATAAAATTGGCATATGGGGCGTTTGGATAAGCTTACTTAAGGGGCTTGTTAGCTTGTTGCAATTTCTAAAAACTGTAATGCTCTTTTGAAAGCTTATTTATAATGTTTATTAGCTTATTGTGTTATCAAAAGCCAAATAAGCATTAGCAACAAATTGGAGCTTTCTAAGGACGCATAGGCTCTTAAGCTTAAGCTTACAAAAAATTAAAAAAAAAAAAAAAAAAAAAAAAAAAAAAACCCCTCTAAGAAGACAATTAAGCATATAAACCAATACCAACAGAACAAAGATGAAATAATTTAGCAAATACATATATACCCAACTTTCACAAACCTTATAAAATGGCAACGAAAATAAGGTCAAATACACACATAACCATTTAACTAAAAACCCAAAGAAACCAATAAACCGGTACAAAAACCTATACCAACAAAATCAATCATAAACTTCTTTTAACAAAAACGAACATGTCCAGTTGGAAAAAAGAAACTGAAGTTTATAATAAAAACTTATTAGAGGATACGAAACAATACCAACAGAACTAATCATAAGCTTAGGGGGTGTTTGTCTAATGGGCTTATGAGCTTATTAAAAATTGATAAGCACATAAGCTTGGTTTTTTGGGCTTACAAGCTTATTCACTTTAGCTTATGAACTTTATAAGCTCGGCAAGATAAGCTCATAAACCCAAAATTTGAGCTTATCAAAATTTCAATATGTAATAAGCCCATCAAATAAGCTTAAACAAATACCATCTTATTTACATAAACAAACATGCCCAATACAAACATGCCCATTTGATAAAATTAACATATAAACTTTTAAAAGCCTACAAAACAGTACCAATAGAGCAAATCATAAACTTACTCATCAAATACAAACACACCCATTTAAAAAAGTCTAAACTTTATAACAAAACAGATTATAAAAATCATAGAATACAATACTTAACAGAGCTACTCATAAACTTAATAAGCAAACACAAACATAACCATTTGATAAAACTAACAAGGGACATTTACTTAAGCTTATTTGATTTCGGCTTATATTCATAAGCCACAAAGTTTCGGCTTATTTTGAGACTAATGGGCTTATATATATACCCTTGTTATGACACAACAAACTTATATAAGCCCATAAGTCTCAAAATAAGCCGGAAAATTGTGGCATATGAAATATACGCCGAAATCAAATAAGCACATAAGCCCACATATAAGCTTAAACAAATTATACCTAAGAGCATACAAATCATAACCTACTCATCAAACACAAACACACCCAATTAAAAAAGTCTAATCTTTATAACAGGAAAAAAAAAAAAAAAAAAAAAAAAAAAAAAAAAAAAAAAAAGTTAAAAAATCATAGAATACAATACTAACAGAGCTAATCATAAACTCAATAAGCAAATAAAAGCATACCCATTAAAAAAGTCTATTCTTTATAACAGAAAAAGCTATAAAATCATAGCATACAATACTAACAGAGCTAATCACAAACTCAATAAGCAAATAAAAACATACCCATATAAAAAAGTCTAAACTTTATAACAAAAAAAGCTATAAATTCATATCATACAATACTAACAGAGCTAATCACACACTTAATAAGCAAATAAAAACATACCCATATAAAAAAAGTCTAAACTTTATAACAAAAAAAAAGTTATAAAAAAAACATACTCTTAAAAAGTGGGCATTAGGGAAATCAGTAGAAAGATGAGAAAAGACTTGATCCATGTGTTTGGAAGCATCACACCATGATGCCCAAAAGTGAACCATAACTGCTGACCCATCTTTTACAAGATTATCCAGTTCTTGTTTTGACTTTATATCCTTTACACCACCCATTTTTTTTTCTTTTTTTCTTGCAAAACTCACAAACTGAATGTTTTTGTTTTGTGTTTTGGAGAAGAAAACCTAAACGAATCAAGATTTTTCTGTAACTTTTATTGTCGGCCGTTGATTTATTTGATTCTGTGTTAATGTTTTGATTGACCCGTTTTTCTAAAGTCGGGTTTGACCCGGTTTGATTCTAGAACTTTCTTAGGTCACATTGGATTTTTTTTTTTTTATTATTATTATTACAAGATTGTCAACGGTTGCTGCATTGCCAGCTTGCCTGCTTATTTTGTCAAATGTTTTTTTAGTGGTTCCTTTTCGGGGTTTTTTTTTTTTTTTTTTGCTTGCTGTATAGGAAAGTATAATGTTTAGCCGGCAATTGTTCTATTAATTTAAATGGTACTTGTTTCGTTTGTCGGTTAGTGCTTGTTTAGATGATTGCCACGTTGCGGGCGTGCCTGTTTAATAAAAGCCGTAAACTGATCATAAATTAAGTTCTAATAAAAGATCTTAAAAGCAAAAGCAGAAGCAATTATTATTAACACTTGTTTTTTTAAGTAATAAAATACATATAAAGATGATAATGGCATGACAATTGGCACACATACAATTGGGAAAAAAATGTTGCATAGGTGTTAGGCACAACTGCATTTATACTCTAGGTTTATACAAATGATGTAACAAAATTGCCTGCTACCTGTGCGAGCTGGCAGATGCACATAAGGCCTTGACTCAGGAAAAGGCGGAATATTTTGGTGGTCTCCTGGCCGGTCATGTGAAGCATGGGTACCTGTAGGTAAACCACCCACATCTGGAATACCTAAGGGACAGACAACGTAGGAGAATTACTATACACACAATGTCACCTGAACACTTTACAGCTATTTATAACATAACTACGCAGCAGTAAGCTCAAACATTGAATTGTTTAAATAGGACACGAAAAACGATTTGTAACAAACCAATAGCCAAGCAAGCAAACATAAGATTATAACCTTCATTGTCGCTTGACGCGGACATTGGATGAATGCTATCTGTAATTAAGGGCTCAGCATTCGAACATGAAGGAACCGAAGTATCAGCCACCGAATATCCTGTGGTTGTCGGTAACGAACACTGTAGCAGCAACCCCGATGCACCACCACAGTGGGCTTGACCTGCATAGAATCGTTATATTAGTTACAACCGTCCAAGAGCTAATATAAAAACACATTTGTAGCAAAAGGAGTCAGCTAACGCGTTAAAAAAAAAGTTTCAAAAGTTTAAACCTGGGCTAAAACGATCAGTAACACGCACCAACCTTCAGCCCCTCTTGTAAGAGACTGTAGCAGTTGCGAAAGCCGTGCATCATGCGAACCAATCGAACAGCAAATAATTAATATAAGAAGTTGTGCATCAGGCGAACCAAAATTACCTGTTCATTACTTTCGTTCATCAAGATCTCCTTTGCCTTGTTACATAATGACTTTACCTTCATTTTTTAAAAGCATAATAATATGAGACGTCGTTTTACCATTAGTTAATAATGAGTGGTACACCACGGTATAACTTTAAATTTTTATTTAACTCATGCAAATGCAATAACATTAACGTATTCTACAAAAACTAATTATGCCCCACATTAACGTATGCAAATGCAAGCTTCATCCCAAACGCCATGTATGCAACGTCTAGGATCAGACATTCTACTTAAGAGGTGCACGAACACATTAACGTATACAAATGCAAGCTTAATCCCAAATGACATGTATGCAACGTGTAGGATCAAACATGCTACTTAAGAGGTGCACGGACCATGTCCTGCATTCTTCGTTAATGTGGTGTTTGGATGTGCATTTCTACACCGATAATCTAAACAGAATTTCTGGTCACAGTGGGCTAGCGAGATTCCAGCATATGATTATCTAGTTTAGGAGTCAAAAAATCGGTTTAAAATAAGAGATTTTACCATTTTTTCAGCACACCCAAGCACTCCTAAAACAGTATTATACAAACCATTGTTACAGGTCCACAAATAATCGGTTAGGGGCTGTTTCAACATATTCGGTCTAAGAGGCTTTTTGGAATGGTTCAGTCTAAAAACGTTGTTTGGACAAATTTGGTATAAGAGGTTGTTTGGACACACATAAATTAATTTGGAGGTAGATGAATTCTTACTTTTATAGTAAGTACATGTTCTATTTGTAGGTTTGGTCTGCTATTCTGACCCGGATCTTTTGTTCTAATTGTAAACGGCACGGTAGCATGTGCCTTTGTGCAGGATTTCCATACGGATGTATGAAAGAAATTTGTAATCTTTAATCAGCTTTATAATACAAAAATCCGAAAATCCAGGCAAAAGATTGAAAGAAATTTACGAAAAACCATACTTACCGACCAAATTTGGAACTTAGGGTTTGCCTTTTTCCTCATCAATTTTCCACCGCTTCCCATCAACAGGCCATACACTTCGATTCAACCGAAAAGCTTCGATGTCAGCACATGCAGCTGCTACTCCAGCATACTCTTTTTTCTGCTTCCCAGTTAAATGAACCCGTACTTAAGCAAATATCGCACCTAAATTCTATAGACAACAACAGGTTACCTACAAATAAATTAAGTGAGTGAATATATCAACTAAAGAAGAAAATAACCGTACCTTTTTACGAACGATGATGTATGGTTCCAACTCAATATACGTATGAATGTTTGCCTGAAATATGATATCAGTATCCTCGAAACCTCAATATACGTGTTCTGCACTTCACAATAAGCTTCTTTTATGCGTACCTTTTTTTTACGTCGAAATCTGCAAATATGTTTTTGTTTTGCATGAGCCCACTTGTAGCAAATTCGGCCCATAACCTCATGAATTGGTGAATACGGCCTCTGTTTTATACCAAACAATTTGAACAACCCTATCAAAATATGTTTGACACTAAAGATTAAAGAAAGAACATGATTGTCAATTACCTTGGGCCAGAGAATGTGGTCATGTATTTCGTGTACCCGAGCTGTTGTAACTATTTTGTACATCATTGTTAACACCTATTACGACAACAAACTGTCCAAAATTAGTATAGGTTAAAGCAAAAAAGCAACGACAGGCTGCAATCACCATAAGTATTTGATGAGTTCATAAAAACTCATCATTTCTGTCAAATCTAAACAACAAAAACATGTAAAAACACTCAGAAACACCACAAAATACTACAAATATCCTTAGAAGGTGTTTTTATATGTTTCAAACATAAAAGAACTGAAAACAGGGAAAAACGGCCAAAGTTTACCAAATTGTCAAAATCAGTCCCTGAACTTTCAAGAAATGTCAGAAATGATCCCTGGATGATTTATTTTAAAGAAAAGTCAAAAACAGTCCTCAGGAATCATGAAATAACAATTTTTACCCTTGGAAGTTCAAAATATCAAAATTGGCAAAACAAGTCCCTGCAGTTTCAATATTGACAGAAAATACCCCTCAGTATTCAAAAATGGAATTTTATCATCAAATGGTCCTTGGTAATTCACAAATTGACAAATTTTACCCTTAGATGATAAATTCAAAGAAATTACAAAACAAGTCCCTATACTTTGCAATCTTGGCAAAAATGGTCCCCGAGTGTTTTAATTTGGAAAAATATTAAAAAGGACCTTATAATATTTTTAATGGCAAGAAAGGTCCTTTGTGATATACTTTGGAATAATTGCAAGTTTGATCCCTGGAAATTTAGAATTTACAAATTTAGTCCTTGGGCTAAACTATTACAAACCAAACGGATCAAAAATAAATAACAAAAAAATCCAATTCCAAATCCAAAACAAATAACCCAGGCCTGCTACTTTTTCACAAGGCCCAAAATACCACAAGCCCAAACAACCTTTAATAAAACGCTGGTCGTTGACCCGCGTTGACCCTCCACCTCCTTCTTCAACCTCCCACCCCCTCGCACCTGCTTCATCACCATCCACCATACCACCCCCCTCCACTTGCAATTACTTTCCACTCTAGTACACGTGTAACCCTCTCCAAGAGTTCCAAAGGTTTAGTATTGCTCCAAAATTGAACACGTACTACTCCCACCATCTCTGCATCACCTCAACCTACTATCCTACACCACCATCACCCCTTACACTCCATTTTGTTCCCTTAACCCTCCATTGTCACATCAATCGCATTAAATGCTTGAAAAACGGCTGCAAGTTACCTCTAGATATTTTGGCGCCAAAATATCATTTGAACAGGTGTGATCAAATAAGATACGTGTCAAGGGTAAAGAATGGTGGGATTTGCATGGGTGGACACCTGGAACATTGAAGCTTATAAATAGAGGAAGAAGATGAAGAGTAGAGTTAGTTAATTTTTGTATTTAGTTTTCTTTTCAAATCGTATTAGCATAACTTAGTTTCTCAGTTTGTATTTTAAGCTTTTAAGCATTTCCATATTGTTGTAAGGTTGTAAGAACTCTTTATTCAAGCTTTAATCAAAGTTAATGTTCCAATTCAGTTATTGCATACTTGTTCTAAATTCAAAAATCTTTATTAGCCTTGTAGTTGTAATCTGTGGTTGTTTTTGATCTTAAAACTCATATAAGTTAATAATATAGCTTATTAAAGTTATTAGAATCCTTAAATTCCAGTATTACTTGAAAAAGAAAAAAATAGAAAAAATCAAGAAAAATAGTTTTTAAATAAAAATTTGTAGGTTTGAATGCATCAAGAAGGAGCAGGGTTGATTGTGGATTGCCCTTTGGTTTAGTGGCCTTGTGGAAGGCATATAGGAATGATCTTTGGTCCTTGTTCTTGATTCTTAGCTTGGAATGCAAAACTTGTAAGTAAACTTCTTATTTTCCATTTTACTGTAGTCTTTTGATTACTGCTTATCTTTCTGTTTTTATTACTTAATTATTAATATTTAGTCATAATATAACTTAAAATATTGAACTTGTTCTTTAAAATTTATAGTTACTAAAAATCTTATATTCACAGTTAAAAAAGCATAATTTGAATTCTTAGATCATTGTTGTTATTATTGATATTTTTATGTTTAGTTAAGTTTATTTTACCATAATATATGTTTAAGTTTCATAATTATGGTCTGAATTAAAGTTTACCTTTGAAAATCAAAAATCTAGGTTGTTAAGGGAGTGTTGGATTAACTGATATCTGTGGTATGCAGGGTATACTTGTTATTGTTATTTGTTGAAACCTGTTACACTAAGTCTACTTGGATCATACAAACAATAAAATCAAGTGCTTCTTTGTTGAGAAGTCAAAATAGCTTTTAATCCTACTCTAGTTGCTATCTGTTTTGATTCTCAGTCTCATAATCTTTATACTAGTTTATAATTAGTTGTTACTGCTCAATTTCATGTCATTTTAGCTTATTACTACTTAATGAATCATTAGGAATCAGTTTAAACTCACCTAAGTCAAACTAGTTAAAAATACAAAAAAGTCAAATTGTAAGTTATTGACAGAAATGCAAAACTTCAAAGAATTTTTCTGAATTTTAGATTACAATTGAGACCTTGAAACTTCTTGTGCTTTAAATTCATCAGCTCAACTTTCAAAATCTATAGTTGTTTCATTTTTGTAAAAATTTTTACAGCTTATTAGATAAGCTCAAAGTAGGTTGCAGGGATAGAGAGTGCCCTGTGCACAGATATGAGATTATATCTCATATGCCTCTCCTAGGCTCACCTGTGAGACCCACACTTTGGAACTTGGCTTTTTAAGAAGCCCTTCAGTCTAGCTTATTGGATTTAGGTTTGTTTTGGATCTCAGCTTATTTGCTCTTAGCTTATTTAAGCTTTAAAGTTGGCCTAATCACCACATGTATACTGAGTCACTCAGTATTGACCACCAAGTTTCATAAGCTTACCCAGAGCTCATTAATAAGCAATAAGCCCTGCTTATTGGCTTATTGTGAAACCTACTAGCCCACCTTCATAGTTCAACTTCCCATTTGGACCCTTGTGCTTATTTGTGGTCCCCACATAGGGCTGCAAGTTCATACTTTTGGCCTGTTTGATTGTAAGAAGGTCCAGGATTGCTTATTTAAGCTTATAGCTTATTTCTTGTAGCTTATTTAGTCAATTTAGGTTACTTTAGGTATAACTCAATAGATTATAGCTTAATTTTCCACTTTGTAGCTTATTTAGTAGGGCTGCATGCTCATTCAAATTTGTCCAAGTCCATCTTCATATTGAGTCATCAGCATTAGGTCACCAAACTTCCAAACCCTCCCTGAGTTCATTAGTGGGACCCAGAAGCTGATTCATAGCTTATTTTAAAGCCATTTGGCTTATCTTTGAGAATCAATAATAAATCAGACCCCTGACCTTTTATTTGGACCCTCCCCAAGCCATGAAAGTTAGCCATTTGAACCAAGTCATCTGAGCAACTCAGGTTGTTGAGCCTATTTCCTAAGCTCATTCTGAGCTTATTAGTGAGCTTATTGGTTAGCTTATTGACCTGATTGATAGTTTACCAGTCCAACTTTAGAGTTCAAGCATAAAATTGAACTCTTGAACCCCTAGTGGACCCCATAGGCTCTTACATTTGATCCTTGTACCCTGCATATCTGAGAATTCAAGCTCATAGAGCTTATTTCCTCAGATCATCAAGAGCTTATCAGTGAGCTTCTTGACCTAAACCTTAGCTTATTTCTTAGCTACCCAGTCCAACTTGAGGGTTCAACTCCAAGTTTTGATCCCTGAACCCCCTAGTGGACCCCACACAAGCCTGCACATTGGCCTTTGGCCTGTTTGGCTGAGCAGCTCATTAAGAGTGCTTATTTGAGCTTAAAGCTCATTCCTTTAGCTTATTTAAATTAGTTTAGCTTATTTTAGGTATAAAGTATTAGTTTGTAGCTTATTTATATGTTGGTAGCTTGTTTGTAGCTTTTAGCTTGTTAAAAAATCAAATTTGGCTTTTTAAGCCAACTGATAAGCAAATAAGCTCATACAGAGCTTATTTGGTTGATATAAAAAGTTTTCTTTTTTTTTAAGTTGCTTATTTTTATCTGTTTAATAGGTTTGTAAAATAAAAATTGAAAAAAAAATAAAATAGCAAAAAACGTGGGTGTGGGATTCGAACTCAGGACCTCTTGGCTAGTATACATGCTTAGTGCCCACACCCCTTCCAAAAGCTCTGGGGCACCAGTTCCGTCATAGTCTCCACACTTACTATACTTAAGGTGTTTTTTGGGATATAAGCTTAAATAAGCTGTTTTAGCTTATAACTGCTTATTTGAATAAGCTGTTGGGCCAAACTAAATTTTCCTAGGCTTTTTATCATAAAATATACCTCCTGTAATTTTTTCATAATTTTTACTTTTCAAATACTAATTATTTTAATTAATCCGAGTTTAATTAGTAATTAGGTAATATTAGATAATTAAATAGTTTTAATAATTTTTAGTTAATAACAACATCTTTTTATATTTTTTAAAAGTCTTATAGACCATAGGGTATTTGTAAAAAATAATTTCATAATTGTTACTGTTCATTTCCTATTTTCTTTAATTAAAATTAGTTAAATAGATCTTAAATAATAAATAAGTAATTAATTAGTAAATTAGCCTAAATATAATTTTTAGAATAATTTTATAATTTTTTAGGATTCCTGAGATGGTTAATTAGTTTTATAAATTTTTTCATAATTTTCTAAGTTATTTTAGTATTTTTAGTAATTCAACATAGTTTATATAGTTTAATAAGAATAATTAGTAATTAATTAAAAGAAAAACCATAAAAAGACAAAAATATTTATTTTAATTTTTTATACTTTCTTCAAGTTCATTTTAAAATTTATAAAATAGTTTTGCAAGTTTTTAGTTTAATTCATAGTTTTTATTATCTTTAGTTTAATTTAAATAGTTTTAATTAAATAAATAAATAGTTTTTATTTAAATAATAAAATAATCTAAAAAATAAATTTCTTTTTAAATTAAATTTTCTTTTAAATTTAAGTTTGTAGAATTTTCAATTTTACCCCCTGTAGTTTAATTTGCATTAAAACTCACCTTTTTCCCTATACGTAGACGTAAGTTTTAAGTTGTATACGTTTTTAGTTCTCGTAACTGTTTAAAGTTTATTTACTTATTTGTTTAAATTGTGTAAATCAGTAGTATAAATCAAACTCACCTTTGCCCATTCATAATCACCCGATCCCAAATTTCGTTTTATTACAGATTTCACGCCTCGTTGGGAAATACGACCCGAGGATACATTGTACTCCACGGAGCATTAGTCTAAGCTGTTTTTGACTTATTAACCTTGGTTAATAATAATCTGACAGTTCAGCACTGATCAGTATTACATATAGTATCTATACACCAATTGTACATACAAAAAACTTGTAACTTTAATATACCTTCAGATGGCACCTGAATTTGTAAATTATTTCGATGTGACACGGGATATCCGTTTGCCATCTTCCTAGAATGACACAGAAATTAAACTCGTCAAATATAGGCCAATTCAAATTACCTGATAAGCGAAAAAAACTTCATGACAAAAAACTTCATTGAGAGTATGTACCATAATTTGTTTTCTTCACTATTATTGCATCGATTTAACGGCAACTACCTAAGTGTCGGCTAATCGGGCAGTTAAGCAACCCTTAGTTTGATGACTACATAACAACTTTTTCGTCTATATAGTTGCTCGAAGGCAATTATATAAAACCTGATAAGTGTTATGTATATAGTGTAACTTACAACTTTAGGCAGAATGGTGAACGGATCAATCTTTCCACAAACTTCAGCCGACAAATCCCAAGAATAGTTTTAAGCATGTGTTAGGTGACAGTTATCATACGACAGAAATGAAAAGAAGCAGCATGTAAATTAATTTTTCAGTAACTAAAATAATTCTTTTTTAAAGAATTGGTTGTGCAATTCAAAAAGGGCTAGTGGCGGCTAATGTTTTCAATATATTTGGTCCCTGATCAACATGTACCAAGTGAATTTGTTTCCATGTGGGTAAGGCTATGATGAGTGTGTAAATACTCATCATTTTTATCATATCTGAACTGCCAAAACATCCAAAAACACTCAGAAATGCATCAAAATACAGAAATTATCCCAAAACTGTGTTTTATATGTTTTAGATGCAAAATGTTTAAAAACAAATGAAAAACGAACAAAGTTTGCATAATTGGCAGTTTCAGTCCCTCAAGTTTCATAAATTGACAAAACTAGTCCCTGAAGTTTTAAAACAAAAGAAAAGTCAACCCAAGGCATTTAAAAGTAAAATATTATCAAAAACTATCCTTGGGTGAAAAGTTTGAGAAATTACATATTTGGTCCCTGCAGTTTTGAAATTTGACAAAAATGATCCCTGCAAGTTTAGTTTAGAAAAATTACATCAAAGGACCTTTGATTATTGGAAATTGGCAAGTTTTACCCTTGTGATGTATTTTGGAAACTTGTCAAATCAGACCCTCATACTTTCGGCAAAGTGCAAAATTGGTCCTTGTGTTATTAAATCTGCCAAACCAAACGGACCTAGTATCATTTTACCCCAAATCCAAATAAAACCAAAGCCCACCCAAACAACAAATACCCAATCCACCCAATCCATTACCCACCAGGCCCAACCAACCCCTAGCCCACTTCACATTTTAATACTTCCCCCGGTCAACTTTGACCTTTGACCTCTCCACCTCCCAAAAACCACCCCGTGACTTCCCCTGCTTCCCCTGCTACCCTCATCATCACCACCCACTCAACACTCCTCCATCATCACCCCTATCCCCCCTCCTACACCCCTCCAAACACAACAATCCAAGACTACCCCTCTGGCATCAAATAATCAAGGGAAAGATACAAAAAGAGTTGGGCGCCAAAAAACTTTCAAAGGCTAAGATTGCTTCTATCTCATCCAAAGGTCAAGAAAGCTTGCTGGGAAAAGACAAGGAGTCTCAGAAACCCTAAAAAATTGGTATAAAAGGAAGAAGAAAGCAGTGGAGGCGAGAGTTAGATTTTTAGTTAATTTTATGGTTGTCAAATTTCTTGTAACTTTATGTTTGTTGTAATCCTTTTTCCAGTGTATTACTATCTCAATGCTAATGTAAACTTTCAAGGTTTAAAATAAAAATTCCAAGATTTCCTTTTGAACACTCAGTTGCTATATTTTCAGTGAATTTTTTTAGTTTAGCTCAAATGATGGTATGAGATGTTGTTTGCTTATTCTGTGACCCTTAGATAACTTAACTACAAGTTTGTATAGAGTGTACAAGGCATAAAAATAGCTTTAGTTAGAAATCTAAAAAATTCACAAAAATCAGTAAAAAAAAAAAAAAAAAAAAAAAAAAAAAAAAAAAAAAAAAAAAAAAAAAAGGAAGAAGATGGTGCAGAGCTGAATCAGAAATTGGAATGGGTATTTTAGTACTCCATGGGGAGTGATAGGGTGTTCATTGGTTCCTGGTTCTGTGAAGTTTGGACAGGAATGCACATTGTGAGTCCTCATTAAATTTTTACATTTCCTGTACCATTGCTTGTTTTAGTGTAATTGCTGCTTAATTTTGCTTATTACATGTTAGTATAAGCTTATTCATCAGTTTCTAGCCTTGAATCCTTGGAATGCTTTGAAAATCTCATTTACAATCTTTTAAAGGGGTGTTTGGTTTAAGCTAGTCTGCTGAGTATTTGTGGTTTATTGTGGTAATATTTGGTTCAATTGTCTCACCTAGGCCTTAATACACTCAGTTCTCAAGTTATTTTTGTAGTTGCATAAGGAAAAGTCAAAATCCTCCATGATTGTCTCTTCATTGATGATCTATTAGGATTTTTGTGAGTTTGATCATCATTGTCAATACATAAGTTGTTAAGTTAGCTAAATATTAGTACATTTCAACTTATTATAACATAATCAATCATAAAAACCACTCCTAATCTCACCAAAGTCAAATCTTTTGCAAAAACCTTTAAAAGTCAAAGTGCAAACTTTTCAAAATAGTCAATTAGTACAGATCTTGCACAAGGTTTATTAGGAATTGGGAATCCAAATTTTTTGTTGCTTTGTGTTATTTGATTGCTTGTTTACATATTCCAACAAAAAAATTCTGATTTTGGTCTTCATTTGCTTATTAATAAGCTTGCTCAAAAGTTGTCTATGAACCAAAAAGGATCCCCTATGCACAGTTGCACAAGTCATTTTATTAAGCTCACAACTTTTTCATTAATTAGCTTTAGTTTGTAGTCATTGGTGATTTGTGAAGCCCTTCTGGCTTATTTGTGATATATGCTATCTCTTTTCTCTTTTTTGCTTATTTGGTTTGCTTATTTTGTGATAAATGTTCTTCAAATCCACTCATTACACTGAGTCACAAGTGTAGTTAGTCATTTTCCACAAGCTCATAAAGAACTTAAAACTTGGACTTAGCTGGTGATTGTTGGTTCTTTGAGGAGCTTATCCACCATTCTAGTTGGTTCAGAGCTTATTTTTCATTTTCAAGCTTATTCTATAAGCCTGCTAGTGGCTTCTTGTTTGTCTCATTCCCTATGTGAACTAAGCATTTTAGTGCAGTACAGGCTTGCCCACAAGCCCTTTATAAGCTCACTAGTAGTCACTACAGTACAAGCTTAAGCCTTTTGGACTGCTGACCAACCCAGCTTGCTAGTTGTGTGCTTAATTTTAGCTTGAGAGCGTTTACCTTAGCTTATTTAGTTCCCATTATTGACCTGTTCATACAGACCAAACCTGACCACTCAGTACTTGGCCCCAACCTCCAAGGCTCACACAGAGCTTATTAATAAGCAATAAGCAGAGCTTATTAGCTTATTTTGTACCCTGCCAGTCACCCTTGGCAGGTCAAGTCCCAAATTGGACCTTCTTTCACCTCTGTGGACCCCACAGAGGTCCAAAAGACCCTTGTTGGCCTGTTTGTACCTGAATTGGATTTAGAATTGCTTATTTGGCTAATTAGCTTATTCAGTTGAACTCCCTTGTCATTTTAGCTTTTTCCAAGCACACATAAGTTGTTTGTAGCTTAATCTCTGGCCTAGGCACTCTGTGTGGCTTGTTTCAAGCTTATTGAAGCTTATTCAAGCTTTAAGCTCACTGATTTGCTTATTCATAAGCACAGGGCTTATTCCTGAGTCCCAAGAAAAGTTCCTATTTTCAGTGATAAATTAGTTTTGTAAAAGAAAAATTAAGAAAAAGACAAAAATAAATAAAATGATAGCTTCTATTTAAGCCCTTTTGGCTTATTTTCTGCTTATTCATAAGCATTTCTCATTTTTAAATTTTTCTTAGGTTTATTATAACTTAAAATAATTTTAGGAATTTTTTCAGATTTTTCCTTGATCATTTAGTATTTTTTATAATTTAGTTTAGTTTAAATCAATTAAATAATTAGTTTTAATTAATAATTAATAATTAAAAAGTAGAAAAAATAGTTTTTCTGTTTTAAAATTAGTTTTATAATATTTTAGATTTTTCTAAATTTAATTTTCATTTTTCTAGTTAATTTTCATAATTAATTAATAATTAGTGTAATTTAGTTAATTAGAAAGTAATTAATAATTAGTAATTAATTAAATAGTTGTAAAAATAATTTTAATTTTCTAATAATTTTCTTATAACATTAGGATTGTAAAAATATAATTTTCACATTCGTAGGACTTTATTTGCTCACGTTTCACTTTTTATTTTGCGCGTTCGCGTTTATTTTAAATTCAAACGCGCGTTTTTAGGTTTACTCATGTTTCTAGGTTATCTGATCATCAGTAATAGTTATAATAGTGTTTCTAAGTTATTTTCAATCATAATCTCATAGTATAATTATTCAAATCAAATTCCTGATCCTCCTATTAAATCACCCGATCATTTAAAACGTTTCTAAATACAATTGCTTACCTCGCTGGGACACAACGACCCGGGAATACACTGTACTCCTTGGTTAGTTGGTTTTAGATGTTTGACTTGGTTGACCATCACCTGTTCAACTTAGTTGACCGTTTAGGACCAATCAGGCTACCTGTTCTCGAGTCTTTTCTTCCTACTGGGACATGCCAATACAGGACATAACCGGCGCCGACAATGACAACCGTTACTAAATCTCTATTTTATTTTGTGTTCGTGTACCAGGAGAGTAGCAAAACATCAGCTGATGAACTCCTTTAGCACCACCAATCCGAAAGAACCCTATACCAATATTTCATAAAAACTCAAAATTGCAAAATGAGCATGTAATAAATCCTATAATACTGTAAACAATAGCAATAATCCATACACAAAAATATAATATTTTTTTGTTTTTATAGAAAATGATGTAAGAAAACAGGTCGAATCTAAACGCGTACCAAGCTCACCTCCAAAGTACTGTCAAAGGTTAAGCCGACATAAATAATTGTCCATAAGATGTACAAAAATAATTGGTCACACGAATTTGGGCCAACTTTGGTCATGTGCTTGCTTGCCGGAACTGCTGTTGCGGTTGCCATTGGCGCTGCTCCAGTTCTGTTGGTCATGTGCTTGTTTCCCTGAACTGGTTTCCACTTAAATTGGCCTTGTCAAGTGTTGCTCTTCTTTTGCGTTGTGACATCGACCAGTCACCAAGTTTCTGCTGGTAAGAGTATGACAAATCTTATTTAGCTTGTAACCCTTTATGGTTAAAATTTGCAACTATAGTGGTTATCAATAAGTACATGCAACACATATAAATGAAGAAAAAATAGCCAAAAGCTTAGTATACCTGATGACATTGTGCTCGATCCGCCCCTATAAGAATTCAGTTCCGCGGTCGCCACAAAAATATCCGGGTTCGTACCTATCAATCAGCCAAAAGAACACCAACAGTAAAAGCCAAGAATAGAAAAAACACGTTGATGATGTAAGATTGTCTAGTGGGAAAAAGAAAATCCAAGGATACCTCGAATGGCTCACCCATCATTTGTGCACAGATCAGGACTAATAGTTAGTGGGTAGGTTGTGATTATCTTGAAGAAAAAAAAACCCAAAACCCAAGCTCAGATCTGTACTCTGTCATTCATGCTGAATGCGGCCGCCTTGGCTGCACCCAGATAGAATATCTGGTTACCCTGCCAAGACGCAGGTCTCTGCTAGGCTCGCACATAAAAGAGCTAAGAAGCACAATTATCATCATCGCCACAGATTGTTCCAAAATCATTCAGGAAAAAGCGAAAACAACCGCCATGGCTGCAACCGGAATAGGCTGCCTTGCCAACATGCGGCTTATCTCGCATTTACACAGACACGTTAAAACTCATCATAGGTCCAAGATTATTATCAACACATTAATTTTTTTTTTCAAACACAAAGCACACTTTTAAAGTGCACCGAGCACATATTGCAGCATGTGGCTACTAACACGAATGATAGGCCTGCCACGGCTGCGAAACCATTATAACAGCAAGGCTTCTAAGCTAGGCTCAGATATGGCAGCGAATGGAAAAAAACAGGTGCACCCGCCATGGCTGCAACGCCGAGACGTTGCCATGCCAAGATATGAGGAATTTCACTTTTATGCCGAGACGTTGGCATGGCTGCAACCATAATACTGTTCTGGTTGGCCTGCCAAGGAACGGGTGTCGACAAAATACAATGGCACAAAACCATCATCGTTGCCTTAACCATATGCCACATCACCAATTTATACATTTATGTTCCCAAGAAAACCAATTTACGATTGGTGTTCAAACATGTAAAAATGCATCAGACCAAACCCATTCATTTTGGTCAGCTTATGACAATCATCACATCCACCCCCCGACTGCAAACATGTTACCGTGATGCCCTGCCATGATAGGGGCGCATAAGGCTAATTACAACAACCTCAGCATGAGTGAAGGCATAGGTGCGCATAAATTATAAATACATTTTTCATTTAAGCATTTCATCAAGCACTTGGTGTGCAACCAATCTCCTTCATAAACTGTCTTTCATTAGGTGTTTGTGATACCCGAGACGGCTACAACCACAATCAAGGTGTGGCTGCCATGTTTAATCTTTTCATCAACACTTTTAATAAACCCTAATTCATATCTAAGCAACACATAAATGTCTAAATTTTCTCCAGAAAACCATAAAACATGGCATGACCAAATAACCAACAACAGCAAATTTAAACTTACAGATTGTAGAAACAACCCAAAACCACTCCGCCACGAAAGCCCCTCACTGTGAATTGTAGGATCTTGAAGCAGAAAACAAAAGCCCCAAAACATCAAACCCTAGCATAATCGCACGCATTTTACTGTGTGTCTCGAGAATGTTCCACCGCTATCAAGCGACACCCTTTGTACTCATGAGCCGGATTGGGCTAAGAAAGCAACGGATTACCCGATTGAGCAAAAACATGCCAGAAAAACAGGCCGGAAATGGCCCAGTAATTTTGGCGGGAAAAGCCCGGAGAAAAACGGCGTCGTGTGTCTTTAGGTTTAATATAAACTCTAATTATTATTATTATTATTAAATTAAATGTCCACTTTTAAAGTTTTCTTTTTTCAACTTTGAGTTTAACTATTTTTTTATTGTTATAATAATATTTGTTACAAAATATATGAATGAATTAACTTCTAAATGTCTTGTCATTGGTACAATTCATCAAGAATTATGTAACACAAACAAAAGTATTTAATGTTAAAGTTGTAAAAAGAAAAACTTCAAAAAGTCAAACTAAACATTTAATTTAGAACGGATGAAGTACCTTTTCTAATTCGAGTAACAAAATATCAATAAAGGTAACTCGTATAATAAACATGTTCATGTTCGTATCAGGGTTGAATTATACAATTAAAACAAGTGAGTAAAGAGTTAAGATACGGAGTATATAAACTTGTCAATCCGTACATGATACAAATTGGCACCTTTAAAATTTATTAACGAAATAGGTTATTAAGACCTCCTCTAAAACATTATTTGTACCTCATTCCTTACCCTACACCCCAACGCTATTTTTTTTTTCATTATAAAACTATAAAATTGAAAATCTTTTTCCTAATAAAACAAAACCCCTAGTGGGGACTTTTTCATTTCAAAAAAATCAAATGATTCCTTATTTAGTAATCTTTTTAATTATTATTTACTATACTAAAAAAAAGTCTAAATATTTCTTAATTTAGCTAATCTTGAAAAAAAATCGTCCTTATAAATCAGATGCAGAAAAAAGACCAAAATACACATGTCCTTAAAATTTAATAATTGATACTTTTGGGCTAAAATTGTAAATAAAAAAAGCGAAACTCCAAAATCAATAATATCATCTTGTGACTTGTCCCATAACCCAAAGAATCTTCAGACTAAGAATCGATGAAGATGGTAACAGTAATGCCTTACTCTTTCCCTTAAAACCCACCGGTATCATCTGATTTTGGTTCATTACTCTTTCATATCCAGGTTATTACAAGAGATGGCCGGGTTGTTTGATCCAGTTCGATTTAGTTGTGTTGATAGGTGTTTGTAGGGATGCAATGAATACATGATGATTTGTATGCTATGTATCCTCAAACTCAGGAATCGATGTTAAGAATCAATTTGATGGTAACTGTTGTACTGTTGTATGATGATTTGTTGGTGGGTTGGTTGGTTGGTTAGGATTTGTGGGTTGCTATGAGATTTGTGTTTTTTTAAAATCATTGTTATGGATTGTGTTAAGATCAATCTGTGTTTTTTGTTGTTGTTGTTGTTTGTTTGATTGATTTGTGGTTTTTACGTTTTGTGGTTTGTTTAAGTTTTGTGCTTTTTTGGGCTTGGTTTGAAATTTGTTGTTGGTGAAGCGCCATGAGAGATTGTTTGTAGGTTGTGTTGGTTTTGAGACTGTTGTCAATGGTGGTTTAGAGAAAGATAGTGGCATAGGGAAACTGTTAGTAATAATAGTAAGCCATTGTTAGCTTCGTCATCTCACAAACAACAAGCTTTTGTTATATAATTAGTCACTTCTGTGTTCTCTTTTGACTCTCAGTTTCTATTTATGAGTATGATAATGTAAGGGTCGAATGTGAAAAGTTAAGTAGTTAGATAAAATTAGACGAGGCAAGTAGATTATAATTCAGTGTTGCAAAAAAAGGTCTACAAGGCCGATTAATCGCCGATTAGGTGCTACAAGGCCACCGACCTTGCTGATTTATGTAACTGGGTCAAACAGCTAGGTCAACCGTGGTCAACGGCGATCAACGGCGGTCAATGGTGGCCAAACTATCTGAAAACCTATAAATCTTGCCGGAAGTACTCAAAACTCACTGTAAACTTATTTTGATCACTTAGAGTAACTATTTAAGTCTATTACAAGTTGTTTTTTTAGAAAATACGATGCCGGAAATACCTTAAACTCACTAAAAATATACAAAACTTGCCGGAAATAATCAAGATTTGTCAGTATTGCCAATCCGATAAATCACCGATTAATCCCGCCTATAGGTGGTCGACCGCCCGACTACCGATTCGCGATTTTTGCAACCTTGGATTATATGGAATTGATTTGATTATGAAATTGTTGGCAAGTATATACATGATTTCATACAACAATTTCCTTCATGTAGATACTGTGGATATGACACCTGTAAAACTATTTACTATGTTACAATTTGTATTACAGTTTCATTAAATTGATTCAAAACTTAATTCGTTGTGCATTTCAGGCATGAAGTTTATTTAAAACTAAGGTTCCAAAGATCAAATGCAGGTACGTTATTCAATTGATTTTTATATACTTTGACTAATTACTCCGTTGGGCTTAATTGTGTATATTCATTATCACATGTTTATCGATGTTAATTTAGACTATATATATAATCTGATTGGTATTAATAGGAATGGAACCTAAATAATGTATAAACATTGCATCGTCTGCGTAAAACTAAGGCTACTATGTTGTAACTATCAGAATGTGTTTGATGGAGAAACATCTTTAAAGTGGTTTTGTATAACCATAAGATTAAAATATGTACGGTAATATATTAACCCCCTTATTGTTTGCATTTGCTTTCACAGTCTCGCCTGTGATAACTAGATATCTATGTGAGTCAATTATGGCTTTTATTAAGAATTTAAACTGACTATTTAGTACTTAGTAATTTAGTATAAAGTTTATTATAAATAAAACTTCAAACGCGATCTTCTGCTAATGATTGGAAAAAGAACATGGACATAGTGGTTCGGTGGTCACCATAATCAAGTGAAGAACATCTGCTGCAGCAGGTAATGTTTACACAGACTTGACATATCCTAATTGTTTTTTAAGGATATAAAATAGTTTATCTTAGTGATGCATACACTTTGATTGATGTATAATGAATTTGCATTGTTTGAGGACCCTAAATGTTCTTGCTGGAATTTTAGTAATAGCTTTAAGGATGTTTAGGTAAATACTGATTACCACATAGAGGTTTTACATGTCGTCAAATTGTCAAAGACGAATGTTGGCACACTGTGCTTATATTATATGTGGTTTTACTCTACATTTCTCGGAGCTTAACACAGTCTGTGTTTCTCTTGTCAGCTTTTCACAGAATACAACTCAAAGCTTCTCGAGTTACCCAATTACACCAGAGGACAAGCTATCAAGGTAAGGTTCCCAGCTTTTTCGTTGTTGATAGGTATTTTGGACATTTTACTAATAATCATATGCAAAACTCACTTAGGGAGGAGGAATTACAGTTACTTTTTGTACATCAATTGTAAAGAAGAGACGGAAATTTTTATTTAAAGGTCATGATAACACTTTTGTAAGTTTTTTTGTAACATGTTCATTTAAATGTTTGATATTCGGGTGATTCAAATGAATGTAGAAGAGTCAGCCCGCAAGCGAATTGCACAAGAACTTAAAATCAACCAATCTTCACAGTCTACAAACGTTGTCGTGTGTTACCAATCTTTTTATGATAACGATGTTGTTTCTATAATCTTGGAGTATATGGATGGAGGATCTTTAGCTGATTTTCTCAAAACAGTCGTTCCATTCCCAAGCGTTATCTTGCAGCCGTTTGTAAACAGGTTGAAATTTGAAAATTTTATTTCAGTAATGAGCTCTTTATCAACTATCAAGACACATAATAATACTCTCTCGATCTCTGAAAATACATTGAAAAACAGGTGTAGAAAGGTTTGTGGTATCTTCATCACGAGCACTTCTCACAAGCACTTCTGGATTGGCTAATACTTTAGTTGGCACGTATAATTATATGTCTGTAAGTAATCCTTTAACCATTCTAAAAAAAATGTAGTATATTGTATAATGAATTATAAAATCTCTTAGGCACAAATTTATGTTGATATAATTTGGTTTTTGTTCTTATGCTTTCAGCCAGAAAGAATTATTGGAGGCAGCTACGGTTATGAAAGTGATATATGGAGCTTAGGTTTCGTTTACTGGAATGTGCAACTCTCATTTTCCATTCTCCACCACAACCAGGTGAAGGATGGGTCAATGTTTACGAGCTTATGGAAACCAACGTTGCTCAAAGACTTCTACAAACAATCATGGGTATGCGATGTCATTAGTACCATAAATTTTAAGGTTCAAATGTCATTAGTACCTAAATTGTAAATTGTCACTTTGTTGATGTACAGGAAATCATCTGAAAAAAGTAGCAGTGGCTACTTTAAGGTTCAAATGTCAATGAGAGAAACAATATCCGATTGAAAGGCGAGATGGCTGAGAGGAGCTGACCACACAATGTTATTTGAGAGATTACCCTATTGAGCCACAATCTCATGAATTAGAACAAGCAAGGTCTTTAAGTGAAAGAACAACCGAGCTTTTGGGTATATGGCCTATATGAGTATGGTTTCTAGATTAAACAATTAAAACTAAAAGATGATGTGAAAACTCATCTTGAGGTGCAATTTTTGGTTTGCTGGGGATATCAAGTTCCGTATAAAAATTAGAGCCATTGGACATGCTTGCAGGAAATCTCATAAAAACGACAATAGTTTCTTTAAATGAGTTCTTTCAAACATTGGATCATTTCATTCTTTGGCAAAGTCAAGCTTAAGTTACCTATTCACCTATTATCATCTTTAATGGTCAAACGGGTGGATCAATTTTCATTTGTTTTTATGTGATTTTTTAAATTTCATTGTAGGAGGTCACTCCCAATATCTACACCACTTTTCAAAGATCCAATTGGTGGCAGTCGTATAAATGTTCAGTTTCTTTTGATAACGCAAACATCAGGCCATACTTTTGCGTGGAGGTTACCAAACAATCACAAGTGAGTCATAATGATTTTTTTTGGGTGAATAAAGATCCTTGGGAATTGATTGTATCTAATTAAACTAGGTGTTAGTTCTAACCAACAAAGTACATAGATTATACTACCAAACACGAGTTCATCATATAAACACCTTTAATAGCACACACACATAATGGAAACATACTGTCCCATTTTAAACTGTAAGGAAGAATCAAACAGCCCCAATTGTCAAATTTGGAAGCAAACAACAACCAAATAATCCCATTTTTTTGCACCAAATATTGACCAAATAGCGTATCCCATTTTTAGCAGCACACAACAACCAAGTAGTGTCAAAAACATGATTAGGAACAACTTTAAAAAACTAAAACAAGTACATGTACACAAAAATGTCACTACTGTGATGATTATTTTGGTTTTACTAATAAAATCATAACTTGATCATTCTAAGGAACTAAGAAGCGATTTTTATGTCAAAATCTTCGTAGTTTCGTTAGTTTTTTTTTTTTGAACGACAAATATTATTAAAACAACTAGCAAGGCGCTAGAAAAATTACAAGGAAATTAAATAAGGAGTTTTAAACCAATTCTCATGAGAAATAAATCTAGAACAACGGTTAGCACACCAAAGATACGAAACCGAGACAATATCATCAAACAACGTGGAACGCTTCGGCGGCGAAGGATCAAAAATACACCTGTTACGAAAGGACCATATAGACCACCATGAAGTAAAGAACACTCCTTCCAACAATCTTTTAGCCTTGCCCGATAAACGAATGCTAGCAAACCAAGAATCCCAATCTACGAAAGAATCCATGTCTGACCAGTTTAAATCCCACCAGTTACATATTTTTCTACCAATAGCTTTGGAGAGATCACACCTGAAGAAAGTATGGTTAGCACTTTCAGGAAGATTGCCACACATCGGACATATATCGGAATCTAACGGAATCCCTCTATTGGAAAGGTTAATTTTAGTTGGGAGCCGATCACTATTTTTTATTTTTAAAAAAAATGTGTGCGAATCAATCCCTTTATTAATTGACTTTGCCTATTATAATTCTTATCGTAAAAGCAAAGTTTTTCTCCTAAAAACTCAAACCAGAACAGAAAGAAGCCGCAAGGTTACAATGCGAACTTTCCAAGGTAAAGACTTCAAGAGACGAACATCATCTACCAAAAGAATAAAATAAATTAGCACCCAAACATGGACATGAGTAGCATTGAGCAGCAACTAAAAACAATAAAGCAGCCAACAAACACCACCAGTCTTTGATTATCAAAAAGAAACTTGTGTGCACCATTTTTGAAACTTTATTTGCTAACTCAGCTGGATATGCACCTTCCAACGTATCAACCTTCTTGCCATCCTGTACAATAAATATACTGATTTTATTAAACTAGAAAACCGACTTTAGTACAGTATATGGTCACAACTGCACGTGCTAATTAGACTCGTCATCGGGAAGAAAAGTAAATGAATGAAGTTATCAGTTATTTCTCAAGAAGAAGTACATAATTTTTAAAGAATTTCTAGTGTGCTTCTAGAATTTGTATAGAACAAGTAAAAGTGTACCTAGATATGTAAACAAAAAAGTAAAAATATACCAGAAGGTAGTAGTGTTATTAATCAATGATTTTACTATGAAATATGTGAAGTGAAGCTACAAAATGGTATTCACGCCAATGTTACCTTAATAAAAACAAAGAAAGGCACAGCAGAAACTGAATATGCCTCGGATATTTCTGGTTGCTCTTCTGCTTCAACCTATGATTTCACAACCGGAAAAGAAAACAAACATTAGTGTGTTTAATGCAAGGTTACATCTAATATGTGTAAACAAGGGGGTAACATTAATAATTCAAGAATTCAGTGCTGATATCACAACAACAAAACATACCCAATCCGGCTAGGGCGGGGTATGGGGGAGGTAGAATGCAGGATAAACCCGAAAGTAGGGAATTCAGTGCTGATATGATTATATATTATTTTTATGTGTTATTTATGTTGATTTTCACAACTGGAAAATTGTGGCATATGAATTATACGCCGAAATCAAATAAGCACATAAGCCCACATATAAGCTTTAACAAATTATACTTAAGAGCATACAAATCATAACCTACTCATCAAACACAAACACACCCAATTAAAAAAGTCTAAACTTTATAACAAAAAAAAGGTTATAAATTCATGTCATACAAAACTAACAGAGCTAATCACAAACTTAATAAGCAAATAAAAACATACCCATATTAAAAAAAAAAAAAAAAAAAAAAAAAAAAAGTCTAAACTTTATAACAAAAAAAAAGTTATAAAAAAAACATACTCTTAAAAAGTGGGCATTAGGGAAATCAGTAGAAAGATGAGAAAAGACTTGATCCATGTGTTTGGAAGCATCACACCATGATGCCCAAAAGTGAACCATAACTGCTGACCCATCTTTTACAAGATTATCCAGTTCTTGTTTTGACTTTATATCTTTTACACCACCCATTTTTTTTTTTTTTTCTTTTTCTTGCAAAACCTACAAACTGAATGTTTTGTGTTTTTGGAGAAGAAAACCTAAACGAATCAAGACTGTTTTTTGTAACTTTTATTGTCGGCCGTTGATTTATTTGATTCTGTGTTAATGTTTTTGATTGACCCGTGTTTTTTAAGTCGGGTTTGACCCGGTTTGATTCTAGAATTTTTTTTTTTTTTTTTTTTTTTTTTTTTTTTTTTTTTTTTTTTTTTTGTCTAGAATTCCTAAAAGAAAAACAATTTTGAACTTTTCAGTTTTTATTTTAACGGTTAATCTTAAAAGTTAAACCTTATCTTAAGGGATGTGATTTGCACACTCTCAAAAATGATTGGCACACTCAAAATTTGAGTGTGTTGACATTTATACCCTTACAGGATATGAATAAGTCCAAATAATGTGAGTGTATAAATGTCAACACACTCAAAATTTGAGTGTGCCAATCACTTTTGGGAGTGTGCAAATCACTTCCCTTATCTTAACGCATAATGGGTATATTTGGCGAAATGGTTAGGGTTGGGGCTGGGTCTTATATTATAAGCCGAAATTAAATTTTGTATTTTTATAAACTTGTTTGGCAAATGGGCTGAGGCTGGGGCTTATTGTTGCAAAATTACTAAAAAAAGAAATAATTAAATGATTTTTTTTGTATGTTAGATATTTTTGTGGGTAAATAAGTACTTTATACTTCAAAAGCCCCGGGCTAAAGTTTTTAGCCCCTTTTATGGGGCTAAAGTTTTTAGCCGACTTACTTTATAAACCCTTCTATAAGCCCCATGTCAAACGAGATTTATTTTATTAGCCGACTTATTTTAAAAGCCCAAGCCCCATATAAGCCTTCGCTAAATGTATAAAGAGAATTGCATATATACTCATTAAAACTCAAAAATTTACATATTTCCTCAAAATACAAGTTTTCAATGCATGATTTACAATACAAGTTAACCATCTTTTGTGTATATATATATGCAAGTTTTAGTGGGTATATATGCAATTGCTCCTAATATATAATAGCGTCAGTTCCAGCGCATAGCAGCGATAATATATAGTGGTGTCAATTTGTGTGGCTCGAATTAGAATATTTAAAGTCTTTTACCTCCACGTGAATTAGAATTAAAAGGTACTTCTTCCGTCCTAAATTAAATGTCCAGTTTTGACTTTTAAAGTTTTGGGTAAATTGCAAAAATGGTCCTTAACGTTTCACAAAATTGCAAAAACGGGACCGAGACAAAAAGTAGCGCAAAAAAGCCACTCACGTTCCACATTTCGCAAAACCGCCACTGAGAGCCCTTTTCCGTTAATTTTCCCGTTAAGTGCCACGTATTTGAGGGTAGTATCGTCATTTCACTGTCTTTTTTATATCCCGCCAACTTTCGGGGGACTATTTTTGCAAACAACGTAAACTATGTACATTTAAAGCTGTGTGCTTTTTCAGGGTGCAATAAATCCCCAAAACCAACCAACGATTGTGTAGATAATCAACCGTCAAACCCTAACATACAAAAAAAATCAAATCGCAACAACTAAACCCAGCTATGGCGAATAATGATAAGAATGAAAAGGGAAAGTGCTTGTTGATGGGGGGGGGGGGGAGGAATCATCCGAAATGTCGTGGGGCAAGGTTTTATTAAATAATGAAGTCTTTGAGGTTGCTTTGGATGAATTTGGTGAAAAAGTTATTGCCAAGTATGGTTCGTATGCAAACATAGGGAAGGAGATGATTGAAGAAATTCTTCAATTGATGTGGAATAGAACCTTCAACAAACCAAATGTGGGTGCTAGCGGTTGCTCCAATGAGGTAGTTGCAGAGAAAAAAAAGGAAGAGGGGAAGGCCGGTTGGGAGTGGCAAGAAGAAGACGGAGGGGGGGGGGGGAGTCTTATTTCGACTACAGTCGCAGAAAAAAGGAAAAGGGGAAGGCCGGTTAGGAGTGGCAAGAAGAAGACGGAGGGGAGTCCTATTCCGACTACAGTCACAGAAAAAAGAAATAGGGGAAGGCCTGTTGGGAGTGGCAAGAAAAAGAAGGAGAGGAGTCCTAATCCGAGTACAGTTACAGGAAAAAGAAAGAGGGGAAGGCCTGTTGGGACTGGCAAGAAGAAGGAGGCTGGCAAGAAGAGGAAGGTGAAGGAAGAGCATACGGATCTTGGTATGTTAATGTGGTATACTTCATTTATGTCCCATTTTAAAATTGTTTACGTAGGATGCTATACTATGTTTGATAGACTTTTATATGCATCCCCTTTCCTAGGTTTAGGATAAACAGAGTATTTGCATTAAGTAGGGTGTTAGAATATCATAAGTGAGAGTGTTTGGCATTACTAAATGCTGCTATAGAGAGTGTTTTGCATTACGAAAGTACTGCGTCTTCACATTGGTTATAAGTAAGTCTTCACATTGGTTGTAAGTAAGTCTTCACATTGTGTATCTTGAGTGTATCAGGAACAAAATAGATTGGTTTCTATATCACCACATTAACTTATTACCTAAACTACAACTATGTGGTGAGATATACAACACTGCATTGCTCTGCTTCACTCGAGCCTGCATAATTGTTTCATTGACTACTTCTGCATTGACTTTAGCATGTATACCATTAGTTTCGTAGGTGTTGGTATGTCTTGACAGTTTGAATTTAAAATTGTGGCAGATTTACTTGGTTATGGGGGTGAAGTTCTGTTCCGCATGCACAATAATGGAGTCTTTGAATTTGGTCCATTAAGGTATGTACAAGGGAATGTTTCTACAATGTGTGGCTTTGTCTGTGATAGACATATCTTTTTCCTAGGTCTGGATGATATGTTTTCACGCATTAGGGGAGAAAAATGGGTTGTGTTCTTTTGTGTGCCTGGTAAATCATTAGAAGAAGGTTTGAAGCTGATTCACACAGACAATGATGTTCATACAATGATTGAGCTAGGTTGTTGTGCCAGTTTTGTAGATTTGTTTGTTGCTCACACAAAACAGGTGTTATCTCCTTACTATTTAAACAATATTGATGCAGAGGGTGATGGTGGGGAGGTTGTTGGGTGGGTAGAAGAAGATGCTAGCTTGTGGTGCTCTATTACTTCAACTCCATTTAGGACTACCACTTCAAAACCTTATAGAGTTGTGGCTGATGTTGATGATTCAAAGCCTGAATTCAGGAAGCAAAAAAAGAGTGTGAAGAGGTCTGCGGATAGAGATGGTGGTTCTATGAAGAAGACAGCAGGTGCAAGTGGTTCAGTGAATGTGGGAGCTACGGGTGCGGGTCTTGTGAGGCCAAGAAGTGATGTAAAAATCACTAATTGCGTGCTGGCTCTAAGGGCACCAAGATCAATGGGAAACAATATGGTTTTATTTTGACTAGGTGAGTCTAATGAATTGATTAGCAATTTTTTTGTGGATACATTGCATTGCCTATTATAGTAACCTCATTTCATTGCATATTTTGATTGTGCAGGTATAGTTGCACACCTATCCAGTAGAAGCTTTTGAAGATTGACATATGGGTTTAATCTTTTGAGATTATGTAATGTGTAGAGAACAAAATCAGTTTTAATTTGGTTGTATTTACTAATGTAATTTGACTAATGTAACTTGAACTATTTTACCTCCCTTTCTAATACACCAAAGGGTGTGTGGCGGCATTGTGATGGGTTCATCTGTTTTTGTACATGCCGATCAATAGTATGTAACTTGAACAATATTTCAAATGGGTTAAATTTTTAGTCAATATTGACTACTATCAATACTCTGTTTTGTGTTTCTGCTATATAATATGTTTGTCTTTGTTTCTTTGTTTGTGTTTGTTACTTTTGTGTTTGTGTTATATGTTTGTATGTTATATAGTTAGAATTCATTGTTTGTGATGCGAATCGAAGAGTATAAAGTATAAACCAAGAAAACTGGGATCAAACGACCCCTTCCATTCATACCCATTCATTTACAACCATAACATAGGGGAAACCACAACCCCTATCTACACCTACAACCTTACGACAAGGGCACCAAAATGAACAAAAGAAACCAAACATGCCTGACCACCTACCACCTACTACCTACATTCATCATACACAACAAAACAACCCATCACAGCACCCAGCACCCAGCACCCAACCCCTTCACATGTAAGTTTGCCTCACAGCAAACTCAATCTTGGAAACAATGCTGTCGTTTGTTTGCCTCAGCATCCTCATCAACCCCCTCATCGTTCTCATATCAGCTGACTGAATCCTCCTAAGCTTGTTCACATTGGCCCTTGCAGTTCTCGAGCCCCTTAAGAGTTGGAGCTCCGCAATCAGGTCCCCCCTAACACCCAACCTATTAGACAGCCTTTGGAACCTACACATCAACTCTTGTGCATGATGAATGTCCTCCTCAACCTCTCGCCGGTAATGGGTTAGCATCATTTCCGATATGACAAACAAGTTGCAAGCAACCATCAGATCAAGACAGCGAGACATTTTTCTGGAAATGGAAATGATAATTGTTTGATTACGTGTGTGTGTGTGTGTGTTTTTCTGCTTGTTTGTGTGTGTGTGAAGGCGTTGACAATTTAATATGAAAGCTGAAAATAACTTTGCAAATTAGCCACTGAGGTCTAATCATATTGATACTAAGCACAGAGCCGAAAGTTGGCGGGAGATAAGTATGAACAGTGAAATGACGATACTACCCTCAAATACGTGGCACTTAACGGGAAAATTAACGGAAAAGGGCTCTCAGTGGCGATTTTGCGAAAATGTGGAACGTGGGTGGCTTTTTTGCGCTACTTTTTGTCTCGGTCCCGTTTTTGCAAATTTGTGGAACGTTAAGGACCATTTTTGCAATTTACCCTAAAGTTTTTTCTTTTTAACTTTGACCTTAACTGTTTTTTTATGTGTTATAATAATATTTGATACAAAATATATGAATGTATTAAGTTGTAAATGTTTTTTTTTATTCGTATAATTTTTATCAATTATTGTAAAACACAAATAAAAATATTTAAAGTCACAATTGAAAAAGAAATGCTTCACAAAGTTAAATTGAACATTTAATTTAAGACAGATGATGTACCTTTTAATTCTAATTCGAGTAACAAAACATCAATAAAGGTAACTCATTTAATAAACATGTTGATGTTCGTATCAAGGTTGAACTATACGATTAAAACAAGTGAGTATAAACTTGTTAACATGTACATGATACAAATTGACACCTCTACAGTTTATTAATCGGATACGTTATTAAGACCCCCTCTTTTTATTATAAAACTACAAAACTGAAAGTACGGAACATAAAATAAAAGTTTAACAAATCAAAATTATTAAATTGACAAAAAATACATAAAAAATTGTGTTCTATTGCTAACTGGAAAGTTAAAAGACAATGTTGTATACTTTTTTTGTGGACCAAGAGGTACCAATAGTAGTACCCTTTGTTAATTGACTTCACCTATTATAGGTGTACCTATTCTTATGGAGTAAAAGAAAATTTTTCTACTAAAAACTCAACCGAGAACAGAAAGAAGCCGCAAGGTTACAATACGAACTTTCCAATGTTAAGGCTTCAAGAGGCGAACATCACCTACCAACATAATAAAGTAAAGCAACACCCAAACATGGACATGAGTAGCATTGCAGCAGCAACTAAAAACAATAAAGCAGCAAGCGAACACCACCAGTCTTAGTCCAAAACGAGTCCACAAAGGCCCAAGCTTCAACACCCAAGCTAACCAATATATCAAAATCTACATAAGAGCTTACACTGCGTTCATGAGTTTTTATTTTGAAAGAAGAGGAAAGAAGTAGGAAGAAAACGAAACAAATTTGTGTTCCAAAGTTTTTTCAGGAGAGAAAAGAGAAGAAGAAAGAGAAGAAATTTGGTTATATTTATCTCCAAAACTTTTTTTTATCAAAAGTAGGATGATTTGGGAGGAAAGTATATTTGGAAACTTTTTAATTAAACAATGACTTAAATGCCCAAGAATAAAACATAAATTTTGTATGTAATAAATGGTATAATTGTAAAATCATCGGTTTTCTCTTCTTTTATTTCTCAGCTCGGGAACACGGTGTAAAAAAACAAATTACATTACTATCCTCTTCTTTTCTGTCCAATTTTGTTTCTTCTCTTCTCCTCTTTCATATTAAAACCCGGAAACAGAGTGTTAGAGATTCAAAGAAGCCTCCCGGACACTCAGAAATATATCCTCGTTCTTGGAAACATTAATTTGTACTAGACTAGATGAATAATAAAACTTGAGAACTAAAAAAAAACATAAGATGTCCCAGTAATCACATTTATGATCATACGAAAGCGAACAATGTCTATAGTATAAAGGTAATAAAAAGAATTCATCGATACAAAGATGATAGAAGTAACGTTTACCACTTTAAGTTTGATTTCTGATAGCTAGGTAAGTTTAATACTTGGAGATATTACATACAATACTAATTAATATCCAAAACAATTGATCATCAAAGTTTCACATAACAACAATAAAAACAATGACTAGAATGGTAGAAGTTTAAAACATAGCCATTCCAAGTTGTGCAAGCAGGTTGTTCACTGTTCCATAACTGAGAACATGGGAACGTGAAAACAAAACAATAAAGACATTGTCACCAAATATTGGCATTTTAATTGTAGTTATTGCTTGTGAGTATAAACTGAAATACAAACTTACAATTTGCTAGAATGACGTAGCGTTGTTGTAGCAAGCCTATGTATGTAGATGCTAAAACAACCTCCCTTCATTGTCACATAGTTTCTTCACGTGATCCATTCTTTTATTCACTACAATGTCAGCTTTTGAGCACAAACTAGAAAAACATGGTTGCAACTCGGCCCTGTTTGATGCAGGCAGCTTTGCCAGTATTTTTATAATATCATGCAAACCTGAAATGATGTTAGAAATTGTTGTTTTCCCTCGCTTAATCTGGCTATTTAAATCTTTGCAACATGTATCGGTATGTGTCATCGTTTTTTCAATTTGCGTTAGGTGCTCAAGTTTTGCAAAATGCTGTTCAACTATGTTTTCCTTGTCGCTCTCCATCATTGTTTTCCCTCGGTTAATCTGAGCCATGTTAGTGTTCCTCCGCACCTCAATTAAGCCCCAATTTAGTTGATTTCGTAATTTTTTCATACGCTTCTGTGCCAATTCAGTGTTCCTCTTAGCTATAATCTCCTAAAATTTATCCATGATATCATAGACTTTATGGAAACCATAAGATAATTCTACATCATTACACGCATTTCTGCAAATTCTCATTTTAAACCCGTTCCCTAATACAAAAGATAGAACTAGTGGTTCACTTTCACACAAGTGCATAGCCATATTATAGTATAAAAATTGGAATGCTAGGTAATCAGAATGCGAGGGAATATCTATAAGTTGATGGCATGTTGAATTTGTATATGCTTTCTATATTTGCCAACAATGGTATAAATGATAAAATGTCAAAAGTAATATGAAATAAAGAAATAGAGATAGATCATGTAAATACCTCACGTATAACCATCGTGAATGTGGCATTCGGAGAACTATCTAGCAAATAGCTTTTTACTTCAGTTATATTTAATTTCTCTTTTGAAAGCTCCGATTCATCGGTGAAACTTGGATAAATCTTTAAACTCCTTAAACTAGTAAATGGAGAAGGTTGATTTGAGATTAGTCCTACCGATGAAGAAAGAAGCTGCACATAAAATTACAGAAAAAAAATATGCAATCAATCATATAATCATCATTATATAGAAAACAAATATAAAAATGTATGCAAAATCTGGAGGTGTTTGGCCTATTGTTGCTTAAAAAGATAAATATTTTGGTCGAGACTATATACTATCATATGTGTTTCGTGATAATTGCACTATTAGTTGTGTAAGTATAAAAAAACAAAAAAAACAAAAAAACAAAATATTTTATCTAGTTTGAGCACCAGATTGTTATAAAAATGAATGGTCTGATTTTCTCTATAAGTTTATAACTTAAAGAAAGCAATTAAACATGAGTAGAAGCATAGAGCAATAAAATAAGAAATGCGCTTGTTAACAAAGTAGTTTTTTTTTTTTTTTTTTTTTTTTTTTTTTTTTTTTTTTTTTAAATATTTTTGGGATAATGTGACTAATTTTTGGATTAAAAATATTTGTAAATATGCACTTAATAAACATACCTCAACATTTTCCAAGTTAAGTGTGAGAAATTTGACATTGAGGAGTTGTTGAAGCAGATGAAACATTCTAGGAGCATCTGTAACATCTCTACTATAAACACAAAGATCCACCTTCTCCAAAGAATGAAAACTGTCAGTGAATAGGTGCAATGGATGAGAGCCTCTATAGAGCAATGAGGCAAGGTCGAGTGCAGAAATCACATAAGGAAGATTATCCCGAAAACATTTTCTAATAGTGAGAGTCTTGATTTGGGGTGTAACGACATTGATAGAATTCACTCTCCCGTGAACTTCATTAAGTGTGAGATCCAATAGTAAAGGGTGACAAATACTTAAAACATCTGATCCCATCAATGTGCAACCCTTTAACGTGAGATTCTTTAAGTTTGGGCACTTGGGAAAAAGACCAACAGATTTGTCAGTAGTTTCATCGCAACATAAAGTGACACCATAAAGAAGCAATGTTGTTAAGGCTGGGAGCTCTAAATTTGACGAGGCTCTAAGGTCACCTGAAATTA
Source organism: Artemisia argyi (assembly GCA_030686995.1). Taxonomy (NCBI): domain Eukaryota; kingdom Viridiplantae; phylum Streptophyta; class Magnoliopsida; order Asterales; family Asteraceae; genus Artemisia; species Artemisia argyi. Next base: position 198,146,699 of record CM060678.1, read on the forward strand.
CTTTAAAACCGGAAATAGTGGAGTGACTTGCCAAAGTGAGATGTTTAAGAGACAAACTAAAGAGAGATATAGGGAACTCAATGTCTCTCTCAAGTGAACAAACGACGTTCAAATGCTGGATATTGTGATAAGATGCATAGTTCATAATTTTTTTGACAAACTTCTGTCTAATATCTCCACTAAAACAAAGCGTCAATGAAAACACTTTTAATTGATTGTTACGTCTAGACAGAACATTGGATACATAATCAGAGAACTTGGATAATGTCAAGAAATCTTTAGTTGAGAAATCAAGACAAGGAATTGAAGTCCATATATATCTCCACCGAGATGACAAAACACTGTTTTTTATAGCATTTTTCAATCCATTGAAAGAGAGGATTTTACAGATAAGATCATCTGGCAAGTTGCTTAGTCTATCGCCTTCAACGTTCATTCTCTTTTTATCCTTGCTAAAATCCCATGTCGGCCAACCCATTCTTTGTTCCATAATCATAGGATTCAACTTTGTTCCAAAAGCTGCAATTTGGTAAAATGTAACAATTAGGAGATGCAAAAGAACTATTTATACAAGTGGTTCCATAGTTTTATTTTTAAATTGACAATGATGCAAACTTAATGAAGTTATAAAACCCGGCCAGTCAAGCCCTCATTCTCGATGTCTTTCACAATGCCCTTTATCGCCTCCTTAATTAACTACTACTCTACTGTCCTAATGAGTTATGTCAAATTTACAATCAAGCATGCATGAATGAGAAACAAGCTGGCTCATATATATGTAAGTGAACTTTGAGCAAATTATTCACCTTATAGGGTACCTAACTTCCTAGTCATCAAATCTTTAGCTAGCATTTTGTTTAAAAATAAAATTACTCCTGCTTCCTAAAACAACCAACTATTATATATGAATGTTTTTTTTTTTTTTTTTTTTTTTTTTTTTTTTTTTTTTTTTTTTTTTTAGTAATACAGTCTGGTAATTCTTTTATCTTGTTTTGGTGCTGTTAAGTAAGAAAATGTGCATCAACATTTACATTAATGAAACAAATAAAGTAAGGATTGATTTAACAAACAAAACAATTGAATAAATGCAATATACTTTGAAAACTAAATGTAACATATAAACCCGGCCTATTCTCATATTACCTGATGCTTAGTGTGGGACCGGGATGATAGAATGTTGACGATCAGACCAAAAAAACCCTATTTTCAGAATTTAAAACAATAGGGTGTTAGGGATTTTAAGAAAACGTGTATATGTGGCGAATCTTTAATCGTATATTTAGGGGGTGTTTGTTAAAATATAGAGGAAATTATAGTCCAAATAATTAAAAAAATATACTATCATACTTGACATATTTTGTTTTTATAAGTAGAGAACAAATTTTTTTGCTTTTGCCAGTATTTTTCTTTCAAATTCAGTCTTTTTAAGGTATTTTGCAACATTTGTGTCCCTTTGACCTAATAAAAAAATTTTAAAGGCAAAAATATTGTAAAATACCTCAAAAATGATAAATTTAAAAGAAAAGTACCCATATAAATAAATTTTTTTGTTCGATTCCTAGAAAAACAAACAATGGCAAGTATGATATTTTTTTTTAATCATTTGCCCTAAATTATACCACTAAGTTCTTATTTTTTATAAAAGGGTTTTTCTAACATATGCCCTCAGGGCACATGTTAAGCACACCAAAATACACAGGGGACCCACTGAAAAGTACCAAAAAGTACTCAGTGACCCACAAATTAGATATGTTTTTTTATATTTTTCAGTGGGTCCCTGTGTACTTTTGGTGTGCTTAACATGTGCCCTGAGGGCATATGTTAGAAAAACCCTTTATAAAAAGGTACCAACAAAAGCTACAAACCAAACAAAGCCTATCTCGAATTGTTTGAACGAAACCAACTACACCTACATGCTATACCTACAAGTTGTAGAAACTACGCATACACAAGATACAGAAGAAGATCATATGAAACAAACAAGGCTAAAACACATGTCGAAGGCCAAAAGAATCAAATCACAACTCTCAACCTCCAATAATGAACAAAGAGACCCTCCACCAGATGATGCACTAAGCAAATTCTATAACCAAACAATACCAGTTGGCTCCATCCAAGTCCAAAACATAATAGCGCTCCATCCAAGACAACATAATCTCCGACGATCTTTAACACTTGAAACCAAACAAACTATATTTAACCTTTGGATGCGTTTACATGGTCAATGCACCAATCATTCCAGGACGTAATTTTCCCTTTTGCTCTATGCGAAATCCAGAAGTACACAAGAATTTGAACTTCGTCGCATATTGTATTTAGGTTCGATATCTTATTCTGAAACACTCTCTTGTTACAAATATACCATACTAAGCTTCTGCATGGCGTTATAATTATTGTGCCTACAATGATTAATTATATCTCCTATAGACCCAACATTCAAATTACCTATGTTCCACCATTTAAAGACTTTTTCCCATCCTCTTACAACTCTTGGCCGGGCAAGACATAAAACAAGGCTCAAAAGTTTCTATTTCGGTATCACAATGACGGCAAAGAATTGTGTTGAGATCCATACAGATATGATGTAACCACTAAGTTTTATGATTATATGCAAATCATTTAATTTAATTTCTTTAACTTTTTTTTTTCCTTATTATAATTTGTCTTTTCTTAAGACTTTGTAAGAGTATTCATCCTTATCTAACGTCCATTAAATCTTATAATTAAAACATGTCATATGTCTTTCACATGAGAATATAATTGTCTTTTTACTTTGTATTTTTTCTAAAATTTGATACAATATAATTCCTCATATTACCGTCACACTCTTTATGTCATTTTCTTTCTCACTTACTCACTAATAATAAATTCAATAAAACCTGTTTAACTAAACAAATATAGTTTTGAAACAAAATAATCTATAACATCAATTATAGGTAAGGAATAAAATAGCACAAGGACCATCCTATAAAAAAAACATACAAGGACTAATTAATCTTGAAAACACATGTGGGTAATTATGCAAAAATGAATAAATAAAATAAAAAAATCACACAATGTATAAAGAATAAGAGCACAACAAAGACTAAATTTTATATATATCGCACGGGTTGTGAGAAACGTCTTACACTAATCTTTTGAACGGATAATACTATATCCGTCATAAAAACTATTCGTTTACAAACAAAAATGAACAAATTATAACATGGCTAATGATGCAAATATCGATTGATAATATATATATATATATATATATATATATATATATATATATATATATATATATATATGTACGGTGACAACTATCATAAAGTTAAAAATAACAACTAAAGCAAATTTTGATTAATATAGTAAAATAGGAAAAGTAATCATAAGCACTAATAGTTATAATTACTATTTATATATAAAATTTGGATATTTTTCTAAACATATACCTCTGTTTTTCGAGTATCACTTACATTGTGTTCTTAAGTATTAATTAAGAAAGAAAAGTAAAGAAAATGAAGTGGAATAAAAAATTCGTGTTCTGAAGTATCACTTAAAGATGAAAAGAAAAAGAAAATGTCTGAAAAAGAAACGTGATTTAATTAATTTTGAAGTAAAATGTTTCATCTTATAATTGGGTTGAAAATGTTTACTTCCTATTCATTTACTTTTTCTTACTCAGAAAATTTGAAAACTGAGTACTAAGTAAGGAAAGAAAGAAAAAGACTGAAAAAGAAGAGTGATTTGACTACTTTTGAAATAAATTATTTCATTTCAAAATTCGGATGAAAATGTTACTTTTTTTTTTCCTAACTCAAAAAGCTAGAGAAACTAGAGAGAACTAAGTAGTAAACTTTCTATGAAACAGATGAAGTAGGTAAATTTGTGTAGTATGTAGGGGTGGAAACGAGCCGAGCCGAGCCCGAGCCTGCCAGAGCTCGAGCTCGGCTCGTTTAAGTTTTAAAAGGCTCGAGCTCGAGCTCGGCTCGTTTCGAGCCTTAAACTTTAAGCTCGAGCTCGGCTCGTGGAATATTATATAGGCTCGGGCTCGGCTCGTTTATTCGATTTGGTCATGAAAAGTTAAAGCTTGGCTCGAGCTCGAGCTCGGCTCGTAATATATTTTTATTGAGCTCGTTAATAAGCTCGAGCTCGGCTAGTATATAAGTTAAAATATCATATTTTTGTTTAGGCTCGCGAGCCCAAACGAGCTTTTTATGTAAAGCTCGAGCTCGAGCTCGATTAATAAACGAGCTATAACTTAGGCTCGAGCTCGGGCTCGAGCTCGTTTAGGCTCGGCTCGTTCGAGCTTTTTACCGATCCGATTCCGAGCTTTTCACGAGCGGCTCGGCTCATTTCCACCCCTAGTAGTATGTATCAAGAAGTGATTTAGAGACTTAAATTTATACATAATTTTATGCTTAAATCTGTGTGACAATAATTCATTAATTACAACAATCTAGTCTATTATTTTACAACTCATAAACTAATAAGTTAGACATCAAAGGACTTGTGGTCTAGTGGGTGGGGCTTAACTTGTTAAGCGAGCCACAAGTGGGAGTAGTACCGGGTGGGTGACTACCCGGGAAGTCCTCACTTGTGGTCCACTTGTAGACCATATTGTTCCGGAGATATATTGCAATGATAGATTTGAACCATTGAAGCCACTCGTTGCGGAGGTTCGAATCTTGAGCATGACCCGGTTTTCATCCGGCTGTTTCTCCAGCAAGGTAAACTTGTGTGGAGGCAGTACGGTTTCCGGGGGAAACCCGTTACCACCTGAGATCAGCGTGGACCCGGTTCAGACAACATAGTCTGGCGGGGTGGCGATGGGGCCTTTGCTGTCCGCGAAGATGGTCGATTCTAAGTTGAAATTCACCTTTCAAAAAAAAAAAAAAAAAAAAAAACTAATAAGTTAGACATAAAATTGGATGTGACTTTCGGGTCCCCAATCTTTTTTCTTCTGTATTTACATGTGGTCAGTAAATGTAACAATCACTTCAATTTAATATTGTCACATGAACACCCAATATTAAAAAACACACCATTAAATTTTTTTCACATTTTATATTCCCCCATTACATTAAAATCTCCTTAAATTTCGGTCCAAATAAAGTAGAGTTGTTCACAGTACTTCCAATTTATGTCTTTGTTTACATTGGTCTCAAGATTCTTTGTCCAATCTTTCACACTACATTCTTTGCCACTCTCACACACACTACTTTCACCTTCAAGAAAACACACACATACACATCTTGTTCTTACATGTTAAATCTTTGTAGTGTGTTTTAGCTAGAAATAAAATGAGGGTTCCTTTGGGAGCAGTGATTGGAAGATTCCCTTTTCCTTCTACAAGTAATGGTGACCAAAATCAAAATCTTGAAATGGGTGACGTCATCAGACATGATAGGAAATGCAGAGATGTTTCTTTTCTTGTGTTGTTCATTGCTTTTTGGGTTGCTTTGATTGTTAATTCTTGTTTTGGGTTCTTTAAAGGTAACCCTTTAAGGTAAATTTTTATGAGCTAAGTTGTTTAAGTTTATGGTTCTTGATATCCTGTTTTTAGACTTATGATTTGTGTGCTTGTGTGATCAGTTTAGGAATTAGCTTATTTTCTAGGCTTATGGGCTTATTTGATAGCTGAAATGCTCATAAGCCTGCTTTTTCCAGCTTATGAGCTTTATCAACTTGAGCTTATGGACTTAAATGAGCCATAAGCTCAAGTTGTTGTCGAAAAAAGTGAGCTTATAAGCTCTTTGAAACTCAAATAAGCTCATCAGCCCGGAAAACTGCTTTTTCCATTATGAGCTTGTCAAGTTGAGCTAATGGACTTAAATATGCTATAAGCTAACGTTGTGGTCGAAAAAGTGAGCTTATAAGCTCTTTGAAACTCAAATAAGCTCATCAACCCGGAAAATAAGCTAAACCAAACACTCCCTTGATGAATTTGATGTTTCTTGTGATCCCATTTATATTTTTAATATGTGTGTTTGTTAGTGTTTGAACTTAGGGTGCTATAAAGGTAAACCCTTTGAGGTATTTATTGCTATAAACTTGTGTCTTTCTAAAATCTAATCTCACCGCTTTGAATAAGATTGTGTAAATGATATCAAAATCCTTTCTTATTTGGTCAGCCTGATCTGGCTTGTAATTTTCCTTTTTGTTTCGTTTTGAGTGATTCCTGCTTGCTTTTTCACCCAACAAACCATTGCTCTGCGGAAGCGCCAAAAAACAAGACATAGAAAGCGAGCTATTCTGGTCAAAAAGGCCAAGTATGATTATTGCATTTAGATTTTCACAAGATGTGCTCATTATTGCAAAGTAAAGTGTCTTCTTAACTTTAGCAAGAACAAGGGTCCTTTTTTGCTTTTTTCAAAACTGCTTTTACCTTTTGCTTGCAAAATTAAGTGTTCCTTTTGGCATTTTTGTAAGAACGATGATTAGTTTGCAACAGAAAGCCGAGTACAGCATTTAAATCAAAATGGCTCATTATGTTTCAGTTTATTTTAATATGTGCGTATGTGCCATTTTAAAGTCATTAATTTTCTTAAAGGTAACTTTACTTCACTGACACTCATTGCATTAGGAACAAAGCCAAACGTAAAGCACCAATATTTCAGTGATAAAAATCATTTAATTATCAAAAAGCAATTAAAAAAAATGTGTTGCTAGATTCCAAATTTATTTCATTCCTTTCATCTCATGAAAATGGAAACAGTTCCTTCGTTTTCAACTACTATATTCAAACACACCCTAAAATTGTATGCTAAGTAAAATATGCTGCGAGTTTAAGAGAATAAAAGGAGTAGTTGACATCTGTATGACTTAATATACTAGGATTTTGCGCCCTTTGTTTATACTAATTGTATTTATTCAATTGCTTAGACCAGTATTTAACTTATAATTCTAAAGAGTAAGAACCTCAGCCCAAACCCGGCTTAAGACACAGAGAGTGTGTTCCTTGTGCTAATTGTATCTTGTAATACTCGTGTACACCAATACAAAGCCTAAAAAGTTAAGTTAGAAGTACTTACCGATGTTACATTTTCATTATGTGGATATCTGTATGGTGTGAGGAAAAATGGACATGCGTGATTGTGGGTCCCATTTGGATGATGGTTATATTTTATATTTCATTATCTGTTTCCTGTGTACTGAAATCGTTGATGTTTCATTAGGCTCACTCATGGCTTAGACTACAAAGGGAATGTGTGTGGTGACAAAAATGGAAGTCCCAATCTTCGTGGTTTGGGAGTAAGATATTGGGTAAACCCTAATCAAGTATTTGAAAGTGGCTTCAAAGATAGTCACGCAGACCTGGAAGATTTTAAAAGTATATGTTTGAAAGATTGTCCTGTGCCATCTGGGGATAATCTCAAGTGGGTGTGTAATTATCCTGAAGGGGACGAAATTCGCCTTTCAATGGCTCAATGGGTGACTCGGGATTATGATTATTTTTCCCTTTTAACACCTGATATGCGAAAATCATCCCTACAACTTCTTGGTCCATGCTACCCTGTCCTTTTTCCAAGCGTAAATGGTAAGTACTAAACATACCCTGTCCTTTTTCCAAGCGGATACCTATTTATCTAACCATATCATTACACTTTTACAGTTTTGTGGAGTTGTGAATTCATGACACGTAAATCAAATGTATCTCTTGATCAATGGCACCTGATGGGTGGACAGACTGTTGATGACGCCATGAAATTAGATAAAACCGTTCATAAGTCTATTAACTCTCAATCATCCGTCACAAAGGTTCAAAATCTACCTTTACCAGCTACTTGAATAAAATGTTTGAATATTAGTTCATTAGCTTAATTAGTAGATTCAATACACTAATAAGAAAATTAAATTGTACGTTGGATGCTTGTTTTTGCAGCGTTATGTTGCGGATATTGGGAAAGCATGGCCAGTGTTGATTGTTTGCGGAGGATTAATACCTCTAGTTTTATCGGTAGCGTGGCTAGCCATGATTCAACGTCTTGTTGCTGCCATGACTTGGATAACCGTCGTCCTTTTTGATATTCTTATTATCTCCGTCACCGTCTTCTTCTATTTGAAAGGTTTGCTCCACTTTACAAAATCAGTTGACTCTGGGTGTATATTAGTTTAATTACTCATTGCTACGACATTTATTTTTTGAAATCATTCTGTCGTATAGTATTTATAGGCCACATCAGTCTGTGCATGCATATTAAGAACATGTTTTAGTACTAGCCAAATACCTAAAATGCCCTTACATAGCAATGCTGCACATGACATCAAATAGTGTTCATGCACTGGGGTTGTCTTCTTTTAACTTTTAGCCTATCTTAAGCTGCACATATGAAGCAAAGAATGCAGAGAAGTGAAGTTTTTCTGTTTAGAAACTTTCTGAGTACCAAACTGTTGCAATTAACACGAGGCTGCTTTATTAGAGACGCCACCTTAGATCAGGCTTGTAAAGCTATTATCAAGAACTAAAAGAATATATATAAAGACCATCCATCTTATATCTGAAATGTTGGTTTTAAACAGCTATACGAATATCGAGCTGAATCTTGTTATTACTTTCATACCCTTCAGCTGGATGGATCGGAAATGATGCTATCTCCCCAATCATTGGCAAGCATGATCCATATGATCACATATCAGGGCGGGTATGTACGTCAAGGAAACTACTATTTACTTTTACTAGAGGTGACAATTCAACCCATTTGTAAATGGGTTAATTTGGGTTGTGTTGCATCTCAAACAGATCAATCCTGTTTGCTGGTCAACCCAACTCGACACGGACATTTTTGACCCATACTAAAAATGACCCAGCTCAGCCAGAACACTTTTTGACCCGTTAACCAACTCGCCCATTTTGCCACATGCAGCTTTTCATCTGCTTTATTGCTCATATATGCGTTAAATTTGAATTATGCTTCAGGAACAAGGCCATCTTCATTTTGTAGCGGTTCTTATGACGATCATTATGGCTGTGGCCATCCTCTCATCCATTGCCATTGCACGACGAATTGTTATGGCGACTTCTGTGCTCAAGGCAAGCTTTGAAACAAACAATTTTACAAAAAAAAAAAACCCTTGAATTCAAGGTTTTATCTAAAAGTTTCTTGATACGCAGGTTGCATCGAAAATTATAGGAGAAGTAAGGGCTTTAATTATCTTCCCAGTTATGCCGTACGCTCTTCTCGCCATCTTTTATATGATTTGGATTTCTGCTACTCTTTACCTTCTTAGCTCGGGCGAAGTTGTTAGAGATAGATGCAATGCAAATTGTTGTGCTTATGATCTTAAGTTGAAGCAAGTGAACTGTGAACGATGTTGCGGCCATACCATTCACTACACTCCTCATATAGGACTTGCTATTTTGTTTCATATATTTGGGTTTTATTGGGTCACTCAATTCGTCAAAGCTTTTTCGTCAACTGTTATCGCTGGGTCGGTAGCTTCTCATTATTGGGCCCACGGTGAAGTTCTTGTAAGTTATCCACTTTTACATGATATAACACATCATGTTGTAAGTATACTCTTGATATTGACAATTACATTATGTATGCAGCAAGAAATTTCATTTCTTCCTATATTGTCTTCGGTAAAGAGGCTTGTGCGGTATAATATTGGATCTGTGGCTATTGGATCTCTTATAGTTTCATTTGTCGAGTCGTCGAGCCGGATTCTAAAGCCACTTCGCCGGAAACTGATGGTTGTTGATGTTAGGACTCATGACCGGGTTGGAAAAGCTTTGTCTGTTTCTTCCCATTATGCCCTCGTGTGTATCGAGTGGATCATCAGATCGGTGAACCACAATGCTTACATAATGGTATTCATTCGTATTCTTTTCTTCTTTGTGTCATTTCACTTTTAACATCCTTTGAAACATAAGATAGTTCTCAAAATGCATAATGTAAAAAATTTGTGCATCGAGAAATTTAAGCATGTGGTTTATGAGGATGAAAACTATTTTGCTCAACTCGGAAAAGACAAATCATGGAAATCTTAATTTTTCTCTCTTTGCAGATTGCCATCACAGGTGAAAGCTTTTTTACAGCTTCCGCAATGGCGACTGATTTGATTAAGAGCAATATTCTTCGAATAGGGAAGGTGAACGTGATTGGAAATGTTATTCTGTTTCTTGGAAAGTTATGTGTTAGCCTAGCAGGTGCTTTATTCGCATTCCTTATGTTGGATACTCACGCTTATAAATCTGCACACAACAAAGTCTCCTCTCCATTGATTCCAGTGCTAGTAAGTTTTCTTACCACTTTTATAGATGATTAAATCCAAAAGTTGGCTAGCAAGAAAAACAACTAAGTGCACATAAGAATTTTCTATTGTATATGACCGAAAATATATAATTTAGCTTAAATTTGTTTTTCTGAATAAGAAAATGTTGCAATACAGGTATGTTGGGGTCTTGGTTTTGTAGTAGCAACCCTATTTTTCGCAGTGGTAGAGGTATCGATAGACACCATCATACTTTCTTATTGTCAAGATTCTGAGGAGCATCGAGGAACTACACAATACGCTACACCTCTTCTCCTCCACCCCCTTGATGAGCAAGTTGAGATGGACAGACATGAACAATGACCAAGTAATATTCTGTTTTTTGCATAATAAGATGGTGCACAGCATCTGAAGAATCTTGTACAACATTACAATCAAACAACTGTTTACGTTTGTCAAGACTAATGGATCTCAAAATGTGCAGGCCAATGATCATTGTGTTGGAAGATGAGGGCATACTATGGAAGGCTCGTGTACTTAACGGCAGCACATTTGATAGGAAGATCATGAGAGGTAGAGGTCACACTAGTTACTCGGACTTAAGGTTTTGATTACAAGGGGTTAGTGATAAGTTATAGTCGATCTCGAGTATCTGATATTGTGATTTATTCATACTTGTAAGGTTACAAACTTACACTAGCTTCCCCATTTGCTATTTATTCATATGGGTTGTGAACATTTCACCTAAGAAATTATGTTGCCGTTTTCATCTGCGCTTGAGACTAGAATGAACAAAAGAAAACTGATCTCTATGGGACACGTAGATGTGGGAAATTGGGCGAGCCAAACTAATTGGGTAATGGGTCAAAACGGTTTCTTTTTGGTATAGGTTGAGTTGTTGACTTGAAAAAATTTCGTTCTGATGTTTTTCTTTCTTTTTCGCCAGTGACTACTGTGACTATAGAAGTTGTATAATTTCAATGGTAACTAAATTTTATGAGAATAATTTGGAGATTAATGCATTAAAAGTACATTTGGGTTCATATATTGATGGCAAAATGACATTCTTAAAGAAATTTATTACACTGAGGACAACTCGAAACACTTATTTTTGCACACCTGCACTAGATTGCAACTCCGGAAAAATAACACATCATTTATGATTCACTTTCAACGACAGTAACACCTGACCAGTTTGCATCACTGCCGCTACGTGGTATGCTATAGAGTCTAGTAAACAAATCCACCTGAAAAATCACTGCAGTGCTGTATCCTTCATCATCCTCTCTCAGCACCCCTCGGACTTTGTTAAGCGGATGATCAAAACTAATCAACCCCTCTTCGCTCTTGAATAAACAGCCTGCAATGGGAACTTATTAGATAACTTCGACAATGCTTGTGATCATCTTAAAAAAGGATATTTTGAGCTTATTACCTGGAGGAAAAGGCGTATATCTATTTCCACAACCGTATTTTACGATTTCAGGATCATCAGAACAAACTAAACACCCATCAGCTGCCACTCCCCAGTGAAGCTGTGCAGATCCATCACGATCCTGCAAAAAAAAAAATAAAAAAAAACCAATTTACTAAAGTAGAAGTGTGGGCTGGTTAATGTTGTTGGTTATTAACGTTTTGCGAGAAATTACCCGAGCTATGAAGAGTTTTGTTGCTTTAGCATCAAACAAAACAAAAGAAAACTTCCCATCAAGCTCTTTGATGACTTGATCAGCAGGATATGGTGCTCGATCCCTCAACACTTTATAAGCTTCCACAACAACCATGGCTTCATTTGCTTGTTTCGAAAGCCCATAACTTCGACGTAGGACACAAGTATTGTGTAGATAGCCATTGAAGATGCAAAATATGTCATCCATAACAACTATAGACCTAGCACAGTAGTACCACCATAACAAAAGGTTAAGATAGTTTAACATAAACAAAAACATTTGAAGGGTGGTACCTTGGACAACAACAACAACATACCCAATCAGGGGCAGGTTATGGGGAGGTAGAACGTAGACAGATCTACCCCTACCCCAGTATAAATCCGAGAGTAGGGAGACTGCTTTTAGGAAGAACTCCGACAAGTGTAATTGTGCGGTCAGAAATAAGTGCATGTGTGAAAGTGAGAATAACAAGGTTAAGTAGTCAAAAGACAAAAGGAAAAAAAACAAGCATACAAAGGTGGTACCTTGGACATGTTGCATATTCATCTTTATGAGACAAAGCCATGAAATCACCATTGAAAAACTTGTACCAAGTTGAGTCAACTCGACCCAACTCGAAAAAACCAGCAACTTCTCCACTTGCTTTCAGGCTCCCACTTCCTTTAAATGGAAGACTCAGCTCCTGAGGTGGATTAGCAATTGTGCTCCCAAAAACAGCCAACATTTTTCCTATGCAAAAATATTTCAAAGACACTAAAACACTAGTACTATGTAATCATGATCATGTTTATCAAGTGAGGTGGCATCAGCAATGATGATTTAGCAAGTGGCAGTTCGCTAGTTTCTGGTTTATAATTTTGAGGTACCACGTGTAATAAATTTATAGGAAATGGTATTTTTGAGATATGTAGGATTCAAGATATTGTATTTTATTTCATATGACAAAATTGTAATTTATATAAGACTGTAACAAATGTTTCAATGTTTATATAACATGGTTTTTAGTTTCAGAGAATCTTGCCACTAAAGGCACCCAATCTGTGCCTTCTAAATATTCTGCTATTTGCATGTTTGTAGATTATGCAGCACTAACCACCACCAAATAACCTGGTAAGGTCCTTCGCTTTCACACAAAAGGACAAGAATTCAAACCTCGTTAGGTTTGTACATTTAGGGGTCGGCAGGGAAAGGCCGGAGACAGTCCCAAGATTAACCCCGTGAGGCCACGTACATCTGAGTCAAAAGGCTCCCCCTACCGGGATAACCTAAACAGGGAAAATCACATCCGTGTACCCATTTTTAAAATTATGCAGCAGTGACATCATAATGTTGTCAATGACCAAATGTGCATCGTGGTCTATTAGACTTAAATGCAATGGGTGTAAGCCATCACCATTGGCACCCCATCTTCACGCGCCACCCTAGCCCTCCCACCTCACACGTGAGCAGCAAGAAAAAAAAAGGACAAAAGGAGACCATGTATTGTCAACCACTCGGTATCCGTGCAAGATTTTGTTATTTATTTGATTTGTGAGTGTGTGTGTGTGTGAGGTATGTTTGAAAGGTGAGGGGAGTGTTGATGTGTTGAACGGTGATGTGGCATTAAGGTGGAAGGTGAAGGAGAGGTGATCATTGCATGCAGCCTTAGTACATTACATAGAACAAAATATTTGCGATAGTAAGTTGCTATTTTATCTATCACAGTTGATGAAACTGAACATTTCAGATTCCACAGCAAGTGGAAGTAAAACTATGAATATAAACCCTTGCGTTGATGGAAGCACTAAACATTCAGCCAAAGTAACATATATATACATAAGAATTATGTTAAATCATTGCTAGGAAGTTTTGAACAGGTTCGGTGGATTGGTTGAGATGTAGTGATCAGATGGTGACGATTACTGTTATCCTTGATCATGCTAGGATAGTTGTACCACATGCTGCAGGAGCATGTTTTCCATCCTCAAATACTAGGTTTCCGTTAATGAAAGTGGCAAGAACCTTTCCAGCAAGTCGTGATCCCATGTATGCCGAGATACCCTGCAAAAAGGATGTGGTTACTTTTAAAGCTGTTTTTTGACTTTTGAGGTCAAATGGTTACTTTTAAATTGCGGTTTCTTGATGCAACTTATATCTTTAGCAAGTGTTTTTTTTGGGAAAAAGGGACAATTTCGCATGTATCCTAATGTGGGAACCTAGTTAATATATTTTTTCTCAACGGTTTAGGAAATTATTATAGTGTATCGAAAGATGCTTTGACCTTTAAAGTCAAAGTGTACCAAAAAAGATCAAGAAAGCGAAACTCATACCGGATGCTTAAGGTGTACTGGATGGTTTCCATCAAGGTCAAACTCCTCTTCGGGTTCCCAGACAGCAATATCCGCATGCTTACCAATTGCAATCGCTCCCTAAATATATTCAAACATGTCAGTTTGCATTCCCAAATTGAATCCTAAACATATATCTAGAAGTTAGGCTCGTTGAGTCGTTGTTAACCTTATAAGATTATAAATTATAAAAGCATTTACCTTAAAATATTGGCCAGCAAGTTTAGCAGGTTTCTCACTCCACCATGAAACTAACTTTTCCAAAGTAACGCCATATTTAAGCCCATACGACCATGTCACAGGAAGAACAAACTGAAAAACATAACAAATTCCGTCCGTTACACCTAAAAACACTACCAGGCAAACAATAAGTTCTGAAAGAAAATAACAATATACCCAAAAAAACAACTTACCTGTAACGAAGATATACCTCCCCATGCCCTCAAAAAATCGCCTTCAGCAAATAGTTTGAGCTCGGGTGCAGATGGTGAATGATCTGAGCTTAACATGTCAATATCCCCATCCTATATTTTTATGACATAACACAAATATTTTAATAATGCACTACAACAACAATTTTTAGTTTTTAACATTTGTTTTTCATGCATGTGCAAATTTTGGTTTCCAGTAATGGTTTAACGATGGGGGATAGATGGAAGTTAAATTACCATTAAGGCCTCCCAAAGTTTTTCTTTGTTGGATGCATCACGGATGGGAGGTGCACACTTGAAACGGGTATCACCATCTTGAATATCCTCAGAAGAAAATGCTAGATAATGTGGGCAAGTTTCGACAGTTAAGCTATCACCGTTAATTTTCGCTTCCTACAAAAAAGAAGGTTCAAATTAGCCATTTGTTGGAGTCAATGTAAGAACAACCAAGTGATATCTTACCTTGATCAACTCTAAAGAAGATCTTGAATCCGCGAGATGAACAATGTGAACATGAGCTCCTTCTGCCGGGCCGCCAATTCTGGTGTCTTTTGCTACTGTTAGCAACTCTCTAATGGCCGTCTCTTCCCTACAGGAAAAATAGGAATCTTTAAGGGATTGCTTTGAGCAAGACGGGTGTACATACTAGTACATGAATTTTTGTGATAGTTCCATCTTTTGCTGTTATATGTATCATGTTAGTAAAATAAGTAGACATACATTGAGGCAGGTCTGGTTTTAAGATACGTAGAATAGGACCGAGGATCATCAACACCATCATCCAGTTCAATTTCTTGCTGTTTTTCAGCGTGTACAAGCAAAGGTCGCTTGTACTTTGCTAGTACGGAGAGCCCTTCCTAGAGGGGAAAGGAAAAAAAAAATAGAGTAAGGTACCTTAAAATCGTTCAGAAACACAGTTTTGAAGAAAAAGAAAATTATGCGTTATTGATTATTTGAGTACCTTGATATGGCTGGAATCTGTCATGGGAAAGTCATTAATTCCTGAAGGACACATAAAAGACTGAAAGCAGAACATATGTAGGCAAGAATGTAAGACATGGCATAAGGAAAGGAGGAAGTCTAAATCCTGGGTATCCGTAGTAGTTTTAGTACCTTAAAACCAAGAGCACCGGCATCTAGGAGACTTTCTAGAATACTTGCATTGAATGCATTTTCGGGTACTAGACCTCCCCAAAATCCTGCACAAAAAGCAAATGTATGTTTTAATGTAGGGAATTAGGGGACGACTCATGGAGTAACATATTTGACCCATGAACAGTCTTTTGCATGAGAAAAAATGGCCGGCTTTGCTATTGTTTCAGAAGCTTACCAACGTTGACAAAAATCCTCCCTTTTGCAGCGTTTATCTGCCATGATCATATGGAGATACTTTAGCATTTGAGTCGAAAAAACTAAGAGAAATAAAAAAACCAAGATATATATAAATCAGTGAACAGAAACATCTAATTGAAGTGGAAATTAGCCACTTCACCTTGAGTTGTAAGGTTTCCTTAGAAACAGTAGATGGATGACTATTAAGAGGCATATCTATCAATGTCGTTATCCCACCTGGATAAACAAAACATGTTACATAAGGCTCCCATTGAAATATAAACTAGCCTTCTTTAACAAATTCACAAAAACGTGCCTATTTAACTTACCAGCAGCAGCAGCCTTTGTTCCCGATGGAAATCCTTCCCACTCTGTCCTCCCTGGATCATCAAGATGCGCATGCCTATATGGTCATCAACACACAAAGAATTCTACTTCAGATGTTAAGTATTCAAACTTTGTGTCACTTTGATCATTAAGGTGAAAATTTGTGTTTTAGATGGTAAAGATTCAAAATTTGTGTCACATCTTTGATATGGTATCTGATGTAGGACAAGTAAATTAGTAAGGGTAAGAAGTTTTTAGAGAAATCAAGATGATTTATAGGAATTCTCTTACACATCAATTAAACCAGGCATCACAACAGCGTTTCCATAATCAATCACTGGTTTAGTCTTGACTGTATCCTGCCAATCCTTTTCTTTAACCAAAGATATGATTCTTCCACCACTGATCTCAACTGCCCATTTGCAAATTCAAAACTAATAAGAATTTTGTTACAAACTAAACGTGTTGTATTTGTAATAGTTTTTCTGCAATTCAATAGTTATAAAATCATCATAGCTTAATTTGTTATTGTATTGCGTACACAGGTCACAACGTAATTGTGGTGTTAAACAAACCTGCGCCAGAAATGATCTCATGAGGTGTCACTATGCGTTTGCTAGCAATCCAATAGTGGTTATGAGGTAGAAGGCTGCAGCCACTTGTCCTTGGCTGTCACATTAGCATTTCAGTTTATTAAGATTAGTATGACACATTTGCAGCTTACCAAAGAATATATATTCATTATATTGGCTGTATCTAATATCTTATTTACGTCTTATTTTCTTAAATTCTACAAAATTTAGATTCTCCTGTTCATTATTACAATTGCCAAAGATCAAAAGACAAACTTAGCTTAAATGGAAGTTTAGAAACTTAAATGCAAGAAACTAAGAACTTTATTTTAAAAGCCCCGAAGGTCAGACCCCAAGAGGGCAAAAGATACGACCATCTCTTGTGCATTATCTTACGTTTGACTTTAAATGTCAAGCAAACTACTTTTAAGTCTAAATAGTGATATGACCTTGTAAAGAAATGGTCTGTATAGCACCATTCAGTCATTACATCCAAAGAATACGTTGAGAAAAGAAAAAGAAGACTCGACAGCAACATATGTAAGATATGTAGGCATCGTGTTTTCTTAAATACAAGTTGACATTTAGGGGTATTTGGATGTGCGCTTCCAAAATGATAATTGTGATAGTGAGGAATCAAAACCACAATCCTAGTGAGATAATTAGTTGCAACAAAGTGACCAAAGTTCAGAATAGTTGATTAGCTTGCCAGGAAAAATTGATTCAGAGTTGTAGTACGTCCAAACATACCTCTCACACCAAACAAGAACAATTGGCAGAGAATGGAGATGGTATAAATAATAACTAGTTATAATGCCCGCGCAAGCGCGGGTTTTTTTAAAAATTTTTGAATCATATATTTTTATTTATTAAAAAACAAATAATTTAATCTTTGTTTTGTTTGATTTATGATGTTTAATTATAATTTTTTATTATTAAATATAATTATTTGAAAATTTTAATACTAATATTAATTGCATATTATCTATATTTTTTGTATTTATCTTATACTTGTCTTAATTGCATCTTATTTATATTTTTTGTATTTATCTTCTACTTGTGTTATGGATAAATATAAAATATTACCTAATAAGAAAATAACATTTTTTTTTAAATAAAATTATTACTAAATAAAGTATGAATGCATTTTTTTGAAATGGAAAATTCCCAATAAGGGTTTTATTGTATTATATAAAAGATACTAATTCCAAATTAATTTTTCAAAATCAAACAGAACGATGCGTTTCTTGGATCCTATGCAAGGATCCAGCCTGTGTGCAAGTGCATGTGAAACTGAAAGGCACGCAACACCCAGTTGGTTGGTATTTTCTAGTGTAGGTGCATATGGGTTAAATAAGCAGCTTGTAAAGTTTAATAATAATCAACTGCTAAAGACTTGTAGGGAACACACCATTATGAGACAGCCAGGACAATCACAATAACCGTTGTGGCCCATTATGCCATAACATTGTACGGTCAAAACGTATAAGGGCATTCGGATGTGCATTTCCAAGTGACCAAGTATATTGCGTTAGCTCAACAAGGGATTACATATGCTTTTGGTTCCTTGAAATTTTACTAATCAACTTCTGATTATCTACACAACTAATATTGCTACTTTAGGGGGTGTTTGTTTAAAGCTTATTTTTGGGCTTACAAGCTTATGCTATTTATTCCAGCTTATTTTGAAACTTATGTTATGTGCCCATAAGCCGAAATCATATAAGCTAGTATTCACATAAATAAGCTTAAACAAATCTAGAACCAAAGATTATATACAGCTAAACTCTCAATAAACCACTCAATCAAATAAAGGGTTCATAACAATAGATGTAAAAAAGATAAAAAGCAAACCTTTGGAACATTTTTGCCAGTATAGACGATGTAGCACAAATAAAGAGCCAATGGCAGAAAAGACACAAGAAACCTCTTTAGTCCAGCTGCCATCTTCACCTGCTAAAAGGGTTTCACCAGAAAAAGTGATCTTGGCCGGAAAGACTCACAGTTGGTGTTAAAGATTCATGTTTGTGCTGGTTTTATGGAACAAAGTACGGAGTAACAAATAGTGGATGCATACAAGTGGTTTGTGGGTCCCACTTTTTTGTGTTTTTTTTAAGGAAAATGACAAACACACTGCTGGTTTGTGATTGGGGTAAGTTAAAGAAGTTTTTTATATTTTTAGCAAAGTTTTAGAAAACTGTGATCTTTTATAAAAGAGACATTATTTGCACACTAAAGAAAATAATTTGGACACTTTAATTAATTGTGTTTGGTCATTTATACCCTTACAGTTACCCTTACACTTTCACTCATGTGAGGGTATACATGTCCAAACACAATTAATTGGAGTGTCCCAATTATTTTCTTGAGTGTGCAAGTCACCTCCTTTTATAAAAGAAGTTTTTTCAAGTTGAGTTTTGTAAAGTATTTTGGAATATGTGAGAGTATAGCAACCGGAGACGTTATTTTAGAGCACGTCAGGGGTGAGCATCGGGTCAAACCCCACCCGAATCGACAAAACGACCTGACCTGAAAATTGAAAATGGAAAAAATTCAAACCACAAAATCGAACAGAGAGGAATAGATATCAAAACCGAAACCGAACCGAATAACTAGGTTCGGGTCAGTTTTCGGGCAACTGAAAAAACCGACAAAAACCGAAATAAATATACAAACCGAGACTGAACCGAAAAAGGTCGGTTCAGTTCGTTTCAGTCCGGTTTCGGTCGGTTCGAGTTTGTTTTCGGGTGGATTTGCTCAGCCCTAGAGCACGATGTGCCCTAGAGTTATAGCGTTTGTGTTATAGCACCTTTTGCTACTCCAACTCAGTTTTTGTTTTTTTTTTGTTTTTTTTTTTGTTTTTTTTTTTCAAAACTTATAACTTAATTAAAAAAAACATATTTTCTTCAATCACTCAAGTTATAAGATACCTTATGATCCATACATAATCTAATAAAACACAAATACCACACACACAAAGGAAAAACATATGGCTTGGCTGGTGGGGATAGCACCAAGGCTTATAACTCGAGGCAGAGGGAGTGGCTATAACACAAGGTCCACATTATAGGGCTATAACAGGGTCTATAACTTGTGACACCGTGTGCTCTTAGTATGAAATTGTGGATGAAGGTGCGTGTGTGTTCCTTTAAGTGTTATGCCCTTTTATTTTGTAGATGATATTTACTGTCGCATGTCGTAGTGTCATGAAAAATAAGAATATGTTTAGCAACTTGTTTTGTCTACACACCTATATGGTGGTTAACACTGTAAAAATTTGTTTCAAGTAATAAAGCAGCTCAGTGTGAGTGGGTATGTGTACTTTCAAGTAAAGGTGATTCATGACACGAAATCGAGAGATAGAGAAGCTAAACGGATCAACGAGTTCTCTAAGGGTTACAAACTGTTTGTGCTTAATTGCGTTTTATGTAGCTTGTGTATATGTTGTTTTTAAATTTCCTATAACACTACTATCAATTTGCAAAAATAATACTATTCATTTCATATTTTCTTTTATACCCTTCAACTTTTTCTAAATTTTCTTTTGTACTAATACTTTTAACCTTTAACTTTCTCTTAACTACAAGGGTGGGGGTATAAAACATCATCATACTTTCAAATTTGTTACGTTTTGTAACCCTTACTTTCTTTATTAACAAATAAACCATCAATCTTTCAAATTTTGTTCTATTATCAAAGAAACGGTAACCGGTTACTTGTGAGCTGGTCATTCATTTTCTCGTAACCAATATTTACATTTGCATGCTTATATGGACAGTACAGTGCTTAGATGGATCATATTTAGCAGTTCTAGTAGTAGTCAAAGAAAGTTAAAAACAAGTCAATATCTCTCCCTCTTTCGTGTGTAACCTGCGTAAGAGTTCCACCGCACTAAAAAGGAAGTCAAGTTCTTCTAAACGCATCGGGTGAAGTTGGATTGAAGATTCTAAAACGAAGAATGCAAGTTGACTAAGTTGGTGGTGAGCTCAGATCTACCCTATGTATTGTCGTTTCTGATTATTGTTAAAAGATGAATTTGTTAGTGTTCAAGTCCGTGGCGTGTTGGTTTGTATATTGAGCTATGTTCTAGTTGTGGTTTCTAGTGTTTATTGTTCAAGTGGTTTGTTGGTGGTGGTGCGATGATAATGGTTGCGGTATATTTATGGTTAAGTCTTGGATTAGGATTATAAAGGGTTAGTATGAAAATCGGGTTGGAATCGGATATTAAAAACGGCCAGACCAGGCAGGCAATCATTAAACATGTGTAATTATATACGAGAACGGTACCCGCGCAATGCGGCGTCAGGTACCTGTGACTATATTTTGCGTTATTCGGTTACACATTTAGTTATTTTTATGCTTTATAAATAGAGATGATAGAGATCGTTAAGCCAAATAATTTTAGTTTGAACAACCACCTCCTTCCTAACAAACTTCCTAACCAACCTGTTTCCTAACCAATTAATTTTGAAATATTTTCATAATAAGCAAGTAAAAGTCTGAATTTTAAGCATTTCTAATTATAGAATAGTCCCAAATACATTATATACTAGTATAGATAATCCACGTGAAATTTAATATATTAGTTTAGGTAACCTTGTTACTTATAACACATCACAAACAAACTTGATATATTAGTTTAGGTAACCTTGTTACTTATAACACATCACAAACAAACTTGATAACTATAACCATCTGAGGTCTGCACCACCAAACCATTGCACAAAACGGGAGACTGTGCGTGAAAGATAAAGAGGAGGAATAGTGTATAAGCGTAAAGGAGGGAGCCACGGAGGTGGTGGTAATGGATCACCCACCATAATCCTAGTCTAAAGAGACTTTTTATAGTATCCCAACTCAAAATCATCAAAAGGGAAGAAATCATGATAAAAAAAATATTATCACATTTGTATTTTTGTTCTCTTAATATGTATACTCGAACCTCTAAATTTAAAAATGCAATAAAAATTTTGATCACCTAAGCATACTCAAAATACACTTCCACAAGCATACAAACAATCTTCGTGAGACCACTTTAGTCATAGAGTAGAGAACTACGGCTACAAAACCCGCCAGGTTCATCTAATGACTACAAGAAAGAACACGACGGTTCTAAGCAGGGAAAATCTACAATGGTCACCAATATGACAATTCCTTTATGTAAAGAAAAAAAAAAAAAAAAAAAAAAAAAAAAAACCCTTGCGCACCCCCGAAAATGAGAGGAGAATCGAATTTGTTGGTGGTATCGGCAATTGACATAAATCCACATTTATAAACACGTGCGCAGAGAAATAAGCCACTTTTCATTTATTTTTAACCCGCTATCATTTTACCTAGATTGAGAATCATAGTGATCAAAAAGTGAGTCCGGAACAATGAGAGGTAGCTTCTCAATATACATGAAGAGTCTTCTAAGATTTTCCCATGTTATTGTGGCCATGTCCAACACTTCTTTCTTGCTCACGTACACCCAAAGTTCACAAGGGTCGATTCGTTTTAGGCTGACACGACAAAACGGGCACGACAATGATCTTGTTCTCCTGTGTTTTGGCCAAAAGAATATTTGAATTTCAGTAAAATGACCAACTTATATACAAAGAATTGTACATTTAATTTAAACAAGAATGAATAAAATAATCCTAACATCAAGTAAAAAGAACTTTTGAAATAGACTAATGTGTAACGAACTAACGATGCTTGTACTGTACAATTATGAATGCATAACCGTAATGGATGGAGAAGCTTACCAGTCATCATAGCAGTTCGAGCACATAGCATGGCTGCATTTTGGTAAAACGAGTTTATCTTTTGATTCCATGCAAATACCACATTCGTCTTCTGATTCAATATCAAGATCTGAATTTTGACTTTCATCATCGCTTTCTCGTTTCGAATATCGTTCAACACATACCCTCTTCTGCTTTCTATCTTCCAAACCAGTGACCCCACTTTGAAGTTGCATCAAAGATGGATATATTATACCTGTTTCCATTTACAATAACGTAAATGGTATTCAGGATTTAGAACCAAAAAAATGCCCTATAAGGAGTAAACTGATAAATTCTGTTTCGTCTAAAATAATCAGTTTTGTTGCAAATTTTGAGTAACTGATTATCGAAAGCTGAATCAATATAATGAGAAGATAAGATGCTTATCTAAACACAGATATTATGTGACTTGGACCATACCATAAAATTCTCTAATGCTCGCCTTTCTTTCGTGTGTCGACATAGTTGTAGTGCCATCAACATAAACCTGTAGTATATAAAATCAAGAAAGTTTATAGAAACCAAACGTTTACCAAGTTCCGTGTGGGAAAAGGGGCTTTCAAATCAATTAAAAAGGGTTATGAATATAAATCAACAGAAAAGCAAAAGCTGCCGACCTTGTAAATTAGGATCCTTAATAATCCGAGTGCACCAGCAAGGTGGCAATCCGACCATTGAACAAAGCAAAGAAAAAACCGTGCAGCTGAACTATACGACATCCGCATCTGCACACATGCCCCATCATATTCTCTTTTGAAATCCGACGCTCTGCAGAACATGATGCAGGATTCATGATTTGAGAAAACATAATATAAATTCAGCAGTGAGCCGACCAAATCCCAAGGTCATTTCAGTCCTTTAACATTTCTAATAGTGAGTATGAAATCAACAATGCTTCTATGAAATTCAAAATATTCGAAAATTGTACTCCCCCGTAAAAAAGAAGTTCTATTAATTGGGTCAAAAAATATATATTTCATCTTAGAGATTTATTTAAATCCTTCTCACTTATAAGAGGCTTTTGATCTCTATGTAAAGTGATACCAAGAATACTAGCAATACGCAGCATGTCTTAATAAAAGGTCAAAAACCATATGAACTTATAAGTTATTAACTTTTAGTTTGTAGCTGATTTGACCAAAAAAGTTAAAACATATAGGCGCCCTTTTATATATATATGCTGTGCAGCTGCACTATATGACATTCGCATCTGCACACAAGGTGTTGAGTGTTCCCCAGTATTTCGGTATAATAAGCACACTATATTTACGATTATATGAAACAAAAGAGTACAAAAAAACGAAATTGCCAAATCTGAATACCCTTTAAAGCGGTTATGTCACTGTGTATTTTTGTTATGAACATCGGATATTTAGTTGTCTAACCAAATTCTAGACGAGTGTATATTAGAATTTACATGGAAAATGAGAGGACTCTGGATCCAAGTACTAATTACTATATGTTATACTTCCAAATCTTCAAGGGTAAAAGGGATGAGGTTTTCCTTGTTTAGCTTACCCTAGGGCGAGTCTTTAACTCAGATATACGCGGCCTAACCGGGTCATCCCGTCAACCTACAGGGCTACATATATGTACTTCAATGAAATAATCAAATAATCAGTTTCAAAATCAATGACAAACACCTCCAAAACTCATATTCAAAATTCTTGATAACCTAAAAAGGTGGCACCAATCAATTGAGTAAAACTTACACTAAACCCCAAATTACAACAAACCCACATCACAAATATCCTAAATTCAATAACCCACAAACTAAATTCACAGAAATCCATCAGAACATCAATTTTCATCAAAAACAGAGGAAAAAACAGAGAAAAACAGAGGAAAAACAGAGGAAAATGATATAAGTACTTACATGGTATTAGCATGTTGAATATCAGCTTCAAGAACCTTAAGAGAATCTTTAAATGATTTCCTCATTGAAATTTACTTATCATAAATACTTGATATATTTTTGTTTCTTGATAAAACCCTTTAAAAAAATGTGTCAAGTTCACGAGAACATTGAAGAAGGGTAGTGAGAGATGAACTGTGTCACTGTCAATATGCCACGTGGAAATGTAGATAGTTCAACACCTATAAGGTCTTTTTGAATGATTTTGCTATTTGTAGTAGTGAACTATAGTGATTATTCATAAGTAGTATATGTGATTATGTGTAATGGTTAGTGTGGTGATTTGTGGATAGATCCCTTACCTTATGTTTTGGTACTAGTATACATCCTTTGTGTTATGAGTTATGGCAAAAGTAAAGACCATGAAAAGTCCATATGTGTATACAAAGTTATGACTTTTAGTATCGTCGTTTTACTGTTACAGAGATTACTGCAGTCAAAAGAGTATAAACAAGCTTTAATCTAATCTGATTAGTTGTGGATTTTGAGTTGAAATGTGTTGGTTATATAAGATATCTATTCATTGACGGAGGTTATTGTGACTTTAATATACAGATATCGGTTTTTAACCTATTCATACATCATGGCGTTAGGAATGTTGTGTTTGCAAATGTCACATTATTACTACTATTACGTCTTGATCTTCTTGACGACTTTAATGCATGTGAAATCAAGGACATGGAATGGGCCTCAATAATCAATTGATGGCATGATGTTGAGTGGGGTTACAATAGTCTAGCGGTTATGTACTTGTATGGTTCTTTAAGGCAATATGTGGCAATATGCCGATCCGAGATTGAAGGTTGCATATTCATGACTTTAGCACTTTTTAATGTGTCGACATCGACTAAGCAAACCTAGGAAGTTATTCAAGGCTCGGTTCCATCACATAAATGTGAAAGTTCCAAATATATGTATGAATTTTGCTATGGGTTGATAATGTGATGCTATAAAGTATAGAGGATTGAATGCAAACAATGCAAAAAGTATAGGGATTGACACCTTATTATTGGTAACACAAGTACATCAAAAGTAAAATGAAATTGCATAAAGCCCTTATCCAATTGCATAATTGTCTTTTGTCTATTTAGATGTCGGTTTGATCAAGAAAAAAAATATATATTTTGTATTCATCCATGAACAACATTATGTAACTAAAATTTGATAACGAAACAATACCAAATTTTGAATCTAACCGTGGAGTATATTATAAGAAACATGGATTAGTTAAATAGAAAAAAACAATAAGTCAATAATTTAACCAAGTATTACAATTAAAATTTCTAAACCAATACAAAGCACAAGCTTCAATTAATTAGTATCCATCCCTTAATATTGGGAGACTTTGAATACATAATTGAAGTATTCCAAAAGTTAATGTTACAAGAAATGTTACAAAGATTGCATACAAACAATAAAACTTACGTTCTATATATAAGTCTACAACAATACATAATCTTACAAAACTGCTAAAATTCTTCGTTACTAGATCGATTTTATCGATGTAATCTAACGACTACCTGCCATACTTCGAAACTGCTTCAATATCTCAGAAAACGTCACAATTCCAACCAACGTATAATCCTGTTGAACCACCCAAGCATAACTAACACGTAGCGCAATCATTTGAACCATGACCGCCATCAATGAGTTCCACGGATGACACATAATTGCCTCAGACCGCCTCCCAGGATAAAACCGGCCCACACCAGCATTTTTACTTGTCCAAAAATCTTCCTCGGATGAACACGAAGTTGATGGTGTTGATAATGGATTAGTATAATACTCATCCATAATGTCTAACATTCCATTATAGTTTTTCTCAAGCAACCCCATTTTCACTGATTGGACTAAATCGTCCGATGGACCAGTGTAGTCAATATAAGACATTAGATCGCCAGCTGAGAGAGTCATTATAGCTGCTGCAACAGTTTCGTCACAACAAGCAAGTGTAAAAGGAGAAATTTCACCTATTAAACGATTATCTTTATTCACGACTCCTATAGACGTTTGTTCCATAAGTGAGCAAGTGATTAAGGGCAATGTGGAAACTGCAGGGTCGTCTTGGTGGACAGTGAGTATTCTTTTATCGATTATGTCTAGAGCTTGGATGGTTAATGTTGGTATAGAGGAGAAAACGCCGATGGAGTTTAGGAGAAAACGAACGACATCTTCTTGAGTCAGCCAGCAGTAATCATGGATGTAGTGAAGAGTTGGAGTAAAAATTGAAGGCTTGGTAGGTTGGTCTTTTATACTTGGATTGCTTTTTGAATGGTTGTATACTGGTATAACTAAGTTTTGTGCACCTTCAAGTATGCAATCTATTGCATCCAACAGACTGAAAAAACAAAACAAACAGAGATTTATAAATGATGGTTTCATGAGTGAAAGTTTAAGTCTAGAGTGTGACTACTAGTATAAAAACAGATAAAATCGAAGAGTTTAAACACCTTAATACTAATAACTTCTTATCGCGATATCAAGTTGGTGACTTTTTAGTTTTTATTTAGGTTTAGAGTGTTACAAACGGATTTAGAACTTATAAGTTAAACTAAAAAGGGTTTGATCATATCATACATCATTTTTTGTGGCAAAAGATTATCATCCTTTGGGCAAAAATATTAGGTCATGATACTAGTTTATAAACTCTCTTTGTTTTATAAGCATATCCTTACTATGTATAAACTTTTTCAAGTTTCATAAAAATCTCACATAATTCAAATGCTTTGAATTATGAAAATGTTAAGTATCCTAGAACTATTCATCACAACAACGTATATGAATATTGAACCACGTACATATACGTTTAGATGTTTGATGCTATTTTCATTTGATTGTCAAATCAAATCCTACATACCACATAGATGAAACTCAAGTATGCTAATGACTTATGGTTGTCACATCTATTTCCAACAACTTGTATATCTATCTTCTAAAATTATGTGGCTAACAATCGTTAATTTCTTTATCATTAAGTTAATATTCTTCACATAAGAACTGTTTAGGATAAGAAAAGTGCATCACTTTGAATCCAACCATCATAATGGAATCATCTTTCTCAATATGAGGCCAATCATACTTAACCAACGAAAAAAAAATCACTTTTTGGATCTTCAAAGTAACATATTATGTTCCAAAAAGATGTAACATATTGAATCATTAGAAAAAGATGGAAAGTGGAATTATTTTAATACAAGGTCTAGTTACATCTAGATAATTTAAAGATAAGAAAAGTATTTTAGATGAAATTAGTGGTCCCAAACCATATTCAATTAAAATAATAGAATAGAAAAATCTCTAATTACGGATGAGATTACGAAATCCAAATATTTTAATGAAACACGACCCACTTGCTCTAAAAAAAAGTGAAAAAGAAACACGACCCACACTACCTAACACCTTCACTTTATGTTGAAAAAATATTAACAATTCATAGTTATCTAGATGTATTAACGCATCCACAGTAACACACATTTTGTTTCATTAAATTCATTAACTTTCAGTTTAAGTTTCCTTTTTGAGGTTTTACACAAAAACCTCATTCGAAGAAATAATCAATATTAAAAACCTTTTCCGTTTAAAAACTTAATACTTAAACTATCAAAATATTTTCGTAAAATGCTAATAACTAAGGACTGACTCAAGACTATAAGGTGAACGAAAAAAAAAAACTGATGTTTGAACCGCACATTTGCTTGCTCGTACTTTTATTTAATTATTATTATTTTTTTTTTTGTTATTTTTGTGTCAACAAGAGGCATTAAGATACACCTCTCAAATTTAAATCATCAAAATGTTACTGACTCTGACCGCGTCTTAAAAAAAAATAACGGTCTGAACGGCAAAAATGTCTGAACGGTTCAGATTCAGAGGCTGTTAAGAGTCTTGTTTAAAAAAATAAAAATAAAAAAAAAAATAAAAAAAAAACCGACCTAAGTTATGAGATGCACTATTTTTTTTACGAGTATAAAAAAAATTAAAAGTTACGATTTCATTAAAACTACACAAAGATATGGATTTCTTTTGACATATTAATGGGTCAACTGAAAAATACATATATTTGTATGACTCAAAATTTTAAAACCAAGTTTATTCGAGAGAAATCAAGATTTTTAAGAAAAATTTACAATAGACCTCGAACATCCATCGTAATCCCGTAAACCCCTAAAACCGCCGCTAATAACAAACAATGCAGACTGCATCGAAAATTAAACTTACACCCTTTTGATAAACCAATAAACTACTCATACATCATGAATTATGAATTTCCATATAATTACATCTATTCACAACATGCTGTAAACCAAATTCCACAAACTATAAATCATTGTATAAAAACAACAAGCATCCAAAAAACAAAAACAAACCTGGAATCTGGTTCCAAATGTTTAATCTGCCCTTGAACCTTAGAAACAATCTCCAATACATTTGTTTGCAAAGCATCCAAAGGATTCACAAGATTCTTCTCATTACAAAGAAAAACAATAACATCAACCATACATATCTTGCCAACACATCTACAGTTACATATCGTCACATCAGCGTCACAACAGCTCCATATGCTTACATATGTATCACCCGACTTTTTCAACGCGGAAATCGCGTCTGAAACGGTCGCGGTTATTGGTAACGACCTTAAAGGTGGCTTTCCTAGGCATAAATCTGAAATTTGACTAGCGAAAAAAGTTATTGCCATACAATGGTACGTTTTTTGAATATGGTATATATTGAATGGAATATTCTGTTTTTTTTTATGTGGTTTTAAGGAAAAGAAATGATATGAAAGTTGTGGTATTTATAGTTGAAGGGTGAATCTCATAAAAGTGTAAAATATTTTGGATCCGATAAATCCGATCCTTTGTACTTTAGATGTGTGTAAGACCTACCACTAACTTTGTTATAAAAGTTGACTTTGAGTTTTTTGAATAAAAATATTTCTCATTCAAAAAAAATTGTTTACCTTTGATTACACTAGCTGGGTAGCCTGCGCGTTGCGGCGGGTGTGTTTTGTGTTTTGTATTTTGTGGGTTGTACGATGTAATTAATAATTTTGTTATTTGAAGTATACATATGTTTACTTGGAAGCATAATTTTTTTATGTTTACGGATTTTTTTATTATTTTTTTTTTATTTTATTTTTTTTTTCTTGTTTGGTATTTTAAAAGAAACAAATTTGTATAAGAAATTTTTTGTAAGTGTATTATTTTTTTTGTTTTTTTATTTTTATTTTTTTGAAAAAACAAATTTTCATAAGGAAATTTATGTAGTAAAAAAAAAAAAAAAAAAAAACCTATAGCGAGTACTGTAGCGACACGTGGCGCAAAAAAAAATTTAAAAAAATACTGTAGCAAGCACTGTAGTAGCTACAGTGCTGCTACAGTGTTTCTGCCTTTTAGTACATATAGTAATTATACAATAAGATGCTTGAAGAACTTAAAAGAAAGATATTTGTTATAAACAAAATTACACAAATGTCATTTAAACAATGGTGTTTTACATTGGTACTTCTAGTTATATGTTATTTTACATTTTTCGGCTCCAGCTCATTCAGAGCCAGCTGCTTACTTGTTGTCACTTCTCGAAGTCATCACTCTCTTTCAAGAAGATTCACATAGTCATATAGCCCTGCATTTGAAACATTTTTTTTTTTAAATTGAAGTACAGATCTTAATTTAATGATAAAGTTTGATTACCATTAATCCTCATAATAGCTATCGAGTTTTTTCGTTTTATTTATATTCTATGCATCACCTAAATCCTTGTCGAAGTCTTCATAAATAAACAAGTTTGGACTCAATAGTCATGTATAGTTGGAACAAATATTGGTTTGGTAATGAAATAGCAGGGTTAATATGAGCAACAATGTAACAATGAGGGTGAAAACTGCATACTTATGGTAAAAGTAAGGAAGTAAAATGTAAATATGTAATGTCGCTAATTTCATTATATTACACCGAATGAAAATGACCCACCGATTTTAACGCGGGTCACGAGAGTTGACCCGGTCCAATTTCCACCCGTTTAATTAAAAAAAAAGTAAAAAAGCAACAGCTTAGTTGTACTAGGCAAACAAATCGTGAATCTGATTTTTTGGTTGACTAAAAATATTAGCATACATTGATTTGTTACTTTATAGGTTTCTGATCACATGTTACAGAAAATATTTACAAAATTTTATACTCATGAAATTTGGGACTGAATCGATACTATAAAAAGGAAAAATAAAAAAATTTAAAAGTGAAAATTGAGAAGTATTAAAGGAAACTTAGATAATTAAAGTAAGTATTGAAATCTGGAAGATAATTAAAGTAATTATTGAATGCTGGAATGCAAGGCTGAAAACTATTGAAAGAAATTTAGACACATTTAAAGAAACTAAAAACTTAAAATTTGCGGCTAGAATTTAAAGGCAAAGCTAAACATGATTTGTTGGACATGAAGAAAAGTATTGAATTGTTAAGGGTATGTTTGCCAAAACTAGCTGTAAGCTGTATGTTGTAAGCTGTATGCTGTAAGTTGTAAGCTGTAAAGTTGTTAACATGAGCTACACAAGCTGTATCTTTTTTTCAATAAAAGTGTTTGGTAATATAGCTGTTAAATGTAATTATAGTTATTTTATATTTTAACAGCTTCAAATTTTTTTAAAAGCTTAATGCATCAGGAAATAGGAAAACGATAAAAATGAACACTTGTGGAATATTTTTCTTCCAAGTGGAGGCTTGCATGTCTCAAAAAAGTTTTTGTAGAATATTTTCCTTCCAAGTGGAGCCTTGCATGTCCCAAAAAAGTTTTCAAAATAACTATGTGCGTGTTAAAAGAACTAGGATATTCATATATGTAGAATGATAGATGATGACGTTTAAGCATAGAAAATGTAGGGAAACGGTTACACTTTTATTAATAAAATCTAAATTACAATAAATAAAATTAACAGTAAATAAATAACAGAAAATTAAATACTAACAGAATGTAGGCAGATAAACGATAATTAAATAAAATAATAAAATAGTCAAAAGACTTACTTGATCGCCAAAATAGATCAACAACAAAGCACTAAATAGCTGAGGCACGTGTTAGACACGCTTCCCTTAAAACAGATTCGCCGTCTGTTTCCCAGGGTACAACAGCCAAAACAGTAAGTTGTACTGTCGGACTTAACTAAACTGCCAGGAATTTCATCATAAGAGATGTATATTCCTTATGTTGGAAATCAATAATATCTATTGATTTTGTGTGTGAAACCCTATGGAATTAGGGCATCTATTTATACACAATAGACTCCACCCTAGTTTACTCCTCCTACCGATGTGAGATAGAAAATAAACTATTTTTCCACTTTAGTCATGGTACCGAATGACTAACTTTGAGACCCGATATCTCATTCACATCAACTCTATTTTGGACTCATAAAGGCTCATTGCGGAGCTCTCTTCGAGGAGAACGCAAACCTACAAACTATTATTTATATATATGACACATACATATAAATAATTGTGTCCAAAGTTGGTCAAAAGTCACTTTTGCCAATCAATTTTCCAACAATCCCCCACATGAATGGAGATCGGTCGTAATACAAAAATTACGATGAAATTCCAATAGTTGAATCTTGCAAAGGATAGGTAGGTGTGACCCTTTGAACCTTCCCTTGTGAGATGCACTTAGTCTCATAGATTTGAGTAGACGCGATGTCCTTGAACACAACATCTGTTTACGTAGACGACAATACACGCTCACACAAGACTCTCCCTAACATTGTTAAGTCCTCATAGTCGTGTTCGTTATGGTCATGAACACTAGCCTGGTTCTGTAAGAGCACTTAGGTATTGCGCCCCCACAATTCCCTTCGAAGCGACCCCACTTCTCTCTCACATAGGTGATTTCATCTTGAATCATTAAAAACATATGGTTTGTGATTTCATCTTGAATCATTATGCTTTGTGATTTCATCTTGAATCATTAAAGCCATATG
Source organism: Artemisia argyi (assembly GCA_030686995.1). Classification (NCBI taxonomy): domain Eukaryota; kingdom Viridiplantae; phylum Streptophyta; class Magnoliopsida; order Asterales; family Asteraceae; genus Artemisia; species Artemisia argyi. Next base: position 198,179,210 of record CM060678.1, read on the forward strand.
TTTAACCTCTCAACAAGTCACATTAGTTATAGGAATGGACTAGGAAGTTACAACATTTAGTAACTCCCCCAAATTGACGTGACTTCCCCCACATTTCTATGATTAGGTGGTCCTATTGAACCCAGATCTTGGGACCTCCAGTCAACTGGGTTAGGTTTTCCTTCATAGAAACTCATTCCTTCAAGGGCTTTAGTCCCATTCCTTTAGACGACTTACTAACTAACTCTCTGCTTAAGCCTTTCGTAAGCGGATCCGCGATGTTATCCTTTGACTGCACATAGTCAATTGAGATAACTCCTGTTGAGAGTAGTTGTCGTATCGAATTATGTCGACGACGGATATGTCTGGACTTTCCATTATACATTATGCTATGAGCTCTGCCAATTGCCGATTGACTATCACAATGTATACTAATGGCCGTTACCGGTTTAGGCCACCTTAGTATGTCCTCTACGAATTGTCGTAGCCATTCCGCCTCTTGTCCGCATTTATCTAACGCGATAAATTCTGATTCCATCGTGGACTTAGCTATAACAGTTTGCTTGGAAGACTTCCAAGATATAGCTGCCCCTCCTAGTGTAAACACATATCCACTAGTCGATCTAGAATCCTTTATGTCAGATATCCAATTAGCATCACTGTATCCTTCAATAACAGCTGGATATCTTTCATAATGCAGTCCATAATCGCGACTGTATCTCAAATAATGAAGTACCCTAGTCATAGCTCCCCAATGTGCATAACTTGGATTACTAGTATACCTACTTAGCCTACTAACAGCATATGCTAAGTCAGGTCGGGTACCTGTCATTAAGTACATTAACATGCCAATAATTCTTGAATACTCTAATTGGGCAACACCTGCGCCTCTATTTTTAGATAGATGCTTGCTGGTGTCAATTGGAGTTCTAGCTAGGCCGGAATCCCCCGCATTATGAGTATTCAGAATTTTGTCAACGTAATGTGCTTGACTCAACACAAGTCCATTTTGAGTTCGTATGATCTTTATTCCAAGGATCACATCAGCCAAACCCATATCCTTCATGTCAAACTTTGATTTCAACATGTCTTTTGTAGATTTGATCATCTTGTCATTACTGCCAACGATAAGCATATCATCAACATATAAACACAAGATTACATATCCACTACTTGTGTCTTTTACATAAACACACTTGTCGCATTCATTAATTTTGAATCCACTCTCTAGCATGGTGTGGTCAAATTTTTGATGCCACTGTTTGGGAGCTTGCTTTAAGCCATATAATGACTTAACAAGCCTACAAACTTTGTTCTCTTGTCCATGAGCTATGAAACCCTCAGGTTGGTTCATATAGATCTCTTCTTCTAAATCCCCGTTTAGAAAATCCGTTTTCACATCCATTTGGTGAATTTCCAAATTTCTTAAAGCGGCAATAGCAAGTATCATCCTAATCGATGTTATTCGTGTAACAGGCGAATATGTATCAAAGTAATCTAGACCTTCACGTTGTCTAAATCCTTTGATTACCAACCTTGCTTTGTACTTGTCAATGGTGCCATCGGCTTTCATCTTCTTCTTGAAGATCCATTTATAGCCTAGTGGTTTACAACCAGGAGGTAAATCCACGAGCTCCCAAGTATGATTTTGTAAAATAGAATCTATTTCACTTTTAATGGCTTCTTTCCATTGAGGCCCTTCTGAGGAAGTTACCGCTTCTCGATAAGAAGTAGGTTCATGTTCTACCATAAAAGAAACAAAATCAGGTCCAAACGATTTCTCAGTTCTTGCCCTTTTGCTTCTTCTAGGTTCTATTTCTTCTTCCTCGATTTGATCTTGTCTCTCATCTTGGAGATCATTATCATCTCGTTGTCTCTTATCTTGGACAACATTGTCATCTATTCTAGATGAACTTCCAGTTTCCTTCGTTAAACAAGGAAATATATCTTCAAAGAAGGAAGCATTCCTTGATTCCATTAAGGAACCCTTTTGTATATCCAGATTTTTCGAATCATGTACAATGAAGCGATAAGCACTACTATTCCTAGCATATCCGATGAATATACAATTCACAGATTTAGGTCCAATCTTTTGGGCCTTGGGAGTCGGTATAGCTACCTTTGCTAGACACCCCCACACTCGTAAGTACTGATATGATGGTTTTCTTCCCATCCATAGTTCATAAGGGGTCTCTTCTTTTTCCTTACGAGGTATCTTATTTAAAAGATAAGTAGCCGTTAGAATGGCTTCCCCCCACATGTCCTGGCTTAAACCAGAACTTATCAACATGGCATTAACCATTTCCTTCAAGGTACGGTTCTTCCTTTCGGCAATACCGTTTTGCTGAGGTGAATAAGGAGCAGTGAACTCGTGTCTAATTCCATGTTTAGCACATAGATCAGCAAATGGAGACACATATTCACTTCCTCTATCACTTCGTACAACCTTGATTTTCTTATTAAGTTGATTCTCAACTTCGTTTTTGTATAGAACAAACTTGTCTATAGCTTCATCTTTACTTTTTAATAAGTAAACATAGCAATACTTTGTACAATCATCAATAAACGTGATAAAGTACTTATTGCCACCTTTTGTGGGTAGTGATTTCAAATCACATATGTCAGTGTGTATCATATCAAGTGGTTCGGTTTTTCGTTCAACCGATTTGAAAGATGCTCTTGTAAGTTTGGCCTCAACACAAGTTTCACATTTATATTTTGAGTCAATATGGAAATTAGGTATGCAATTAAATTTAATCAAACGGCGCATTGAATTAAAATTTACATGTCCAAGACGGCCATGCCACACATTAGAAGACTCAATCAAATAAGCAGAAGAATTCATTTTATTGATATCATTCTTAACAACCATTACATTGAGCTTAAACATACCATTCAGGGCATATCCCCTACCAACATACATTTGATTCTTAGAAAGAACAAACTTATCAGACTAAAAAACAAGACGAAAACCAAACTTGTTCAACAGCCAACCAGACACAAGATTCTTGCGAATCTCTGGAACATACAAGACATTAGTCAACTTGAGCTCTTTCTCGGATGTCATCTTCAGGATTACATCTCCTTCGCCCTTGATATCAGCAGTTGCAGAGTTGCCCATGTACAACTTGTCTCCATTGTCAACCGCTCTGAAAGAGTGAAACATACTCTTATCAGCACACACATGACGGGTAGCCCAAGTATCAACCCACCATTCCCTGTTGTTGGAACCTACCAGGTTAACTTCAGAGATCATGGCAATGACGTCAGAAACCATAGCAATCATGTCCACATCATTCACCATATTTGCCTCGCGTGGAGTCACCCGCTTCGGCATCTTACAGTTAGCAGCACGGTGACCTGGCTGGTCACAATTGAAACACACCCCTTGGAACTGCTGTTTCACAATTGCAGCTTTAGGGGCAAGGTACTCAAACTTCCCTTTGCCCTTCTTGTCATTCTTTCCTTTGCCCTTGCCTTTTCCCTTGACACGAGACTTTGAAGATGACGAAGCATGCTCAACCAAATTTGCCTTGGCAGAATCAGGCGTATAAGTGTTTTTCTGAGCCAGCTTGTTGTCCTCTTCAATACGAAGACGAACAACCAAGTCTTCAACACTCATCTCCTTTCGCTTATGCTTCAGGTAGTTCTTGAATTCTACCCAGCTTGGAGGTAACTTTTCAATGATAGCAGCAACTTGAAAAGTTTCACTCAAAGTCATTCCTTCAGCATGAATGTCGTGTAGCAAAATCTGCAGATCTTGAACCTGACTCATCACTTTCTTTGAATCATCCATCTTGTAATCCAAAAAGCGTGCTACCACGAACTTCTTTGTACCAGCATCCTCAGTTTTGTACTTGCGTTCCAATGACTCCCATAATTCTTTGGCAGTCTTGGTCTTGCAGTACACGTTGTACAAAGAGTCAACCAAACCATTCAGAACATAGTTGTGACACAAAAAATCTGAATGCTTCCATGCTTCCAAGGCTTGCACAGCCTGTTGATTAGAGGATTGACCTTCAGCAGGAGTTTCCACTTGAGGTGCGTTCTCTTTTAAGAACCGCGCAAGGTTCTAAGTAGTGAGATAAAAGAACATCTTCTGTTGCCACCTCTTAAAATTCTGCCCATTGAATTTCTCTGGTTTCTCAGCATGATTAAGAACTATGTTGGTAACTGGCGCACCAGATCCATTCACTGTAGTAGTCCCAGGAGGAGTAGTGTTTGTCATCCTGAAAGATAAACACAAACAGTTAAACAAACTGTTGCAAATCGGTATCTACTTGTACCAGATCTGACTGAACGAAACTCTAACTTGGTTTCGATAAATCAGTTAATAGAAACTCAATCTTGGTTTCTTATTAACTGATCAAAACAACTGCTTTAAAAATGTTATAGATCTGTACACCAAATCTGAAAGTAAAATCCTGTTTTAATAAAACTGATTTCCAAAGAAACTCAACAAGGTTTCGACAGAAAACAGTTTCTAAAATCTGTTAATAATTAATCCGATTTAACAAAGTGTTTTAAATTCGGTTAAACCGAATCTGTTTTAAGATATAGAAACTGTTTGCCCCAAACTAGCAGCAAAATTTTTCGCACGTAGGCGAGGTTTCAGAGCTGCATTCGTGTCCGCGGGTCGCGCAGGCTCGCATGAGTTCAGTAGCTTCGAACTCATTTTGGTCCAGAAATCCCACAATCTGCACCCCCCCTGCGCGCGCGCACGTAGGAGTGGGAGCATAGCTCACCTAAAGGAATTTGGAAGCAAATACCAACTATTCCTTATAAACAAGCCTTCACTTCTTGTTTTGGGCGATGTGGGACTTTTCCAATTTTGTGTTTCACGTGCCTCATTTTGTTACCTTTACTGCTTTCTTTATTTACGTTATACATAGTGTCTGTCTTCTGCTTCTACTCCATTCTGTCTGTATTTACTTTTCTGTTATTTAATTTCTGTTATTTATTTATTGTAATCTGATTTTATAAATAAAAGTGTTCACCGTTTCCCACAGAAAATGTAGTCAAAATCATATGCAAGTTGATATGTAGTATAATTCGATATTTAACTCATGTTGTTAAATTATACTACAACTTTTCGTTATTTAACTTATGTGTTACGATTTGATTTAACTAAAAATAAACAAAGTTTGTAACACAAAATTTTGAGACGTTGTTCGTTTTAGAAAACTTGGAACCTGTAAAAATGATATCAAAACTACTAACACAATGTATAATCACTCAACCAACCACCCCTTAGTGATCTTTTATTATAACAATATACACAAGAAGACTTGTCCCCAACACGGATTCAAGCCAAGAACAATACAACTGAAAACTAGTAGTCCCTCTATTAGGTGCTACTTACAAAACTCACTCACTAAACCAAACCCAGTAAATCAAACTGTATCAAAGATATAAACCCACAATCAAGAAGATCTTGATGTATAACTAAACCAAACTACTACTAAACCCAGATGCTAAACAATAGTTGAGAGATGAAGACTGCGTGAGAGATCAGAGAATGAATGAGCAAAGATAATGAAACCCTAGCTCCATCTCAATCTTTATATAGCCCAATGTTACACATAAGTCCCTGCACATACAAAACTAACATAACTAATACCAAAGTTAAGTGTTAGTAAAACAAGACTAAGAAACTTTACATATTAAACCCTCAAGTTTAATAAGTTTGACATAAGATATTTTTCCAATACCCTCCCTCAAACTTATTAAACAAACAAGTATAACATGCCAAGCTTTTTAACCAAAACAGAATGCTGTGCAGAACCAAGAGCCTTAGTGAAAATGTCAGCAATTTGACTTTTAGAGTCAACATGCACATTTTTTATAAGACCAGAAGCAACCTTTTCTCTAACTAAGTGAACATCAATATCAAAATGTTTAGTTTTCTCATGCATCACAGGATTAGCAGCTATTTGAATAGCAGATTTATTGTCACACAATAATTCAACTGGAAGTAACTCAGTTACACCCAGGTCTTCTAAAACCTTTAGCATCCACATAACCTCACAAGTAACAGAGGCCATACTTCTATATTCTGCTTCAGCAGAAGATTTAGAAAGTGTGGCTTGCTTCTTGCTTTTCCAAGAAACCAAGTTATCATTAACAAACACACAATATCCTGAAACAGATTTCCTTGTTATAGGACACTTAGCCCAATCTGAATCAGAATAAGCAACCATTTTGAACCCATGGCTACACTTATCAAAACCAATTCCACTTCCAGGAGCAAGTTTCAAGTATTTAAGAACTCTTAAACCAAGATTTAGATGAGATTGTAAAGGAGCATGCATATGTTGACTCAAACAGTGAACAGCATAAGATATATCAGGTCTAGTTAAAGTGAGATAAATAAGTTTTTCTACCAATTTTTGATAACTAGTAATATTTTTCAAAAACTTATCATCACTAGACTCTTTATGTTCTAAAACAATGTTTTCAGGCAAAGGAGTCAACACAGGTCTGCAAGCTAACAAACCAAACTCATTTAACAATTCAAGACAATATTTTCTTTGATTTAAACACAAACCAGTTTTAGTTCTTAGAACTTCAATTCCAAGAAAATATTTAAGCTCTCCCAAATCTTTAATTTTAAACTTGGTTTTTAAAAACTGTTTAACATTTTCAATTTCAATATCACAATCACCAGTAATAACCAAATCATCAACATAAACAAGTAAGAAAACAACAGTCTTGTCATTCCTCTTAATAAACAAAGAATGATCATTCTTAGACTGTACAAACCCAGCTTCAAACAAAGCTTCAGACAACTTATGGTTCCATTGTCTAGGAGCTTGTTTAAGCCCATATAGAGACTTTTTCAATCTCAAAACCTTGTTATTTTCTTCTTTAAAATACCCTGGTGGAGGAAGCATATATACTTCCTCTTTTAGATCACCATACAAAAAAGCATTATTCACATCCATTTGGAAAAGTTTCCAAGACTTTTGAACAGCTAAACTAATTAAACATCTAACTGTTCCCATTTTAACCACAGGACTAAATGTTTCCTCATAATCTATTCCTTCTTTTTGTCCATAACCTTTAGCTACCACTCTAGCTTTATACCTTTCAATTTCACCATTAGATTTTAACTTGATTTTCCAAACCCACTTGCTACCAATTGGTTTTCTACCAGCTGGTAACTCTGTTTCTTCCCAAGTATCATTTTCAAGTAAAGCATGAACTTCCTCATTCATAGCATTAATCCACCTAGGATTTTTGCTAGCCTCATTATAACTACTTGGTTCAACAGATTTATTCAGACTAGATACAAAACAACAATTCTCAGCACTCAATAAAGTATGATTTGCATACTTGTTTAAACCATATCTAACCTTAGTATCAAGCACATAATCATTCAACTTAGGAGGCAAATTTGAAGTTCTTTTAGACCTTCTATGACTAACTTCCTCATTATTTTCAAAAATATTTTCAGAACCAACATTTCCCTCAGATCTTATATTATCATCTAAAGGAGTTGCAGGGTGTGTCTCATCATATCCAGATGACTGTGAGTCACACTCAGAACCTGGAAAATGTATCTGTTCAACTATTCCAGGTGACTGAGTAATCACAGTCTCCTCTGGTTGATGATCCCTACCTTCTCTACCAACAGATGTATTTCCTTCTCTATTATTATCATCATTGGGAGGATCAGGAATAGAAGTTTTAGGTGTAGTTTCAGACTCAACATTATCAAAAAAGTTTAAACTTGAAATCTCAGATTCACATTCAGAAACAACATTTTTACTTGCTTTATAAGGAAACACAGTCTCATAAAACTTAACATCTCTAGAATATAAAACATTTCTATTTTCAAGACTCAAAAGTTTATATGCCTTTTGCTATAGTTTGCGCTACGCGGAAAACATCCATGTAATTTTATCGAAACCTTTGAAAAACATCAAATGTGGACGATTTAGTCCAAGGAAATTAATTACCATCACTAATAGTCACGATTCAAGCAAAAGAATAACTCTTTTCTATATATAAAAATGATTTACCTAACCACATCAAAGAGTTATTTTTGACCAACTAAACCATGTACTAAGGATTATTAAATCAGCAAATTTAATTAATGTTAGGATTGTGGGATCTAGATTCTTTGGTTTTTGAAGGTGATCACAAGAAGTCGTGCTATATGGATCCATAGACATTGGGATAGGAGGTAGTGGGTACCAAATCAAATTTATCTACATCCTAATTGCTGTTTAAAACGGCGCGTTTTTATGTCGTTTTTAACTTGGGTTGCTTTCTTGGCCCATTTTGTTTGCTATTTAACATTTTAACATATAAAAAGACTTAAAGTGAATAACAATATCTACAAATGATCCATAGACATTGGGATAGGAGGTGGTAGGAATTTTTTAGACCATGTACAATTTTAATATGTACTTAAAATTTTGGACGAAAGAAATAACAAATTTCTTTTAATTTTTTTGTTCGATTATGATTAGTACTAAATTATAAAGTTCACTTGGAATATATATGAGAAAATAGTAAAAATAACTATATTACCTTTACTCGCAAAATAGCAATTTCTTTACCAAACTATTTTTGTTCTCGCACATCTGTGAAGATTTTTGTTTCAGCATTTTGCGATTTTTCTAAAAAACTTGTGTGAATAAGTTGAAATTTTTAATTACCAACTTATGGAATACAGATTCGGGTAAGGATCTAGTTAGAAGAAAACTTAAAATGAGAAGGATGAGAAATAATTATAACCACATATTTGAGATGCATCGACTTAATTTAGATGCATCTCTATTCATTTAAGTGCATCCCAATTAGTTTCGAAAGTGATTTTGAAGTAAAAACAATGCAAGGTAGTACCAAAAACAAATTTGACCCGCAGAGGACGAAAAATGTATATGATTCGTCTAACTTGATGAAATGCATCTAATATATGCATATGCATCTAATTTTTTGCTAGAAAATACATTATGTTGCATCTAAAAGACTATGGATGCATCTAATTCAAGTCGATGCATCTCAAATGTGTAGTTATAATTATTTCTCATTCTTCTCATTTTAAGTTTTCTTCTCATTTGATCCTTGGTCATACAGATTTAGTATTATTTGTTTAATGTAGCATTAGATAACTGATTCCAAATTTACCAAATGCCATTTAATTTCTACCGATGCATTTATATGAACGTAGAACAAATTTTTATCATCATTTGTTCACTAGATGCGCCAATACTTACTATAATTACTAATTCGAACGCTATTTCACTAAAAAGTTAAGATTGCATATTATTTTCTCGTGCTCAAGAAATCTGTCCACTAATTCTTTCATTTAGCGGCAAGATCTTCCAACCATGAAAACATAATACTAATCTCAACACAAAGTGCTCATGTACGCTATGGTATATTAACTAGCAAAGGTATGTTTCTATAGCCTATGTGGGACTAACATGTTTCTAAGTTAAAACTTTTGATATCGCCTAACGTCATTTGCTTCTACTCGTAGTTGTGTATTTGTGAAATACATACAAAGAGAATTATTCAAGGTTCAAAGCATAAGTAGAAGAATATCCAATACGTGGGCATCAAACGATGAACATGAATGACGAGTTTTTAAACAACGACATGTGCATTGTCCTAGCATCGTAGCATGAGTCATTTCGCTAATGTGTGCTTTTTTATGTTAAATAATGGATCATTGAGTATGAAGGCCCATCTTCACTATATATGCTAGGGAGATATTTTGAATTACGATAAATAGTTATTTTTGAAATATATGTGTAGCGTATATATTGTGAGATACTTAATTGTCGTTTAATTTTTTTTTCTTATTCTTAAAAATCGAATAGCTATTGTATAAATTGATATCTCTCAAGAACATTACATTAGTTTTAGGTGTACATGAATGTGTCTAACCTCACTATTAATATACTCATAACAAATATCAGATTTTTTTTTATATAAAGTTGATCACCTGCGAATTTCGAGAGCAACAATTATAATACATTTTAATTTAATAGGGTCGGTTATGCTCGCCGTTTTCGATGTGGCTTGCCAAACTGCGCCACCATTTTGGCGCCACTGCACCGGCCCTAGCTCGCTATTTCAAAAGTGAGTGAATTCACCTCATGCCATTTCCTACTTTTTCTATTTTTATTGTTTATTTTAGTTTATTTGTGCTGTGTTTGTGTGAAGTGTGGGTTTGCACAAAAAAAAAAAAAAAAAAAAAAAAAAAAAAAAAAAGGTAGTGGTTTAATTTTTTTTTATGAGTAAACTACACCGTTCGTCCTTGTGGTTTGCGTTGACCGACGTCCTTCGTCCTTTGACCAAAAAAATTGCACCGTTCGGCCTTAAGTCAGAAACGTTATGCACCGTTTGTCCCTCCATCGAACAGGGCCACTAACGCTCGTTAAATCATGTTAACCATAAGGGTATATTCGTCATTTCACATCCATTTTAATATATAAACCATTTAATTACTTATTTATTTCATTTTTACACTAAACTCACACACACACACTCTCTTTCTCTCTCTAAACCCACCGGAATCTTCATATTTTCCAGCAAACACCAGCAGATTCTGGCACCGCCGTCGCCGGAAAATTTTCCGGCGAGACTTTTTATTCGCCAAATCGATAGATCGGGACATCCCCATTCTTTCTGGAGCGTTTTAGCTCACGGATCCCCCTACAACCACCTCCACGCGCAACCACGGTGACCACCGCCACGACCGAGACTCCGCCGCCCCCTCCTCTTTGTTTTTCCGACGGTAATCTACCCCCACGCGCCCCCTATCTTCTTTTTCATTAACATTTTTCAAAGCCCTAGTTTTTATAAATTTATTTAAACCCGGAAGACTAAAGATATTTTTGGTGTGAGGGTGATGTTTGGCATGATGTGTCGCACAACAGCTGGGTGATGTTGGTTCTTTCATTTCATATTAAAATAACATATATAGCAACATTCAATTCCTAATATGACATAAACTAAACAAGTTGTCTAATGAGTTTATACAGAAATTGCAAAGTTACAAAACCTCATTTTTTATAGCACATAAGCTTCAACATAAACTTATTTCATGGCTGATGAGGTTGTGATGTTGGGATTAGGATTAGTTGATTTTGTTGAGGTTGTATTTCATTCGGATGTGGAGTTTGGATTTGTGATTGAGCCGATTGGGATTTGGATTTGTCACTTGGATTTGGAGTTGAGATTTAGAGTAGTATTTGGATTTGTTGTGTTAGTTTGGATGTGGTTTGATTGTTTGTGTTTGTGTTTCGGATTGAGCGAGGGTATAATTTTGAAACTATTTTTATCAAGTTTTTTTTTGATAGATTTTTTTTAATAAATTTTTGAAAATGAAAAGTGATCATAATATTTACTAGTAAAAATGTGAATATAAAGTTTATTTAAGAATGGATAAAAACAGATAATAATGGAAAAAAACGGACGAAAACGGGTGACAATGTAAAAAAATGGACGAAAACGGCCGAAAACGTAAAAAAATGGAAGAAAGCGTTAAAAAAAGGGACTAAAAGCAAAAAATTGCACCGTTCGTCCTTGCAATGTTCGTCCTTATAGTGCAAAATGGCTATTATACCCTCATAAGCAAACAAGTTAATGAGCGTTAGTCCACCCCGTTAGAGGGAGGGACTAATGGTGCATAACGTTTCTGAGTTAAGGATGAACGGTGCAATTTTTTTGGTCAAAAGACCACAGGCTGCGGTCAACGCAAACCACAAGGACGACGAACTGTGTAGTTTACTCTTTTTTTATTGCAATTTGGAGGAGTATCTATCTTGACTTTTGAAAACCCACTAAAACCAACAAACTATAAAATAGAATAAAACTACTAAACTAGAACAACGTACAAGAAATGTCGTTTATCCGCCCATATATAAGGGCTATATTGGTTTCTATTCTAATATTGATGATTTTTATTTTTAATTTTTAATAATTATTATTATTATTATTATTATTATTATTATTATTATTATTATTATTTAATTTCTTATCTTTTGTTTTTTATTGATAATTTTTTTATGTAATTTGTATTTATTTGAATAAATAAATAATTAGTTTGTTTGAAAAAAATGAAATAGTGGAGCAAAAAAACTGGCAAACGGCTTGAGCCACTAGTGACGGGGTATTTTTCGTGTGCAAATGTAAAGTGTGAAATGCTGAGATAACGTTAAGGTGACGAAATAGATTGAGCCACCACACCCAACGCTCAACGATATCAAAATCCATAAGTGGATAAAAAGCAAAAGCTATGGTGACAACTTATTTTTAAGTTCAAACTATAAAGTTAATTAACCTGTCACGAGTCACAAGCCTGGTCTAAGGTTTTACACTGACCTATTTACCCTTCATCAAGTAAAACCAAATGACCAATTGACTTTAACACAACATGTTACATTCAAATTACATATTCACATACCTCATCCATCGTAATTTAAGTACGAAAGAGTCAAACATTAAATTTTATGATTTAGATTGGTACCGACCAATTAGAAAGAAAGATAAGGTTTTCTAGAATGAAACTTCCAAATGGTACATGCATAATTAAATATTATGCACATAATAAACCTTCAACTGATTTATGTGTTACAAGTATATTGTTTAGAAACATAATCTGTGAATCAAACATACCTTAATGACGATGCCATTTTACAAGTAGACCAAATATTGGTGTTACACTAAAATATCTATTTTCGAGGTTCCGACTGGTTGTGTATCAAGAATTAGGGTCTCAAGATTGCGATTGGTTTTCAACACGATTCATGCTATCTACCATGTGTTTTCTTTAATGACACTACGCTTGGCTGTTTTGATGGCGGGGAATCATCTTAGTATGTTGGATTTCATATTCATGTAGGCAATTAGGGTTGTTGTACGGTTTGTTCGTTGGTCAGTCATGTCGATATTGGTCAGTGTTGATATATAACTCATATTCACCTTACGAAAAAATATCTGTCTAATGCATGTAAAAAACCAAAAATAGTTTTACTTGCAAAAACATTTACAAAAATTTATTAAACACTTAAAAAAGGTCCTACCGGGAGTCGAACCCAGGTCGCTGGATTCAAAGTCCAGAGTGCTAACCACTACACCATAGAACCAATTTGTTGACTTCTTCCGCATTTAAGATTATATACATATTTATAACAATTGTTGAAATCTGATGATGCAGAATACGTACGTTAGATAAAACTAAAACAAGAATTTGAAGCCACAAAACATACATTTGTTGTTACTTGTTTTTCGATTTTTGGATCAGGTAGAGCACAAGATCATGAATTGATGATTTTTTGATGATGTGTAATCAGTTACAGTAGAATATTGGCTAATTTTTTTTCTTAGACAAATACAAGAACATGTGAACAAGTTTAATAATTAATTGTTGTTAAACTGGTCAACTAGCAATAAAATATGTTCATTAGTATGTGAACAAATTTATAATCAGTTGTTATTAAACGAGAATATTCTTCTGGCATTTTGTGGTGGGTTTCAAATTTTTACCTTTAAAAACACTATATCATTTTAAAATTGAGCAAAAACGCTAAAAACAATAACAATAAACATCCATAAGGTAATAAAATGTTGCTAATATTGAGAAACATATAATCCCTAAAGTATAAATAAGGAAAAAAAATATGGCGTACATGTTTATAAGACATTAAAGCTAGTCATCCATTATGTTTATTTTCTAAAGGGTCGTTTAGTAACTATACATTTTACCACTTGAGCTAGTCATCAATTATGTTTATTTTCTAAAGTAACTCTATTTATTACTGTCTCCATTCCAAATTAATAAATGTTTAGTTTGACTCTTCAGAATCAAATTGGTTCAACTTTGACCTTAACTATTTTTGTATATGTTATATAATACTTTATGCAAAATATAAAAATGAATTGGGTTTTAAGTGTTATTGTTATAATTTCTTATCAAGTATTATATAACACAAAAAGAAACATTTAAGGTCAAAGTTGAATCAATTTAACTCTGAAAAGTCAAACTGCACACTTTTTAAGGCAGGAGAGTATATAAGAAACTTTGCAAAGGGAGAAAATCAATGTTCTATAGTGATTCCTCTCACATAGTTTGCAAGTTAGCAAATGTTTTGTTGACATTAATGATATTTTCCAAAAAGATCCGTGTAGAACCAAGTTTTACTATAGAACCAATCAAGCAATCTCAGCCACTAATTTTTTTTATCAAAATAAAAAATAAACTTTCACCCTTTTTTTAAAAATTAAATATCTCGCAAACCGTAAATCATTACGCGAAAAAAATACCATCGCGACGAGAATTAAATTATCTTTTTATAGATATGCATTGTTATATACTTTCGACGAACTTCTTTTTTTTCAAAATTTCCGCCCAGAAAAATCATATATGATTTGTAAAAATCATATATGATTCGTTAAAATCAAATCATATATGATTTTTACGAATTATATATGATTTTTACAAATCATATATGATTTTTACAAATCATATATGATTCGTAAGAATCATATGTGATTTGTAAAAATCAAATCATATGTGACTTTTACGAATCATATATGATTTTTTTGGGCGGAAATTTAAAAAAAAAAATGTTCGTCGAAAGTATATAACAATGCATATCTATAGAAAGATGATTTAATTCTCGTCGTGATGTTTTTTTTTTTTTTTTTTTTTTTTTTTTTTTGTAGCTTGAAGATTTACCGTTTGCAAGATATGTTGTTTTGAAAAAAATGTGAAAAATATAAATGGTGAATATGATTGGTTGATAGGTTACATGACATATATGGGTTTTTCATGGATCTCAACTTAATGATATTTTCTACCCAAACAACGTACACTCACACGCTACTAGTTATAGTCATTGGAGGAACGACTTCTCATCATATCTCATGTGTTGTATGTTTGCATTAATGTTTCTATACGTTTTACAAACGAGCGCGTTGCCGCGGGGTGTTTGTATACGTTAGTTTAGGCAGCCAAAAAAAAAAGGAGTCCGAAGTTCAAGCCATTGTTATGAATACTATCGCCATATAATGTTAGAAATGTTAAATTGTGACGTAGAACATCGCCTTTGGACAGGAAAATAAAAACTCATTCATTACCAATGTTCAATTCATTTCAAGATTATAAACACATGTAGCGTAACATACATTTAACGATATTTAGATGCAACAGCACTGGTTTAGCCAAGAAGTTGAATACATAAGTGCACTCAATCTAGTCATTTCCAAAAAGTGTAATTCTATGCGCCAATTACTTCATCTTAGGCAATTCGCTCGCCAATATTGTAGAGGGTGCCAATGATGTTGCATGTTCCTTCTTGAGCAGCGAGTACAGTTCCCTAATAACATATAAGCGAACATAATAACACTGTTATATTACATATTCAACACTTATACTGCATTACATGAATAACAACTCATTAAAACTAAAGGATATAGTAGTTCAAAAAATGTGTAAGCAGCATGGCTGGACAAATTCTAATGTGTATAAAGTTTATGGTCCACAGGCATTATCATAAAGTTTGGCTAAGTTTGTCAACAATGTATTTTGTAACCACCCAAACTAAGTTAGGCAAACTATTTTCTTGACAATCTTATATTCTATCCTTAATGCTTATAGTTCTAACTATTTTGTGCCGAATCTACGATAGATGACACTTCATTACTTTGTTTAAGGGTTTTGAGTATCAGTTTGTCAAGGTTGTTTCAAAATGATTTGACTAATTCTTACATCTTAGTTGTTTTTGTCATTAAAATGTTTTTTTTTAAACAAAGGAATATGGAATGTCTAAAAACCGTACCTATGTGTGAGTCTCTTCGCTGCCTTCTCCAACCGTATTGATATATTTGTGGTGTCTTTTCAAAGCAATATGACAAATTTGATGAACCTTCAAATCAGAAGAAACTTTTATAAGTTTTACTTGATTTGCAAAAAACAGCACCACATAAAATTATATACTGTATATAAATTACCACATTAAATTCAGACTACTATTACGAATTTGTGTGGCATTATTAATCATTAAATTCACATAAAACTATAATTATCATTCATATTTTTGTTATAACTTGAAAACAACAGACTCAATTGTTCCACCTGAATAAAGCCAAATTTTGACCAGAATAGAGGTAAAATGCTTATTTTCATGTTTATTGAGGTGTTTTTCATAGCTTAGTTGGTCGGCTTATAAACTTGTTGAGAGTTTGATAAGTTCATTAACTCACCATTTCCTGCTTAAGAGCTTATTTACTTGAGCTTAAGAACTATATAAGCTGGTACGCTCAAGCGGATAAACTCTTAAATGCAAAAAAAATTGAGCTTATCAAATTTTCAATAAGGTTATAAGCCCTTAATATGAGCCTGTGACATATCAACCAAACCCAACCAAACTAAATAACCTCATAAGCAGAAAAATAAGCTAAAACAAACACCCCCTAGTAGCGTAAAATCCAAAACACCCTCTTAAGTCTTAAGCTTAGCTTATTTCATTCTCATAACACAATAAACTGTTTCAGATAACCCAAACATCTCCTTTCAAAACCTAAATAAGCTCATAATTAAGAATTTTTTTAGGCTTATGATTTTATTCACTTGAGTTTAACAACTTTATAAGCTCATAAGCACATAAAATGGAGCTTATCAAATTTTTGCACACAATGATCAGTTGACCTGAAACAGGTCAGGTCAACGGAAGCCGATTCAACCATTTGAAACTGAAACAGGTCAGGTCAACGGAAGCCGATTTTCGAAGGGAAAAAAAAGCTGGCTATATCGGGATAACCTTATAAACCCAAAATTGTGACCGTAATAGTTTTCAAAAGTTTAATAAGCTCATAAGTTGGACAAATAAGCTTAAACAAAGACCCCCTACTTAATTTAATCTCATATATCCTATTGACAGGTCCTACACATAAAAGTTATTAGCAAAAATAGCATGTATTTTATAGAAATACCTCTGCAACTTGTCCATTATCCATCACCACAATCCTCTTTGCAGCTCGATGACAGGTCTACAAAGCCACGATACGTGTGAGAACCCAAAAGATCACCAATGCGATGAATCCCTTTTGCGTTACACGACTGTTCTGTAATCTGTCATTCAGATGAATACACGACCACCTGGAGTATTTTAGACACACCGTTGCATCCACCTGGAGTATTGTTCAACAAAATAACATAAAATTACTTTTAGCAGAAAGAATACAAAATAGTGTCTATCGTGACTAAAATAGTTATAAATGGTTATAAATTAACAAATTTACAACTCAAATATTACCTTTCATCATAATACCAAAGTTATCACGACAATGAATTTAGTCACTCAATAAAAAACTGTGCAATATAAATTATTACTCAACACTTAGTTTGTTAAACACCTATTCTTCAACAAACATCAATCTATTACTAAGCTATACATATTCTAGTGTCAAGCTAAAGTGAACATGTATTTTACCTTCAATTTCGGAGACCAATCCAAACTTTTACGTGCACAAACGATAGGAACCCTTCAATTTCTGGAACCGGCAAACAGATTGCATCATGAGAAGAATTTCTTGACCCGGAAAATAGCAACAACAATTTTGTTAGATACTGAAACTGACTCCTTTCCAGAAAATTGGGGTTCGGAAATAAAAGACAATGACGATCATACATGGCGGAGATATACTATTAACAATACAGAAATATTGCAATCCCATCCCTTTCTCCCACATTGTTTCCACCTATAAAATTTAATAAAAAAATAAATAATTTAAAATAGCACAACAAAAGGATTACTAAACATTTGATTATCATTACTACGTATATGTTTAACAACTATAGGATATGAGAAAGATCCATTCATGGATAAATAAACAAAACATGCCTGGTTCATATTTAAAATCACAGAAAGGAGTAATTGTTTCATTATGATTGCATATAAGTTGAACTCAATTATAAAAGTAGGAAGCTTACAAACTTCATGAGCGAAGTGGTGACATTAAACAGTGACTTGGGTTCAAAAGCAGTACAATAACTTTAAAAATGTGCAGCTAATAAATTAAAGATCAGAGATGGCTTACCAGGTCTCTCTATGTTTATCCTTAGCTTCTTTTTTCGAATTTTTCGATTGTGCGCTTGTCAACTTGACCACTAAAGATATAGTATATGCCTTCCAATTGTAGGCTTTCCAGAATCTTTAGCCTAAATGACACAAAATATATGATTATATGGTTAAAAGGGTGTGAACAATGCAATGCCAAAATCAGAGTGGTTCAAGAACTTCTAATAGGATTGTTGGTTCAAAAGACCAAAACAAAAATAACGATCAAATACTCCCAATTTTAACTGATAACTTAATATTTATGGTTGGTTTCTATTATAGTTGGCCCACTGATATGCATGGTTGGTTTCTATTAGTTGACGCTTCTCAAACATCATAAAACAACACATTTTATGAATCTACTTAATCGTAATAAAAGACATGCGATCCGGTATACCTGTTGAAGCAACACAATCCTCTGATTAGTAGCAGCCATAACAACGGCACAAAACGAATGCCTTGACGCTTTCAAACTATTACTCATCTTAAACCCCTCACCGTCTCTAATATTCCCACCCTATGCCACAAAATTTTGATTCACAAACCTGTAACCCACCATTACCAATAATAATCCTGTCATAAACACCAAAATCATAGATCAGAGTGTGATTAGTACATAACTCTTATCTTTATTATTCTTAGAAAAGGACGCTACGAAATAAACTATTGCAAATTTGGGGTATATATGAAAGGGATCAAGTCACGAAATACAACATAGAAAATCAAACAATATACTATATTGAGTCAATTAAGTGCAACGTAGATATTTAGATTGAATGTTCTATGGCTTGATACTGGAATATGAACCTGAATTCTGTAAAAAATTGTTTATAAACACAGGTATCAGTCTACTGTACCATCTACTGAAGAGAGAACGGTTGATATTTTATAAATCATTCGTAACTAACTTAACAAACTTCAAGTAACACAATAATCATACCATAAAAAATAATCTTGACACCCTATAAATCATTCTACACCAGCCCTAATGTTTTGATTAGTTCACTTTCATAATCTAGCCAAAAACCCCTAAAATTAACAAAGAACCTACATTAAAACATAACCCTAATTTTACCTATACCCATTATCAAAAACAAAAAAGATCACACATGAATCACAAAACCAAAATCCTATTAGTACCCACTTAAACTAAACACAAAATAACCATAGATAAGTAAAAAAAAAAAAAAATGAAGAATCACATACCTCCTAAAAAAAATTCATGGATCCCATTAAAAACACCTAAAACCTGCAATTAAACATAAACATGTGAATAAAAATACAAACTTTTTATCAAAAAAAAAATAATTACTGGAATAAAATAAAACGATGAACCCTAGATCTAAGTGGGTGTGTTTTACTACGTGTGTGTGTTTATGAAGAATCCAGAACAACAAAAACAATATAGGCAGAAATTTGTGGCTGTGAAAAAAAAGTGTACAAATGGCTAAAATACAACCACAAACCATGAATCCTCTCACATAGATATTGTACCCCCATTAAAATAATCGGTTCCTGTAGATGTTTCTGTAGAAACACTCACAATCTGCACTGTGGATATCCCTTTGTCGGATCGGATTAATCAGCTCCATCGGTTTATTTTACCCGTGCCGGAGCAAAAGCATGAGAGGGGATGTGAGAGAGAAATGTGAGTGGGATCCGATTAAGTGTGCATCTTTTTTTTCGGGTTTGGGCAAACCGAAATAAACACGGCCCCCAAAGTTTGATGAACAGAACACGCCCTTTATACTTAAGATATAATATACCTTTTTATTTTTATTATTTTTTTTTGGTAATAATGATTATCGAATATGACCGACCAATCTTTATTGGTGATCTTCAAAATGAAAATTACTAAGAGCATAAGGTATTTTAACCTTGAGTTAAAGTTTCACTCACTGACACGTCAGCGCCACATTAGCTTTAATCTTTTCACATTAACTCAAAAAAACGTTGAATAAAAAACCCGACACGTTCTCAAGACTATCACACCGCAGCCACAAACCTACGACATTGAAAGCCCATTAACATAGGAGTAGCATAAAGTATACGAGTAATACAGCAGCACTAAATCCATGTCTTCCCCATAAACAAGCAGCATTAACATAGGAGTAGCATAAAGTATACGAGCAAAACAATACCTTTGGCGTATAAATATATTCAAACACCACTAACCATCTTGACACTATTTTGATGCTTGCTGCTTTCTGTCCAACGATCAAACACAGCAACCATGTATGTCTTTGTATCTCCATTAGTTCGACAAAGAACATTGCAAATCGTTAGTCCACCAAACCAAATCAGACTTTGCGAACCTGCTATTGTTACTAGCTGTTCAAAAGAGTGTAGATCATCTATCTTTTTGTCTGACCACCAACGAAACATTCTTTAAATCCTCATGCTGCTGATCGAATTAAGGTTTGAAAAGAAAACCCTTGCGTCACTTTATCAAG
This sequence comes from Artemisia argyi, assembly GCA_030686995.1. Lineage (NCBI taxonomy): Eukaryota > Viridiplantae > Streptophyta > Magnoliopsida > Asterales > Asteraceae > Artemisia > Artemisia argyi. The sequence continues at coordinate 198,199,725 of CM060678.1, forward strand.
CAGATTTCATTGTAAACATGTAAATCTTCTTCTTGCAAACTTTCAACAGAGCATCAAATATCGACTTGAATCATCATGCTGCTATTCACCATCTTGTGCTCTTGTAATGCCTTGCTGCTTCATTCAACCAAGAACGACCAAAACTTTTTGACCAGATTAATGTTTGACGAAAAACCCTAGTTATCACCAACATGACTTGCACTAATAATAATCATGATCTTTTTTTAAAGTGTCGCTAAAACCTAACTTCACCAGATTTCGATCACAACATAGAACAGAAGTATGAACCTTCTTCCCATCATGAACACGACTTCAAAATAATCTTTTAATCCCAGATATCACGAGCTCCTTAGCTCTGATACCGATTGTTGTAGCTCTAGTTTGTTTAGAACTAATCTAGGATAATGATAATATGTAAGATAATGTAATTGATATGATGAGAATTGTGTTCATTTCATTGATTCCTGTACTGTACCTTTATATAAGGAGTGAATACAAGATTTATATAAGGTATCCTACTAATCATTCTTATCTACTAGACACCAAGAGATAAACACTACAAAGACGTGTACAGCTAATACACAATGGATAATGCTATCTGTCGACTAACACTCCCTCGCAGTTGGAGCGGGAAGAAGTTGGACGCTCAAACTGGATCTAAAATCTTCAAATAAGGCTGAAGATATCTGCATACTGATAAGGGGAGGGTACATGGAGAACACGAACCTGACCAGCAGTAACCATGTCACAGACAAAATGTATATCAATCTCAATATGTTTGGTCCGTTGATGTTGAACAGGGTTGGCAGACAAATAGATGGCACTAACATTATCACAGTATACAAGAGTGGTAGTTGAAAGAGGAGAATGTAGCTCACAAAGAAGGTTACGAAGCCATGCAGTCTCAGCTACAACATTAGAAACACCCCGGTACTCGGCTTCGGCACTAGAACGAGAGATGGTGTGCTGTCGTTTTGAAGACCAAGAAAGTAGATTATCACCCAGAAAAACACAATATCCTGATGTAGATCATCGTGTAAATGGGCAACCCGCCCAATCTGCATCTCTGTATCCAACAAGAGAAGTGGTAGAGGATGAATATAGGTGTAGTCCAAAATCCAAACCCTCGAACTTATCGTAAAATACGTTTAAGGGCAGCTAAATGTGGCTCACGAGGATCATGCATGTAAAGACAAATCTGTTGAACAGCATAGGAGAGATCTGGTATGGTAAATGTGAGATATTGAAGACCTCCTGCAAGACTGCGAAATAAAGTAGGATCCTGAACTGGAACACCTTCGTGATCCAATTTAGATTTTGTATCAACTAGTGTTCTAGAAGAGTTACAATTGTTCATGTGAGCATGCTCAAGAAACTCAGCAGCATACTTTTGCTGCTATAGAAAGAGACATGTAGAATGCCGAGTAGCATAAATGCCCAGAAAATAGTTGAGTGGCCCAAGATCAATCATGTCAAACTCACTATGCAGGGAAGCAATGATCTGCTGTAGGAGGGCAGTAGAGGAGGCTGTAAGAATAATATCATCCACGTAGATAAGCAAATAAGCAACCTGAGAGCCCTGTCGTAAAATAAATAATGAAGAATTACAACGACTATGGTAAAACCCGACCCGTGTGGCATAACTTGCAAACCGCTGAAACCAAACACGAGGTGCTTGCTTCAGTCCATATAAAGATCTCTGCAATAGAAAAACATGATGAGGGTACCGGGAATCCACAAATCCTGGTGGCTGATGCATATAGACCGTCTCAGATAAATCACCATTAATAAAGGCATTCTTAACGTCAAGCTGATAAATACGCCACTTGCGAGATACCACAAGACTGAGAACAGTGCGGATGGTAGCCGGTTTAATAACCGAGCTAAAAGTCTCATCACAATCAATACCAAGTTGCTGAGTACTGCCATTAGCAACCAAACAAGCCTTACAGCGGCTCAAAGTCCCATCAGCATGAAACTTATGCTTAAATAACCACATAGAATGAATCATATTAACGCCATCGGGCCTCGGTACAAGAACCCAAGTACCATTTTTAACTAACGCATTATACTCATCATACATAGCATTACGCCATTGAGGATCTTTGAGAGCAAGAGACGGAGATTTAGGTATAGGGGAAATGGAAGATGTATGTAATGATAGACGTTGGACGGGTTTAACAATGCCCGATTGAGACCTAGTGACCATACGGTAAGTACGAGTGGTTTCGGTATTGGGTTGTTGATTATAGGTCGAGGTTGTGTTTGGTATTGAAGAGTTGTTGGGCTATTGTGTGTGTTGAACAGGAGGTGTTGACAGGTGGTTTGGATCTTGGTGGTTTTGGGCCGTAGATATTGGGCTTGGGGTGATGTCTGATTGGACAGGGGTTATACGGGTAGGGGACTAGGTTTGCATTTGGTTCGTGGGTGGTGGGGTGTTATGGGTTTGGTGTGAAGTGTTGGGCTGCGATGTGGATGGGCTAGGGTTGCCGTGAGGTTGAGAGGGAGTAGGGATGTCGGGATTGTTTAGAAAATGATTAATAAGTGGGGAAGGTACGGGATCTAAAAAGGTGTATGAGGGTGGGGAGTTGGGTGTCATGGAGCGGTAAGGAAATTGGGTTTCATCAAAGGTGACATGCCGAGAAAGGATAATTTTATTGGTTTCAAGGTCTAGGCAACGGAAACCGCAATGATAGGCGGGATAGCCCAATAAGATACATGGGGTAGCGCGTGGGGCAAGTTTGTAAAGTGAGTGAATGTGAGGGTAACATATGCACCCGAAGATGCGTAAACGCGAGTAGTTGGGTTCTTTTTGGAAAAGTCTTGTAAAGGGGATTTCGTTGTTTATAGAGGTTGAGGGGAGAAGGTTTAGAAGGTAGGCGACCATGTGAAGAGCGTCGACCCAAAAGAATGGGGGTAGGTGTGCTTGAAAAAGAAGTGTGCGAATGACATTATTGATGGTTCGTATCATTCGTTCGGCCTTGCCATTTTGTTGAGAGGTTTTTGGGCAAGAAAATCTAAGTTGAATATCATTATTAGCAAAAAGTGTGTGGAGTCGGTTGTTGTCGAACTCACCACCATGGTCACATTGGAAGCTCTTAATTTCGCATTTAAATTGATTTTGAACATACTTACGAAACTGCAAGAATTTATTGAACATGTCAGATTTAGAATGCAAGGGATATATCCACAAATAGTGAGAGAATTGATCAAGAAATAAAACATAGTATTTAAAACCACTAGAACTAACAATAGGAGAAGCCCATAAATCAGAATGAATAATATCAAAGCAATTTTCAACAATAGAATCTGAACTATGGAAAGGAAGCTTCACATGTTTGCCAAGTTGGCAAGCGTGAAAAACTTGTGCAGTCTTTACTTTGTTACAGGAAATAAAATGACGGGAAACAAGAGACCGTAGCACTCCGTCACCCGGATATCCGAGACGTTGATGCCACGTGGAGGAACTGGTGGAGACAAAAGCTGTAGGGATAGTTGACGGCTTGGTAACTGGATACAGATCACCCGAGCTGTCACATCTAAGGAGGATATGACGAGTTAGGAAATCCTTATAGAAAAACCAAAGGCGTCAAATTCAATGGTGCAATTATTATCCCTAGGAAACTGACGAACAGAAATAAGGTTTTTAATTATATTAATTAGGAGTGACAAGTACATTATGGAGATGTAAAGGGCGATGGAGGAAAGGAATAATGCTATGGCCGGTATTAATGACGGGAATAGAATTACCATCTCCAACGTGTACAGATGGGAATAAACGCTTATTAAAAATGGTACTTAAATTACTTGTACTTGAATTTAAATGAGAAGATGCACCCATTGGAACGACCCCGTTTCGCATGGTGTATGGTAAGGCATGTCACTTGCCAGTAGAGTTAGAACATAAGGCTTATTGGGCGCTTAAGGCATGTAATTTAGACTATACAATTGCAGGAACCAATAGGTTCCTACAATTACATGAGCTTGATGAGCTTAGATTAGAAGCTTATGAGTCCTCCATTACATATAAAGATAGGGCAAAAAGATGGCATGACCAAAGAATTAATAAACCCAGGGAATTTTCAGAAGGGGACAAAGTCCTATTGTACAACTCTCGGTTAAGATTATTTCCAGGGAAACTCAAGTCTAGATGGTATGGACCATTTATGGTGAAAAGTTCCTCTAAAACTGGAGCCGTTGTGTTATTAGACGATGAAGGTAGAGAATTTACTGTTAACATACAACGTGTAAAACATTATCAAGAAAATAATAATGAAATGATCAGTGAGGAGGATGTAACGTTTGATGATGAGGTCACGTAGTAACCCATGACCTTAAGTCTAGCTACAAGACTCGTAAATAAAGAAAAGCGCTTCTTAGGAGGCAACCTATGTTTTGTGTGATTTTTATTTTGTTTGTTTGTTATTTGCTTCCGTATGCATGCTTTATTTTATTGTTGGTAGATCATGTTTCAAAACTAAAATAGTGAAAATACTTTACCTTGTTGTTTGGCCTAATCTTAACTTCATCCAAAGGTATTTTTGCAAAAGATAAGTTTAAGGGGAAACCCCAAATATGTTTTTAAGAAACAAAATCGATCATGATTCTCCACAATATTAAGTGAACATGTATATTCGTATTTGTTAGAGTCAAATGCTTGTATCGAGTCATGATGATGTTTTGCAGGATTTTCCAGGAAGTAAGACGCAGTTTTTCCAGAAATTTTCCGGAAACTTAACATAAGAATTTCTGCAGGTCACTTCTGACGGCGTCACGTGTAAAAATCTGGAAATTTTACCAGTTTTGTTTTTCTAACGGAGTCTTAAAGTTTTTGCTGAATTATTAGTTTTATAATCTCCAGGAAATCTGCAAACATCATTCCACAAGCATTATATCTTATTTTGTTTTCTAGGATTTGTTAGCATATATAGATTGCCGCCGATTTTATGCGAGGTTGCCTTGTCTGTTTTCTCAGTATTTACAGGTTATGTATGACAAGAAGATGATTATTATTCTGGAAGGGAAGCTTTGATTGTTCATTTTCTTGGAGGAAGATCTAACCTGGCCACCTTATTATCCATACCGAGCGAATCAGGGGAGTATTTGATTTCATTCTTTTTACTTATTTCACTTTTACATTCTTTACTGGAATATTGGGGACAATGCTCATCCTAAGTGTAAGGAGAGGGTAAAATGATGATACCTTACAGATACACTTTCGCTTGAGTTTGTTTGTTTAATGGTAGATGTGTAATAAAACTATGAGAAATACTTGTTAGTGCAATTTTAGCGCCAAATTTAAAAATTTTTACAACATTTAGGAGTGAAACTTTAGCCATAGCAAGCGTCTCATGGATAGGAGATTGTATGACTAGCACAAAACCGTACTATTCAGAAAAATTTTACACCCAAATATGTGAGGTTCGCCTTTAGATTTGATAGAAAAAGCATTTACTATTAGTGCTTATGAGTGTACCGGTAGCATTTAGATTCTAGAACTTGCGTTGGTGATGCATCCCGAGACTGCTAGTGAGACTACATTCGTGTAGTAGGATTTACTACATGATAAGAGGCATTAGGATCACCCTTGTGTTAAACCCGTATCATAATTACTTGACCATTTAAGTCATATTACTTGGCCATTAAAGTCAATTAATTTTTCCCACACCCTTAGCGTTGTACTCATTTTTAGTACACGAAACCCCTAGTATACCCCTCCGAGCCTATCTTTTCGTTTCTAACTTTAAGCATCTTACTTAAAGGAAGAATTTGTTACACCCCACTTAAATGTACACCCAAATCGCCTTAGCCTTCCGTGTATGCACTCATCTTTAGTGCAATATTGTTATGTGTTAAACCCTAAGTTAATTATCTAATTGATTACATGGTTGCTAAGTCGAGTCATATCCCTGTACATATTGTTTTGGGACGATTGGGACTCATGGGTAAAGTACTTATTTTATAGAGTAATGGGGAAGAACATCATATATTACCCCGTATGTGGGTTAATCTTAAAAGTACTCAAAGTGTTTTGATTTTTTTAATTCGAGTCACTAGATTAGTTTATTGTAAAGTATGTAAAAATTCAAGTGTAAGGGGAATGTGCATTCCCTATGGTAATCTATTTTGCTGACAGGTAGTGCGAGATGTTTTCCATTTCCATATTGATATATACTTTATTACACCCGAGAGATGTGAGTATCTAAACACTATTTGTGAGGTGCTAGTGTATGACCTCCGTGCTTGTCTTTGGTCTTTAGTGGAACGATTATTTGTTGTAATTACTTTTATATTAGTGTTAAATGACTCCTAACTTGTATTTTGACTAGAATAAAAGTGCATTTGCTTGAGGACAAGCAAATCTCAAATGTAAGGGTATATGATGAGGCGAAAAATGAACCACTTTTAGGGGGTCATTTAAGCCCGGAATTGAATTTATTTGATCAAATATTGCCCTAAATCGTTCCTTTTGTGATTTTAGGTACTTTGGGAGTGAATTCTGGAAAAGGAAGCAATTCGGACGTTTTTGGAGCATAAAAGTGAAGAAAGCGGCAAAGACTTAATTTTCCATGCTGAGAACAGTACCTGACGGCGTCAAGAGGAAGATCATGACGGCGTCAAGAGTAAAATCCATGACGACCCAGTAAAAACCTGAAGGCGTCACAACAAGGGCGTCAAGACTATTTTTGGTGACGGCCTGCATAAGGAGTATACGTGACGGCGTCAGACCCAGATCTAGGCATTCCGAGAAACTATTTGGCGGCGAGATGACGGCGTCAGAACTTTGTTCTTGACGTCGTCACCTATCAAAATCTATATATAGTTTTCTATTTTTCATTCATAAAAGGAGGAACGTGTGTGGAGAATACTAGGGCCGAACTTTGTAAACCCTAGGTCGTATTTTACAGTATTTTCAAGGGTTTTCACCCCTTGAATCCTTTCATGTTCAATTGAGATAAGTCTTCTTTCAATTTATTCAATATATCTATGTGTTGTTTGAATATATCTTATGCTTGTCTTGATTTCAACATGCTAGGCTAGATCTATCTTGTGTTTGCTTAGATGTAATGAAACCTAGATGTTAATTATATGTTGATTACTTGTTTATGGTTGTAATGGATGAATGATTTCAATGTTAGGCTTAAGAAAACTGGCAGATCTCCATTGTGTAACATGCTTGAACGTCTTAGGAAACATGAACCGATGTATACTAGGTTTTATTGGTTGTATTTAATGCATGAGCAAATTCTAGTGATCCCATGTTAGGAGCTTCTTACCCGGCTCGACATAGGAGTGAAGTAGGCGCTCATAGGATTGGGGAAGTAAGTACGCCACCCCATGAATGGTATTAAGGAATACAATCCGTCATCCACGCAACTATAACAAGTAATTAACCTGTAAAAGATATCTAGGGAGTAGTGAAATCTAATTAAACACAATTTTCCCACATATTGCTCACAACTCTAGTATAATTAGTTTTAATTTCATTTTTAGTATTTTATTTTGATTGCATCTTTAGTGTTGGGTTAGTTGACTAGCAACTAATTCCGCCAAACTTCTTCAAACCCGAGATTTTTACTTGCTTTCATTAAAATATAAAAATACAAAAAGAATCATCCCTCATCTCTAGACCTAGTCTTTAGGTTTTCTAATCCTAGCGACACTATTGCTAGCTGAACGATCAATCCCCCGGTACTTGTCAGTATACTATACTACATCGATCAGGTAAACTGCCTGGTGGGGGTTGTAAGCTTCTCGAGATCCCTCAAGAGGTAAAGCCTGGTGCAATCCCTACGCATCAAGTTTTTGACGCTGCTGCCCGGGAAATAGTTATTGTCTAGGTTTGAATCTCTTTTTATTAGGTCTACTTGCTACATTCTTTTCTAGTAAGATTTTATTTTTATTTTTAGGTTCTCTTTAGTCTATCTTATTTCTTCGTGTTTTTGTTCGTGACTTTTACCATCCGCCATTATGGCAACCGACGAATTCTCTAACCTTAGGATCACTAGGAGTCGTAGTTCTGCTAGAGACCTTGTCTTGCCTTATGCAGAACCCGAAAGAGAAATGCGTAGGTTAAGATGATCTCACTCAACACCTGAACCATCTAGCATAGCCATCGATTTTGATGCACCCCTTTCTGAAGAAAATTCAGAAAATCACCTTACAACCCCTAGCTCCCAATCCAACAACGAGATGAGCACCCCCGCAACTCCCACTCCTAAGCGCCTTAAGGACTACTCCTCCCCAAACCCTCGTGGCTTCTCAAATGCCATTATCTACCCAAACGAACACACCAATGAGGTCTTGCATGCGACCAATGTTTGGCTTGTCTAAATTGTGTGCAAGTTTTGTGGATTAGATGATGATGACCCGATTCAACACATTAAGGACTTCTTGAAAATAGTAGACACCCTTCATACGGATGAGGCTACTAGAGACACGTCCCGATTACGATTCTTCCCCTTCACCCTCTATGAAAAAGCCCAAGAGTGGTACGATAAACTTCCTTCTGAATCTATTTTCACATGGGAACAACTCATATCCAAGTTCTATGAGAAGTTCTTTCCACCTGGGAAAACTTCAGCGTTTAGAGATAGGATCCTCCGCTTCCGAAAAGGGAAGGACGAACCCTTCCATAAATCGTGGGTTAGATTCAAGGATTTAATAAGACAAGTTCCCCATCATGGCATCGAACTTTGGCTTTTGGTCTAAATCTTCTACGACAATGTCTCCTCAAATGATCGGAACGGAATCAACAATTCTAGAAAAGGGAGATTAGCCAATCTTAGTGCCGAAGAAGGATGGGATAGGATTGAAGAATATGCTCAAGACCAGGATGACACTTGGGATGAACCTGAGTCGACTGTCAGCATGTCTGAAATCACTTCAACATCTTTAGATCGGTTAAGAAAAATTCACAAAAGAATGGAATACCTAGCTGGGTCGCAGTTACCTAAACAACTTTCAAATCCTTACTTGATCTGCAACTACTGTGGGGGCCCGCATGAGGTAGAGGAATGCGGAGGAGAAACCACAACTGAACATGCATGCTTGTCAGGAAGTGACATCTATGTTGATCCCTCCCTTTTGTCTTTTTTACCAAAATGACGATTACACCCTCTGGGGGAATCTGGTAAAAAGAAAAGAAGGAGAGGAAGGTCCTGAATTCGAAATCAGGAGCACTTTTGAAGATGACCTTGGTCACTTCACTCAAGAAAAAGGCTTACAATTAAAAGGTCTTAATGAACTTGTTGATGAGCAGCATAACGACATTGGAGAATGGTTCAACAAGCTTAACTCCACCCTCGATAACCTTGAAATACCGTCAGTAAGCCGAAAAGACCGCATGCTCGCGATAACCACTCGAGCTGGAATAACAACCAAGGACCCCCCTTACCCGAGCTCGCCCCCCATCACTCCCAATCCAAACAAGCCTCGCGAAGAGGAGGATGATGTGGGCAGCGAGGCTCCCAACCAACCTCCCTTGGCGACCCCTTCCCCATCAACACCACCTAACCAACCTGTGAGAATCCCATTCCCATCCCGATTAAAAAACCAGAAAACTGAGAATGATAATAAAAGATTCCTGTCGTATCTAAAAGACTCAGTAGTCACCATACCCCTCCTTGATGCTTGTTATCACATGCCAAAGTATAGCGCATACTTTAAAAAATTACTCGCTAACCGAAAGAAACTCGAGGGTCTTGTGACCCTGGGGGAAGAATGTTCGGTGGTGACCCATCGAGGGCTACCAAAAAAGGTAGACGATCCAGGCAGCTTCACCTTGCCTTGCTCCATAGGATCTCTATCAATAAAGAATGCTCTTGCCGATTTGGGGGCGAGTATCAACCTCATGCCTCACTCTATGTTCCTTAAACTAGGATACTCTGGATTAAAGCCTACCCGTATGAACATCCAACTAGCCGATAGATCAGTCAAATACCCCGTAGGGATATGCGAGAATGTGCTAGTCAAGGTTGGGAAATTCAAATTCCCGGTCAACTTCGTAATCTTAGAGATGGAGGAGGATGACTTGGTACCCATCATCTTAGGGAGACCATTTCTTGCTACCGCTCGTGCAGTCATTGATGTTCATGATGGCAAGTTAACCTTACGAGTAGGAACCGATAGCTTAACCTTCGACATTAAGGACACTATGGATCTCTCTCTCGAAGCAGCTAATCGGCTCTATTTCATTGGAGAGGTCGATGAACTCACGGACGTCATTGATGACTGTGTTGATGAACAGATCGAGGAAGGTTGGTTACGGGATGAGAGTTTTCTCCCCTTGTTGGAGGTGGAAAAGATGGAGAATGTTGGTGCAGTCTCCTTCTACCCTAGGCAAGAGGCCACGGAGCATCTCGAGCTCTGAAAACCCGAAAACAAGCTTAAGCCTTCTATTATCGAACCCCCTGAGCTTGATCTTAAGGAACTTCCTAACCATTTAGAGTACGCCTTCCTTCAGGGAGAGGACCAACTGCCGGCAATCATAAACTCTTCCCTCGAACATGAACAAAAAGGTAAACTCTTGGAGGTCCTAAGGAAATATAAGAGGATGCTTGCATGGAGTGTAGCCGACATTAAGGGGATTGACTCAACTTTTTGCACGCATAAGATTCTCATGGAAGAAGATTATAAACCTACCGTGCAACCCCAGAGGCGGGTGAACCCCAACATTAAGGAAGTGGTAAAAAAGGAAGTCATCAAACTTTTGGATGCAGGATTAATCTACCCGATCTCAGATAGCCCGTGGGTTAGTCCTGTACAGGTTGTACCTAAGAAGGGTGGAATGACTGTGTTAAGAACGACAAGGGTGAGATGGTACCCCAAAGAACGGTTACTGGATGGCGGGTATGCATCGATTATAGAAAGCTCAATGATGCCACGAGGAAAGATCACTTTCCCCTACTATTCATCGACCAAATGTTGGAGAGATTGTCTGGGCATAAGTACTATTGTTTCATGGATGGATTCTCAGGATATTTTCAAATTCCCGTAGCACCTGAGGACCAAGAAAAGACCACGTTTACTTGCCCTTATGGAACATTCGCCTACAAAAGAATGCCTTTTGGGCTGTGTAATGCCCCCGCCACTTTTTGGCGATGCATGACCGCAATTTTTCACGAACTTATGGAAGACAACATGGAAGTTTTCATGGATGACTTTTCGGTCTTCGGGAACTCCTTCGACCGCTGTCTTGCTAATCTAGAAAAAATGCTTAAACGCTGTGAGGAAACCAACTTGGTGTTAAACTGGGAAAAGTGTCATTTCATGGTGAAAGAAGGGATTGTGTTAGGACATAAGATCTCTGGTAATGGGATAGAGGTGGACCAAGCTAAAGTTGAAGCTATATCTAAGCTACCATATCCCACGACTGTTAAAGCAATACACAGCTTCTTGGGGCACGCCGGGTTTTACCGGAGATTCATCAAAGACTTCTCCAAAATAGCTTGGCCAATGACTCAATTACTAATGAAGGATGCTCCTTTCGATTTCTCCCAAGAATGCAAGGATGCATTCGATCTCTTAAAAAAGGAGCTCACACAAGCTCCAATCATGATTACACCCAACTGGGAGTTACCGTTTGAAATCATGTGTGACGCTAGCGATTTCACTATCGGGGCTGTATTGGGCCAACGACGAGACAAGCTATTCCAACCTATTTACTACGCTAGTAAAACCATGAATCCCGCTCAAGAGAATTACTCTACCACCGAAAAAGAATTGTTAGCCGTAGTATTCGCATTCGACAAATTTCGGCAATATCTTGTCCTTTCAAAGACAGTCGTTTTCACTGATCACTCGGCTCTTCGATATCTTTTTGCTAAGCAGGATGCTAAGCCACGACTAATTCGGTGGATCTTGTTGTTACAAGAATTTGATGTTGAGATTCGTGATAAGAGGGGGGCAGAAAATCTGGCCGCAGATCATCTATCTCGTCTTGAAAACACCTTTGATGAGCACGATAGAAGTGAGATTCGGGACTCATTTCCTGACGAACAACTCATGTCAATAACTGATTCGGAGCCTTGGTACGCTGATTTTGCCAACTATCTCGCAAGCAGACTCGTTCCAGAACACCTGACTAGGTACGAAAGGAAAAAGGTTCTTTTCTCAGTTAAAATACTACTTCTGGGATGAACCATTTTTATTCCGAAGGTGTCCTGACCAAATAATAAGACGTTGTGTTTCGGAGAGTGAGGCAGTAAAGATTATGAGGGAATGTCACTCTGGTCCCTCTAGAGGGCATCATGGGGTAAGCACCACCGCCCGAAAGATTTTCGATGCGGGATTCTATTGGCATACAATTTTCCGTGATGTCAAAGAAATGGTACAGGCATGCGATGCATGTCAACGGGTCGGGAACATATCACATAGGGATGAAGCGCCTCAGAATTTTATACAAGTATGTGAGGTCTCCGATGTCTGGGGAATTGACTTCATGGGACCCTTTCCATCCTCAGGGGGGAATGAATACATTTTAGTTGCCATCGATTATGTTTCAAAATGGGTAGAGGCACAAGCCCTTAGGACCAACGATGCTAGGGTGGTTATTCATTTCCTGAAAAAGCTTTTCGCTAGATTCGGGATTCCTAAAGCCCTCATCAGTGATAGGGGGACCCACTTTTGCAATGCACAAATGGAAAAGGTCATGAGGAGATATGGGGTCTCCCATCGGTTTTCCACCGCCTATCATCCACAAACCAATGGCCAGGTCGAAAATACAAACAGGGCTATTAAAAGAATACTAGAAAAAACGGTTAGTCAAAATAGAAAAGACTGGTCATTTAAACTCGACGAGGCCTTATGGGCATTCCGAACCGCCTACAAGACACCCATTGGAACGACCCCGTTTCGCATGGTGTATGGTAAGGCATGTCACTTGCCAGTAGAGTTAGAACATAAGGCTTATTGGGCGCTTAAGGCATGTAATTTAGACTATACAATTGCAGGAACCAATAGGTTCCTACAATTACACGAGCTTGATGAGCTTAGATTAGAAGCTTATGAGTCCTCCATTACATATAAAGAGAGGGCAAAAAGATGGCATGACCAAAGAATTAAGAAACCCAAGGAATTTTCAGAAGGGGACAAAGTCCTATTGTACAACTCTCGGTTAAGATTATTTCCAGGGAAACTCAAGTCTAGATGGTATGGACCATTTATGGTGAAAAGTTCCTCTAAAACTGGAGCCGTTGTGTTATTAGACGATGAAGGTAGAGAATTTACTGTTAACATACAACGTGTAAAACATTATCAAGAAAATAATAATGAAATGATCAGTGAGGAGGATGTAACGTTTGATGATGAGGTCACGTAGTAACCCATGACCTTGAGTCTAGCTACAAGACTCATAAATAAAGAAAAGCGCTTCTTGGGAGGCAACCCATGTTTTGTGTGATTTTTATTTTGTTTGTTTGTTATTTGCTTCCGTATGCATGCTTTATTTTATTGTTGGTAGATCATGTTTCAAAACTAAAATTGTGAAAATACTTTACCTTGTTGTTTGGCCTAATCTTAACTTCATCCAAAGGTATTTTTGCAAAAGATATGTGTAAGGGGAAACCCCAAATATGTTTTAAGAAACAAAACCGATCATGATTCTGCAATATATTAAGTGAACATGTATATTCGTATTTGTTAGAGTCAAATGCTTGTATCGAGTCATGATGATGTTTTGCAGGATTTTCCAGGAAGTAAGACGAAGTTTTTCTAGAAATTTTCCAGAAACTTAACATAAGAATTTCTGCAGGTCACTTCTGACGGCGTCACGTGTAAAAATCTGGAAATTTTACCAGTTTTGTTTTTCTAACGGAGTCTTAAAGTTTTTGCTGAATTATTAGTTTTATAATCTCCAGGAAATCTGCAAACATCATTCCACAAGCATTATATCTTATTTTGTTTTCTAGGATTTGTTAGCATATGTAGATTGACTCCGATTTTATGCGAGGTTGCTTTGTCTGTTTTCTCAGGATTTACAGGTTATGTATGACAAGAAGATGATTATTATTCTGGAAGGGAAGCTTTGATTGTTCATTTTCTTGGAGGAAGATCTAACCTGGCCACCTTATTATCCATACCGAGTGAATCAGGGGAGTATTTGATTTCATTCTTTTTACTTATTTCACTTTTACATTCTTTACTGGAACATTGGGGACAATGCTCATCCTAAGTGTAAGGGGAGGGTAAAATGATGATACCTTACAGATACACTTTCGTTTGAGTGTGTTTGTTTAATGGTAGACGTGTAATAAAACTATGAGAAATACTTGTTAGTGCAATTTTAGCGCCAAATTTAAAATTTTTTACAACATTTAGGAGTGAAACTTTAGCCATAGCAAGCGTCTCATGGATAGGAGATTGTATGACTAGCACAAAACCGTACTATTCAGAAAAATTTTCCACCCAAATATGTGAGGTTCGCCTTTAGATTTGATAGGAAAAACATTTACTATTAGTGCTTATGAGTGTACCTGTAGCATTTAGATTCTAGAACTTGCGTTAGTGATGCATCCCGAGACCGCTAGTGAGACTACATTCATGTAGTAGGATTTACTACATGATAAGAGGCATTAGGATCACCCTTGTGTTAAACCCGTATCATAATTACTTGACCATTTAAGTCATATTACTTGGCTAGTAAAGTCAATTAATTTTTCCCACACCCTTAGCGTTGTACTCATTTTTAGTACACGAAACCCCTAGTACACCCCTCCGAGCCTATCTTTTCGTTTCTAACTTTAAGCATCTTACTTAAAGGAAGAATTTGTTACACCCAAATCGCCTTAGCCTTCCGTGTATGCACTCATCTTTAGTGCATTATTGTTATGTGTTAAACCCTAAGTTAATTATCTAATTGATTACATGGTTGCTAAGTCGAGTCATATCCTTGTACATATTGTTTTGGGACGATTGGGACTCATGGGTAAAGTACTTATTTTATGGAGTAATGGGGAAGAACATCATATATTACCCGTATGTGCGTTAATCTTAAAAGAAAAGAGAAAAACATACGGACTACCATCCCTTTTCATTCTATGTTCATTTTATGTTTTTGTTATTTTTGATTTATTAGCTTAAGTCGAGTCTAGTCTTGGCTTGGCAACGCCATATTGTACATGTAATTAACCAAGATTGTTAACTCGCCACCAGTAAAGACTGCCTATATCCAACAAAACCGTGTATTCCATATCCCTACACCTAACGTTACAACCCTTTAAAAGACCTCTTTGATAGTTTATCCTAGGTGCTTACGCCATGTGGTGGAGGTTTGGTCCTTTCCCAAGCCTATGGTAATCTATTTTGCTATGACAGGTAGTGAGAGATGTTTTCCATTTCCATATTGATATATACTTTATTACACCCGAGAGATGTGAGTATCTAAACACTATTTGTGAGGTGCTAGTGTATGACCTCCGTGCTTGTCTTTGGTCTTTAGTGGAACGATTATTTGTTGTAATTACTTTTATATTAGTGTTAAATGACCCCTAACTTGTATTTTGACTAGAATAAAAGCGCATTTGCTTGAGGACAAGCAAATCTCAAGTGTAAAGGTATATGATGAGGCGAAAAATGAACCACTTTTAGGGGGTCATTTAAGCCCGGAATTGAATTTATTTGATCAAATATTGCCCTAAATCGTTCCTTTTGTGATTTTAGGTACTTTGGGAGTGAATTCTGGAAAAGGAAGCAATTCGGACGTTTTTGGAGCATAAAAGTGAAGAAAACGGCAAAGACTTAATTTTCCATGCTGAGAACAGTACCTGACGGCGTCAAGAGAAAGATCATGACGGCGTCAAGAGTAAAATCCATGACGACCCAGTAAAAACCTGAAGGCGTCACAACAAGGGCGTCAAGACTATTTTTGGTGACGGCCTGCATAAGGAGTATACGTGACGGCGTCAAACCCAGATCTAGGCAGTCCGAGAAACTATTTGGCGGCGAGATGACGACGTCAGAACTTTGTTCTTGACGCCGTCACCTATCAAAATCTATATATAGTTTTCTATTTTTCATTCATAAAAGGAGGAACGTGTGTGGAGAATACTAGGGCCGAACTTTGTAAACCCTAGGTCGTATTTTACAGTATTTTCAAGGGTTTTCACCCCTTGAATCCTTTCATGTTCAATTGAGATAAGTCTTCTTTCAATTTATTCAATATGTCTATGTGTTGTTTGAATATATCTTATGCTTGTCTTAATTTCAACATGCTAGGCTAGATCTATCTTGTGTCTGCTTAGATGTAATGAAACCTAGATGTTAATTATATGTTGATTACTTGTTTATGGTTGTAATGGATGAATGATTTCAATGTTAGGCTTAAGAAAACTGGCAGATCTCCACTGTGTAATATGCTTGAACGTCTTAGAAAATATGAACCGATGTGTACTAGGTTTTATTGGTTGTATTTAATGCATGAGCAAATTCTAGTGATCCCATGTTAGGAGCTTCTTAGCCGGCTCGACATTGGAGTGAAGTAGGCGCTCATAGGATTGGGGAAGTAAGTACGCCACCCCATGAATGGTATTAAGGAATACAATCCGTCATCCATGCAACTATAACAAGTAATTAACCTGTAAAAGATATCTAGGGAGTAGTGAAATCTAAGTAAACACAATTCTCCCACATATTGCTCACAACTCTAGTATAATTAGTTTTAATTTCATTTTTAGTATTTTATTTTGATTGCATCTTTAGTATTGGATTAGTTGACTAGCAACTAATTCCGCCAAATTCCTTCAAACCCGAGATTTTTACTTGCTTTCATTAAAATATAAAAATACAAAAAGAATCATCCCTCATCTCTAGATCTAGTCTTTAGGTTTTCTAATCCTAGCGACACTATTCCTAACTGAACGATCAATCCCCCGGTACTTGTCATTATAATATACTACATCGATCAGGTACACTGCCTGGTGGGGGTTGTAAGCTTTTCGAGATCCCTCGAGAGGTAAAGCCTAGTGCAATCCCTACGCATCAGTATCCATGTTCCATGTCGGATCTTGCACAGGCATAATGCTAAATGCACTAGGAGGAATAGTAACTTGTGACGTGTATACAACCGGGGCTGGTCCGAGAATGTTAGCGGGAGTGGCGGGTTGTGGGTATTGGTCTATTTGGTACACTGGAGGTTGTTGGGCCGGGTAAAAACATTGGGCCGTTAGAGTGTTTGGTGCGGCGTAGTTACTGGACTCTTGGTGATATAATGTGGGTTGGGTTAGTTGTGGTGTTATGTTGTTGGGGTGTGTGGTGTAATGGGCCAGCCTAGAATGATAGAAACCAGGTGGAGCCTAACTAGAGGTGTTTTGTGTATTCAGTGAGTTAACATACGCACGACCATGATTGTTTGTAATGGTACTTTTGTTATTCAAGATGGGTTGGTATGTGGGCTGTTGGTTGTTATTCAACACAGAAGGTGCACGACCAATATATCCCCTAGTGTTAACATTAGTTGTACCCGTATTATTTGTGGGATTTAGACCCGACTGGTTGCGATGGTCATGAATAAACTTGCACCGGTCAGCAAATTTACACGTTCCTTTGTTGAAATGGTTACATATTGGTGGCAGACTTTGTGATTTATTTGAATAAGTGTTGCTGTTATCATTGCCAGCCATGGTGCCGATTATAGATTTATAGGATTTTTTTTAAGAAATTGTAGATGTGAGATTTGGTGAGGAGGAAGGTTACGGGATTTAGAGAAAAAGAAGGAGAAGATAGTTGGCTCTGATTACCATGTAAGATAATGTAATTGATATGATGAGAATTGTGTTTATTTCATTGATTCCTGTACATACAATGTTTACCTTTATATAAAGAGTGAATACAATATTTATATAAGGTATCCTACTAATCATTCTTATCTACTAGACAACAAGAGATAAATACTACAAAGACGTGTACAGCTAATACACAATGGATAATGCTATTTGTCGACTAACATAATATAGGCGGAATATTCAAACATAGAATCAATATTATCATAACAAGTTTTACCAAACATTCTCCACAGCCAATATTATTAATTCAAGATAATACGGTTACATCAATGAACTGTAACAGGAATCCTACGATTCTTGAGGCGAAACCAACTAACCTTAGGCGTCCATTAGAGGACTTGACGCCCAGATGGCACAACAGACTACATCTTTTGTGCACACTAAACCTACATGTCTGGTCCTCCTTTTATAGAATAAGGAGTCCAAGACTTACAAAGCAAGTAAACATAAAGATAAACATAAAAAGTAAATCTTTTAAAAATTAAGGAATATCTTCTAGAATCTTCAAAATCTTCTATATTTTGAACAATTCCAACTTTTGCACTTAAGTCCTTTTGTTTCATTCTTTATTTATTTTTTCTCATCAAATTAAGAATCCCAACATCCCAGCGTGATAGCAAATCTCGCACACCCTCGTTTTCGGCTTTGATGATAACCCCACACTCCCTGTACTTGATGCTAAGGGTCAGACTCTCGAGAACAGAAAACTTCGATCCGACCGTATTAAAAAACGAATCGCCTATAATCACACCCTCTATGCATAATTGTTTCACACTTGCTAACGAATCTATTTGAAATGGTATAGGCTTCATCAAAGCAAGTTTCGAGCGGTAACGAAAGGTGCAAAGACTTGGTACATTATTGATCTCCCAAAGATCGTCCGGTTCCTTTAATAAAATATCCAATTCGCTAAGATGAAGAAGGTTTTTAACCTTAACATTCTTCAAGCCCTCACAGTACAAAAGTTTAATCTTCTCAAGTAAGGTACAAGTAGACAACAAGTTATGAAACGCGTTTTCAGTTATAACGACGTGATCTAAGTCCAGTACACGTAGAGACACACAATTGATGACAGGAGGATTGGTACAAATTCTAAGTCCAGGACACGAGTATGCTGCTACATTAATTGTATGTAGGTTTTGGCTAGAGAAAATCTCATTTGGCAATGTAAGAAAGTCATCAAGGAAAACCCCAATATCAAGTGAAAGCTCTTTGAGAGAACTTTTAGAAACGGCAAGTCGTATCCAGTTTTCGACATCCTCTAGGTTCAAGTAGTACTTTTTTCTAATGTTCAGGCGAAGATGAAAAGACTCGATAGGCATGTTGTCTTGGTGGTACCTTTGCAAAGTGGTGTGAATGAAATTATTGTACTTTGTTGTGTTTTCGACGGTTGAAAACAATTTATGATCATGAGGTATTAATTTAAGGATAGGGTGGGTATACCAAGCGCGTAGCCATGACTTTGACAAGATACAAGTGTTTGCGGCTTCTTTTAAAGGCATCAATGACTGAATATGCTGAATCAACTCCACAGGAAGACCATCTTCCTTAATTCTACTTTTTTTTTACATCTAAAAAATAAGCAAGAATGCATGCAATGTAAAAAAATTCTATTACCTTGAAATCGAAAGTCGTCGATCGTCTGCTAATTCTGTCTTGTAGAATAAGAGAGATTTTGGGCTTTTATAGTAATATAAAAAAAACTAGCCCTAGTTATAACTATGACAAGATTTTTTTCTGGTTAGAATTACGGAGTAATTATCTAGCTTTAGTAACTTTCCATAAACAATACGAGTATATGGAAAAATCCAATCTTTAATTACCATATTAGTGCCATGCATGGGATCGGGTCGGTTCATGTAGCTATTATATACCTATAGAGAGATTAGAGAGAAACACAAACTCTAAATTTACGCAAGAAAAAAACCCGTCACGTTCTCATGACCATCACACCGCAGCCACAAACCTACGACATCGAAAGCCCTAAGTTTATCGCAATGAATAATAATGCGATCAACAACGATTCCAAAACACCGCCGATCCTCATCGGTGATCCGTCGATGATGAGCAACAAATACCGACTTAATAGTTGATATGTAAGTATTTTACCTACCGCTTGTTGAAATCTAATATTATGCGCCATCTATTAATGATTCAACATTAACTGCTTTTTTTTTTTTTTTTTTTTTTTTTTTTTTTTTTTTTTTTTTTTAATACAGTGAACAACAACAACAGCAGCAAGAAACTAGCTCCAGGCTTCGTCATCCACTGGTAAAACTATGCAAGCGAAGGTAAAAAATAAAAATCAATCGTTATCTTTTGTACATGAATGCATTATTAATATTTCGGTATGTATTCTTACCTTGGATTTAATATTAATTCCTAATTGCATGCAGCTGGCGTCCTCTGGTGTGTGCCTATGCTCCCACCGTGTTTCTTATTCAGGTTTATGTAGATCATGGTGTTCGAGGGACGAGGGTGTTCATGGGTGCTTTTATCTTATCTCTTAGCTTACTTGACATGCCGCTTACTTGATCGATATTACTTTACTAGAAGCTAGTTTCTCGGCAGTACGTCATGACGATCGATGGTTACTGAAATATTTTTTAGCAACCTTACTCGAATTTTAAGCTTAAGTGTTTCTACGATGTGTTTTCCTTAATGATATTGCTTTTCGTTGGTCAATCATGTTAGTTATTGTTGATGTAGCTTTAGCATGTTGCTAGTTTCGTTTATTTATATTTACCTTCCAAAAAAATATATCTTTCTATTTTATATGAAAAACCAAAAATAACGTGCAAAAACATATTTAAAACACTCAAAAGGTCCTACCGGGAGTCGAACCCAGGTCGCTGGATTCAAAGTCCAGAGTGCTAACCACTACACCATAGAACCAATTTGTTCTCTACTTCCACATTATGATTATATACATATGTATCACAAGGGTTGAAATCTGGTGATGCAGAATACGTGCGTTTGATAAAAACTAAAACAAGAATTTGAAGCCACAAAACATCCATTTGTTGTTACTTGTTTTTCGATTTTTGGATCAGCTAGAGCACAAGATCATGAATTGATGATTTTTTGCTAATCTGTAGTTAATTATAGTAGAATATTGGTTAATTTTTTTTTATAGACAAATACAACAACATATGAACAAGTTTAATAATTAATTGTTATTCAACCGGACAACTAACAATAAGATATGTTCATTAGCAATAAAATACGTACGTTTGCTAAAACTAATAACAAGATTTTGAACCACAAAACATCCATTTGTTACTAATTTTTCGATTTTTGGAAAAAATATGTTTTGTTGATGTAAATGATGTTTTGTACCCAAGCACCACTGCACAAAGATACCCTCTTTTTTGGCCATAATGATTTTCAACCATCATACTGACTAATTATCTTTATTGGTGATCTTCGATCTTGATTTGAAAACTACTAACACCAGTATACTTCTCAACATCAAATATCAAATCTCACAATTCATTTTTGGCACATTTCGATCCACCCGTTCGCGTCACAAGATATGAGGTGCCACATCAACCAACTGGCAATCCTTTTAACCAGTTTGGCTATATATCTGAGTCCACAAATATCTGCGTTACAATAAGTTTGTGCATCATACCAGTTGAAACACCAGGGATGCATAATTGCATATACCTTTACCACACTAAAAGTAAGTCACTACCACAGTTTTTCCAACATATATATATAAAACTAAGCCAAACTACGTACTTATAAATTTTACTACACGCATTGTGTCTAAAGCACTTAAAACTCGACTAACTCGTCTATCATATGTTACTTTATTTGGATACAGAAACTCATACCCGAACCTTAAAATGAACATCTCGGTCCTTCTAAGGGCGTTCACTTTGGTTGCTCACACATTTGTTCAAGTTATAACTAGTCACTAGTAAAATTTTGGAGGTGCATATTACACCCTAATTGCAATCGCAACCAACTTTTTGAAAAAGAAGGTAGGTGTATATATACATGCCTAAATTTATAGGAGTCATAAGGATTAATGGTGCTTATTAACAATTTATATATATATGTTTTCGTATATATATGGCCATTTGATTAGCAATATGACAAAAGACAGGAAAGTGAAACATTAAAGTAGATGAAGGGAATAAAAAAGTAAAACATATACTTTAAAAACCACACCTAATGTATAAGGCTGAGCACAGTGGTGATCCATATTGCATCATCTTTTCAGCTGTCACGTCAGCTTTCTCTCTCCAGCAACCAGACACAACCCAAGTGCCACAGTGGTGACCCATATTTAATAAATACAAACGTTTTACAATTTTGCCCAGCTTTTTTATGTTTCAAACTCGGTCGAAAAAACAACCGATTGCCTTTTTTTTATCCACGACCGATATGCCAACTATGCACCACAATGGACACGACCGATCTTCAAATCGGTTGTCCGGCTTCCTCGACCGACTTTGGACGTCCCACTGTGAGCAGCCTAATGTAACTTAATCAAAACACATTAACGCATAAAACACAAACTCAGAAACAACTATCATTTTGAAAGCATGGATTAACAAGGGCGCAAGCCAATTTAAGACGAGTAATATGTGAACTGATGAAAAGCAACTCATCTAACAAAATAGCAGCATGCCCTCCCAACTCCCAACTCCCGAAAGAGTCCATAATGAGATTAGGAAGCAAAGTCCATATATGTACCCATCGTTTAGACAGACAACATGTTTGAATAACGTCTTTTGTCGTTCGTAAACGAGAAAAGATTTCGAGGATTAAACAAGCAGGTAAGAAATAAATTGCCAGGCAGTTATCAAAAATTCAAGAACATTTTATTTCTTGTATCCCACATAGGTTCAAGATAGAAATTGTTTTTGGTTATATACTATTGTGTACATGTATGTTGCGTCTTTAGAGTAGTACAATGTTTCGGATGTGCCTTGACAACAAAGTTCATATAAAACAAGAACTTGTTGTTCAATGTTATTTCTAAATTTGTATAACTTCTTAACATTTTTATAATATTTAATTTGACTCTTTTTTTGAAAAACACAAAATGCTATATATCATTATACATTTTTATAATATTTAATTTGACTCTTTTTTTAAAAACACAAAATACGAGATATCATTATAGAAAGTAATGATCAAATAATAAGAAATAAAAGTAAAATGAGAATAACGAGAAATAACTAGAGCCGCATATTTGATATGCACTTACAAAAAGAGATGCATCTCCCATAAAATTCTCTTTCTTCATTTAAAATGTATGTCTGAAAATATTTATCATTCTTCTTAAATTTATTTTTCTTCCAAGTGGGTCAATTCCTTATGATCATGTTCTAAATATTTATTCCTGGAGATTAGGGACTGTTTAAAAAGCCCGAGAAACTGAGACAAATCAGTTAATTCGAAACCTAAAAAAACCCGAAATCAAAGAAACCTAAAAGAACTGAAACCGAAAAGCCCGCTTGTCACGGTTCAATTTTGGTTTTTATTTTTAAATATTAGCGGTTAACCGAACCGAACGTGTATAATATACATGAATATTTTTTTTAACTACATATTCAAATAACTGTGCAAATAATGATTATTTCGTCCGTCCTAAAATATAAGTCAATTTTTTTTTCAAGGTCTTTTTTTTCCAACTTTGAGCTTAATTATATTTTTTCGTGTTATATAATATTTGATGCAAAATATATAATACTTGACCACTTACTTTGAAAATTATGTCATTGAAACGTCATGTCGCATTGGTATCGCAAGTTTGGCAGCAATTTAATATGTATGAACAATGAAATGGCGATAATACCCTCAAGGGTGAGCCATGTAACGGGAGAACTAACGCCCCTTAGCAAACAGTGCCTTTCCGTGGCTATTATGCAAAAAACGGAAACATTAGTGACTGTTTTGCAACAAACTTCGTCTCGAGTATTCCTCGCATTTTCGAAAACATTAGGGACAGAATTTGCAATTTACCCTACTACATTTATTTTGCATGACCTATCAATTCAATTCTTTCACTTAAATAGTCACATACTCATGTTAAATTGACTTGAAAGTTGACATAATAGTTAAAAAAAAGTACTAAGTATTGACTCATACAAAGACAATATTTTTCAAAAAGAAGGACATTTTACCTTTGAACAACCCAACCCAAGTTTAAGTTTAAGCTTAAGCTCATGCTTGACATGGCGAAATTGTCGAATATGTCCTTCAAGCATTTCTTCTTCTTCTTCTACATCTAAGAAAAGCTTAGGATACTGTTCGGCATAAAATAAGTTAGCTTCGACTAACGTGAACACATCTATCAAAAGAAGCTCCCATAACAACTTACATGGATTGTTAATGACAAAATATTAGGAGCAATTAGATCTAGCTACAGGTTTATCTCCGGAGATGACAAACTTCTCAACACTCTTTGAAGTAAAATTAAGCTCGCTGAAACCATAGCACTCGTTCAACTTGAATGTTTCGAGAAGGGGACTTTCCGGAAAGTATATTTTGAACCATATGGTCAATTAAGTCCATTGTTGTAAGAGACAAAGAGTTAAGGTTTTTCCAACTAAAAGCACCAGTTAGATTAACAAGGGCGCAAGCCAATTTAAGATGAGTAATATGTGAACAGATGAAAAGCAACTCATCTAACACAATCGCAGCATGCCCTCCCAAAAGAGGCCATAACGATAAATCAAGGTCTTGGACATTACAGCTTATAGCATAAGTAATCCATTTACTGACTTGCGAGTCAAATCTAAGATCATAACTCGTATTTAGTTTACTCGCTGATGAGAAGTAAGAATGCCCAAAATTACCTTTCTCAAAACAACAACTTTCTCAACACAACCAGCCACGACAATCTCTAGAGTAGTAAGAATGCCAAAATTTTCCCGTTTTGAAAAACTAATGAGATTTCGACTCACTAAAATAATACTATTGTTAAGTTTTCGGATGCTTTGATCATAAGGACTTTATGCTCTGTTCTCAAGTTTTTTTCTTAATGGAAAGGTAAGGAATGGGAAAGGAAATTGATAAAAAGGGTGTTCTTAAGTTTTTTTTTAAGAGGGAAAGGTAAGGTATGGGAAGGTGGGGGGAAGGGAATGTATGGGTTTTTTTTTTTTTTTGTGTATATGTGTTCCTCCCAAAATTGGAAGGATTAGGAGGGGAAGTGGTTAACTAACAATATGAGCTTTTATTAAATTACTATTATGTCCTTATTTACCATTCATTCACGAATCACGATTAGTCGATTACGGCTCCATTTGTTTACGTTTTATTTTCCAGCTATGTATTTTAATCAATATCATTTCTCATAAACAAACTTTTTTATTTTGCTTATTTTTTGTCTAAAACCAATGATTGTCAGATATAATTTATCTCAAAGTAAATGACCAATGATTGTTATCACTATGCATTGCGTTTCATTTTTCAGTTCCATTTATGCATTGCGTTTTATATATCTCAAAGTAAACCAATGATTGAGGTACCTTTCATTTTTTCAGTTATTAATTGTTATCACTATGCATTGCGTTTTCGATTAATTGTTACTTAGTCATAAGCGTGATTGATTTAATGATAAAAAATGTGATTGTTACTACATATACTTTTAAGCATGTACAAGTGTATCTATAATGGTGTGCGGGTATGGATGATTTTGTGATTATGTGTGAGGTATAAACCAACCACGTTTCTCATTTTGTGCAAAAATTAATTAATTAATCTACATAGTTTTGAGGGTATATTGGTAATTTGGGTAGCTTCTTATCCATTCCTTCTCACTTAAAAAATAAATTCAAGAACACAAAAATAAATAACCACTTTCTTCATTATTTCATCCCTTACTTTGCCCTTCCCTTCCCATCCCCTTCGCATCCCTTTCCATTCTTTAAAACTTAGGCTTGAGAATAGAGTGTTAGTGTCTAATTAGAGGTGGCAATTTGTGCCTAAAATGAAGAAAAAAAATGGCTAATTTTGACTATTTTGTAAAAGACATGGGCACATTTAGCCCCATCTTTTTTTTTAAATGGGCATATTTAGCCCATTGAAAAATCAAATGGGCACTAACGGGCACATATTTTCTCTTAATTGTAGAACGTTATAATCGTTTTTAAAGAAAAACTTATATATTTAATATGTTTAATTTTTTAAATATAAATGAACTATTACGTTTAATGAATTTATTTCGTTATTTTTTGTCTTCTATAAAGCAATATGTATAACATGTGCCCGTTTGGCCCGTGCACGTTCTAACCCGTGCCCATTGTAGCCCGTGCCCGTTCTAGCCCGTGCCCGCCCGGCCCGCCCGTTTTGCCACCTCTATGTCTAATGATGCTCCTCAACTTGTTAGACAATTGGTCTTAACCGGCTTAATTATCATTTTCTTTGACATTCCCCAAATAATGTAAAGACAACACGAATATGTAACACGGTTCCATATCTTCGACCAAAAGTACCCGACGAGTTATTTGAAATTTACCGAGGGAGACTACCTACAAAAGTTGTGCAAGTGGAACGATATAATTAACCTGGGCGGGAATTGTTTTCTTGCTAAATTTTCGTGTACGGTTGTTCTTTTGGTGTTAGTCGTCTTCGAAACATTTGCGAAGCAAAGCTTCTTTACAAAGCGAGGCACTTCAATCTTCATCAAGAAAGCTAAAATTTTCAACCTAGCATCCCACATAGGCTAAAGAAATGAAATGTTCTATGCTTATGTATTGTTGTGTGTACGGTTGTCACATGTTTAGAATAGTATTATGTTTCGGATGCATGATTATCTGTAATATAATGTTCGTATGCAAAATAAAAATTGAATTTCACAGTTAAGTCAAGGTCTTGAATTTGTACGAGTTCTTAAAATTTTTAATATTTGTTATAACTTCTTTTTATTATATGTAATTACTAGCTTATATACCCGTAGAATCCACGGGTTTTTAGAAAAATGAATGCATCAAGAAATTAAGCATGTGAAAAAAAAAAACGACGAAGGTAAAGATTTTGTATTGTCTTTTATGAAATAATATGTAACTAGCAGGGTACCCGCGCAATGCGGCGGCGGGTACGCTGTGACTATATTATGGCGAGCAAATGTTATTTGGTTACACGTTTTTTCTAACAATAATTGTACAAATGAATGATAATTAAATTAAAATAAGTTTAATCTTTACAATGCAAACTATATTTGCTTCAAACCGTCTCACAGACATGAGTATGCACGGTTTCTAATTTCTTTTTGTTGAAAGATGGCTTCAAGATCTTGGAAAAGAGGTGTTGGGTAGGTGACGTTTGTATATCATTTTTGAGTTTTGATTTTCCGTTTTAAGTCTTACCGAATGAAAGAAATAATTGAAACAAAATGTTTTGGTTATTTCTTTATAAGGTTCGAAGATTAAAAAGAAGATTTGTAGCCTTTTATTGGTTAAGTGAATCTTGATAATGGATTAATCCTGATTTTGTCAATAACACGTACCCCAAAAATAACTATTAGCCAAAATACTACCAAGAATTAACAATAATCCGAAATAACAAAAAATTGTAACACCCATATTTCAACTAAAACAAAACAACTTTTCAATAATCGGATTAATGCTACTTGTATTATAACCTATCCAACCCAACATTAGTGCCAACGGCCCATCTCAAAAATAGTAACACTAAAATTACAAAAGCCCAGTCCATGATCTATCCTATCCAACCTGATCCAAAAACCATACATACCCTAATCATTTGTGACAACCCTAATCACACATAACTATCACCAGCGCCCCCATCTCCTTCTCTCTTCTGCTCTTGATCGCACACCACACAAACACCAACTTCAATCTTCAAAAAAAAAAAAAAAAAAAAAAAAAAAAAAAACCCTTTCTTGTTACTTTCAAACCCACGAAAATACAAAAGCACAAATATGTTAGAATTTTCAGTTCGAATGCGGCTTCAAGACCTCATAGAGGTCTCGGGTAGGTATACTTTGTTTGCTTTTGTTTCGTTTTATTTTGAACCGAATGAAAAAGGAAAGAATGAAATGGAGGTTTTGTTCTTTCTTTACATGTTTCGGATATTAACAAGAAGCAAAGCTTCACATAGGTCTATGATGTTATTTTTTTTTCGTGTGTTTAAGATTTATTTTCGTTTGGAAATATCTTGTGAAACACACAAAAAAAAAAAAAAAAAAAAAAAAAAAAAAAATCTGAGATCTTGTTGTTCTTTTAGTTTCGGATCTATGATGGGTTTTTGAATAAAACATGTAAAATCTGTTAAAGATTTGTAAACAAGTTTACAAAATTTGAGATCTTGGAGTTGATGTGTTGAGATTTGTTCTTGTTGTATGGTTTATATGAGAAGTTAGAAAAACATTTATATAGCAATATAGATAACTGACATTTTAATGTTATCAATATATTTTTTTCAATTCATATGTTACAAGTACTTGGTGATTAGTATTACGAGCGTTACAAGTTTTCCCATTAAATCACTTGTTTGGGCAATATTATCTTACTATTTGATTCGATATATATTTTCTAAATCGTTACGATTGTATTGTATGTATCGCTCTCGGTTTTGCAAGATGCAACCTTTCAAGCAATGGTACATAACTTCATAGAATCGCTTAAGGGTTTCATCCTACAATCAACAAGTAAAATATTTTTGTTTGATATTTTAGCTCTTTAACGACCCAACTTAGTTAGAAAATAGATTGATTCAATTCGTATAATGTATAATCCAATAGTTAATGTCATGTTTTGTTTTTTTAATATGTACATTATGCATTGTGCATTGTGAATTGGGTTTAAAGATGGATGAGTTTTAATGGAGGGTTGCAGCTATTGTACATTGTACTTAAATGATTGTAATTTTTGATGAAAGGGTGTTTTTAATAGTATTAATGATGTGATAATGGAATTTTGGTCTGAAAATGATATTATGCTTATTTTTATTGTAGAATATGCTTACTTTGTTGTAATTATAAAAATTGAGTGCATTAAATAGGGGTTGTACATTATGTTCTAATAGTTGTAATATTATGTTTAGGGGTGTTTTTAATGGTATTTAATGTACAATTTTATGTTTTTGGTCTGAATTTCATATTAAGCTTGTTTTGCTTGTACATAATGCTTTTTTTGTTGTACTTATGAAAAATCATTGCTTTAAAGTGTTGTAAACATTGCATATTTTTTTGTACATTTGAAATTTTTGGAGAGAGAGTGGTTTGCCTATTATATGTAGTATAGATTATTAGTCAAAATCTAACAGGGAAAATATTTACATAAGCATCGTAAGATGCATGGTTACCAGCTTACCTCTATTCTGATATTAGACAATTATGAGTTAGGAAGCTATTTAATACGGAGTATTAAAGATATAGACAAATAGTCAAATACAACTCATAAATGTTAAACCTAACTTTTAAGGGTCATCATTCATCAACACCCTGTCATCAAACTTCAATAAACAAGTTTCAAAGACAATAGCCACAACTTTAAATATTTTAAAAATGGTACCCTTGCAGATCAAAAATTTTCAACAAAAAGATAAAGCAATTTTTGTAAAGAACTCATTTTTGAACTTATCTAAAGCGAAGATACAACAAAACTAAAGATCTCGTTCCTTTTACTTGCCAATCACTATAAGAGATCAGTATAAACTCACTTTTCAAGTGGTCAACAATACAAAAAAGTATGGCTGCTCTTTTTTGTAATGTAGTCATTTGGAGGCTCAATTTTTATTTTTATTTTTCTTCTTAAAATATGCTACTAAGCAGTTTGGATCTCTGAGCACTTAGCCGTCCTTCAACTTTACACAAGCAAAACCCACAATACATTATCATCACGGCCTCTAAACACCATCCACAACCTTTATTAAAAGTCATTTTTTTTAGAAAGACAGCATATTATTAGCGGGACGAAACCTAAAAAACAAGATACAAAAGAAATGACAACCTTCTTAACAAGACAATTAAAAAGGATGAGACTAAAAAACAAAGCACAATAATTCACTAAACAATATAACAAACAACAAACAAACAAGGAAAGCCCATGAAACCTATGACCTGACCTGCTGCATACCTCCAACACATACTAAAACTAAGACCAACAATACATGCCATCACAACCTTGACTGACCAAAGGACAAAACACTTTACCATTCAAAATTGCACAAACAAAAAAGGATAGTACCAATCCATTAATATTGTAGCATAAATTGAATGAGGCATATATTGCATCTGCATTCACACCAGGACATATGAAATTGCAGGTGCCATAGAAACCATACAACCTCAGACCACAATGTACCACTGTCACCTATCACAGAAGGGTATTAAAAGTCACTTATAGAGCAAACCCACAAACCAACATCTGAATGACTAAATCATCAACCTCAAACATCATTTGCCTCTATAAAATGGTAGAAAAAGCAAGATCCTTATACCAGCTTTCAAACACTTTAAACCCACAAATGTCGTATATATCGAAAGATTTAAAACCCAAAAAAATCATAAAAAAAGTACAAAATGGCCTCAAAAAATATCATTGGCCAAAATTTTAAAAACGGACCAACGAAATCCGATCCGGTGGGATTTTAAAGAATCCATATGAGATCTCATAAGAGCTAGCTAAAACTACGAAACCACATTAACCAACAATCAGTTCGTGTTTTATCTCAAGGACTAACCACCTTAACCAAAACCACAGATACCAAAACCTCCTACTTCAAAACAACCGGCCAAAACCACCTAACCATGTAAACCGGTGGTGGCGACGGTTATGTTGTTGGCAGTGGTTGCGACGGTTGTGTTGTTGGAAGTGGAGGCGACGAAATCTGATAAGGGTGGAGGCAAAGAGTGAGTGGTGTTCGCTTTTGTAAGAAAGATAAAAACAGAGATAAAAATGTTCCTGGCGTATGTTTATGTTAGTGTGTGTAAACTGTAAAGTGTGTTGGTTTTTATACTCTGAATCTTTTGATGGCTGGGACGATAGTTATAGACATGTAAATGGGCTGTTACAGGTGTTGGGCTGTTACAAGTCAATAGCTTTGTATTTAATTTCCAGAACTATAACGTCTGTGTTTTTAATCTTGGGCTGGGTTGTTACAAGTCTTGGCTGTTGCCTGTTGACTTGTATTTAGTTTTCGGGAAGAACTGCAGAAGTAATAGCCAAACTTTTAAGCCTTATGTGTATGTGTTGATTTAATATTTAATAGCAAAAAGTAAAACACTTCTTTCTAATATAAGTAAGATGTTGAATCTGAATTTTTAAGCCTTCTATTTATAGCATGTCCCAAATGCTTTATAAAGTAGTATAGATAAGTGAATGATACAATAAAGAGACATGGATGTAACTATTAATCTCATAAACGTCCATGCACGCGGGTTTAAATAATGGATCATTGAGTATGAAGGCTTAAAGTGAATAGAATATAGATAAACGGAAAAACTCAATAACTATTACGAGGATTAATGGGAACAGAGCCGTTTTTGAGAGTGTGTAATGTGGGCGATCGCTTAAGTCTATAAAAATTTAAGAGGCCCTAAATTTGTCACGTTAATAATTATTTATCTGTGTAACATCCTTTCTCGAAAGGCCTTATTATTTAATCTCTTATTATTTAATTTCGTCCAGGACCCTCAAAAATTTTAAAAATTCAAAGACAACCCTAAATGGTAATCAAACTATACCATTAAAACCAAGATATGTACTCCAATAAAAGAAAAAGTTTCAAAAATAGGGCTATATGACTCTGTGAATCCTCTTGAAAACGAGGGATGACTTATGGAAAAGACAACCAATTAGCAGTTGGCTATGATTGAGCCGAAAAATGTAAAATAGCACGTTGTTGGGTTCAATTTATACAATAGCTATTCAATTTTTAAGAATAAAAAAAAAAGGTTAAACGACAATTAACTAACTTAAAATATATACGCTACAAATATATTTCATATATTTTAAAAATAGAAACTTAAACAATAACTACTTAATTAAAGAGCTTCTCACACAACGTATTATTATCGTAATTCAAAATACCTCCCGAGCATATATAATGAGGATGGGCCTTCATACTCAATGATCCATTATTTAAACTAGAGGACCTATATTAAGTTCATCTTCATTAGTAGGCATAAAAAAGCACATTCGAAAAGCGAAATGACTTATGCTACGATGCTAGGACAATGGACATGTCGTCGTTTAACAACTCGTCATCCATGTTCGTCTTTTGATGCCCACTTATTGTATATTCTTCTACTTATGCTTTGAACCTTGAATAATTCTCTTTGTATATATTTCACAAACACACAACTATGAGTAGAAGCAAATGAGGTTAGGCAACATCAAAAAATTTAACTTGGAAACATGTTTGTCCCACATAGGCTATAGAAACATAACTTTGTTAGTTAATATACCATAGCGTACATGAGCACTTTGTGTTGAGATTAGTATTATGTTTTCGTGGTTGGAAAAGTTTGCCGCTAAATGAAAGAATTAGTGGTAGGCTTTCTTCACCTCAAAAAAATAATATGTAATCTTAACTTTTTCGTTCGGGATATCTTATGAGTTTGTGTTTGAAGTTGACACTTAGATCATTATAGATATTGTTATTCACTTTAAGTCTTTTTATATGTTAGTATGAACACACAACTTATTTTACTTGCTGATAATACATGTAAAAAGATGTTTGTGATAATAATACATGTAAGTATAAAAAATGTCACAAAAGATATCGTATGTATATTTGTACGTACCTCTTTAAACATGGTCATAAACCTTGAAGAACTTCTTTATAGACTACATTTGTAGTAGTTTTTGATAAATTACCATCCGCATAAAAAACAACAACCTTCAAACCTTTTTTGCTTTTGACATGCGAAAGAGCCACACATAGTTGTCCATGTGTGAAAATCGGACGTGGCAGGTACAACCCAACTCTTGAAAGTGATTGCCCTTTGCTCTTGTTTATTGTCATGGCAAATGACACTGAAATAGGATATTGTTTTCTCACGATCTTTAGAGGTAAACATTTATCGGATAGACTTATTCTCAACCTTGGTATGATAACCTTTTTTTCCAAATGTGTTCCATTAATTATTTATGCTTGAATTGATAATCGAAGAACTTGAAGTCGTGTCGCGTTACATAATCCATTTGATTAATCGATATTTCTCAACAACATTATTGGGACGCCGAATTTTTACACAAGTCTATAGTTTTGAACACCTGAGAATTTCAAGTCGTTGATGAATTCTGGTGAGAAAACAGATTCATCAATCGCGTTTTATCAATACTGTCGCAACTTAGATAAACAATTTCCTCACCTTGAAATGTCTTTAGCAAATGATCGTTGACAATGTCGACGACTTCATTAGTTGGAGCAAGAATGACCTTTTCTTGAAAGTATGACAGATCATCTATGTGATTCAAAAGGTTAGGATAAGAAGGCAGGGACTGGTAACACCAACACCACTGCCACGTCAGCGCCACATCATTTTAACATCAAATAACGTAACACCAAAGACACCAGGAAATCATAATACCCAATAACATCACTTTTTACAAATTTACAAATTCTACCCTTAACAAATTCATTTATTAAACATTCAAACATTTTATTTATGAAATAAAAACATTACAATTAAAAAAAATGACATAAAAAAAATATCAAATTTCAGTTAATGTTTAGGCCCAATCTTCTATTAAATTTTGGATAAAGGAGATAGGCCCAAAAAGTCCAATATTATTCCATAATTTTCAGACTATAAAAACTAGTTACCCTAATATGTTGTAACACAAGAAAAATACGCAGCCACAAACACTATTATTTACTCTCTTTCAAGATCTAAATCTCACAGCCACCAAACAAGAAAAATTAGTCCCTTGTTTCCTGTTAACTGCTCAAACAAACCACAACAGAACTAGCGTTTGAAATTATGTGAGGGGTGCTTTCTATAAAATCGACCTTGGCATAAATTATTAGTCGATGTATATGTATATCTAGTATTATCAGTTTGCTCTAGGCCCATATGTATGTTCTGAGGCCTAGCCCACATTCTAGAATACTCCTTGTATTGATATATAGGGTTGTTATTTTGATGAATGAATGAGGAAAATCAATTACCATTCAATATGGTATCAGAGCCAAAAAACTTATCCTAATTTCTCTCTAATTAATTGCTTCCCCTTCCCCCTCCCCTAAACCTACTGTATCTTCTAAAAACCCTACCACCCTACCACAAAAATCTGTAACATGGCCGGTGATGAAGACACCCCTCCTCCTCCTCCCTTAACAACTTCAGCAGATAAACTAATACCTTTCAGCATAACCAATAAGGTCCCTGTTAAATTGGACCTTGAAAAACATAACTACAACTCTTGGAGCTCCTTTTTCAAGATCCATCTTGGTAGTCTCGGTCTAAAATCTCACGTGGAAACAGAAGCCTCATCTAGCACTATTAATCCGGAATGGTGCAAGCTTGATGATCTCATCAAGATGTGGATCCTTGGATCCTTATGTGACTCTCTTAAAGAACAA
The DNA here is from genome assembly GCA_030686995.1 of Artemisia argyi. Taxonomy (NCBI): domain Eukaryota; kingdom Viridiplantae; phylum Streptophyta; class Magnoliopsida; order Asterales; family Asteraceae; genus Artemisia; species Artemisia argyi. The sequence continues at coordinate 198,234,023 of CM060678.1, forward strand.
GTTGTTTCAACACCGGGCAATGCAAAAGCTTTATGGGACCATCTTAAGGATTTATTTCATGACAACAAGGATGCTAGAGCTATAAATCTTGATAATGAACTCCGTTCAATCAAGATCGCGACGTTATCCATCAATGAATATTGCACAAAAATAAAGGCCATGGCGGATAGGCTTAAGAATCCTGGCTCCGTGGTAAGTGAAAAAAACTTGGTAATTTATGCGGTTAATGGCCTTGACTCCCGTTTTGCTACTATTGTCAAAATAATCCGACATCGCGAACCCCTCCCCACTTTTGAAACGGCTAGAAACATGCTTCTATTGGAAGAGTCAACGTTGAACGATCAAGCCGGTACAACTACTACTTTTGAGAGTAGTTCCTCGTCTCCAACTGTTCTTATGGCTACCACTAACTCGGCAAACAAAGGTACCCCTAACACATCCTCCAATAAATCTTCAAGTCTACCGCAATTGTGTAATCACTTCAATAAAGGCACGTGTAAGTTTGGCGAAAGGTGCAAATTTATTCATGACCATAGAAATAGGGTGGGGCTGAATTTTAAACCGAACAGTAACAATACACCCAATAGTACTCGACAACCTGGTAACCTATTTCATAACACACATGCTTCGTGGGCCTTTCCTGGTGCTCACCAGGCCCGACTAGCCCAACAGCAAACCCAACATCACCTCATCAATAGAACCACCCAACAGCAGCCCACCCCTCATGCATATGTTGCACCTCTTTACTACCCAGTTACATCAGCCCATTACCACCCTGTAGCCCAACATACAACACAGCAGGCCATACCTTCGGCCCAATATCCACAGCCACTCAACAGCCCGGGATTGCTCGGACCAGCCCCTGCCCTTTACCCCTCTCAACCAACTTCACTACCTAGCGCGTTTAGTACTATGACGCTACAAGACCCAACCTGGAACATGGATACAGGTGCATCCTCCCATTTAAATTCAAGTGCAAATAATTTAAGTTCTGTTTTTAATTCACGTTTATACCCATCTGTACATGTTGGTGACGGTAATTCTATTCCCGTCACCAACACCGGACATAGCATTATTCCTACTCTTCATCACCCTTTACACCTTCATAATGTACTTGTCACTCCTAACATTATTAAAAACCTCATTTCTGTCCGTCAGTTTACTAGAGATAATAACTGCACTATTGAATTTGACGCATTTGGTTTTTCTGTTAAGGATTTCTTGACTCGCCATATCCTCCTTCGATGTGACAGCTCGGGTGATCTCTATCCAGTTACCAAGCCATCCACCATCCCCACTGCTTTTGTTTCTACCAGCTCTTCCACGTGGCATCAACGTCTCGGTCATCCCGGTGATGAAGTGCTTCGTTCTCTTGTTTCTCGTAATTTCATTTCATGTAATAAAGAAAGGTCTACACATGTTTGTCATGCTTGTCAACTTGGCAAACATGTGAAGCTTCCTTTCCACAGTTCGAACTCTATTGTAGAAAAATGCTTTGATATTATTCATTCTGATTTATGGACTTCTCCTATCATTAGTTCCAGTGGTTTTAAATATTATGTTCTATTTCTTGATCATTTTTCTCATTATGTGTGGATATATCCTCTTCTCAATAAATCTGACATGCTCGCCAAATTTTTGCATTTTTGTAATTATGTTAAAAACCAATTTAAATGTGAAATCAAGAGTTTCCAATGTGATCATGGTGGTGAGTTCGACAATAACAAACTACATACACTTTTTGCTAACCATGGTATCCAATTTCGTTTTTCTTGCCCAAAAACATCCCAACAAAATGGTAAAGCTGAACGAATGATACGCACCATAAATAATGTCATACGTACCCTTCTCTTTCAAGCACACCTACCCCCGTCATTTTGGGTCGAGGCCCTTCATATGGCAACTTACCTCCTTAACCTTCTCCCATCAACCGCCATTAACAACGAAATCCCCTTCACGAGACTTTTTCAAAAAGAACCCGATTACTCCCGTTTATGCATCTTTGGATGCCTTTGTTACCCTCACCTTCACTCGCCTCACAAACTTGCACCACGTGCCACCCCATGTATTTTCTTGGGTTTTCCCGCCTACCACCGTGGCTTCCGTTGCCTAGACCTTGAAACCAACAAAATCATTCTCTCCCGACATGTTACCTTCGATGAAACCCAATTCCCATACCGCTCCATGACACCCTCCTCCCCACCATCTTATACATTTTTGGAGCCTCCTCCCTCTCCTCTACTTAACCATATAATTATTGATCCCACAAACACCCCACCATCACCTCACCACGACACCCCTCAACAACCCCATACCATCCCATCTAGCCATAATGGTCTGCCCACAAACACATCTGCTGCACCCCAACATCCAAAAAACAAGAATACTGACTCAGCACAAACCACACAACCCAATAACCAACACCACCATACGACGCCTACGGCCCAACACACACCAGTCCAATCGGACTCCCCTCCTAGCCCAATAACGACAACCCAACACCCCACTCACCCCCCCCCCCCCCTCGACCCAACCTTCCCAACCAGTTACCGAACCCCCTCGAACTCATCGCATGGTCACTAGGTCTCAATCGGGCATTGTCAAACCAGTGGATCGTTTATCTCTACACACGTCTTCTATTTCTCCCATCCCTAAATCTCTCTTCCTTGCTCTCAAAAACCCTCATTGGAGTAATGCTATGTATGATGAGTATAATGCGTTAGTTAAAAATGGTACTTGGATTCTTGTACCGCGACCCTCCGATGTAAACCTGGTTCGCTCTATGTGGTTATTTAAGCATAAGTTTCATGATGACGGATCTTTGAGCCACTATAAGGCTCGTTTGGTGGCTAATGGCAGTAGTCAGCAACCTGGTGTTGATTTTGATGAGACCTTTAGTCCGGTTGTTAAACCGGCTACCATTCGCACGGTCCTTAGCCTTGCCATGTCTCGTAAATGGCCCATTCACCAACTTGATGTTAAGAATGCATTTCTCAACAGTGATTTATCAGAGACTGTTTACATGCATCAGCCCCCTGGATTTGTTGACACTCGGTACCCTAATCATGTTTGTCTTCTGCAGAGATCTTTATACGGTTTGAAACAAGCATCTCGTGCTTGGTTTCAACGATTTGCAGGTTATGCAACACGGGGTCGGATTTTATCATAGTCGCTGTGACTCTTCCCTGTTTATCTATAGATAGGGATCTCAGGTTGCTTATTTACTTATATATGTGGATGACATTATTCTCACAGCTTCTTCACCAGCTTTACTTCAGCAGATTATAGCATCTTTACACAATGAGTTTGACATGACTAATCTCGGGGAGCTTAATTACTTCCTTGGTATCTCTACTGTTCGTCACCCTACAGGATTATTTTTGTCTCAGCGAAAGTACGCTCTTCAGCTCCTTGAGCGTGCTCACATGGTTAATTGTAACCCCTCTCGGACACCAGATACGGACTCTAAACTGGGTCCTGAGGGCGTTCCTGTTCAGGATCCTACTTTATATCGCAGTCTTGCAGGTGGGCTACAGTATCTTACCTTTACACGTCCTGATTTGTCATATGCAGTTCAGCAGATTTGCCTTTTTATGCATGATCTGAGGGAACCACACCTTGCAGCTCTCAAGCGTATCCTGCGATATGTTCATGGGACATTGGATTATGGTCTACACTTATATGCATCCTCCACTACTTCTTTGATTGGTTATACTGATGCTGATTGGGCCGGTTGCCCGTCTACACGCCGGTCTACTTCAGGTTATTGTGTATTTTTGGGGGATAATTTACTATCTTGGTCCTCTAAACGCCAACACACCCTTTCCCCGCTCCAGTGCCGAAGCTGAATATCGGGGTGTTGCCAACGTTGTGGCCGAGACTGCATGGCTTCGTAATCTCCTTCGTGAGTTACATTCTCCTCTAATGACTGCCACCCTTGTTTATTGTGATAACGTTAGTGCTATTTATATGTCTGCCAATCCTGTTCAACATCAGCGGACCAAGCACATTGAGATTGATATTCATTTCGTCCGTGATATGGTCACAGCTGGTCAGGTTCGAGTTCTACATGTACCCTCTCGATATCAGTATGCCGATATTTTCACCAAGGGACTTCCCTCCGTATTGTTTGAAGATTTTCGCTCCAGTTTGACCGTCCGACCTCCTCCCGCTCCAACTGCGGGGGCGTATTAGTCGATGTATATGTATATCTAGTATTATCAGTTTGCTCTAGGCCCATATGTATGTTCTGAGGCCTAGCCCACATTCTAGAATTCTCCTTGTATTGATATATACGGTTGTTATTTTGATGAATGAATGAGGAAAATCAATTACCATTCAATATAAATCACGTTGCAACGTACGTTGCTCTACCAACGTAGAAGCAAACGTTGTGCCAACGCTGCTTCTCTTAGAGTGGCAATAACGCCATAACGGCGTTGAAACCTTCCACCTAGGACGAATTTTGTGCCACATGTGCAATAACGCCGAGGAGGCGTTACCACTCCCTGCACTCTAAGTGAAATCAGGGGGATATATTATGAAATTCTCACTTTATTATAACTTCTTTTTTGTTTCTTAACAAACTCCAAAATTTGATACACAAAGAATAGAGTCCATAATTTTACGTATCAAAATAGTTACCAATAACTTTATTATTCGAGGTCGTCAGTGACTACCTTCTAGGTAAGAACTGTAGAATCAAATAAATAACTTAATATTGTACTAACTCGCCGTTCAAAAAAATTTTAATAGTTAGATGATGCAATTATCCTTTTGAGATACACTAGACATTACCTAGCTACTTATTTGCATATAGCGGCAAAATGTATAATAGCGTCAATTTACGTGAGCAGAGAAAAAAAATTGTGCATATTCATTATATCATTCAAAAACAAAATCGTTTGAGCCAACCTTCTATGACTGTCAATGTCATAAAACAAAAAATTCAAATTTAAAACCAAAAATCAAAACATAAACTTTAAAAGGTACGGAGTAATTTTCTGCATTAAAAAAGTTCTTATGAACATCTTATCAAGTCAACATTGTGTTGGTTGTCAAGATTTAAATTATACTCTAGTACTAGTTATAATGCCCGCGCACGCGCGGGTTTTTTTTAAAATTTTTGAATCATATATTTTTATTTATTAAAAAACAAATAATTTAATCTTTGTTTTGTTTGATTTATGATGTTTAATTATAATTTTTTATTATTAAATATAATTATTTAAAAATTTTAATACTAATATTAATTGCATCTTATCTTTATTTTTTGTAGTTATCTTCTACTTGTCTTAATTGCATCTTATCTATATTTTTTGTATTTATCTTCTACTTGTGTTATTGATAAATATAAAATATTACCTAATAAGAAAATAATTTTTTTTAAATAAAATTATTACTAAATAAAGTATGAATGCATTTTTTGAAATGGAAAATTCCAAATAAGGGTTTTATTGTATTATATAAAAGATTAAAAATTATTATTTGAAAATCACATTGCTCACCTTTGAAGGTTTTTTTTTTTTTTTTTTTTTTTTTTTTTTTTTTTTTTTTTTTTTTAATTGTTATCTCAGTAAAGATTACACAAAATTACATACCGAATTAGTGATGATCAAATGCTAAATATTTCTTTGCCAAAATAAATACTAAATATTTAATTCTTATTAATCATAGATATACATAACCACGTATAATAGTTTTCTTTAAAAACTCAACATGTATTAAAGAGATAAGGCCCAAAAACAAGGTACAAAAGAAATAGCAACTCACCTTATTAACAAGACAATTAAAAAAAAATAAGTTGAACAACATATAATAGTTGAAAGATGATAGTTCACCCAAGCAACTCTATCATTCACGTGTTGCGGGTTATTCATTATTATGTCAACTGCTTTAAACCTTTCAATTCGAGAAAACGATTTAGACCATTTTAGAAGCTCAGAACTTACCATGTCAGCTGTCATTTAGTAGCAACTTTGTCAATATATCCTAAGTATATTTTATATTTACATCTTCATGTTTTTTTTATAGCATTAGCTTCCTTTTAAGCAAAACAAAATGTCACAAGGTAAGTATATATGTAGTACCCGACAATTGTGCAAGTGGAATGATATAATCAACCTGGGCGGGAATTGTTTTCTTGCTAAATTTTCGTGTACGGTTGTTCTTGGGGTGTTAGTCTTCGAAACATTTGCGAAGGAAAGCTTCTTTACAAAGCCAGGTACTTCGTCAAGAACATCTAAAATTTTCAACCTGGCATCCCACATAGGCTAAAGAAATGAAATGTTCTATGCTTATGTACTGCTCCGTGTACGGTTGTTACATGTTTAGAATAGTATTATGTTTCGGATGCATGATTATCCGTAAAGTTCATAGGCAAAATAAAATTTGAATCTTACTTTCAATCTGTTGTCTTGAATTTGTACGAGTTCTTAAACTTTTTTTATAAGTAATTATCCATCAGGGGATATATATGAAATTCTCGCTTTATTATAACTTCTTTTTTGTTTATTAACAAACTCCAAAATTTGATACACAAAGAATAGAGTCCATAATTTTACGTATCAAAATAGTTACCGATAACTTTAAAATTTAGATGATGCAATTATCCATTTGAGATACACTAGACATTACCTAGCTACTTATTTGCAGATAGCGGCAACAATCTATAGTAGCGTCAGTTTATGTGAACAGAGAAAAAAAAATTGTGCGTATTTATTGTATCATTCAAAAACAAAATCATTTGAGCCAACCCTGTATGACTGTCAATGTCATAAAACAAAAAATTTAAATTTAAAACCAAAAATCAAAACATAAACATTAAAAGGTAATTTTCTGCATTAAAAAAATTCTTATGAACATCTTATCAAGTCAACATTGTGTTGATTGTCATTTAGGGGTGTTAATCAGGGCGGTTACTCGGGTTCGGGGCAAACAGGTCGGTTGCAAGTCGGGTCAAGATTAAAAAATATATACCCGAATCCGACCTTACTCAGGTTAGTCGGGTTCGGGTCAAATCAGGTTGGTAAAGATTACTCACCTTTAAATTATACTCTAGTATTAAAAAGTATTATTTGAAAATGACATTACTCACCTTTGAAGTTTTTTTTTAAAAGATTGTTCTCTCAGTAAATATTACACAAAATTACATACCAAATTAGTGATGATCAATTGCTAAATATTTCTTTGCTAAAATAAATACCGTACTAAATATTTAATTCTTATTAATCATAGAATATACATAACGACATAAAGACGTATAATAGTTTTTTTTAGAAAGTCAACATATTAAAGAGACCAGACCCAAAAACAAGGTACAAAAGAAATTTTCTTTAGAAAGTCAATATATTAAAGAGACCAGGCCAAAAACAAGGTACAAAGCAACTCACATTCTTAACAAGACAATTAAAAAAGGTGAGTTAAACGACATCTGATAGTTGAAAGATGAAAGTTACCCAAGCACCTCTATCATTCACGTGTTGTGGGTTACTCATTATTATGTCAACTGCTTTAAACCTTTTAATTCGAGAAAACGATTTCGATAATTTTAGAAGCTCAGAACTTACCATGTCAGCTATTATTTAGTAGCAACTTTGTCAATATTACCAAGTATTATCTTCATGTTTTTTTTTGGGTAAAGGGGATCAAGACCCCGGTAAAATATATAAATCCCAAAAAAACCAATCAGTACAATGGAATGTGGCTGATGTACCACATTAACCTCAAGCACCAGCTTGAACCTCTAACTAGCCGAAAGACATGCCAATCGACTAACAAATAAAAATACAAACCCAATAATACCAATGGGGAAAAACCATCGAAACGTACACGCACAAAGCATGAAAAACAAAAACTAATAAATGACGGACTCTGAAATCTGCCAATGCTTCATAAGCGCTAAACCATCCCTCGATCTTTTGAAACGACACGACATTAACTTAAGACGAACCGAAGAAGTAATGCATTCCACAATTTGATTCTCCGTTCTCTTAGTCTTTTTAAATAAGCGACTATTCCTCTCTTGCCATATAAAATACGCGGACGCAGCTACAACTAATTTAGCAATAATACAACGAGACGTCTTCCTCTTAGCACAAGGAGTAATAGAACTAACCACAGCCTCCATCGAATCCGCAATATTAGGCAAACCAGCCAAGACTTTAACACGGGACCAAACCAATTTTGAAAATTGACATTCAAAAAAGAGATGTTCATGTGAATCCTGTTGAGAATCACATAAAGGACATTTCGTACCTAAACCATCAGAGACATCCCAAATGCGCAATGAATATTGGGTTTTCAACTTCTTCTTAATAATAAGCCATAGGTTGAACGCATGGCGTGGAATGCAATTAGCAAACCACACAACATTAACCCAATCAACCGTGATGTCCCTAGGACGAATAGCTTGGAAAACCTCTTGGACTAAGAATGGTTTAGACCTACCCTCCCTATCACGCCATTCCAACTGATCTCTAGGCCCAATCAATGTAGGACCAGTAACCGAATTGATATTCGGATACTTTGAAAGTAAATCATGAGGCCAGATCAGATTTCCCCCATGAAAAATTCCATTAACCTTCGACGAAGTGGCAAGACCAGCTCTAAATATATCTCTAGAAGAAACAATCTCGTAAAGGGGACTAAGAGAACACCAACGATCAAACCAAATCGACACATTCGCACCATCACCAACTCGGTACCAAATAAAATTACGAATCAACGGACGAAGTTGAAGAATTTTCCTCCAACTCCATGTCATGTTACCGCGACAAGGGAGATCCCAAAAGTTCCTATCTTTAATTTTATAAGTATGGATCCACTTAACCCAAAGCGAATCTTTTAACGATAAAAGCTTCCAAATATGGGACGTCATAAGAGCCTTATTAAAAATATCAAGACTTCTTATACCAAGGCCTCCCTCTGTTTTAGGAAGACAAACAATATCCCAAGCAACCTTCGCACTCCCACGTTTCAATTTCCCATGAGACCATAGAAACCCACGCATGAGATGCTCAATATCAAGAAGGACACGGGTAGGAAGAATAAACATCGAAGCCCAATACCCATGAAGAGAAGAAACAACGGATTGAATCAATTGAAGTCTACCCGCTATCGAAAGCGATTTGTTCTTCCAATCATTTATACGACGCTCCACCTTCTCAATTAACTCCTTGCAATCTCTAAAAACCAATCTAGAAGAAACAAGAGGAACTCCAAGATATTTGACAGGAAGGCGACCCTCTTCAAATGGTAAAATCTGAAGAATAGCAAGCTTAGTATAATTAAGAACATTACAAAAATATGTCGTACTCTTAGGTAAGCTCGGAACCAGTCCCGAAACAAGCTTGAACTCATCAAGAGATTCCATAATAATCCTTGCCGAATGAGTATCTCCATACGCAAATAAAAATAAGTCATCGGCAAAACATAAATTGACCAACTCCATCTTCGAACAACACCGATGGTAAGTAAACAAATCCGAAGCCAGAACCCGTCTCCGTAAAATAAGTGTAAGGAGCTCCATTACAAGAGTGAATAGGTAAGGGGATAGCGGATCTCCTTGACGAAGGCCACGTTTACCCTTAAAGTATCCGTGAAGAGAACCATTAATACTTATGGAGAACGACGTAGTCGAAACACACTCCATGATCCACCCAATCATCCTCTCATGGAAACCAAAACAAATTAGAATTTGCTTCAAGAAAGTCCAATCAACCGTGTCATAAGCCTTTTGAATATCAACTTTAAACGCACATCGAGGCTCACCTCGATCCAAATGATAATTATGCATAAGCTCCTGCGTTAATAAGATGTTATCCGCAATGCTCCGACCCGGAACAAAAGCCGACTGATTAGGGCTGATAAGAGACTTTAAACTCTGCTTGATGCGATTAGCAATGATCTTACTAATGCATTTAAATAGAACATTACAGCACGAGATAGGGCGATAATCATTGACACGAGATGGATTGATATTTTTCGGAATTAAAACTATAACCGTGTGGTTCAGCTCCTTTAGAAGGTTTCCGTTAGTAAAAAACTCACCAACAGCCAATATCATCCCCAACAATATCCCAAGCATCCTTGAAAAACTCAGCCGTAAAACCATCCGGACCTGGAGACTTGTCGTTGCCCATAGAAAACAAAGCCTCTTTTACCTCACGAGCATTAACACCACGGATCATATCAAGAGCAGATGCCTAGTCCAATTTAGTAACAAACAAGTCATTAGTATCCAAAGCTTGTGTTATACCAGATTGGCCAAGAAAAACTTCGTAGTGATCAGTAAAAGCTTTTGGGACCTGATCATTTTCAAACAAAACACCTTCCGAGTTAGTGACAACATTAATACGACTTCTACTCACCCTACTCTTCACCGCCTTGTGAAAATAAGCCGAGTTAGCATCTCCATCTTTTAACCAAAGAATTTTAGCCTTTTGTCTTAGGAAACGCTCCTGCAAGACCAAAGCATTATTATAAGCACTAACATAGGCAGCCTCTTCATCACGCAGGTCCAAATTAGTTGGATCACGATCCAAATCAGCTTGCACTCTATCTAATTCCACACGAAGAGAATCCACATTCTGATGTAAGTTGCCATGATCAAAAAGGAGCTTACGAAACGGCTTCTTAAGACTTTTAAGCTTTTTAACAACTCCATACATAGCAAAACCAGAAACATGCACCAACCAACCTTCTTTAACCACCTCTTTAAACCTAACATGCTGAGAAAGAATGTTAGAGAATTTAAAAGGCTTAGGCTTAGTTTTAAAACTAACCGGCAATTTCAGTATAGCTGGAGAGTGATCCGACGTTCTATAAGGATGAAAAACAGCATGTGCTCCTTCAAAGCTTTCACAAAACTCTAAGTTACCCATGACACGATCAAGTTTCTTCAAAATACCATCATGCCCGTTAGGTTTTTGATTCCACGTGAAATGCAGGCCCGAACTTTGAATATCCGAGACTTCAATCTCATCAACACAATCAATAAATTCCCGCATAGCAATATCAATAGACGATGAACCAGCCGTGCTATCCGCTAAAAATAAAGCCGCATTAAAATCACCTAGTAAACACCACGGTCTATTACGGACATAGTGTTTATGAACACAAAGATTATTCCAAAGAGACCGACGATGAATATATCTATTATGCGCATAAATGAAAGAGCAGAAAACTTCCTTCTTCTCCTTCTTTAACCATATACGAGTATGAATCGCTTGATCACATTGAGTAATAACAGCAACATCGACTTCATAAAAATTCCAACCAATAATTATCCGAGTCCCCTTAGTGCATATATAACCATTAGAAGTCCAATCCCAATGTTTGAAAACACTCGTACACATCTTAACCAACTTTGAATCACTAATATGAGACTCCAAAATAGCACAAACCGAAAGATTATTTTCAAAGATAACACGCCGAACTTCACTTTGCTTGGGGGAGAAGTTCATACCCCTTATATTCCACGAGGCGACATTAATCATGATGAACCAAATCTACGGGAGTGCTTGCCCCCATACCATGCTTATCCTCACCATGTCTACCATTCTGATCTTCCAAAACAAGCTCCTCATCATCATCAGTATCACTCTCATTAATAACATTCAGGACTTGTTTTGCTTTTATCGACGTCTGCTCATCACCCCAAGCCGAAGCATCCTCATCTATTAAAGAATCAAACGAATTTTTCAAGGCAACCTCAGGTCCTTTGGATGGAGAAACAGGCTTCACATGCACATTACTAACTATAGGCTCAGCTGCAGCCTTACTGTTAGATGTGTTATCCTTATTTGGTTGTTTTTTCTCCCACACAAAATTAACCCTCGGCTTAGATAACTTAATACCTTCAATATTCCTAGGCTGCACCTTTTTTCCCTTGTTCTTTTTGTTCTTTGCTGCAGTAAACCCATCAGATTGAACTTCATTCGATTCCGTAACAGGTTCGACCACACGTTTCGGGCAATCTTGAGAGTTATGACCAAAAACTTGGCAATCAATACATTGTGGTGGTGTCCATTCATATTCAACTACCATTTTCTCCAAAGTATGCCCCTCTCCTTCTACCACTGGAACAGCCATAGTTACTTCTTTCTTTAAATCCTTCTCTGCTGATACTTCGATAAGTGCACGAGCAAACCCAATTCGACCCCATGGTTCTGAGCACATAGCACTAGTACAAGCATCAAGCATGATCGGCTTACCAATCTGTGATGCAATTAAACTTAAACCATCTTCCGAATATGCAACAACAGGAACCTTATGAACCTTAGCCCAAACCGGCACCTTTGTAACAGCTTCTTTAGATATTGATAAGTTTGGGGCCCATTTAGTAAGAATCATTGGCTGATTACGAATCATCCAAGGTCCTTTCTCCAACACCTGTTCCAATCCTGTTAACGAGCTGAATTTGAAGTAGTAAACATCATCATCATCTTTAATTACCTTTTGAAATCCAAATTTACTCCATGTATTGTTCACATAATTTTGGACTAGTGGGAATGCCACTCTTTTTCCAACAAAGAAACCAACCAAAGAATTTGCAAACCTGTTATGTGCAATCTCCACATTCTCAATAGGAAGAACAAAATCTGCATTGTCAACATGTTCCTCATTGAATAATGACCTAAAGTTGATTTTAGGTTTCATTTTTCCAGCACTAAGCACATTAAAAAAAGACTTAGGTTGTGTACTTTCAGATGTCACAACATTAGAAAAAGTTTGAACATTCATGTCCCTAGTCGATTCGTGCACCATTTTGTAATCATTCCCACTTATCTTTAGCTTCATTTTTTGATAGCTTTAGCTTCATTTTAGCACTAAGCACATTATCTTCATGTTTTGATAGCTTTAGCTTCATTTTAAGCCAAACAAAATGTCACAATGTAGTATTGTGGTTATATAATAATATGCATCACTTGGCCTTGAGTTCTACTAATCAAAGGATTTTTCTTTTATTTGTAACTATAACGAAGGAAACAAGAATGTGAATATCATCAACTCTTTTCATAACTATTAAATTTATACATTTAGTTATACTCCCATCATATCAAAATTTGACAAATTATACGAACGACGACAACAACAACCTGCAATGGCCTTGAAAGTCTCTTGGGAGTTTGGACTATGTAATCAGAGGCAAACCTGTAATTTCCAACCACTAGAATCTACAGAATTTGGGTCTTCGTTTTCGTCTAAATGGTTAGAGTACAAACTCCCATTCCCGTCTAAAGAACATGAACATGTAACACGGTTCTATATCTTCGACCAAAATTACCCAACAAGTTATCAAAGATTTCCCACGGGATCTAACCTGGGCGAAAATTGTTTTGTTGCTGAATTTTTCCTACGGTTGCTCTTTTGGTGTTAGTCTTCAAATCATTTGCGGAGGAAAACTTCTTTACAAAGGCAGTCATCAAGAATTCAAGGCCATTTCAATCTTGTATCCCACATAGGTTAAAGAAACAAATTGCTCACTGGTTATTTACTATCGTGTAAATGCAGGTTACATGTTTGGAATAGTACTTATTATGTTTAGGATGTGCATTGATTTAAATACATCTCTGTGGTTTACACATTTTGGCATCTTACATCCTGTCAGAAACTTTTGGCAATATACATCCCCCGTTAGGCAAACGTTTGCAACAATACATCCCTCGTTAACAATGAGGACTAACGGTGCAAATTTTTCCTCCGTTATCTCTTAACGAGACTGAAAATATTACACCGTTAGCCTTCGTTAGCCAAACATTTGCACCGTTAGTCCTCTTTTTTAGAAATAAAAAATTAAAAAATTAAAAAAATTATTTTTTTATAAATACACATTTTTAAAAAATATTAAAAAAAAAAAGGAAAAAAATTTTAAAAATTAATTTTTTTTAAGTTAATATTTAAAAAAAAATCAAAATTTTTTAAAAATATTAATATTTGCGGAAAAGAAATTATTTTTTTTTATAAATACGCATTTTTTAAAAATATTAAAAAAAGGGAAAAAAAATTTTAAAAATTAATTTTTTTTAAAGTTAATATTTAAAAAAAATCAAAATTTTAAAAAAAAAATAATATTTGCGAAAAAAAAATTATAAAAACATTAATTTTTTTAAAAAAAATAATTTTTTTTTAAAATACGCATTTTTTTTATAAAAATTAATTTTTAAAAAAATACGCATTTTAAAAAAAATTAATTATTATTTATAATTTTTTTTTTCGCAAATATTATTTTTTTTAAAAAATTTTGATTTTTTTAAAATATTAACTTTAAAAAAATTAATTTTTTGAATTTTTTTTTTTTAATTTTAACTTTTTTTTAACTTTTTTTTTTCTAAAAAAGAGGACTAACGGTGCAAATGTTTGGCTAACGAAGGCTAACGGTGTAATATTTTCAGTCTCGTTAAGAGATAACGGTGGAATAATTTGCACCGTTAGTCCTCATTGTTAACGAGGGATGTATTGTGGCAAAAGTTTCTGACTGGGATGTAAAATGCCAAAATGTGTAAACCACATGGATGTATTTTGCAGTTCTCTCTTTAAATATTTAACAAAGTTCATATAGAACCAACTATGTTATCTTATTCTCATCCTAGATTTGTATAACTTCTAAATTTTTTATAATACGGAGTAATTAATTTGCATCTTTTTTTCTTAACAAGCACTTTAAAATGTGATACACAAAGATCAAATCCACATTCTTACATATCCAAATATAACTAACTAATTTTTAAAGTTAAACAATGCAGTTATTTGTTTAAGAAAAACACAAAATACGATATCACTAATGAGCACATCCTAAATATTTCTTCCTAGAAAAACCGAGCCAAATCGCTTAATCCGAAATTGAAGAAACCGAAACCTAAAGAAACCAAAACCGAAAAAACCCCTTGTCATGGTTCAGTTTCGGTTCTTCATTTTTAAATATATGCAGTCAACCGACTGGATTTTTAATCACATCGTCATTTAAATCGACAATTGAGATACATAGAGACTTGAGGTTTTTCCAGCTTATCGTTGTTGGTTTAACAAAAAAGCAAGCTACTTTAAGATGAGTAATAGATGGGTTGATGAAAAGTGACTCATCAAACACAGTTTGAGGAGCAGAATTTGCCATAACGATAGATCAAGGTCATTCCAGCCTTGTATCCCACATAGGTTAAAGAAAGAAATTGTTCTTTGGTTATATACTATTGTGTAAATCTATGCTCAATGTTTTGGATGTGCATTGATAACAAAGTTCATATAAAACAAGAACTATGTTGTCTGAATTCTCATCCAAAATTTGTATAACTTCTTAACATTTTTATACAGTAATATTTAATTTGACTCTTTTTTTCTTAACAAGCACTTTAAAACTGATACACAGAGATTTTATTTATTTATTTATTTTTATTTTTTTTAATGTTCGGTATGATATAAGTTAGCTTCGACTAACGAGAACGCATCTATTAAAAGAAGCTCCCATAACAAGTAACTTCCATGGATATATTGTTAATGACAAAATATTAGGAGCAACTAGATCTAGCAACAGGTATATCATCAAGAGTCCACCACTTTCGAGAGATGACAAACTTCTTAACACTCTTTGAAGTAAAATTAAGCTCGCTAAAACCATAGCACTCGTTCAACTTGAATATTTCGAGAAGAGGACTTCCAGAAAGTATATTTTGAACCATATGGTCATTTAAGTCCATTGTTGAAAGAGACAAAGAGTTAAGGTTTTTCCAACTAAACACACCAGTTGGATTAACAAGGCCGCAAGCCAATTTAAGATGAGTAATATGTGAACAGATGAAAAGTAACTCATCTAACACGATAGCAGCATGCCCTCCCGAGCCCCGAATGAGTCCATAATGAGATTAGGTAGTAAAGTCCATATATGTACCCATCGTTCGGACAGACAACATGTTTGAATAACGTCTTTTGAAGTCAGTAAACGAGACAAGATTTCGAGGATTAAACAATCTCGTAAAGAAATAAATTGCTAGGCAGATTATCAAGAATTCAAGAACATTTGTGCCTTGTATCCCACATAGGTTAAAGAAATAAATTGTACTTTAGTTATATACTCTTGTGTACAACTATACTGCATCTTTGAAATAGTACAATGTTTCGGAGGGGCCTTGACAACAAAGTTCATATAAAACAAGAACTTTGTTTGTAAAATATTCCT
The DNA here is from genome assembly GCA_030686995.1 of Artemisia argyi. Classification (NCBI taxonomy): domain Eukaryota; kingdom Viridiplantae; phylum Streptophyta; class Magnoliopsida; order Asterales; family Asteraceae; genus Artemisia; species Artemisia argyi. The sequence continues at coordinate 198,250,197 of CM060678.1, forward strand.
TCTAAATTTGTATAACTTCTTAACGTTTTTGTAATATTTTTTTTCTTAACAATAACGTATTATTTCTTTAAGAAAAACACAAAATACGATATATCATTATAGAAAGTGACTTACAAAAAGAGATGTACCTCCCATAAAATTCTTTTTCGTTATTTAACATATGTGGCTGAAAACACTTCTAATTCTTCTTAAATTTATTTTTCTTCCAAGTGGATCCATTCTTTATGATCATGTTCTAAATATTTATTCCTAGAGATTAGGGACTGTTTAAAAAGCCTGAGAAACCGAGACAAATCAGTCAATTCGAAACCTAAAAAAACCCGAAATCGAAGAAACCTAAAAGAACCGAAACCGAAAACCCGTTTGTCACGGTTCAATTTTGGTTTTGATTTTTAAATATTAGCGGTTAACTGAACCGAACGTGTATAATATACATGAATATTTTTTTTTAACTACATATTCAAATAATTGTGCAAATAATGATTATTTCCTCCGTCCTAAAATATAAGTTCGTTTTTTATTTTTCAGTGTCTTTTTTTTTCCTAACTTTGAGCTTAATTATAATTTTTCGTGTTATATAATATTTGATGCAAAATATATAATACTTGACCACCTACTTTGAAAATTATGTCATTGAAACGTCATGTCGCATTGATATCGCAAGTTTGGCAGCAATTTAATATGTATGAACAATGAAATGGCGATAATACCCTCAGGGGTGAGCCATGTAACGGGAGAACTAACGCCCCTTAGCAAACAGTGCCTTTTCGTGGCTATTTTGCAAAAAACAGAAACATTAGTGACTGTTTTGCAACAAACTTCGTCTCGAGTATTCCTTGCGTTTTCGAAAACATTAGGGAGAGAATTTGCAATTTACCCTACTACATTTATTTTGCATGACCTGGCAATTCAATTCTTTCACTTAAATATTCACATACTTATGTTAAATTTACTTGAAAGTTGAAATAGTAGTTAAAAAAAATACTACTGAGTATTAACTCCTACAAAGACAATATTTTCCAGAAAGAAGGACATTTTACCTTTGAACAACCCAACCCAAGTTTAAGCTTAAGCTCATGCTTGACATGGCGAAATTGTCGAATATGTCCTTCAAGCATTTCTTCTTCTTCTTCTACATCTAAGTAAAGCTTAGGATAATGTTGGGTATAAAATAAGTTAATTAGCTTCGACTAACGTGAACACATCTATCAAAAGAAGCTCCCATAACAACTTACATGGATTGTTAATGACAAAATATTAGGAGCAATTAGATCTAGCTACAGGTTTATCATCATCAAGAGTCCAATCTCCAGAGATGACAAAGTTCTCAACGTACACTCTTTGAAGTAAAATTAAGCTCGCTGAAAACCATAGCACTCGTTCAACTTGAATGTTCCGGAAAGTATATTTTGAACAATATGGTCAATTAAGTCCATTGTTGAAAGAGACAAAGAGTTAAGGTTTTTCCAACTAAAAGCACCAGTTGGATTAACAAGGGCGCAAGCCAATTTAAGATGAGTAATATGTGAACAAATGAAAAGCAACTCATCTAACACAATAGCAGTATGCCCTCCCGAGTCCCGAAAGAGTCCATAACGATTAATCAAGGTCTTCTACATTACAACTTATAGCATAAGTAATCCTTTACTGACTTGCGATTCAAATCTAAGATCATAACTCATATTTAGTTTACTCACTGATGAGAAGTAAGAATGCCAAAATTACCTTTCTCAAAACAACAACTTTCTCAACACAACCAGCCATTACCATTAATTTTCAACCACGACAATCTCTAGAATAGTAAGAATGCCAAAATTTTCCCGTTTTGAAAAATGTCACACCCCCAATTTACCTGACTTGCAGCGGAATGGAATACCTGGGGGTGTCTGTCATAGCACCACAGTTACAGTTACATTGAACGACCTAAAGTGTCGTTTGGAAAAATACTGCATTTGATCATTGAAATAATTCAGAGTTTACAAAATGAGGTCCCCAAAATGTGTTGCATGTTTATGAAAAACAAGTCGTACTAGATCAAATGTTTACATAAGTGCATGAAATAATGATGAGACGCGTCGACTCCGCGACTCCATGAAGGTCCAAATGCATGTCTCATGAGCTACCTTAATAACCTGAAATACATTGCTAAAATGTCAACACGAATGTTGGTGAATTCCATAGGTTTGTAAAATGTAATGATGTACGGCCACCACAAGTAAAAGTGCAAGATAAAAATCTCATGAAAATTGTACAATAGCCTTAAGCTCATGACACCGAAGCTATGACTGATGAAATTCTATGCCCCTCCCGAATGTTCTGCCAAACACTCAAATGTAAAAGACATGACATGCATCCGCTTACTGTTGGTACTTACTACCACGGATGGAGGCGTCACCCTCGATAGATCTATCCACTCACTCTCGCTTAGCGGTAAATTAACGATTCATGATGTTACAGGGGACTTATCACATGGCAAGGTAACTTAAGCTATGTACATGTTTGAATACTTGGGCTCGTACTGAAATAATTGATGCAATGTATTCCCCCCGTGGGATTTGAAAACAATAAAAAATGTTGAATTGAAAACGGGGCTATGAAAACTCACCTTAACTGATGAAAATGTGATGAAATGAAATGAACACCAATGAACAATTAGCTGCCGCAACCCAATATGATGGTACCATGAACATGTAATGAGCTGAAAAACAAGGCGCGCACACTAGCCGCAACCTAATATGAATGATGAACGATCTACTTTAGATCATGAAATGATGTTATGAATGTCCATGCACATGTTTCCTATACCACTCTACTCTTTGAAAAACACTTGTTGTTATCAAAAGTATATATTCCAAGAATTTGGAAAATATTGCTATTAGAAAATATAAATGGCTAGTTATAATATATATATACTTATATATATATAACGTAAGTTTCCATGTTAGCGTTGAAATACTCGGGTTGTAATCCTTGAAATGATGAAAACATACTCGTAGTAACTAATACTACATTAGTTATAGAGCTCGGTACTTAATATTATGTCTAGCTTAAAAATGTACTTCGTAGTTTTTGCGCCAAATTTAATAAAAGCTGTCAAATATAAAAGGGTTTTAGCCGATATTCAAACGAGTATATCTTTGTCGTTACTTGTCCGTTTTACTTGTTCTTTATATCCACGGTTACGTCTTAGTATGTAGTAATATATTTTGGAAAGCTCGGCTCCTCCGGGTTACGTCTAAAGTCTCTTTTTGTCCAATGAAAAACGTCCAACAGCATACATTTTCAGAAAAATACTTTTCGTCTACAATCTTGCAAAAATCATAACTCCTTCGTTATAGACTCTTTTTAATCCGTTCTTTCGCCTACGGATTCGTTTTTGAAAGTATTTTCTAAAAATTTTGCCAAAGTTCCCTTGGTGTTTACTGATTTTCCAGATTTTTACAAAACGGGACAGCATGTCTAAAATAGGTTCCAAATCAAGTTTTCAAGGTTAAAAACTAATTTCTACCATCACCAAACCTCTTGTAATCACCACATGGCTAATCTAATCTTACCATACACCTTCTTAGGGTGCCATGGACTCCTAACCAAGTTATTAGAGCAAGGGGATTCATAACTAAAAAGTTAGGGTTTGTATGTTTCTTTTTAGCCAAAATAAAGTGTGGTATAGCTACTTGTACATGGTTTTTAGCATGATACTTATGAAATACATGTAAAAATAGGATGATCCATGAAAAAATAAAGATGAAAACTTACTTGACAAAATGAGATGATTATAGGATGATTATGCTTGATGTTCTTGTGTTTTTGTTGCTTGATTCTTGATTAGGCTTGTAAAATGAACAAGTTTAGTGTTTTACTTTATGGAAAATGATCACTTGATCATGGAGATCAATTATGGGTCGTGGGTTTGAAGAAAAAATGGAAGAGATGAGCAAGTTTTGATCTTAGCCAAAATATTGTGAATTATGATTATGTAATTTGGTAAAGTTATGTTGTAAAAGGTTTATTAGTTTTTAACTAAAGAATTAATGCTAACGGTTAAAAGGGGTGGCACATGGCCGGTTTTGGGTGTGAAAAGGAGTAGCCAAAACGGTTTTGATCACTTAGAAAATATAGTGTAGCGTTAAGTGTTATTACGCGTTATTCGTTAAAATCGGGGTACCGGGTTTAATAGCAATAAACGTTCACGAAGTTAACCGGGATGAAATAAAAGTTATAATAATGATAAAAACATATTAAAAATATGTTAGGTACATTTACTGAGTGATCGGGTGATTATTGTTTAGTTTTCACGAAAACCGTCGTAATATTCATAAGCTTACGTTATAAATAAAATAAATTTCCAAAATACTGGGTAACTGAATGTTATAACTTTTATGATGTTAAAATGGATATAAAAATATGTCGGGACCATTGTGGGAATATTTAGATATATTCGTCGTGTATAAACCGGGTGTTAACGTTTATTTAGAAATCATAATACGTAAAACGTTAAATATACTGAATATAGAAATTTGAAAATCCTAAGAGTGGTATAACATGTAAATGACCTACTGATGATATGCAGACTATTCCCAGTCCGTATGAAATGTTATTACTGATAATGCATGAATTCGCACCTGAACCAATACGGTTACGCGAATTTGAATACCCGTAAACTAAATTTACGATGAAATGTGTAATGCACGTGAATGATGAAATCTTTTCCCGCAATGAATAGTGTTCCGTGAATAGTAAAATTTTTGAATGCTTCTCGGAATGTCAAATTGACCTCGAAAACGATGAATAGTAAACTGATGAATAGTGTTTGATGAATAGTGTTTTTCCAAAGTTCGGGAAATGACCTGAAATGACCTGAAATGGTGAGTTGTGACAGTCTTCCCCCCTAAAAGGAACTTCGTCCCGAAGTTCAGTTTATGTTGGTCTCTGAGAATGTATTGGTGAAAAGGTGATGATATTCGAGAATTCCAGCGAACTCTAACGATAGGAATTCGACTCTGTTTCAACTGTTTGACCACATGATCCATGATTTCTGTTGGTTCTCTTACAAGGTCTGAGATTGTCATTTGGGTTGGATCCCTTCCAATGGAATCATGAGTGACTCATCTGAAAGTCATTTCTGGGGATCTGAAAATGTGAAATATGTTCGTGTAATCCTGTTGTTCTCTGACAATGTTCAAGTCTGACGGCCACTATGCCTTCTCTGTCAAAATATAAATGGTCCAGTGTATATTGGTGTAACTTTCCAAGTTTTCTGAACGATAACATGCCTTTCCTAGGCAGAACTTTTTGCATAACTCTGCAGAACTTGAAGTTTTAATGGTTTACGACTTATTGAACTTGTAACTGATTCTTGACTTGTAGAAAATTTCTGGTTATCTCATGAATGCCTACTGAACTAATGAGTTGAGCTTTTTCCAAGTTTGGCCCATCAATCGATGGTCTGCGCTTCTTAATGTTTTAAATGTGATACTGGTAATATATACTGCTGAATTCTGCCAGAACTCAAGTTTGTATGCTAGTTGGTCGATTCTAAAACGAATCTTAAATAGTCCAATATGCTAAAGGTTCAACCTTTCTTGTTATCCAATTTGTATCGTGCCAATCCAAGGCAATGCTTTTAACTTAGTTTGTTCTCCTACCTGAATCTGGATGGTTTGTTGTTCAGGATATCCAATCCAAATGATGTGTGTTATGTACCAATCTAACTTCTGCCAGTTTCCCGTTGTTGGTGTGATAACTATTGTTGTAGATGAATTTGATTTATGTTGAGTGATTAGTCCAACCATTTACAGGGTCAATCACTCATGCTCTGAGCATACCTTCCTATGTTTGAATTGTTCTCTCGCTTTGACCATCGTTCTGAGGGTGATAGGTGATGTTCACATCTAAATGGGTTTCTGAAGGAAATCCTGAAATGATTACCTGAAGTCCAAGTTGAATCGGTTTCCTTAACAGGAAATACTGAAATAGGTATAATAAACCTTTGTGACTAATTCCATAACGTTCGGTCCGTCGAACTTGGCGTTATCTGAAGGGATAGAATATAGGTAACAATTTGATTCCTTGTGTTTTGTTCCAACGGATGATAAGACATATGTCCTTCTTCGTCTAGTGGGTTTGGTCTCCACTACTGAAGTTCGTGATCAATTTGTGATGTTCCTCCTAATTCCTTCATCACATATTCCAAATATTCTCTATTGTCAAGTCACAAATCTTAAATGCATAAGCGATGTTGTAGGGAAGTTGGTTCTGGAAATTTGTCTCGCGATAGTGGGTTTTGGTTGAAATCTTTTTCTGAATAAACGAGCTTAGAAAAATGGAGCAAATGATTTACTAAGTAATATTTTTCCTGATGATTCAAAATCCAGTAGTTATGAAATAGGAACTGTTTTCAAACATGTTGTGATTAAGACTGCTTACCAAAGTTTGATGTTTATGTATATTTCTCATTGTACAATAGTGTTGCTAAAGTTTGACCAAAAAGGATCGTACTTGTTCAAAATAGGAATTTCAGAAATCATTTTTCCACAAGGTATGTGATTTATGTAAACGCATCAACTTTATTTAAAAGTGAAAACACTAACAAGGATAAAATGGTAGAATAGGAAATGTTCGCTTAAATGCATAGATGTCTAACACTTAGTTCCTGAGGTTGGATAATGTCTATTGATGGTTATCTGGCATAACTACAAGCATAGGTATTCAGACTAACTTAAGTCCTGAAATTGTTTATCGTTGTAATTGGCAAGACGAAGGTATCACTTGATGTTGTGTCGATGAATGTCTATTCTGTTTTCCCATGTAGATGAGGAGATATGTTCCGGTTTGATCCCTTGCTTGGTATGAAGGTGAGGTTATCTGAAATTTCTAGTGACATAAGGCCTTAGAGGAAATTACATCGATATTCTTGATTCAAACAATTGTCCTTTGTGAAAACTTACTGCAGGAAAGTTTATGTATGGATGAGGCCATGTTTAAATGAAATGCTCTACAGTCTCAATTAGAAGCTTGGTTTATTTCTATTGTGTTGTCCTGCGGACATCTATATTGAGTTCAATCCTGTAGCTCAGTCTAGCTAGTACCTTTAAATGATAGAATTTGACAACTAAGTCAGAGATGGTGATTCAGATGGTCTCGCAGTATCTTAGGATTGTTGTTGGGTTATGAATTCTCTCACTATATACTTCTAGTTCTGGTTAGTAGTTCTGTAATCCTTTCGTTGCTTCTATTGTATAAAGGAATCCTGCATGTAATTGATATGGAGAGTCTCTTCTAGGGAAGTCAATGGGAAAATCCAACTTAATGGCTAAGTGAGTGACAGGTAGGGTAAGTATCCAAGGATAGTTCGGCAAAATGAATGTTTATGGATGAGTTCCTTTGTTTACAAAACTTTTGGATGAAGATTGTTATCAACAATCCTTTGAAAAGGTAATTATTTCCTTCATGGCATAATCCTTCCTGAATTTTACATAGGTGATCAGGCTATGTATAATTGAGGACTAATGATGCGATGTTGGATTTTGTCAAAATATCATAACTTTTCTCAAAAGTTTTAGATGGTGTTCAACGCATTGTTATTAAAATGGTATCCTGATGTTTCCTTTCAAATAACGTAAAAATTGCCTCGCGTAATAACAGTAAATACTTGGTGTAATGACAGAAAAATCAATTTATTGGATGGAAATAAAATAGCTTACTTCAGAAATTTTTCTGTAAAACAGTTTCCGCATATGATAGTAAAATAGCTTGAATGGTGTATTGGATACGTGGGTGAATCTTGTCGAATGGTAATAGTCTACTAATTCGTCAAATACGAAATCAATCTAATACCTGATGAGACAATGCTAAAATGTTGCGAAACGATTGAAGTCTGAGCAATCGGGATGGAAAATGGAGTAAATGATGGTACTAGTGTATGGAATACTACCCTCTTTCGCGCTACCTCGCGACATCCAAAAGGTAAAACTAAAGTACACACTGTGGGAAGGCCAATAGTGTAATAAGTAACTGATGGTGGTGATAGTACCTGAGTAGTAAGTGCCCTACTAGTGATGGAAAGAAAACACACTATCTTCCTTGCAATAAGCATCCTAATAAGTCCATTAAGATAAATTCTGAATACACTACCAAAAGGCATTCTATGTACGGGCTGAATGATAGGAAGACTCTGTTCCTATGGCAAATCAATAGTACTAATGGTGGTGTAAATGCAACGGGTGGTATAATGGTAGTGGAAGATGACAAGGCATCTTCAATGTTGGAATCCGATAAAAGGATGTCAGGGTGAGTATCTGAAGACATGTCACTTGTGAACCAGGTCAATAAAATGGTATACATATACGGATATGAGTATAAATAACTCGCACAGGGTATGTATGAAACAACATGTATCATGATTATGCACTTATGATGAAATGATGAGATGCTATGCTGATGTGGTTATAGTCTAGGGTCCAAGATACATCCTAGTTCGCTATAACCTTAGCTCTGATGCCAATCTGTCACACCCCCAATTTACCTGACTTGCAGCGGAATGGAATACCTGGGGGTGTCTGTCATAGCACCACAGTTACAGTTACATTGAACGACCTAAAGTGTCGTTTGGAAAAATACTGCATTTGATCATTGAAATAATTCAGAGTTTACAAAATGAGGTCCCCAAAATGTGTTGCATGTTTATGAAAAACAAGTCGTACTAGATCAAATGTTTACATAAGTGCATGAAATAATGATGAGACGCGTCGACTCCGCGACTCCATGAAGGTCCAAATGCATGTCTCATGAGCTACCTTAATAACCTGAAATACATTGCTAAAATGTCAACACGAATGTTGGTGAATTCCATAGGTTTGTAAAATGTAATGATGTACGGCCACCACAAGTAAAAGTGCAAGATAAAAATCTCATGAAAATTGTACAATAGCCTTAAGCTCATGACACCGAAGCTATGACTGATGAAATTCTATGCCCCTCCCGAATGTTCTGCCAAACACTCAAATGTAAAAGACATGACATGCATCCGCTTACTGTTGATACTTACTACCACGGATGGAGGCGTCACCCTCGATAGATCTATCCACTCACTCTCGCTTAGCGGTAAATTAACGGTTCATGATATTACAGGGGACTTATCACATGGCAAGGTAACTTAAGCTATGTACATGTTTGAATACTTGGGCTCGTACTGAAATAATTGATGCAATGTATTCCCCCCGTGGGATTTGAAAACAATCAAAAATGTTGAATTGAAAACGGGGCTATGAAAACTCACCTTAACTGATGAAACTGTGATGAAATGAAATGAACACCAATGAACAATTAGCTGCCGCAACCCAATATGATGGTACCATGAACATGTAATGAGCTGAAAAACAAGGCGCGCACACTAGCCGCAACCTAATATGAATGATGAACGATCTACTTTAGATCATGAAATGATGTTATGAATGTCCATGCACATGTTTCCTATACCACTCTACTCTTTGAAAAACACTTGTTGTTATCAAAAGTATATATTCCAAGAATTTGGAAAATCTTGCTATTAGAAAATATAAATGGCTAGTTATAATATATATATACTTATATATATATAACGTAAGTTTCCATGTTAGCGTTGAAATACTCGGGTTGTAATCCTTGAAATGATGAAAACATACTCGTAGTAACTAATACTACATTAGTTATAGAGCTCGGTACTTAATATTATGTCTAGCTTAAAAATGTACTTCGTAGTTTTTGCGCCAAATTTAATAAAAGCTGTCAAATATAAAAGGGTTTTAGCCGATATTCAAACGAGTATATCTTTGTCGTTACTTGTCCGTTTTACTTGTTCTTTATATCCACGGTTACGTCTTAGTATGTAGTAATATATTTTGGAAAGCTCGGCTCCTCCGGGTTACGTCTAAAGTCTCTTTTTGTCCAATGAAAAACGTCCAACAGCATACATTTTCAGAAAAATACTTTTCGTCTACAATCTTGCAAAAATCATAACTCCTTCGTTATAGACTCTTTTTAATCCGTTCTTTCGCCTACGGATTCGTTTTTGAAAGTATTTTCTAAAAATTTTGCCAAAGTTCCCTTGGTGTTTACTGATTTTCCAGATTTTTACAAAACGGGACAGCATGTCTAAAATAGGTTCCAAATCAAGTTTTCAAGGTTAAAAACTAATTTCTACCATCACCAAACCTCTTGTAATCACCACATGGCTAATCTAATCTTACCATACACCTTCTTAGGGTGCCATGGACTCCTAACCAAGTTATTAGAGCAAGGGGATTCATAACTAAAAAGTTAGGGTTTGTATGTTTCTTTTTAGCCAAAATAAAGTGTGGTATAGCTACTTGTACATGGTTTTTAGCATGATACTTATGAAATACATGTAAAAATAGGATGATCCATGAAAAAATAAAGATGAAAACTTACTTGACAAAATGAGATGATTATAGGATGATTATGCTTGATGTTCTTGTGTTTTTGTTGCTTGATTCTTGATTAGGCTTGTAAAATGAACAAGTTTAGTGTTTTACTTTATGGAAAATGATCACTTGATCATGGAGATCAATTATGGGTTGTGGGTTTGAAGAAAAAATGGAAGAGATGAGCAAGTTTTGATCTTAGCCAAAATATTGTGAATTATGATTATGTAATTTGGTAAAGTTATGTTGTAAAAGGTTTATTAGTTTTTAACTAAAGAATTAATGCTAACGGTTAAAAGGGGTGGCACATGGCCGGTTTTGGGTGTGAAAAGGAGTAGCCAAAACGGTTTTGATCACTTAGAAAATATAGTGTAGCGTTAAGTGTTATTACGCGTTATTCGTTAAAATCGGGTACCGGGTTTAATAGCAATAAACGTTCACGAAGTTAACCGGGATGAAATAAAAGTTATAATAATGATAAAAACATATTAAAAATATGTTAGGTACATTTACTGAGTGATCGGGTGATTATTGTTTAGTTTTCATGAAAACCGTCGTAATATTCATAAGCTTACGTTATAAATAAAATAAATTTCCAAAATACTGGGTAACTGAATGTTATAACTTTTATGATGTTAAAATGGATATAAAAATATGTCGGGACCATTGTGGGAATATTTAGATATATTCGTCGTGTATAAACCGGGTGTTAACGTTTATTTAGAAATCATAATACGTAAAACGTTAAATATACTGAATATAGAAATTTGAAAATCCTAAGAGTGGTATAACATGTAAATGACCTACTGATGATATGCAGACTATTCCCAGTCCGTATGAAATGTTATTACTGATAATGCATGAATTCGCACCTGAACCAATACGGTTACGCGAATTTGAATACCCGTAAACTAAATTTACGATGAAATGTGTAATGCACGTGAATGATGAAATCTTTTCCCGCAATGAATAGTGTTCCGTGAATAGTAAAATTTTTGAATGCTTCTCGGAATGTCAAATTGACCTCGAAAACGATGAATAGTAAACTGATGAATAGTGTTTTGATGAATAGTGTTTGATGAATAGTGTTTTTCCAAAGTTCGGGAAATGACCTGAAATGACCTGAAATGGTGAGTTGTGACAAAAAACTTATGAGATTTCAACTCACTAAAATAATACTATTGTTAAGTTTTCGGATGCTTTGATCATAAGGACTTTAGTGTCTAATGATGCTCCTCAACTTGTTAGACAATTGGTCTTAACCAGCTTAATTATCATTTTCTTTGACATTCCCCAAATAATGTAAAGACAACACGAATATGTAACACGGTTCCATATCTTCGACCAAAAGTACCCGACAAGTTATTTGAAATTTACCGAGGGAGATTACCTACAAAAGTTGTGCAAGTGGAACGATATAATTAACCTGGCGGGAATTGTTTTCTTGCTAAACTTTCTTGTACGGTTGTTCTTTTGGTGTTAGTCTTCGAAATATTTGCGAAGCAAAGCTTCTTTGCAAAGCCAGGCCCTTCATCAAGAACATCTAAAATTTTCAACCTAGCATCCCACATAGGCTAAAGAAATGAAATGTTCTATGCTTATGTACTGCTGCGTGTACAATTGTTACATGTTTAGAATAGTATTATGTTTCGGATGCATGATTATTTGTAAAGTTCATACTCAAAATAAAAATTGAACTTTGTAAGAGATTCTGCATCCTGAATTTGTACGAGTTCTTAATTTTTTTTTTTAATATTTATTATAACTTATTTTTTGTTTCTTAACAAACTCAAAATTTTGATACAAAAAGATTGAAGTCCATAATTTTACGTATCGAAATAGTTACCAATAACTTAAAATGTTAGATGATGCAATTATCCCTTTTGAGATAGCCTAGACATTACCTACTTATTTGCACATATCGGTAACAATTTATAGTAGCGTCAATTTACGTGTGTAGTTTACGTGTGTGTATAGTATTTATTTATGGAAAAAGTGAAAGCTAAAAAAAATTGTGCGTATTTATTAGATCATTCAAAGACAAAATCGTTTGAGCCAACCTTGTATGACTGTCAATGTCATAAAACAAAAAAGTTCAACTTTAAAACCAAAAATCAAAACATAGGTAATTTTGTGCATTAAAAAAGAAATTTCTTATGAACAAATATCAAGTCAACCATTGTCTTGGTTGTCAAGATTTAAATTATGCTGCAGTATTAAAAAGTATTATTTGAAAATCACATTACTCACCTTTGACGTTTTATAATAATAATAATAATAATAATAATCTTTTATATAATAAAATAAAACCACTATTGGGAATTTTGCATTTCAAAAAAATTAATTTATACCTGATTTAGTAATAATTTTATTAAAAAAAAAGATTATTTTCTTATTAGGTAATATTTTATATTTATCCATAAAACAAGTAGAAGATAAATACAAAAAATATAGATAAGATATTTAAAAAAAAGATTATTTATTTTATATTTATCCACAACACAAGTAAAAGATAAATACAAAAAATATAGATAAGATGCAATTAATAATAGTATTAAAATTTTTAAATAATTATTTCAAAAAATTTAAAAAAAAAAACCCGCGCGTGCGCGGGCATTATAACTAGTAATAAATAAAAAATGTTCTCTCAGTAAAGATTACACAAAATTACATACCAAATTAGTGATGATCCGATAATGCTAAACATTTCTTTGCTATAAAAATACTAAATATTTAATTCTTATTAATCATAGATATACATAACGACGTATAATAGTTTTCTTTAGAAAGTCAACATATATTAAAGAGATCAAGCCCAAAAACAAGGTACAAATGAAATAACAACTCACTTTCTTAACAAGACAACTGAAAAAGATGAGCTCAACGACATATAATAGTTGAAAGATGATAGTTCATGACCCAAGCACCTCTATCATTCATGTGTTGCGGGCAATGTTTTGAAACCCGGGTTTGGGATCGACCCGGCCGAGTTACCGGGTCACCGGGTCACCGGGTCAACCCGGTTAGACCCGGTTTTACGCACATTTCCAAAAATCGATTTTACGCACAAATATGAGTGAATAAACACCATAAGAAAGTCATATCAATCAAAAATAGCACCTTAATAATGACAAATAAATAAAAAAGAGTCAAAATTTAAATTTAAAAAAAAAAAAAAAAAAATAGAGAAAATCCAAACCCGGCCGGGTTTCAAAACCCGGGTCAACCCGGGTCACTCAAAACCCGGCGGGTCACACCGGTTGACCCGGTTTTAGAAACCCGGGTCAAAACAACCCGTTTTTTGACCGGGTTCCGGTCCGACCGGTTCGACCGGCCGGGTCGACCCGGGTTTCAAAACGTTGGTTGCGGGTTATTCATTATTATGTCAACTGCTTTAAACCTTTCAATTCAAGAAAATGATTTCGATCATTTTAGTATTAGCCAAATGATTATTAGCCCATGCAGTTATTATTTACTATCGGGTTTAGCCCATTTAGTTATCTTATTGTGCAAGACTTATTATGTATTTATATTTGATCATTAATAATAATTGAGCATGAGGTTTTTATCAATTCTAATATGGTATCAGAACTTACCATATCAGCTGTTATTAGCAACTTTGTCAATATAATCACCAAGTATATTTTATATTTACATCTTCATGTTTGTTTATAGCTTTAGCTTTTAGCTTCATTTTAAGCGAAACAAAATGTCACAAGGTCACTACGTAGTATTGTGGTTATAAAACAATAATGCATCACTTGGCCTTGAGTTCTACTAATCTACTGATTTTTCGTTTATTTGTAACTATAACAAAGAAAACAAGATTGTGAATATCATCATAAACTCTTTTCATAACTATTAAGTTTATACATTTAGTTATACTCCCATCATATCAAAATTTGACAAATTATACGAGACAACGACGAAAACAACAACCTGCAATGGCCATGAAAGTCTCTTTGGAGTTTGGACTATGCAATCAGAGCCAAACCTGTAATTTCCAACCACTACTAGAATCTACGAAATGTGTGGGTCTCCGTTTTCATCTAAATGGTTAGAGTACGAACTCCCATTCCCGTCTAAAGAACACGAACATGTAACACGGTTCCATATCTTCGACCAAAAGTACCCAACAAGTTATCAAAGATTTCCCACGGGATCTAACCCCGGCGAAAATTGTTTACTTGCTGATTTTTTTACGGTTGCTCTTTTGGTGTTAGTCTTCAAATCATTTGCGGATGAAAGCTTCTTTACAAAGCCGAGAAGTCATCAAGAATTCAAGACCATTTCAGTCTTGTATCCCACATAGGTTAAAGAGATAAATTGTTCTTTGGTAATATACTATCTTGTACATGTATGTTACATGTTTAAATTAGTATTATATTTGGGATGTGCATTGACAATAAAGTTCATATAGAATAAATGAACTTTATTGCGATTTGAATCATCCAATATTTGTATAATTCTTAACATTTTTATAATATTTAATTTGATTTTTTTTTTAACCGGCAATTTGAAATTTGATACAGAAAGATCGAGTCGACGTTCTTACATATCCAGATATAACTAACTAATTTTTAAAGTTAAACGATGTAGTTTTTTCTTTAAGAAAAACACAATCTACGATATTTGTGATGATCACATCTTAAATACTTATTCTTAGAAATTAAGGGGGTTTAAAAAGCCCGAGAAATCGACAGACCGAGTCAAATCGCTCAATCTGTAACCGAAAAATTCGAAACTGAAGAAACCAAAAAAAAAAAAAAAAAAAAAAAAACTCGCTTGTCGAGGTTGAGTTTCGGTTTTTATTTTTAAATATTCGTGGTTAACCGAACCGTATATAATGTACATAAAGGTTTTTAACTAAACATTCAAATGATTGTACAAATAATGATTATATTCTTACACTACTTTTATTATGTTTGCGACTTTTTGGTTTTAACATAAACATTCACTAAATACCTATGTGTGAATATCGATTAATATGACCGTAACCTATAAAGGTCGAATGAATATTTTCTGTTAATATGTTATGTATGTTATGTTATGTATGTTTATTTGAATGTAATTATTTAATGTTATTTAATTTCACTATAATAACAATTCTAGATAATGTTACTGTTCATACTTCAAAAAATGAACCATGACCCGAACTGCAAGTAATCGCTCATTTCGGATGTGAATATCGATTAATATGACCGTAACCTATAAAGGTCGAATGAATATTTTCTGTTAATGTTAATGACAAAAGTTCAATGCAGAACAATAAATATCTAAAGATCAAATCACTCAATCTCATCCATTGATCTATCTTTCTTCCTACGGTGCTGATTAAATATCTACATTCAATTTGGATTAATACAAGGACAGGTTTGTAATTTTACAATTCACACCTAACATCCTACACCACTCACTCTCAGATAATCATTTCACACACACATACACACTTTCTTTCTTTCTTTCTCTCTCTCACCATACATTCTTCCTTATCACACCTAAACTTTTTCAAACCCAATAATAACCATCTTTACTAAAAATTTTCATTTTTGTGGTTTGGTGACGGGGATTCGCTGGAGAATCCACAGATCTACAGTGATTCGCCGGAGAATCCATAGAGGATGTGGCGGTGGTTTCGTGATAACGTGGGGGTGGTTTCGCGACGGTGATTCGCCGGAGAATCCATAGATGATGTGGCGGAGAATTCGTCGGAGAATCCATAGATGACGTGGCAGTGGTTTCTTGACGGTAATTAGCCGGAAAATGAGGTGTGATCGTTTGATTCGCCGGGGATTTGTTTAACATGTGCATATGCCTCTCTTGAGTGTAAAGTGCATATTACTCTGTCTTGTGACTTTTTTATAGCTAGAATACAAAGAAAAGAAGAAAAAAAATAGATCGATGAACTAAAAAGATGAATTGACGAGAGATGGAAGATTACTTGTACTAGGAAGATGAATTGGCACTTTGTAATAACGAGTTTGGAAACCCGCGCGTTGCGGCGGGAGTGTTTAGATATGTGTTTTGTGTTGTATTTTTTTTGTTTTGCGTATTATAGGTTTAATGGGTTTAAAGGCTACATGATTTTGCAATATTGGTTTGTGTCGTATCATGTTATTTCTCACAATGTTGTAATTCCGTTTTATGTATGTTTTGTGTTTTTATTGTTATAGAGGTGGTTAATTTTGTTAGTATTTGTAAACTTATTGTATTGTTAAGTAATTTTTTTTTATTGTGTCGTAATCTGGGCTAATTTGTTATTAAGTGAATATGTATTTGCATATTTTGGGATATACGATTTATGGCAAAGCCAACTTCTGGTTCAACATTAGGACAACAACCTCCACGAAAGTCCTTAAGATTATCGACGCGTTGCGTCGTTAGTCCCCGAAGGATCTACCTTGCAAAGACAATTATATAGATCCCCCTCTTAAACCACGAAACGAATTGAAAATGTCAACAATATTGATTCCAATAAGTGATGCATATTTATATTTGATTTTATTGGGAAAATTATTTCATGAACAATTGCGCAAGTTTCACAATTTTTCTAATCCGTCTATTATGTCAAATGGGTCTCGGAGTGTTTTTGTTAAAAGTTTAACCAAGTGGGCAAGTTTGGTCCCTCCACCCAACAGTTGCGCCGCACCCCCATGACTTTCCTTTTTGCCCAAGTTTAGTCCTTCTAATTTTTATAAAACAAAATTTGTATTTCATTTCTTTTTATTTCTTATGTCACTAAAAATCACTACTTTCTTCCCTCTCTCTTCACCGCCTGCAGCCTCACGTCCGGCCACCGGAAAATTTTCCGGCGAGGGTTTTTATTAGCCGAATCAGTAGATCAGGAGATTCCCGTCCTTTCTGGAGTTTTTGAGGTCACGGCTACCACCACAACACCATTCACGCGCCACCACCGGCTGTCATACCGCCGCCGACACTGCAGCCTTGCCCTTTCTTTTCTCGACGGTAATACCAATCACCCGCCCACTTCCTCGTTTTTATTAATAAAACCGAAATCCTAGTTTTATAAAGTTTTTATTAATTCGATTTTATTAACAAAACCTTTTATAAAAACACCATTCCCCTTCTTTTTAATTTTAATCGGATTTTATTAAAAACTTGTGTGGATCTGAAAGTTTAGCTACGATTCGTGTGACCCGGTCACGACTCGGTGACTCACCGAGTCGGGTCAGTTAACCCGTTTCTTTAGATCTTTGTATAGCAACGCTTTTGGTTTTTTTTTTTTTTTTTTTTTTTTTTTTTTTTTTTTTTTTTTTTTTTTTTTTTAGTGTAGCTGCTTGCCACCCCTGTAGCCGTCGTTAGCTCGCCGGAAAGTGCACCCATGTTGCCGTTGACACGCCGGAATCTGCTTCTTTTGTTGGAAATGTATTGTTTGTTAATTTTTCAGAAGATATTTTGTATAATTATTTAAACTTTATTTTGTGAATTTGCTTGTCAATATTGTTGTGGAAAATTTGTAATAATTTAATGGTATTATTGTTATAATAATAATAATAATAATAAAAAATTTGTACTGTTAAGTCAACTGTAGCAACTACAGTTGTTGCTACAGTACCCTCCTGGGGTTTAGTATATATATAAATTACATTTGCACTTAATTTTGAAGTTATTGTCTTGAAGTGGTATGGTTTTTAAGAGGGTTCATGCCTTACTATGAAATTTCATTTATAAATAAGTGGGGCATGACTCTAGAAGACTCTGTTTATATGGAAGTTGACTTCAAAAGTTAAAATGTCACTTTTGAAAAAATAAAGATAGTAAAAAAGAAAAGCATGCAACTTCAGCTTTTAAAAATTATAGTTTCTTTAGCTTATGAAAATGATAGTCTTTCTAATCCCTTGTGATTCACATAAAATCTTATTTGATGTCCCAAAGAATCACAACAAAAAAAACAAAATCCTATGTAATTTTTTGACGAATCACATGTGATTTACACACAAATCACATGTGATTTACACACGAATCACAACAATAACAGCATTACTTTCTAGGTTAAAACAGAATCACATGTGATTTACACACGAATTAAAAAAAATACCACATGTGATTTAATAAAAAAAATATTTTATTATTAACATTTACTTTAGTATTTTTTTTTTACTAGACTTCTTGTAGTTAGTTTTATGTATTTAGCTTGTTTTGGATCACATGAAAGTGAACACATGTGTACTTTGAGATGTTCGAATTCTGAATGAATACACTCTTTTGTTGTTCAATTTTAATTTTGTGTTTTCTTTATTTCATTTTTTTGTTAGTTTTGACCAAACCAGAATGTGAAAAACCAAAAACAAAAGTTATGACGTTAATATTTGTTTGTATAATGTCTACGATGATTAAATTACATGTGATTTTTACACGAATCACATGTGATTTACACACGCATCACATGTGATTTACATACGAATCACAACAAAAAAAAAACAGAATAACGTGTGATTTACTACTTTCTAGATTAAAATAGAATCACATGTAATTTACATGTGATTTACACCCGAATCACATGTGATTTTAGCCGGCTCGCAATGCCGAGTCGGAAAACCAGACTAAAAAAAAAAAAAAATGTGATTTTGCAAATCACGTGTGATTTTTCTGAACGAAAATTTTGAAAAAAAAATTGTCGAAAGTATATATACTACTGCATATCTATAGAAAGATAATTTAATTCTCGTCGCGACGGTATATTTTTCGTAGCTTGAAGATTTACCGTTTGCAAGATATGCCATTTTTTAAAAAAAGGTGGAAATGGATTTTTACATAATTACATTTCTGCCCTCTCTTTGTTATTTATTGATTTAATCTCTACCATTGGATGAAAGAAGGATGAATGGTTGAGATCTTGTAGTTTGTTCTTTAGATATTAATGGTTTGTCATAGATCTCACCTCTAATGTTAATATATATGTTATGTATGTTTATTTGAATGTAATTATTTAATTTCACTATAATGACAATTCTAGATAATGTTACTATTCATACTTCAAAAAATGAAGACCTGAACCGCAAGTAACCGCTCATTTCGGATTCAAAGTCCAAAGTGCTAACCACTACACCATAGAACCAATTTGTTCACTTGTTGCACATTTATAATTATAAATACGCTAGTCATATATACTCACAAGGGTCGAAATCGTTTGATAAAACTAATAACAAGATTTTGAAGTCGGCAAAACACCCATTTGTCGATACTGGAACAATATGTTTTGTTGCTGTAAATGATGTTTTGTACACAAAGATTACTCTTATACTACTACTAGTTATGGCTCAAACTCGACTTGATCCATAAACCAATTTGCTATGGTGTTATTTTCTTAGCAAGACTCCAAAAACTAGTTTTTCTCAAAGATTCATTTGGAAATGCTTAGAGATTGCTCACAATATGTTATCCGGAAGCTAGTCCTCTTCTGGAAACATTCACGTTGAACGAGTGCTATGGCTTTACCCGACTTGATATTACTTCAAAGAGTCTTAAAGAGTGTTGTCATGTATGTATACAACAGTATTTCTCCATAAGGATATGTACTAAATGCTCCAAATATCTTGTCATTAACAGTCCAAGGAAGTTTGATCTTTACTTGCTAGATGTGTCTTATATTATTTGAGATAAAACACACCCTAAATATTTAAGTTTAACAATTAGAAATATTTGGTTAACTGTCTTTAGGCATTAACAAGGATTAAGATCATCAATTAATTTGTAAGATTCAACCTATAGAGTTGTGAACACGTATTGGCTAAACGCTTAAAACGTTCCTAAATGTAAGTGTATCTCAAGCCATTAAGATTATAATAGTCGTTTTTAGAACATAACAATTTCTAACTCGTTGGCAATCCTTTCAAACAAGCTGGCTATATATCTGAATCGACAAAGATCTGCAATAGATTCAAATAGTTGTTATGAGAACAACTGCCCTATCATATCAACAACGTGCATAATTATGATTTGCACA
The DNA here is from genome assembly GCA_030686995.1 of Artemisia argyi. NCBI lineage: Eukaryota > Viridiplantae > Streptophyta > Magnoliopsida > Asterales > Asteraceae > Artemisia > Artemisia argyi. The sequence continues at coordinate 198,270,585 of CM060678.1, forward strand.
AAAAGAAGGAAAATGATTCAAGGACAAGTATAGGAATAAAACATAAAAACTGGCCTCGAGATCAAGCAGCATATCATAAGTTTTTTTCTCCATCGTATCTAACACTGAAATGCCACTAATTTTTTGTACTCCAAGTTTGGCAGATATCATATTCTGCAAAAGGTTAAATAATACTCGTAACAAATAACTAAATTAGGCAAGAATCGGAATTTACACAGATGAAAAGCAAACGAATATTTTGTGTGCATTTACCAGCTGAAACTCGAGGGATGCAAATGCCTCAACTACAGGTAAATCCTGCACAAAAACGAGTTTAATTTAACTTCATTAAGGTTCACTCAGTCTTTTTTGGGGTCTCGTTAGTATGGCGCAAAGGATGTTACTTACCATTCTTTGAAGTCCACTGATCATAACAGCCGTTTCCTCTTTTGAATCACTAAGCGATAACCAAACTTCAAAAGGCCCGAGCGTCTTCTCTGTCAGGTTTGTGAGGCTCAATTGTACCTACATTATAACGCCACTATCAATCTTTCATAAAGTTTAAGTTAGATTTATTAAAACTTATATCACTTACGGAAAAAGGTTTTTCTAAGATGATGATTGGTGGCACTTGGACTGCTTTCAAATCGATCTCTTTTTTCATAAGTGGCTACAATGTAAGAAAATAATCCAAAATAATTAAGCGTTTTCTACTCAAGATTGTATAAAAGCTATTGGTTCACTTACATTGCCAATTATCTGTTGTGTTTGCAGGCGACCAGGTTCACCTAAATTCGTTCGCCAAGTTATCTGAAGTTTACCAAGGAAATTATTCCCCTCGGCTTTTATTGGTTGAGGCGACATTTTCAATGCATAAAGAAAGTTATGTATTCCTCCTCCTGCTCTAATAAGAATAGGTGGTTTGAATATTTCTCTGTTATACCCAATACTGAAATTAGAAAACGGCACCAAAACTCGTTCAGAAAACAAAAGATTATCTCGGAAAGTTATTTGTCTTGTCACCTAGTAAGATCACCCTTCTCCGAATGGTGCATATCAGCTTTAAGTATAGTTGCAGTCCACCGTGGCGCTGGCTCAAACTCGACTTGATCCATAAATAGATTTACTTTCGTGTTATTTTCTAGGCAAGTCTCCAAAAATGTGGTTTCCTGATATGAAATTGTTCAACAAGTCTTTGGATCATTAGTTATGCATAGAGAAAGACAATGGCAAATTTTAGACTAACTTACGTGCGTATCTTTAACCATTGTCAACCTACCTTCACAACACGAACCTGCACACGGAGATACATATATTGTTCAATATTTATTACTCAATCTCGCGCATATGTAATGCCTCATAAGGGTGTTTGGAAGCACGTTTGAAAGTGGTTATCTTAATTGAGAAAGTGGTACCTTTGTCCTAACAGAAAGTGGATTTGAAACCATGAACTTGAAATACTGTGGAAGATACTTGCGCTCTGCATCACCATCATAATATAAAGCAGTACATACAAGTCTGGAGAGAGCAAGGCGTACGTTAATTGGAATTAGCTAGAATACAATTGTCCAATGAAAGTATATATATATGACTTACGTGTGTGCACCAAGCTCTTTCACATCATGTTGGACTATGAAATCATACCGTCCGCCTGCTCGTATACTTTCAACAGGTGCTTTCGAAGTATCTAAAAGCAGTATTCTCTGCCTTTCTGTTTGTATTTCTGACTGCAGTCAGTTATAAAAGTCACAAGTTTCTTTAATCAAATATGGAGCAAATTAGTTTACTAATCAAACTATAAGCTAGGAAGTTAGAAAATTTGTCACCTTGATTATTATATCCCTCACTTCATAATTTGAGCTGTTGTTGATGCTTATACATAACTACAAAAATTCTCCCCAAGATATATCGCCCTACAAGTAACACGTATAATTAACAACCCTTAACAAAGTTCACCTCTATAATATTTATTGCCGAGAAATGAGTCTATGTATTTGGAGGGTGTTTGTATGTGAATTTCAAAAGCGATTGTTTGTAACGTTCTGTTACAAATTGCAAAACTGGTTATCACGACTTTAAGGTTTGAATCACATCCTAACATAAGGTATACATATGCAATTATGAGGCTAGAAAACTATGAACACAGGTGAAAAATTTGTCATTCTGCATATGTGATAATAAGATGCATGATTCTAACCCGAATGACTGAGGGAGAACAAGGAGACCAGAGACGCCCATGGCGTCTGAGTCATCGCTAAGGAGGAACCGGTTACGGTAGGTGAGATCCGAACATGATGGATCACTAGAGACAGAATGAGAACTAATGAGGTGGCGAGGGACAGCTGAGGGACTATCAAAAAAATCCTCGCCGACAATGAGATCACACGGATCAAACCGGAGAGGAGTTTCAACTTGAAATGTAGGACGACATAGCCGCATTACCCTGAAAGCCAACGAGTGTAACGATTGTGTGCCGCTCATCGTAGACATTAGAGGGACTAAAATGTAAGGATATGAGAAGGTTAGGGTTTGAAACTGAGTGGTTATATACTTCGAGGACTGGTTTGTAAAACAAATGTGCAACTGCCAAATAACAACATATTTGCAACTGCTTAGTAACAAAGACTGTCTTTAATCTCGGATCAAATGTATGAATATGTCAAACTTTAAATTAAAACTTGCCCGTTAATTTCTTAAATTTTACTTTTGTCGAAAAACAAAATGACTTTTAAGAACTTTTTTTTTCCTTGGTAACTATGGTTTACCAATTATTTGGCCGACTAATTTATGAATTTTAAGCCCGCCGTCACACAAATTCAAACCAGTTAAAGTTTTTCTCGTTGCGCGGGAATTTCAGTTTTGTTTGCATATAGCAAAAATTGTCTTGAACTTTGTTTTACATTAAGAAGGGTAAATCACATAAAAATACACTTATAAGTTAGGGAGATAATACTCCCACCACATTTTTTGATGCAAATACCACAACTGTTCATTGCAGTGTTGTACGGTACGATACTGTAATGCATAAGTCGTGATGCAAGCATCAAAAAATGTGGTGGGAGTATCAACTCCCTATAATTTATGTCAATTTGAATTTAGAGTGTCAAACTTCTTTTATCACAATTTAAGATATCAAAGTTAAAATAGTTTGTAATACAAGACTTTTTCAAGTTTGAACTTTCCAAAAACTGTTACAGGTTATTTTCTAGTTGAAATGATTAAGTAGTGTAATGTAGGGGTGTCATTCGGGTCAACCCGACCCGATAAGCCTCTATCAGGTCGGGTCTATCGGGTTTTCGGAAAATAAAAATTAACCCGCAACCCGATCCGATAAGGAATCGGGTTATCGGGTTCGGGTCTATCGGGTTATCGGGTTTATCGGGTTCGGGTTATCGGGTTCGGGTTATCGGGTTATCGGGTTTAGTTCAAAAATTATAAAACTTTTAATGTGTTATTATAGCTTATCGGGTTATCGGGTCAACCCGATAACCCGATAACGAAATAATTAAGACCCGCAACCCGACCCTATAAGGCTATCGGGTTGACCCGATAACCCGATAAGGTATATTGGACCCGAATCAACCCGACCCTATAAGGCCTTATCGGGTTCGGGTCGGGTTCGGGTCGGGTCGGGTCGACCCATATGACACCCCTAGTGTAATGTATTATTATAATTGAGCATCAAAAAAATGTTCTCACTTCTAGGAGTCAAGAAAACCTTATATTGCAAAAAATTAAAAATAAAAAATAAAAATAAAAAATCACTTTAGGACTTTAAATTGAATTGAAAAGAGAAAATTTAGTGAATACATTAAATTTAAATTGACTTAAAAGTGTAATAACTTTTTGTTTTGCTCTTACACTAATTATAATAAAATTTAGGTTAAATTGCAAAAAATGTTCGTGTGATAAGTCATTTTTGCACCAAATGCACCTCTCAAACTTTAATTGCGAATAATGTTCCTATGGTTTTCACTTTGTTACAATTTATATCATTTTCACTTACGACCGTTAAAAATTCTCGTTAGAAACTTCTAATGGTTGATGTGCAAACATGCACCAAACTTCTTGAACGCCTGATTCGTTTCTAATATACAATGGTGACAAAAAAGAATTGTGATTTTTACATTTCATTTCAAAGACTTCGGCGTTGTATAAATATGTAATGCTTTATCAAATTGCGACGTGTTTTGGTACTATGGATGGACATGGACTCAACAAATTATCACTATTTCTGATGCACACAACCATTTATGAGAACTCGAGGGCATGTGCCATGTATATTTGAGCACACATGGTCGTATGGGTGGATATACACAGCAACAACTACCAGGTTCATTGTCTGTTTTAAAGATGCTAATCATAATCGTTTCTTGTAACAAGTAAGCATAGTGATACAGTTTCACTAATCATAAAAATAGTCGACATTTCCGAGTTAACTAAGCTAACCTTAAAAAATAAAGATACATGCACGGTGGTTATACATAATGGATGCATGTACCCAGGACTGGAGTTGATAAGCAACAAAGCTCATAAATTGAACCCAAAAGGCCAGTAACTGAAACTTGAATTCTATGATGTAAATTGATTAGGTAACGACACCCATCAGATATGACTGATCACAAAACATATTGCCGTATGTGTGAGGATGTTATGTGAAACAAATAATTCGTAAACAACATATTTTGATTGGCATTCGCGAAAGTAACATGACATGATGGCCCATCCTTTTCATAGTCAAGTCTAGGGAACCAACAATCTTACAGTATAAACTATATATTTCACATGTTTTAAGCATTACTTGAACCCGCAATAATTTTTGCTCAGGAACTTCTCACATAATTCACATAATTAGAGGTACCATTGGGACACAAGCCCATTGGTGAACAAACATTAGTTAATTGTGACATGATTGTCAGTCCTTTTTAAAAGTTAATCAATTCTAGAAGGAAATAAAGCTAATCCATTAACATGATATCCTTTACAAAATAAATCAAACTCTATGTAAACAACAAAATTAGAGTCGTACCATAGAAATTTAAACTTATGCCTAACAGGCTTAACAGCATATTTAATGCATTAATCACAAAACAAATAGACATATTTTCTATGTTCCTGTTCACTTTTGTATCTTCTTATCAGACACCTTTTTAAACACGATAATCAATTTCCAAAAACTCTACAGGGTTGAGTTTAGCAGACAGTAAACCGAACCGAATCAGAAAACCGAGCCGAACCGGACCGACTGAAAGCGAACCGACCATATTCGGTTCAGTTTTCAGTTCTATATATTTATGGTTTTCGGTTTTGGTTTGAGTCGGGTCGGTTCGAGCCAAAACCGAGAAAAACACACATAAACCATGTAAATCGAATCGAACTGAACGAACTGATACAAAATTGAACCGAACCGGGTCACTTCGGTTCGGTTTTCGGTTCTTGTTTTTCACAAAATCGATTTTCGGTTAGGTTTAATTTTGATCGGTAATATACCAAACTGTAATATCCCAAAACAGAGGTGTTCAATTTTGAAAAGAAAAAAAAATGATTTGATAGTGGTGGTTGTGTAGTGGTAGAGGGTAGTGGAGTAATGATTGTGGGATTATAAAATAATTGCTAATTCAAAAAAAATAATTGTGTGAAGAAGATGATGGTAATTAGTCATTTCACATGCCTTTTGACTATGACTACGGTCGTTAGTGAAAAGGACATAAATTGCAACAAAGTGAAATTCATAAGAATATTATTTGCTATTAAAGTTTTGAAGATCCATTAGGTGCAAAAATGACTTGCTACAAAAACATTTTTTGCAATTTACCCTATTAAAAAAAGAGCTAATAAAATAAATAATATGTATGTTTTCAAAGAGTTACACTTGTTACTACATAACTACACTGACAAATGGGAGTAGTACCCGGTGGGTGACCACCCGGGAAGTCCTCATTTGTGGTCCACTTGCAGACCATTTGTTCCGGAGATATATTGCAATTAAGGCTGGCAATTTTGACACGAAACCTGTTAACACGACACGACACGACCTGTTCTTAACAGGTTCGTGTCTTAACCTTAACAGGTTTCGTGTCTTAACAGGTCAGACCTGTTAAGACCTGTTAATATTCGTGTCTTAACAGGTCAGACCTATTAAGACCTGTTAATGACCTGTTAAGATTATAATATATATATATATATATATATATATATATATATATATATATATATATATATATATATATATATAGTGTAAGGTTATTTTCAGAACCAAATAAAATGCGAGAACTGCGAGAACCGATTTTAGCCTTTGGATTATATCATCAATGGTTGAGATTGCACATGGCATTTTTGTAAATAAATATGTTAATTTTCCTGCTTTGATTTGAAAGTTGAGGGCAAATTTGGCATTTTAACATTCAAGTATTTTGGTAACTGATATCACTTCCATTATTTGAGCACAATTCTCGGGGAAGTTAGAATCATCAAAATCCATTTTATCCGATCAAAAGCATATCATCACCTAAAAAAAATTCACATATTCAATAACACACAAAATTCTTATCTTCTACCCACTATATAACAATCTTGACGAGATCCCATGTCAGGTCATTTGTTGGGAAAGATTGGTTTGTTACATATCATACATATGCAATGGGGCGAATGGATCAGATCTACATCGACAAAGCATCGGGTTGATTTTTGAGTCCCGTCTGTCAAACTTTAGGGTTTAGGGTAAAATCAATGGAAGGTAATAAAGGATTGAAAATAATGGTAATGTATTTTTGTTTGTTTCATTTGCTTAATTAGGATATAAAATGTTTAACGTACATGGGTTTCTTTTGATTAATCATGATTTTAATATGTGGTTGTAAAATGTAGTAATCAGGTACATCTTGGTTTTAAATTAGAGGATATTTGCGCATGTATTTTGAAATATGATGATTGAAGAACGACTAACTCATTGCTTTGCAAGTTTGTTGATTGTGTTTTAATATCATTTTTTCTTAATTGTGTTTCATAGGTGTTAACAACAATATTGGACGTGTTTGGTGAAGCTTAAGACGATTGAACGAAAATGACGATGATGAAAAATACATGTATATGTTTGCAGTAACTTGAAGGTTTGTTGAAGAAGAAAGATGATGATGAAAAATACATGCCTTTATGGCTTTATTGAAGAAAAAAGATTAGACACATGCATATGTACATTGTTCTAAAAACGATTTGGTCGATCAAGACGACAAAGATGATTATATGCACATGTGTGTTCGTATAACAATGTATTATGTATATTTCATGCACGCGTGCACAACGTACAAACAATGTATTACGTTTCATGCACAATTGCAAATTATATGTAAAATTAATAATTTTGTTCCATGCACAAGTGTAAAATTCATTTTTACTACTTTTATAAGTGAACACCCAATCTTGCATTTTTAATGCACATGTGTTTTGTTAAGTCAAATCCAATTAAACCATCATTATGTTCCATTTTTAATTCACATGTGTTTTGTTAAGATGATGCATTTGTGCATATGTTTAAAATTCATCTCGTTTCACATGTCGCATTTTTGTTTTCGAATAAACTATGTCCATCGTGCACATGTGTCTCATGCTTGTTATGTTCCTTTATATACTATGCGTATACTTGTGTATATCGGTTATACCAATATGCCATAAATAAACACACCAACTTCACCAATTTGAAACTCATTGCAAAAAAAAGCTACGTAGTATTAGAATATATACTCCATGCCATGCACATGTGGTTTCTCTAGTAAAAGTCATCTAATTAATGTCATGCCATGCCTTAATTTATATTAAAATCAAACACCACATATGATAAATAAAAATAATAAAATTTCGTGTTGTTGAATTTCAACATCAGCCACGTTGGTGTTTAAAAGAAAGAAAAGAGAATTTTTTACCGGACTTTTAGGAGCTTCCATTTTAACAGGGACAGTTACAAATGTTTAAAAGACGTATATTCCCATTATACCCTTCTATAATTAAACCTATTTAAATAAATAAATAAAAAAATTAATTAAAATGATTGGCTAGAAATGGTTCTCGCAGTTCTCGCAATTTATTTGGTTCTGAAAATAACTCATCCATATATATATATATATATATATATATATATATATATATATATATATATATATAAAGTACCCACAGAAATAATATAGTAATATACTCACTCCTCTCACACTCATTTCACCTAAATACCTAATCCTCATTTCATCTCTTTAGTCTTTCACCCAACAAATAATATACTCCCTCCTCTGACTAAACCCTAGCCGCCACCACCATCACTTCCACTCATAACGCCACACCACCACCACCAAAATACTCACCGCGACCTCCTCTTCAACAATCTCTACCACACGTGCCGTCAAAATGAATCCCACCATCATTTCGCCATTAGCATGCCTTCGCTCCCACAGGCCACACCTAACCACCCTCAGTTATTAGATCGAGAAGAAAAGGTAAGCCGCACTAAGTCACGCGCGTTGGTGACCGACTGACCGGTGTGAGTTGACTCGTGACTCACCGAGTCACGTTTTTTTATCACTTTGGTTTGGGACTTTGGGTTAGGATTGAAATACTTGTGGGTTTTGTTGTTGTTTTTATTTTGAGGGGTTTGGAGATTAGGGCTTAGAAATGGTGGATTTATTTTGATTGTTGATTGTTGATGTTGTTGACCTGTGGCTGACTACACCCACGACTTTTTTAGAAAGAAAAAAATATTAAGGTGGTGAGGTGTTTAGTTTGTACATATGAGACTAGAAAAGCAGTTTGCACTAAATAAAGTTCTCTCTTTGTATTACTTTCAAAGTTAATACTATTGGTGACCGACTGGCTGTGACCTGTGCCACGAGGATTATTAATGTTGGCTGCTCAAGTTAGGCAGATTTGTAATAGCAGATTTATGAAGATTTGTTAGCTGATTTGTAACATTTGTAATAGTTAGCAGATTTGTTAAGATTTGTAATAGTTTAAGATTTGTAATAGCAGATTTGTAACATTTGTAATAGTTAGCAGATTTGTTAAGATTTGTAATAGCAGATTTGTAACTTTTATAATATGCATGTTAACAGGTTTCTTAACAGGTTAACCTGTTTATTTTCGTGTCGTGTTCGTGTTTGAGAAAAATGACACGATAAGCTAACAGGTCGTGTTCGTGTTTGACCTTAACAGGTTCGTGTCTTAACAGGTTCGTGTGACCTGTTATGCCAGCCCTAATTGCAATGATGGATTCGAAGCCCTTAGACCAAGCCGCTGGGGTTAGAATCCTGAGCATGGCCCGGTTTTCATCCGGCTGTTTCTCCAGCAAGGTAACTTGTGTGGAGGCAGTACGGTTTCCGGGGGAAACCCGTTACCACCTGAGATCAGCGTGGACCCGGTTAAGACAACATAGTCTGGCGGGGTGGCGATGGGGCCTTCGCTGTCCGCAAAGGTGGTCGTTTCTAAGTTGAAATTCACCTTTCAAAAAAAAAAAAAAAAAAAAAAAAAAAAAACTACACTGACAAATGACAATCCGACACACATTAGTCAATCACACTACGGTATTAAGTATCAACGGACAGTATTTACTCATTAGGCCCAGTTGTATTTAGCCTGAAGTGTTTCAGCCCACTATATTGTTTTGCTAGGGGTGTTCTTCGGTTCGGTTTTTGAGTTATTTGGTTAATTCAGTTAAAAGTTTTTTTAAGGTCAAACTGTGAACCAAACCAAACCAAACCAAATTCAAATTCGGTTTTCGGTTCAGTTTGGTTGAATTCTAGTTCGATTTGGTTCAGTTCAGTTCGGTTTTGGGTTTAACCGAATTACACACTTTATTTTCAAAAAAAAGAAAAATATACAAATATATTTAGCCAAAAATGTTATTCAAAACATAAAAAATATTTTTAATATTAGGATAAAATTTTATTGTTATTTATATATATATAAATGTGTATATATATATATATATATATATATATATATATATATATATATATATATATAACATTTTATTGATCTTTATATATATATAAATATATAAAAAAATATATAAATTTATATGAATTCGATTTTCTGTTCAGTTTTTGGTTTTGATTACCAAAACCATATCCAAACCGAGAACCGAATTAAAAGTTCGGTTTGGTTCGGTTTTGGCAAATTCGGTTCGGTTATTTTTTGTTCGGTTCAGTTTCGATTTTCAGTTTATTCGGATATTTCGATTTTTTTGCTCACCATAAAGGCATGATAAATTAACGAAAGTGATCGACTAAGCTCCTACAATGACCAAAAGTCCGAAGTCTAAAATCCTGGTCTATAATGTGCAAAGTCATTCAATTTTGATATTTCGCTAAATTAGTTCTTGTTTGCATGACATGTTTTTCTTCTTGACATTTTGACCAAAAAAACTTTCATCTTCATTAAGGGTAGTGGCAGCCATGCCGCTAAGGCAGCGGTTTGCCCCCAAACCGCCGGGGAACACCGCCGCCACCCCAGCGGTTTGGTCCAACGGCAAGGTCTAGCGGTGATCTTCACTTCCGCGGTTTGAAACATATTCGAACGTTGGAGTGGAACGTTGGATATTGTTGTTTATTGTTTGTGTTTTGTTTATTAATTGTATTTTCTTTCTGCTGCAACTACTAGAGGAAGAAGAAGACAAGTAAAGAAGAAGACCCTATCTTGGAGTAATATACTTGTATATATATATATAGAGTAAGGATCAAATGAGAAATAAAAGTAAAATGAGAAGAATGAGAAGCGATTACAACCGCACATTTCAGATGCACCTACAAAATAAGATGCATCTCCCATGAAATTCTCCCTCCTCATTTGAAATTTGTGGCTACAAACATTTCTCATTCTTCTTATTTTATTTTATCTTCTTATTGGATCCATTCCCTATATATATATATATATATATATATATATATATATATATATATATATATATATATATATATATATATATTTTCACTTTAATAGTTTGTCTTTACACTTTAGTCCTTGACTTTTTAGGTAACTAGCATTTACTATCATTCATTTACTAAAAGTTATTGATGGATAGTTTACTAACATGTATTTACTACTGTAGTAGCATTAGGTGGATAGTTTACTAGCATTTTTTTTATTATTATGTAATTTTCTAATAATTATGTTTCTTTTTAAGTATTATGTATTTTTATTTTAATTATTAATGAAATATTATGTTTTTATTAAATTATTTATTTATGAAAAAAAATAATAAAAAAAAATTGGTGGTTTGGGAGGTATGAAAAAAGACACCATTGCCACTAAAAAAGGGTTGGGAGGTATGAAAAAAGTGTGGGTGAGGTGGAATGATATTATTGGTTGGTTGGGAGGTATGAATTTTTTTGGGAGGTATGGTTGCCACCACCCTAAACGTCCGTTTGTTTTCGGTTTCAACCACGAGACCATTTTAGCAGGTATCATTTAAGGTGTGTTTGTTACGAGTGTTTTAGATTTGGGTTAGAATATAGTGTACTGCCTCCGTCTCAAAATTATTCTCTCCTTTTGACTTTTTCAGTTTTTACTTATTAACTTTGACCTTAAGTATTTTTGTTTATATTACATAATGCTTGGTACAAAATATATGAACGGATTGAGTTTTAAATATATTCTCATTGGTATAATTTTTATCAAAAATTGTATAACACAAACACAAATATTTATAGTCAAAGTTGAGAAAGAAAGACCGAAAATGTTAATAGGTGACAATAAATTTGGGACGGATAGAGTATAAAATAAGTTTGGATGAAGGGAATAGGTTTTGAATTTGACTGTGACTCCCTAAGACTACCCAAAATGGTCAAGCGTGAGAGCCGTGTGGGCAGAGATGGAGCCAGTGGGGGGCTGGAGGGTGCTCGGCCACCCCAACAATGGCGGAACTACCCTTACATCTAAGTGAAAAAAAAAAAAAAAAAAAAAAAAAAAAAAAAAAAAAAGGCAGTTTAATAAGCAATTCAACATTCTTGTATCAATGATGGTTTTGAAGTCTCGATATTTACGAGGAATATGACCCAAATATAAAACAATTGTCTGCATTTTTTTGTTAATATAATATTAAAATAATTCAGTGCTGTACTTTTATTTAAAAGTTCAAATTAGCCCTCTAGTTTATAGTTTATCATTTTAGTTATGCTTAGAATTTTATGATTAAACCTTAAAAAAAATAAAATAAAATAAAATAAAAAAACCCACTACATTAGTTCGTATTATGATTAAACCATCTTCACTACCATTGACACTAACCTTTACCCGTTTTGTTCATTTTCTCAACTAATAAAGTAGTTGTATGTTACTTGCGAGACAAATATCATTGAACACGTATGTCGAACTATTCAAACTCCAATCAAGCTTCTAAAACAAAAAATCGTATGTTATTATCGAAATTTTTTTTAACCCCCCCCCCCCCCTAACAAAAATTCCTAGCTCCGTCCCTGCGTGTGGGTGTTTGTCACATGCCACCCCATTGCATGAGGGTGGCTCACGCGTGAGGTATGGGCAAAAAAAGGGACGAATAGTGAGCAGGTCACTATTGGGTCTATGTACAATTTAGGGGGCCCACAATGGGAATATCAGATAATTTATTGAAGAAAAAATATTTTACTTTATCATTTTTTACCTGTAAATACCCTCATAACCAGGGACAGAGCTAGGAATTTTTGTTAAGGGGGCTCAAAAAAAATTTCGATAGTAACATACGATTTTTCGATAGTTACTGCCTCTTCTTTTTTTCTTAAAGGTAAATATTATTAAGAAAAAGGCTAAAAAGGCAACAAGAACTACAAAATAATTTTTTTTTCTTTCTTCCCACTTAGATGTAAGGGTAGTTCCGCCATTGTCGGGGGTGGCCGAGCACCCTCCAGCCCCCCTCCCCCCACTGGCTCCTTCTCTGCTCATAGCTTATCATTCTTTACACAACTTCAAACTTAATCTCATACAACTCAAACAAAACTTATTATGGATATGAATTCCGTCATCGGAAGAAGAAGAAGTTATTAGTCAGGACATGAGGTTTTTAGCAGAGCGTTGTCGTTTATTAAGAATATACGACAAGCAAATCGACCGAGGAGAAGCATCATGAGTCGAAATTGTTATGGTGCTCATGATCGTTTAGTCCAAGCCTATTTTAGTACGAATCTGATGTTTTAGGAGGAACATTTCGAGAAGAGGCTCTAAATGAATCAAACGCTATTCACAAATATATAGTTGAAGAAGCAACTCTTCATTATGCAGATTTTCGTGATAATATTGACTGTACCGGAAGATAAGTCATTCCTTGTTGAATAAGTGCACATCCGCAATTCGTCATTTGGCATACGACCCCGTTCCTGACACCTTTGATGAATATTCGCAAATGGACGAAGCAACTGCTCGTGATGCTCTTGAGAATTTTTCTACGTCTGTTAAAGAAATTTTTGGAGCAGAGTATTTGCGAAAACCTACTATTACCGATTTTGAAAAGCTATACGCGTCTCACGAACAAAAGCGCTGGTTTTCGGGAATATTAGGAAGCCTTAATTGTACAGATTGGTTGTGGTTTTGTTGTCTAAACGCATATAAAGGGCAATATTGTAAATGCGATCATGGTTCAAATCCTTTCATTTTGCTAGAAGTTGTTGCGTCACAAGACTTATCGATATGGCATGCTTTCTTTGGTGTTTCAGGGGCCAACAATGACATCAACGTTATACATCAGTCTCTTTTATTCAACGATCTCAAAGACAAAAAAGCACCAGAGATTCCGTTTGTAGCTAACGGCATAACTTACATAAGGATACTATCTAGTTGATAAGATATATCTGGAATGTGTGATACTTGTTAAGTCTATTTCAGAACCAGGCATCGATGAACACAAGCGAATACGATACAAGCAAATGCATGAAGTGGCAAGAAAAGATGTGGAATGGGCACTTGGTGTTCTAAAGAAGAAATGGGTTGTATTTGCCAGTCTCGCATGACCATATCGTAAATATAAAATAATTAATATAATGTAAACATGCATCATATTACATTATATGATTCAAAAAAATACATGGGAGACGATATCTCCTGACTGGTATCCGGAGGATGCACATCAACCGGATGACATCAAACGATAGCAAGAACAAATGCATACAGTTATCACACAAATCAAATCGGCACAAACACATCCAAACTTTCATGCCGATTTGGTCAACACCTTTCTCGTTATGTTTAATTTTAATTTTAATATTTATGATTTTTTATTTTATTTTTAATGTAATACTTTTAATTTATTAATCAAAGTTTTAGTGTTTAATAAAAAAAAATGTTTAAAAGATGAGATAGTGTGACTATTGTAGGTGAAAAGTGAGAGAGAGTGAGGTGAGGTGAGGTAAATGGAGAGAGAAAGCTGAAGTATCATTAAGATGAAAGGTAAGAGATGTGAAAAATGTGGGTAGTTTAATATATCGCTTTTTCAAAACTATTCCTAAGTAGGGGTGTTCATGGATCGGGTAATATCCACGATAACCGAAAATCGAAATCAAACCGAACCGAAAAAAACCGAACCGAATTTGTAACCGAACCGAATTGTTCAAAACCGAACCAAACCGAACTAAATATTCGGTTATCGGTTCGGATATGGGTTTGGCAATGAAAACCGAAAACCGAAAATATATAAATATATTTTTTTTTTATGTATTTATGTATAAAAATAATAATTAAAAGTCTTTTTTTATTATAAATATAACATTATTTAAGCTTGAAAAAAAATTTTGTTCTAAAAATATATATAATTAAATGAAAATTTTATTAAAATTACGTAATTCGGGTTATTCGGTTCGGTTTTCGGTTATAAGGGTTCGGTTTTCGTTTATTCGGTTCGGTTGAATCAAGTTTGAATTCGGTTCGGTTCGGTTTTCGGTTTGACCCAGAAAAAAAAATTAACCGAACAAATCGAACCGAATAAACCAAATAACCCGATAACCGAACCGATGAACACCTCTATTCCTAAGTGCCATGATTAGCTTTACTTTTCTTTTTAGAGTGGGATATGCTTTTTTTGGTCAACCTTAAATTTGTACTTTTAATGAATTTTTAGTGACCACTTACAATATTATACTATTCAACTAAGGTATAAAATAAGAGTAATGTTATATTCACAAAAAATTTACAAAAAAAAAATTTCACACAAACATGTGACAAATGCAATGCACCAATCATATTGTATTTTACTTTCTCTTTCTTTATTTTAGCATTCCTTAGAAAATAAACAATATTATACAAATTATATATTTATTCTCTTTTACTTTTTTCTAAAAAATATATCAAATTTAAATCTAAATCTATATCCAATCTCATTAACAAACTAAACGAACCCTTAGTTATTAGACTCAATGATAGTTTGAAGTGGAGGAGGATCCTCTGAAGTTGTATAAGATAACTTTAGTAAAGTTGTATTTACAACTTTAGAGGATCGTCCTCTTTTGAAATTCCTTAAGGATTTTGGCCTATTCTATTGGACTAAGGGTGAGCAAACGGACCGGATGGACCGGACCGACCGGATTGAGACTGGACCGTTCACATTCGGTCCGGTCTCGGTCTAGCTTTTTTCATAATTTCGGTCTCGGTCCGGTTCAGTCCAGTCTGATCCGGCTTAAAAACCGAACATTTAGCTTATTTGGACCGAGATGAGACCCCGGACCGGACCAACCACATTCGGTCCGGTCTTGATCTAGGTTTTTTGCCGAATTCAGTCTCGATCCGGTTCGTTTTTCTCGATCCGGTCCGATATTGGACCGATGAGCAGCCTTACATTGGACTATATATTGTTTTGCTAGCTAATGAAAGAGGCATAGACAATTCATCTTCGTTTACACAAACTACAATGGTTCTGGCTTGTTAGGAACTAGGATCTTGATATACTTACTCTTTTGTCACTTCGTCAACATTTGCCATGTTGTTTTAGTCAAGTCCTAGTTCCTAACAAGCGAATGGGCACCATCAACCCACATATCCTAAATGAATTGCTCCGTATAATGTTTTAGACGGTTATACTAAACTAAGAAAAAACAAGAACGAATGAAAAATCGACCTAGTGTAATTAACCGGTCAACACGACACGATGTTGAGTTGCATCAAAGATTAATTCCTTGGAACAAAACGCGTTACATCAAAACCTTCAAAATTCTAGATGTGAGAGTGGCTGAAATAGTCGGGTCAAGAAGTGATGGTCCTTTTCGTTAAGTCCTTAAACGTTACACGTACATCAAATTGATAGAAATAATCATTTTGACAATGATATTGATTTTAAATCACTATATTATAGCAAAAGATAAATATGGCATGACTTTGTATTCCATTTGTAGGACCATAGACCATACATAATTTGAAGCCATCTTGATTTTGAATAAATCATTTGACATAATTTCTAAACCACAAATCATGCCATCATTGTATCTTTGTATATCTTTTTCTTTTAATTTGTGTAACTATCAAACTCTGGTTGTTAGGTCTTTGGTCACTTGGATTTATTTATTATAGTCCTGCTTAACCATAATTATTTTAGAACAACGTTATTTTAACGTTTAAGATGTAGACCCGAAAATTAAAACCTAAAAATGTGATTGCTTCATTTGAAACAATAATTAGTGAAAAATAATGAAAGTTAATAAGTGTAAGACACTTCTATGCTATTATATAAATCATTTCGAACTTTCCATTTATAGAAGGCTTAAAATTTTAGACTACAATGGACTTTTGTTTATTTATTGCACAACCAAATAAATATAAGACTTTTGTAATTGTTTACATGAACCTTGCAAATTTGGTTTTTATTTATTATTTTTTTTTATATTAGTTCTCCTAATAATCAATATCAAACACATGTTTTACTGATAGTATTTCAATTTTACTCATTCAAAAATCAAAACTCATATTCAATTTAATTCGCCTCCGAGCAAAATTTGTTAAACAATATTCGGCGACGGGTGCCTATAATCAAATCGTTAAAGAACATTCGCCTTCGAACTCGTTGTTTTGTGCAGGTACAATGCTAGTGTTAAGAAATGAATGGATTAATTCTATGTTTTAAGTCACCACTCATATTTTTTTCACCGCAACTACTCTCACATTGCTTATTACTTGAGTTAGATTTTTGAGAAATTATCAGTCAGAAATGTCAAAAAGATAGCACATTTTTGTGTTAACTTTTGTAGGACAACCACTAAAGTTTTGTTATTTAATACTAAGGAGTACTATATTTATGTTTTCGGATGGCACAGTCGTCATAGATAGATTAGATGACGTATGCAATGTCATCATGTCATACGTGAAGATGGATTTTTTTTTTTTTTTTTGGTTTTTGGTTTTTGTATTAAGATTTAAGATTATATATTTGCTGTATGATGGTAACACTGTTTAGCTGTATTTGTCATGACCGTTTATTATTTTGATTTTTTCTTTGGAGACTAAGCAAAAAGAAAATGATACTGTAGCGTTGACAAAATTTCACCCACTCCACTTTTTGCATTCAATTTTTTATACGTTAAATTGAGAAAAGGTAACACTAATGAACCTTTTGCTTTTCTATTACTACGTATGTAACTTACTATCTTATAAATCATTCAAGCTTTTAAAAAAAATAACCATTACAAATTCTTAAACTAAAGTACAACTAATTAAAACACATTTTTCAACATTAAATACAATTACAAGTTTTTAAGCTAAAAGTACAATTAATTAAAACATATTTTCTGACATTAAATACAATATTTAAATAGAAATATTTAAAATTAAGCACTATAAGTTCTTAAGTTTAAAGTACAACTAATTAAAACACACTTATTAACATTAAATACAATACAAAACACTATTAATGTGGTCAAGATATTTAATATACTCAATTAATTAACTAATCAATAAATTAAAACACCCCTTACAAAACAAATACAATTAGCAAGCATATTGTACAACTAATTTAAACACAATTACTGCATTAAATATCAATAATACAAATAATAAATCACGTTATACAAATATTCAAGCCTGAACCGGCACGGGCCAAACTTGCTCGAGCCCGAACGGGCACGGGACAACGGGTCGAGCCCGAATGGTTTACAACTCTTAGCTATCACTTTTGCCTTTTAATATCGTTAACATTTATTTTATGGTACCCGTCGCCCGCCACTGCAACGCGCGGTTACTAGTTGATTGTTATGCATGCTCGTATTTTACTTTTATATGTCCTATCTTTTACTCTCTCTTTTTTAAATTAACAGTACATGAAAAAAAAAATTTTATCAATTTTTGTTTAATTTTCTTTATTATAAAGGTATTGTTGTTCATATGTAAAGGCTCAAACAAAAAATAACGTCAAAATAAAAAGTATAAAAAATTACATTCTTTTGACATCTACCATTCATCTTCTTTTATCTCCATCATCTTTCCTTTTTTTCGGTAGGTTCCATTTTATTAAGGGTTGTGTTATATTAACGGGACCCCTAGCCCTGTCACCTTGTCCCCTTTTCCCCCTTGTCCCCCCAATTTATTTTAAGTACAGCACAGTTTTTTGTCAGTTTTTGTTCCGTATTTTTGACAGTTTTAAGCATTTGACTTATTATATTTTATATTTTATGTTCCGCACTTTCATGTTTATAACTTTTTGATATAAACAAAATTATATTAAAAAAAAAAAAAATAATGGGGGGGGGGGGGGGTCATTATAACCAAACCCTTTATTAATTCTTAATTTTTTAAATTATGATACGATACTTCAATTTGATATTAATTATTTCGATTTGTAATTTAACTACACCAATTCAAGAGCTAATTATTTCAATTTGTGATCTAGTATCTTCGATTTGGATGATTTAACTTGGGAGTCGGATTTCAAATTTGGTGCCATTCTAAAAATGGTAATTTTTTTTTCTCTTAAAGTTTTATTTCAAATTAAGATCAACAAACATAAACTCATTATTAATTCTTCATCTTTTATTATTATTTCAAGTTTTTCTTTTAAAAAATTCAAATAGATAAAGTGTTAATTAGAATGTCTACAAAGTGTTTGATGAAATATCTCAATTAAGTTTTATTAGTTTTAGATTTTAAAAGTGTTAATCACGTAAAATAATGTTTTAATAGTTCTTATAAAGACCAATATATTTTAATATGATAAGCTTTCACTTTGATTATACTATGATAAAATGATAAATATCACGACATTTATCTTCGATTACGTTGTTCATCAGTTTTATTTTTAGAGAACTATTTTTTCATCGCAATGTTCTATCAGTTTTATTGATGAAAACATCACAATGTTTATTAGTTATTTCACGTTGTTTTTCAATTTTTTTTCAAAGATTTTTTTTTTTTCAATTTTTGTTTTATAATATCCATCGGTTTTCTTTAATGAATAATATCACAATGTTTATCAGTTAGATCACGTTGTTATAGATTTTCTTTTTGAATAACTTTTTATGTTTTTGTTATCATAATGTTCACCCGTCTAAAATGAAAATAGTAGAAAATAGTTGTCAAAAAGAAAAATAGACATTTGTTACCATGCGATGACTTTTTATACTTTTAAATTTTTTCCGCTTTCTATGAAATCACCTGTTATGCATAACTCTGGTCATGAGTCATTATTTTACTTTAAACCTATGCCATTACTCGTAAATTGAATACTTATATTTTCATTTTTCAAATAACGACTAATGTTTGAAAAAAATGGGTCTAAACCACTTTTTGCTTTTGAGTTTTTCTTTCTTCTCGCAATGACTATTTAACTGATTGTGTACGTACAAACTAGTAATTGTTACATTGGTTATGTACTTATGTTTTACAAAAACGATATCATATAATCTTCCTTAAACCTTCACCAAATAAACGGATAAAGTTTTATTTATCTAAGTTATTTAATGAGAGCAAATTTTTATTTAAATGTATGTGGCTTAACCGACATATTTTTTTATTGTTTCTAACTTTTTCTCTAGCCAGCGAGTTTAAACTCAAGATCTCATATGAGTGCCTAAACCTTCAGCTAATTATTCAAACAACATAACTATAAATTCGTTAAAAACATAACTATCAGTCCAAAAAACTAGTTAATATATCCATACATTAACATAAAAAAATACATTATATATAAAATTCAAAAAAAACAAAAAAAAGACTTGTTATTTATTTTTATTTTTTTTATGAAGGCTGAATTCACGTAATTTACTTTTTCATATTTACCAAAATAAGTAACATACTTTATCAATTGTTCGTATCACTAAAATACTTTCAAATACTTATCAATATCGCTAATTTTTCATGTGATTTTACTAAAATACCCTTCAAGAAAAATTTCAATGCTAAAAAGATAAGTGAATTTTATTCAAAATTAACCGTAAACCAGTCATTTTAGCGATATTGACAAGTATTTGAAAGTATTTTAGTGATACGAACAATTGATAAAGTATGTTACTTATTTTGGTAAATATGAAAAAGTAAATTACGTGAATTCAGCCTTCACCTTTTTTGTTGTTGTATGTAGGGTGTTAAAAAACCTGACCCGACCCTGACTAAGCCTATTGGGGTCGGGTTACTCAGGTCAATAATTTTATTCGGGTCAACCAGAGTAACGAATACCAAATAGGGTCGGGTATCGGGTTGGAAATGTTTGGCTAACTAAGGTTCAAGTCAACTTGATTGACTTATTTTAAGGGTTTTTTTTTAATATAATTTTTATAAATTATCTAACTAAACAAGTACAAATAGACAATTTTATTAAATTTTACTCATTTTCTGGTTGATTTGAAACCGGACCCGACCCGAGTAAAGCCGACTCGACCCGAATTAAACCAAACCCAACTAGCCCGATTCAAATAAGGTCCGATTTCAGTATCATATTTTTACCCTTAACCCGACTTTAATTGACCAAAACCCGACCAACCCGACCCGATTAGCACCCTAATAGTATGTAGCCTTCTTTTTATTGCTACTAAATCATAAACCATTGAAATTTTTTATTTTTGTTTATATTTCGTTCATATACAATAATCACTTTAAGAAGCCAAGGATGGAAAAAGTTTGAAAGGTTATACCAAGTCGTATAATGTTTTTTTTGTTATTATTATTATTATTACCCCATAGAAAAATGGTGGGAACATACAAAGACAGAAGTAGAAAAAGCCAGCACCACACGACATGACTGACTATTTCTTCCAAACACTTACTATTACTTGTCCTTCAATTTTTATAATAAAAACAAACATTCATACATAGTACATACTTTTCTCAAAAACAAAACCAAAATAAAAAAAGAAAGCTCCAATCATTTGATGTATGTTATTAGGTATATTAACATCTTGTTCTTTTTTATATATATATATAAGTTGGATCTAGTGGTACATGATGAGCTTGTTGCTACAGTAGAATTTTACTTCTAGTTCTAGTGGTGCATGATTAGTTACTTACTTACTCTGCTTGTTTTTTTGTTTGTTGTATGATTCTAGTACTAGTTAGTGTTTTGTTAACACCACGCGCGTGTTCTTGTCTGTGTTTTACTACACGCGTGGTCTTAACAAAACACTATGGTGGTGGTCGGTGGTAGGCTTCACGCGCCAAGAGCCAAAAAGTTGGGTGGTTCGGTGGTTGGCTACACCGAACAACCCAAATAAAAGTGCTAGGAATTTTTATTATTATTTTGTGAATGTTTGTGTATATGTTGATTTGGCATACCACCACCACACCATACCAATGCTCCCTACTATTTACGGCTAGTCGGAGAGTAGGTCACATGATTACTTAATAAGGAAAAGCTGATAATAACTGAGACTTAGCTGTGCCAACCTGTGTTGTTAGATGACTTTTTGTGACAGGCAAAATGGACTTGTTTAAAGTTATGTACAAATTCTAATGCGTTAGATATAATACTAGTACGAGTAACGTGAGATTGCGAATCAGCTGATTTTTATTGGAAAAGTGGTTTACTTAAATTACGAACATGTTTGGTAGGTGGGAATTAATGAAATATGAGATATGATATTCATTTTCCATTTCATTTGTTTGGTTGGCGTACACTAATAAGTGGTTGACTTTTAGCCGGCAATGGCTGCTACAATATGTTTCGCACTGTCTTATGACTTTTCTTTGCGTACCAATTAGCAAACATATTTGAAAACATCCCTGGTTTGTTTGTGCGTTTACATTTGCAAAATCTGTCTAAAATCGCTCGTTATTGCAAGCTGTAGCGTTCTTTAGGTACTTTCACCATAGCCAGCAAGAAAACGAGGCTAAAAGGTTAACAACTCGTGTTTCTAGTTTTGTGGTTCCAGGGATAAAGTCATGTCAGTGAATGGCTCTTAAATGTGAATGCTGATGCGCACTATATATCTGATGTCGTTCTGTTTTGTTTTACAAGGTTGAGCTTCAGGGGATAGGCATTTGTGAATCAAACAAACATGGGTTGTGGCTGCTTTGGTTCCGTGCCTGTACAAAAGAAAGAGACAAGTACTCATAGCGACTTGGAAGGTAAGGGACTTGATACCAAGTTATTAACTGCTTTTTAATATGAATTTATAGTGTCTCAGTTATAAGACTCCGCAAATACTTTTTTCTACAAAGACCTAGGATACCTCACCGAGTAGGGAAAGTTTTTTCCGCCTAACCATTATAGTACCACTTGTGATTCAAATATTATGAAAGGTTTAAGATTATAGTACCACATTCATCGGTCAACACCACGTGTGGGGATTTTATTCAGACCTGTAGGTTATTCTAAGGAGATCTTATTTGCTTGTTGTTGCTAAGACATATTAGAAACGACAATTTTAGTGAACTTCTATAAAATAAAATAAAAACTGTTAAGCTGACCTAATGATGTTGCGCAGGTCATTCGCTTGATAATGTTAGGAAATTTTCATACAAGGAATTACGACTAGCAACTTATAACTTTGATCGAAGTACCAAGATAGGGCGAGGAGGTTTTGGAGTGGTTTACAAGGTGCACATTCCTATTATAGATCTCTATGAGTCATTTGTTCATGATCTTTTCACTGCCTAGTTACTTTGTATAAGTTGTTTGTCAACATTCCCCATAAGGTATTAACAAAATTGCTCTTACAGCATCTTGATTCGTGTGTCGCATCTTTAGTACATCTTTCGATAAATGAAACCAGCAGAACAAATTATGATCTTGATATCAATCAGAAATAAAAAACCAAGTTTGCGTTACAAATAAAATATAAACAGAAAGGCACTAGTGTTACTAGATGAGGACTGTATAGATTGCGTCTTTTTGCCAATGGAATTACTTCAGATTTTAAAGTTTGTGAATTGAGGAATTTCTGTTTAATGCTCTGTCAACCTTATACACGATTTGACATTTTAGGGAATTCTCAAGGACGGAACACAAATAGCTGTAAAGACACTTTGTGCTGAATCAAAGCAGGGAGTTCGCGAATTTTTAACAGAGATCAATACAATCTCAAATGTCAGACATCAGAATCTAGTTGAATTGATCGGATGTTGCGTTGAAGGAGCTCATCGTATTATAGTCTATGAATTTTTAGAGAATAACAGCCTTGAACATGCACTATTAGGTAAGCTTGCAAGTTAGAGCTTGTTCTGCATTTGGCCAAATTTCTTAAATAACCACATTTTTTCTTCGATTCCTGTTTTGAGCAATCTACTTTTTTTCAACAGTTAATAGCAGTCTATTTTGCTTTTGTATTCCCTTTTTTTCTTGAAAATAGTAGCAACATAGTTTAGAAATAATGACCACAAAATCGACAGTAGTATTTTCCTAAAATGCAAGTTCGAAAAAATCAGTAGTAGGTTGCTATTTTCTGGAAAAATAAATAAATAAACGTAAGTAAATTGCCTATAGTGGAAAGGAATTGAACGGAAAATGTTTGATTCATACAATTCACCCTTTTAGTGATTTACTAAGTATGCTATAACTTGGTCACAGCTAAAAGAAGCCATAACACACAGCTCAATTGGAAACAAAGGTCTGAGATTTGCATTGGTACAGCAAAGGGTCTTGCATATCTTCATGAAGATATCGATCCCCATATTGTGCATAGAGACATTAAAGCCAGTAATATACTTCTAGACAAGGACTTCACCCCAAAAATTGGAGATTTTGGATTGGCAAAGCTTTTCCCAGATAGCATCACTCATATAAGCACGAAACTGGCAGGAACAACGTGAGTTTGTGTTACAAAGATCTGTTTCAAAACCAATATGAGTATCGTTAAACCATTATTGTGCTTTTGTTGTAAGAAAATTTTGCAAATTACCTAAAAAACATAGACGTTGCAAGAATAATCAATTTTTGGCATAAGTTGTAATTTGTCCAAAGTCGTTAACTGTTACATAATGTAACCTTTTTTTTGCAAGAAAAAATGTAGGAAAGTGGTTGGAAGAGTTGATAACTCCGTGACTTGCAGTTACGAAGATTGTCCTTAATTTTTCATTGTATACAAACCATTATTGCCAAAATGCAGAAAACAGGACGAAATTGGTTAAGTATGATTTTTGCTTCATGGATTTCGTTTTTTGTTTTTCTTTCAGTGGATATCTAGCCCCTGAATATGTATTGGGTGGCCAGCTGACATTGAAAGCTGACGTTTATAGCTTTGGGGTTCTCATTCTTGAGACGATAAGTGCCAGGAGCAGTTCAACGTCAAGCTGGGGTACAACGCAGAAAGTTTTGTTGGAATGGGTAAGTCATTCTGATTTCAACATTCGTGGCTTTATATATATATATATATACTTGAGAGTTGAGAATGACAACACACACTTTTCCAATACATTTATGCTCATATAAAACTTTGAGAATGTGTGTCACAATTCATAAACATTTACGGTTTGTCAATAATCATATTTTAGTTAAGACGCAAGCTACTACTCAATTTTAGTTATAAAACACCACAAACTTCTGTCTTAAAGCATCGGTAGGTCGACTCAAAGCCATTTACCCATTAAGAAAATACAAATTCTGACCCATTATCAACCCACCTATGTTTTCCACCTTCATGACCGAGGGGCCTTGTATGCGACATTTTTGTTGCATTTGTGAATATACTGTTTCATGTCTAAACTTTTAACCTTCCTGTTATGAAGGACTGGAACACACAGGAACTGAATACCGAGCCTGGATTTTATGAAAATTGTTTTTTTTTTTTTTTTTTTTTTTTTTTAATTGTATGATTTGTGAATGCAATCACTGTATAAAGATAATACTCCGTAAAAATTCAATCATGTTTCTTTTTTGCCTCACAGGCATGGGAGCTCTACGAAGAGGGGAGACTGCTAGAGCTCATAGATCCCGATCTTCACACATACGCTGAGGAAGAAGTCATCAAGTACATTAAAGTAGCCCTCTTCTGCACTCAAGCAACTGCAAACCGAAGACCTATGATGAGTCAGGTTGTCGACATGCTCTCTAGAAACATTCGAATTAATGAAAAAGAACTTACACCCCCTGGATTTTTCCAAGATTCTAACGAAAACAAAAAGGTATCAGATGCTTCCACGAGTCGCCAAATAAGTTCTTTTCCTACCACCATTACACAGGTAACCCCTAGATGAAGTCAATCCAGTGATTAGTGGGTTGTTCTGTTAGAGAGACTAGCATCACACGAAAAGATTGTATACTGTATTTACACGGTTCTGAATATATTTAAGGGCGTTGCTCAGGTTTATTATATTGTGTGTATTCCTTATGGTACAAAGATTTTGGTTGGCACCGTTTGTAAGCCATATTCATAAAGAAGTCAAATAAGATTTTGGTTGGCACCGTGTGTACCATGTGGATTAGCTCATATCAAATATATTTGCGCAACGTTATTTGTGGACCCATTTACGGTGGTGGCTGCGTAACTTGCTCTCTCTGTGACTGTCTATCTTCTGGCCAAAGGGGGAAAGAGACGCCATTGTGTATCTGGTGGTGAGGTCGAAATTCGGAGAATTGAATTAATTTGGAAACATTGAGTTAGTTATGAGTTATGTTGTATATATGGTAACACTTGATTTTAATACATTGGGGTTGATTTGGTATACTTTTCTCATTTTCTTCGCAGTTTTCAATAAGATATGGCAATCGTTTGGATATGTTCCACCTGATCGCCGATTATTGTGGTCTTTTTGTATACCCATGCTAGTTAGATTTTGCAAAGCTAAAACCATAATAAATCATTGTTACAGAATTTTTGTTTCAAATACAAGCCACTTGCCAAATGACAGTAAATTTTTTGGACAATTTATATTTGGGTCAGAAAGGTTACTAGCGTAAAAGGTAACCCATAATAAATCATTCTTCCTATATAAGCTGCAGGTAAGTTTTCAGAATGTTATCGGTTTAATCCTCACTTTATTTATTAACAACTAGAAATGCACCCTGATAAAAGTAGAGGAGAGTAAAAATATTTGTGTAAAAAAAGAACCTTACCATACCATGTCAAAACCATAAAAAATATCAAAAGCAAAATACACAGCTCTTACACCAACAGTAATAACAAACTTGAAACAACACAGTAAAGGTTATTCGCAAACGCAGTAACATATTTCAGTCTATTATGACATTTAATCCCCTGAAGAAAATTATACGATAACTATCCTAAAATCTTTTATATGAGTAAGAATTCAGGATTTAGGCGGCAGGTTGTTCAACTGGTGCAGCTGGAGCTTCAGTAGTACCATTTGATGCACCATCTTTAGCGGGTACTGTTTCACTAGTTGTTGCTGCATCCTTTCCATCTTTGGCAGCTACTTTAGCATCTTTGCTACCTTCCTTTCCGTCTTTGGTGGCGGCAGGCGGTGGTGGCGGTGGGACCATGTGAGCGGGTGGGGTGACCTTAAGCTTCACCAAGATGTGACGCAACCTTGAGAGATCAGTTGGTTTTCCAGGCTTGGGTCCTTGAACGACTGTAATTGATGGTTTCTTGTCTTTGTCCTTCTTCCCTCTCTTTTCAATGTTGGGAACCTCACGAGGAATCAACTCTGCTATTGCTTTCCAGTATTGTTTATCAGCTTCTTTGTGGAACGTTTCTTGCTTCGTTACATACATCTATGACAAACACAGGATTCATATTATATAACAAAAGTATCCCGTATTCTTCATATAATGTTTTAAAGTTTGACGGGTAGTAATTTAAAATTTTTAGCTATAAAATAAACGGAAAACAATCGTCCAGAGAGAGTGGACAGATATTTGTCGAGTGTTTACAGTATACTAAAACCAGATCAAAATATTAATAGAAGAATTGGATCAAAATTTTAAAATAGTTTATTAATCATACTAAACTTAGTCATTTTACTCATTTATAATATTATAAAAAGTTGACAAAATATGATATCCGGTCTACCACTTTGACCCACCCACAACCTAATCTGCCGAACCAGCATGTGTTGCCACCTGTAACTTTTTGAAGTACGATTCAACAATAAATGGTGGTAGATGGTACTGTGATCATGATAGGATGGTTTAGTGAATTACCTTCTCGCCTTCTCTATTGGTGAGTTTGTTTGTCTCGATGTTTTTCAGTCTCTTTTCATGGAAAGCTCGTATGTAATCTTCACCTTCTTGGATTATCTGGGCTCGTAATTCCCTCTCTTCCTTCTCTTTCTCCTCTAGTCGAATTGCATTCAACCTGCACATGGAAGTTAATGTCAGATCTTGTAATGCAAACTTCCATTCACTTCAACCTTTATTCATAACCTTATTTTTTGTCGAGTGAAACTCCAACCTTCAAACAATTAACATAGAATCATGTTGTGCAGTTATACGAGTTGAACTTACAACAGCACCAAAAAAATTGTGTTACTGTTGCAAATTTTTTGCGAATTCCAATATCAAATACAGCAATCTTCAATGTAACCTATTATTAGCTCAACGATCTAAAAGAACCCAGCCCAATCCCTCTTGTTGTGAAAAATGAAACTCAAAAGCAAAAACCAGAGTGTGAAGCTAATCACTGCTACAGGATAGATGCAGGACCATCCTATTAGTTATGACTACAAAATAGCTAATAATTATGTAGATAAATTGCATCGTTAAACTGATCAGCAGTAAGGTGATGAGAACTTCCATTTGCCCGAAGTGTCATTCACTCATTCCAAATTTCATCTCCATATATAGACAAACGAAAATCTATTACTAATTCGAGAATAAGGACGTGTGTAAAACTAACCCTTAATGATACAAACAAAAAAATATATTTATCCTAAGAATTGAAAACATTAAGGATCTGCAGCTTTTGATGGTCAAATCTCTCGATATATCAATTGTTACCCGAGAGGTCATCAAGTTATAAGTAAGAAACTATGAACTCTAGTAGCCCTAGACTAATGATCTCCATCAATCTCCCCTTCTGCCTTGACCTAGGATCTTGAAAATTCAACCAAGCAAAAGAACCAATGCTCATTGAGTATTCTAAGGATACAAGCATAGCTCCGCAAGGTTTATGGTGTCCAGCATAAGGTTCTAGCTCAGGAATAATTCTCATGATGAACCAGGAATCATACATTGTTGCATGAAAATGACTGTAATGTCCATTGATGCTTGTGCTTCTACAAACTGAAGCTTGAGGCAAATGATGCATACCAAAGTCTAAGGCAAATTGATACTTTAGTTCTCAATTGGGTAGCAAAAACTAAGAATTGGTGTTAGATAATGATTAGATATTAAAGTAACTTCGACTATTAATACTACTCAGTTACTGTCTTCTAACAGCTTCTTGTTACTATGAATATTAACAAGGTTTCTGTCATATTCAATGGGTGTAAAAACCTTTTACCCAAAAAACAAGGTTTCTGTCATACATATGATCCGATCCACAAATGGAGTCCTAATTCCAATTAATAAAGATTCTTCGCACAAGATCAGGGAATCTGATGTGTCAAAACTTAATCCATAGTCAAAACATCAACACCTAGACTCAGCACCTCTAGTGGCCTTTATATTCTTAGTCAACTCCTCTTCCATACCAGACATTAGAATATTAGATAATCATATAAAAATTATAACTAAAACCCTAGGATATTATAATGTCAACACCAAGCAAGATTATGCAACATAACAATACACTTTACCTAATAATATATCGAACACATAACACGTGGACACATCCATTTGACCTACCATTATTAGACTAGTAGGCAAGGGAGGGAAACCCTCACCAAATGGGTCCACCTCACGCGCTATCCTCCTTGCCCACACCACTCGTTCATGCGCCACACACGTTTTCCAAGTACGAATTTGGTGGTCTGACCACCGGTTGCTTTTTGCTTAAAATCGGGACCCACGTACAAGAAGCAATGTATACGTTAAAAAAAACGAACCGTTGCCAGCTAGAGCAGCTCATAGCTTGATTTCCCTGCCCACGTTTTATAAAATGCTTCAATCCAGCCCCTCCTAGTGACCCATATCCAAAGACAGACATCTGTCGTTATGGTAATTGTTTGCTCGTTTTCTTCATCGTGTCAACCTGTTGAGTAACTATTTTAATAGTTTCGAATATTTGTGGGGCAGTTTAGAAAAATTATTTGAGCGTTTGCAGAAGAACTCTTTGAAAATGAAAGTGATGAAGATAGATGCAAGTGATGGAACTATGCAAGTCTAGTGGTGGGGGTAGGAAGAAAGATTGAGAAAAATCTATATTAAAAATAATTCTTGTGGGTGGATTTTTGTCAGATGACTTAGGATAAAGGAAACCTATTTTTCATGGCTTGCTTCGTAGTATTTTAAAATTTTATGTTAGATTGTTTTAGCTGTTTTATTTTGTTAGGTGATGTATAAAAGTTTAGCAAAGCTTGATATCTATTAATTTATGGTGTTAATGTCGAATGTATTGGATAACATGGTATCTTATTGATGACCGAAGTACATATACGATAAGCTAAGTATCTAACTTTGAATTTATTTGTGTAAGTATTAAAAATAAATAAATAAATAAATAAAAAATAAATAAATAAATAAATAAATGAGAGTTAAGGTGAAGAAACATATCCCTTGCCCACTAATTGGTGAAGAGTGGTGAAGGGGAGTGAGAGGAGAGAGAAAGCTGATGTGGCGCTGATGTGTATGGTGGAAAACTTTGTTCCTTGCCTAGTAGCCTTATATTCCTTGAGCAGAAATTTCATACTCAATCCATCCTATACTTTTCATAATAACATGTATTTTATACCCAAAACCATGTTATACCCTTTATACTCATCAAAAACAAATTCCATTAGTAACAAGACATACTATTCTTTTATCTAGCAAAACAATTAACCAGTATTCCTTATAATCACACTCGTATCATAATAATAACAAACATATATATACTAACACGCTCCTTTTTTTATATAATTCACTTGCCTAACATAATTTCACTGCCAACCAAAAACACTTCATTTAAGGCTATATTTGGCAAAACTAGCAATAGTAGTTAGTTGTAGTTGTACACTTGTACGGACAATAGCATGTTTCTGCAAGTGACAGTGTAGGTGTTTGTTTTATGCAGTTATACTAGCAACAACATTATATATATATGGCAAAACTAGCAATAAGTGCAAGTAGCAGTAGTCGTTTGTTTTATACTAGCAGTTAGAAGCAATTGTTTGTTTTGTAGCTATATTTTGCAAAACAAGTAGTAGCTTCAAGTAATAGCGGTTAGTTGTTTGTTTTTATATACAGTAGTAGTTAGCTACAGTTGCCTGGTAACATACATAGTTGTAGATGTAATTCTAAAGTGTAAAATGACACTTTTTATTAGCATCTCAAACGTACCCCAAGGCTATGTATGGCAAAACTAGCAATAGCAGAGTTAGTGGCAGTCGTTTGTTTTTATGATACTAGCAATTAGGATTAGTTGTTCGTTTTATACAAACAGTCAGCAGTAGTTGTTTGTTTTATACTAGTAGTTGTTTGCTTTATACTAGGTGTATACTAGCGGTTAGCAAAAATTGTTTGTTCTATACTAGGGAGTAGCAATTAGGATGAGTTGTTCGTTTTATAAAAGCAGTTAGCAGTAGTAGTTTGTTTTATACTAGTAGCAATTAGCCGTAACTTTTGTTTTATGCTAGTAGTAGCTATGTTTAGCAAAACTAGCAGTAGTTAATTATAAAGTGTAAAAACGCACAGTAGTTAGTTATAAATGAGTTAATCGCGCATTTCAAATAAGAGAAGTCGTTGCCAATCAACAATTAGATCTAATAACAACAATTAGTTAGATCTACTACAACAAAATGATAATAATAATAATAAATAAATAAATAAATAATATCATTATTACCTACGCCATTCGCGAAGGGCGAAGCCTTCCTCACGCATCTCACTAGGCGGGGGAAGCACCGGTCCATCATCAGTAAACAAACCTTCCTCACCACCGTAATTATCCTGACTCACTCCTCCGTTTGATGCGATCGGAACCGATGACGAATCGAATTCGGTTTGCTGTGAACCGAATCCGTACGGATCTGGACTGTCTATGGACTCATGAGTGACGTCAGCAGCGGTTGTGAAATTGGAGTATGATGATGAATCGTTGTTGTTGTTGTTGTCGAAGTAGCCTTCGTCGAATTGGTTGTTGGTGGATGAGTGGATTGTTGCTGATTCTTCACCGTCCACGCTGAAGGTATCGAACGATGAGGAC
Organism: Artemisia argyi; assembly: GCA_030686995.1. Classification (NCBI taxonomy): domain Eukaryota; kingdom Viridiplantae; phylum Streptophyta; class Magnoliopsida; order Asterales; family Asteraceae; genus Artemisia; species Artemisia argyi. The sequence continues at coordinate 198,302,171 of CM060678.1, forward strand.
ATGATGGTTCGTTGTTATTTTCTCTCTCTAGGTTTTCACTACTTTCTCTCTCTAGATTTATTTTGTGTTGTCTCTGTGTGATCTTTCGGTGGTTGGGCTTTTTTTCAACCGATGACTTTCTTTATTTGTTTGAAATGTAGTACACATATCACATATGGCCTTTTCTTTACACACAAGACTGAGTAACGGGTTAAATACTTAAACCCGACCCGAACTGACCAAACCCGACTTGACTCAAAAACTGAATAAAGGTAAAACGTGAACCGATAACTGAACTGAGTTAAAGCTATCAAAATTGAAACCGAATGGAATAAAGTCGGGACGGTTTGGCTATTTTGAACCGAATAAAAGTGTGTTTTGACCTGACGTGACCCGAACCGAACCGAGTAAAATTGAAATAATTATAAAAAACCGAAAATCGAACTGAATAAAGTCAAATCGGTTCGGGTCGGGTCGGGTCGGTTTTCAGATGATTTTACGCAGCCATATTACACGATGTTCTTGATTATCATCTAAAAATAATAAATGTAAAAAAATAAAAATATGTAAATATGGAATTATGATGTTTCTTTTGAGTGTATATATGGAATTATATGTAAAAAAAATAATAAAAATAATGAAGTGGAACATAGAAGATTGTGTGTTCAAGTATCATTTAAGAGCAAAAGAGAAAAGAAAAAGATTGAAAAAAAGTAATTTGGTTGATTTTGAAGAAAATATTTTCTCTTAAAATTGGGCTGAAAATGTTTACTTTCTATTTCTTTACTTTTCATTAATAAAAAAACTTGAGAACTGAGCATTAAAGAAAAGATGAGAGTAAGAAGAATGCTTTCATAAATACCTCTGACAAGTGATTGTGTGTGGATGGAGAATATGCTCAAATATATGTGAATGTGTGATTGTGCAAAACTTGCCTGAAAGGGAAAACTATGTAACCATATAACACATACCAAGCATATAACGCATACTAGCAAATAGCACATAGCATTACAACAAACGTACAAGGCGAGAGACACATACCAAAAAACTAAGGGAAACATAGACATATAAGCATACAACGCATAAAAGCATAGCATATTATACAAAAAACACATATTGAAAATAGATGATACAAAAGCATATGAGCATAAACGCAAACAAACATAGGGGCATAGAGGCAAAAACGCTTACAAAGAAAAATTGCCCTAAAAAAAGTCCTAAAGGTGCCCCGATGTAGGAAAGAAAACCTGCGAACACTATACTTAGACTATATTTATCAACAATCTATCACAACCCAATCTTTTAATAAAATATTATTTTCTTATTTTTCACATACACAACCAATACATACAACTAATCTTTTTTTTTTTTTTTTTACCATTTATCAACAACCCAACTCAACCCAACCTAACATATAATATTATTTCTTTTATATTTAATTTATCTTTTTTTAATTAATCCAAAAAAACTTTAAAAAAGAATCCACCCTATATAATTTTATAATTGAAACATAAAACCAACCTTTAACTTCATAATACAGATTAGAAAGCCAATGGGACCAGACCAAACAGACAAAAAAAAAAGGTTTTTGAAATCAATATATCCATGGAAGGATAAAAAAACAATCAAATCCAGTTTCAAAACAAGGTCATCCTTTTGATTTTATCAAAAACGATACTAGCAACTGGTTCATAATATTGCCCAAAGTAAAATATATATTTATCCTAGTAATGATATACCCAAGACATGTGCCAAATTTACGTGGCTTTGCATTTTACCACATATATCTAATCTAAGCCACTTTTTGCTTGTCATTAGTATATGGCACATTAAAGTCAACTTCCTCATTTCCAACATTTATATGTCTTCTTCCTTCAAGTGTCTTCTTCTTCAACTCTTCAAATACCTGCAAAAAACATAAAAACACACACACACAAAAAAAAAAAAAAAAAAAAAAAAAAAAAAAAAAAAAAAAAACAGATGCAAAATATGGATAGCCAGTCCTAACATGACATGTGGCAAGGTTGCACAAACAATCTACAAGTCACAAAACGAACCGGACGGTTGTTTCTCTTTCTTTCTTTTATAAATTTTCAATATAATATTGTTATATTTTTGTTTTCTAGCTCTCCAACCGGTTGGAGGGTAGGACTGATAAACATAGTCTTAAAGGCAAAGACAAATATGGATGCCACTAAACAACAGGTAAAAGTCTACAAGGACCCTAAAACATGGAAGAGGAAAATCCAAACTATTTTTGAAACAACCTCCAAAACAAAAATCTATACAAATTAACCCCATATCCAAAAACTGACCAAAAACAAATATCAACCTATTATATTCACTCTACATGTCCATAAAAAAACCAAAACTATATACATCATCGTTGTGTGTGAGTTTTTGAAGGTGTGAATAGTGTGTGAAGAAGTGTGAGGAAGTTGTGTGATAGAGACAGTGGCGAAGCTTGGATTTGGTAAGTGGGGGGTCGGGATCTAAATTTTTTTTTCCTAAGGCTATATTTCAGGTATACTGAAATTTTTGGGGGGTCGAAACCGAATATACCGAAATTTTTCTACACGAAAACTATATACCCCATACATCGCAAAAAAAATTTCGGGGGGTCGGGCGCCGCCCCCCCCCCCCCCCCCCCCGGCCCCTATGAAGCTTCGCCTCTGGATAGAGAGGGGTGATAAGGGTAAATTAGATTGTTAGAATGAAACGTTGTAAATATATTTTGATTAAAAAAAAATAATAATAAAAAATAAGTAACTAACTATGACATGCTTTTGAACCGTTTTTACCTTTTTTACCCTTTTTTTTTTTTTTTTTAATTTTTTTGTTTCTATGATGACATGACATGCATTTTGTGAGGTGAGGGGAAGGCGTGAGAGATGAACGGCGTGGTGACTAAATGACACTGTAATAAAATAATAATTCCCTTTTAATAAACATGACTAACTCTAAACTAGTTTGTAATCTACAAGTTGTTTTTTTATTTATGTTATTGTTTAGTAAGGTAGTTGTAGCTATATTTATAAAATGTAAAATGATTTAAAAAAAATATTTGCATAATTTGAAACAAAAAGAAAATCTATTAATCGTCGATAATGTGTTCCATTGATATAGGAGCACTAATGATTGTTTCATGGCTACGAACATGAATTTATGTATGTAATTTGAATAATGATAAAAGATGTTGCAAATCGTTCTTCAATGAATCTGTGATCTAAAATCAAAATAAGCGCTATATTGAGCCTATAGAAACAACAATCTCCACAATGAAGTGCTATACTTATACAATCAATTATCATACATGCATCGTTACTTTGCAACTATTCTAGTATATGTACGCAAATGTCAATACTATTTTTGTCACACACGATATCATTAAATTTGGTTACTCACAATCCTTTTACAAGAATTAAGGTTACAAAACAAAATTTCATCAATATATTGTGACATGCCTAAAGAAGTGAAGCCCCTAGTTCCATCAGGGTTCTGGTCACTGCTCCGCAAAAGTACAATGTTCTTTTCTAATGACAACTAATATTATAGTAACTCGATCCTAGGCTCACAAGAGTTGATTATCTGACTCGAATATATTGTGAAATGCTAAATTACGGTTAATTGTTCGGATTAGTGGTTATCCATGGTTCATTAGCAGTGCCAAGAGCTGAGTCCAAACTGTTATCATAAGCTGGAAATCGAACTAACCTAAACCAACCCATTACTCCCTCTGTTTTTTTAAGCCAAGATCAGTCGCAAAGAAAGCCGTGAACAGACAAACAGTGATAACATAACATAATAGCGACTTTTTTAAGTTTGGAAAATTAACGACTTTTAATCGTCTTTAAGTTGGACTGGATTAAGAACCAACTTTTTGAAAAATTCAGTTTCAAAAACCGCAAATTTAACCATAAATAATGAATCTAAGTCGGTAACTTAGTTCTATCGGTTCAGACCTATATGACCCACCCTTATTATTAACAATCTACATAGGCATCAATCCAAAAAGAAATGCGAAGCAAAATATAATCAACATTTTTTCCCATTATCATATGATTGCCGAGTTTTCAAAGGGAGGTAAGGCAAATTGCCGTTTACCACATCCAACAGAATGTGACCAGAAAAAAATTGAATGAAAAAATTTGACCTCCGACAGCAGCAACTACAGATTACAAAGTTACAGACATCATCATCTTAGAGTTTGGCAAAATCATCATTTGGCATGAGGGTTGCTTCAATATCTCAAGCAACACCAGTGCCGCGAGACCAATCATCAATCACAGCCAACTCAAGAAACTGCAACACTGTCAGTACTAGTTTCTGGAGTTGGTGGGGCTATTGGCGGTTTTCCCCATCCTGATGGCCAAACGAGCCAATAAACGGAGGATGGGGCAAGAAAAGCTGTATGCTTTGTCTGTCAAAATACAATCTGTTTTTCCATCTTTGTACACCATTGACAGACCGAAGTTCAAAAACAAGCAAACGTCATGCCCGGATGGTTTCATTCACACTTGTCTGGTGAGAAACTGTGTACAACTCTGATAAGGTATAGCATTTTGTAGTTAGGGTTGTTAAAAAAGATCCAAAAACTTTGTACTGAGAATGACATCTGTAGGGTTATGTCAAGGAACAGGAGAGGCATTCTTGGGGTATCTTGCTGAGGATGGCATTCTCTGCATAACTCTTGGGTACTCTGGCCTGAACCGTTTGTTTGGCATTCCTTGAAACGATCTGTTGATCCATAAAACAAAAGAATTACATGTATTGTTAGATTGTGTCATCAAGAAGCCCCTTTTTTTGCAAAAAAATGATAAGTTGTAAAGTTAAGTAACCTGGGATCAGGTTGGCGTTTTTGAGGGAACTGCCCCATCCTTTGTTTCAAATTTAGAAAAGCAATTTCAGCAGCCTAAAGAAAAGTCAAACATGAGAATTTCCCAAAAGAATAATAATGCAGGTTAATATGAGAGACCCCGTTTTAGAAAATAAGAGAATGGAGAGAACAAATGCGTACCTGCATCTTAGCTTCATCCCATGTTAACCCGACTCCCTTACCCCACACTTCCCCATCTATTTCAACCTGGAAACATGACAGAAAGACAGAAAGCATTAAGAAAATGCATAAACATAAACAAAAATATAGAGCAATTATATATATGAGCAATGTCTGTCTAAATGAATCCTGTTATTTGAACATTCAATATTCCAAAAAGACAAAGTAAATTACCTGCGCATATAATTCATTATTCTGGCTTATGTTAGTTGTTTGCTGAGGTTGAAAAGACATGCCTAAACCCTCCATCATGCACTGAATTATTATAAGTAGATATGAGCACATGACCTATCAATACAAGAACACTAACAATTGTGGCATAGAAACTAAAATGAGATCTTACTAGTTCATTAAGCGCGGCAATAGGTCCTCTTCTGGAAACATCGACCTTTGTATCTAGAGGCCTTGCAGGACCGGATGCATTTGAATATGCCATAGATTCTTCCCTCAACATAGGCTGATGTCCAAAGGAATTACCATCATTTATAAACCTTCCCTCATCTCCAGTCTTGGGACGAGCTAAATACTTATCTGCAGCAACACAATTAACACTTAACATATATCCCTCATAAGCATCATAATATATAAGATATTTGAAACAGATAGACAATTTTATTTTAAATCAATTTTTTTAGTACAAAAAAGTAACAACATAAACAAGCTTTTTACAATGTTTTTTCTTTATACATTATGTGAGAAGCAAAACAAATTTATTTACCAGCCAAGGTCATAAGTGACGCCTCAGCAGCCTGATGTTGAGCTTCTCTTCGAGTCCTCCCAGTTCCTTCACCGATTTTTTCTCCAGCAAACCACACCTGTTAATGAAGGCCGATTGTTAGACCCATAGTCCCATACTTTATGACTCAGAGATTCATAAGTACCAAACAGAAGCTTGATAAGATTTTTATACCTCAAAAGCAAACCGCAGTTCAATACTAGAGACCAGAGCAGGCTTGAAGTCCGCCTAAATATAAATAGAGAGACAGAGTGAGTTGGCAGCACAATAACTAGGCGTTATTTGGTTGACTGTCAAGTAAAATACAGTCAATGCCATTTATAATATATAGTCAAAGGTGGCAATTTCAGTCAATTTGCTAATAAAAGATGGAATTAGGTTGAGTTTCATCTTAAAGGGGTCAGTTGGGTTGGATGGGTAGCAAGTCTATCTAAGTCTAACATTGATGTAGAAAGCCTCTCAAATCATTTTATCCATAGAGTTAAGACTATTAGTGTGATAGAGTTTACACAATAGACGAAAAATCACGTATCCGGGACTTTACCAAACCATTTTTACCAATTGCCCTGCCCACCCATCTTGCCACCTCTAAAGTCAAACAGTATGAAAACCCAATGGATTCTTAAAAACCTTTAATAAATAAGTATTTGTTGTTCCCATACCTTGGTGCCGCATTTAAAGGCAATAAAATGTAGATATTCGGCAGGTGATTCAGAATAAGTATCATTGCCGCCAGCTTCAATGTCCATATCCCTGTTGCTGGATGATGATTGGCCCAAGGAACTTTCCTCCCCTTCAAAACAAAATTATTTTATAATGAACTTTCACCTTGCTAAAACACAAATGCAGATAGGAGGACAAAGGTTTTCGTATAGCTTACCAGAAAACGAAGGGTAACCATGTTGTGTTTGGCCTAACCTCAACCTATCATCCCTTAGAACCTGCAAATATACATATGTGAATATTCATCTTTTGTGTGGAAATGCTAGCTTCATATGGGGGTCTTATAAACATAATATACTATCTTAATGCATAAAGTAGTAACATCAATTACCTCCTTAGGAAGCCTCTGATTTTCAAGAACTCTATCAGGCATTATAGGAGCTTCCACCTTCGGCACAAAGGGTGGTGGTGCACGAAGAGTTTGTGTTTTCTCGATCTGTGTAGGCTCAGATGGCAAAGGGAACTCTTTTGGTGGTGCTATCCTGTTTAATTGTCTAGGACCCATTTCTTCCCCCATAGGAGGAAACCAACCACCACCACCACGTGGCTCAACTCTAGGAGCAGCAACCTGCATTGGAGGTCTCACAGGAAACTGAGGTGGTTCTCTCATGTCCATACCGTGTTGCAGAATGAGAAGCCGCCTCCTTGTATCAGGATCTAGCTCAGATTCTGGTACTTCACCCTCTTCCCTTGCAGGAGAACTATGCACGCTTGTTTCTTGAAGCTTGACTGGAACTAGTGATTCAAGTACAGGTGGCAATTGCCCGTTGGGGTATTGGACTACTGGTCCCGAGATTGTTGGCGGGACAAGAGCCATGGGTGCGGGTGCGGGTGTGGGTGCGGGTGCAGGTGCGGGAGTGTATTGGAAAGTTGTTTGGAGTACCGGTTCCGGTCTAGGCATCACTGGAGTTATGGTCGCAGAAGCTATAGCTTCCTGTATGATCAATAAATATTTAGGAAATTAGCTCAAGAATTTATGAGCAAATATTATAATGTCACATCATACTTCAAAAATAAAAACAGTTACCTTTAACCGTCTTTCTACTTCAGCATCTGCCATTCCATCAAAACCATGTGGTTCTTTGCTCCCATTTACATTAGAAGCATCATCCTGGACAGCAAGCAAAATACACTATAAATTTGGAGTCGTAATAAATAAAGATAAAAATAAATAAATAAATAAATAAATAAAATTTGACTCTTAAGGGTATGTTTGGCATAAGTAGCGGTAGCAGAAAGTTTGTTTTATAAAAGTGTTTGATAATATAGTTTTAGTTGTAATTATAAAGTGAAATAATGAAAAAGGGCATATAGATATCGAAATGAAACAATCTATTTGCAAAGTAATAAAGTTAATACTTCTAAAATAATAATTATTTTTACATGTTTAATTAATATCAACAAAAATACAGCGTAAGAAAGCATTCAGATAAAACAAAATAATCAAGGAAGAAAACACAACATGCAACCTAAAAAAGCGATAAAAAGTCATTTCGAATATCAAAATGCATAAATGTATTAGAAAAATGAACAACAAGAGCTATACAAACTTACTCATTGTATTGTAATCAATAAATTAAAGATCTATTAGAATATAAATCGTATTTAAAGACAAATAACTAAAAATTAACTAAAGAAAAAATTATATGTAATACCACCCCAACTACAAAATATGAGATGTATTTTATAAGGTAACCAGTATACAACTATGCAAATATGAGGGACTGAGGGTACTTTAGTAATTTTGTGCCATATGAAGTCTCTCAAAACTCTATATGCTTGTGGAACTAGCGTTGGGAAAAGGAGGGGTGAGAAAAAATAGGAAATGCTAGTTGCTTGTTGCCAAACAAGCTTTGTGATCAAAATGCTAAATGCTTGCTGCCAAACGCACCCTTAACTCATTTAACCAATCACTGACCTCTGATATCAAATAATTGCTCACGTCTGGAGGCAAAATATCTTTTATATCATCTTCGTGTGCAACTTCATTAACTCGCTGCAGAAGGCTATCATCGAAGTCCCTGTTCATAGGCAACACGTAAGAATACGTATAAATGCAAGTAATGAACGCAATGGGTGCATGTATATATGAATGAAGATGTTAAGTTCTGAAACTAAAGCACGTCCTTACTTGAAAAAGCCTCCTCTAACATTGCAAGCAACATTTCTAGCAACACAAAGGATAGGCACAGAGCTATTTGCCTAAAAGCACAAATAGACACAAATGAGTATAATAGGATAAGAAATGATGTTACAAACAGGCACCAGCCATTCTAAATTACAGAAATAAAATAAGGGAAACAACAGATTTGGTGAGAGTAATTAGTACTTCAGCTTGAGGAGCATAATACGGAGCAAAAGCAGGAACAACATGAACACGAGGTTGATCTCTCTCATCCCACACTTTCAAACGATCATCAATAACTAGCGCCATTTTCGGATGGCAATTTCCATCTTGAAAAACATTATATAGCGATTTCTTCAACCCTGATAAATCGGAATAAGTATGAGCATAAGTTACTAGTATAAGCAAGTATGGTAATTAGTGATTGCCTAATTAGTTATTACTAACCAGATTTCACACACACGACGCGGGTCAATAACTCTTTTACGCTTATTAAATTTGAATCCGGATCCAGAAGCCTCCACATTTCCAAAGCATAATCTCTTTCAGCCATCGTACAAACATAAACCTCAAAACGCTTTCGTCCTCTTGCCATCAGGTAGCTTCTAAGATCCTCCCATGCAGGTCTCAACCTCACAAGAACACTTGTATCACGAATCTGTAATAATATTATGATTAGAATGTTATATCACATAAATTAATAAGATTAAGATATCTAATAAAGGTAGACATGTACCGTAGGGTTGATGCGGGTGAGGATAATATTTTTCTCGGGTAATCTTATAAGAGGGCGGGAAAAAGATTGATGACTGTCAGACAAAGCTGGAACAACCTCAGATTGTGCCTTGATTAACTTACCACTGTCAATGACTTGATCACTTTCCGCATATTGCTTCAATAAGTTTCTATCATCTTGATAGCGCTTAATCTCAGAAAGCATACCAGTAAGTCGTTGTGGATCAAGCTCACAGCTAACTTTCCGTTGTAACGCTTCAATTCTGTCCTCAAATGACCGCAAAGTATTAGCCACTATCAGTGTCTCATCAAGATCAAATACGATACCAAGGCATCTAAGGTTCAGCATGACAAGGCATGACTCATAAAGTCCTGGTTGAACTATAAATCCCCAAAAACATGGAAACAAACCATTTCTTCTAGAGCGCATGGCTACCAAGTGCAGCTCCTCACCACCAAGTGAGGCAACAGCAGTCTGCAAAGTATGGCATATAGTTAACGACACATTAAAACAGAATCAAATAAAGCCACTAAATGCAGAAGATGCTATTAATTCCCACTCGCGATTAAATTTCAGGATACGCAGAAATTAAGACAGAACAATAAATGTATAAAATCACAGAGCATGCGCAGAAAAAACATAAATGCGCTCAGGTCAATGTGAAACTGCTATTAATGACTGGTTGAAAGAACAAGTAATTACAACGCTGCTTGTTATATTCATATTGTTGTGCTAAGCCACTATCACCAAGTTCGATTAAACCTATTTGCAGAGCCAGGCCAAAAAGTTAACACTACTTTTCTTATAAACATTCAGACTTTATATGTTTCAGAATGGCTAGCTTCAACATTTAACTATATATACACAGCTTAGCTATTGTTTCCGGTTAACCGTTTAATCGTTTTCGTTACACTGACATGTTAATCAGAAAAGAACAAATTGTCCGTCAAGTTTTCAGTCCACTAGACGAAGTAAATCAATATACAATAGCCTCGAAACAAATACCGTTTTAGGTTTATTCTTCAGTACTAAAATTATTCCAAACAGAATTAGGTACCACACAACATACTTCTCAGTCAAGAGTCCAGTTTGCTTTATTACAACCAAAACCAAATATCGCTAAAGTCATATCAGTCCGATCAAGAATTACAAACTTCATCTGTACATAAGTTATCATATACACTTCCTTGAGTAATAAATACAGTCCAAATTTCATCAAGTCTAATAAACTTCCAATATTTATTTACTGGTCCGATTAAGAATTACTATGAATTTATAATTTTCCTAAGTAACATAAAAAGTCAGTCCAATATTCATCAAGTCTAACAAAGTTCCAATATTCATTAATTAAAATTTTCCTAAGTATCATAAAAAGGTCAGTCCAAAATTAATCAACTCTAATTAATTTCTATATTTACTTCTGGGTTTATTTAAAAGTTATTATATCAGCAAAAATAAAACCAAAAAATTCTCTGGGTACCCGACACCCGTCGCCCCAAAGCCCAAGTACCCTGCCAGTCATTTAACTATAAAGACAGTCCAAAATTCATCAAGTCTAACAAAGTTCCAATATTCATTAATTAAAATTTTCCTAAGTAACATAAAATTAATCAAGTCTAATTAAGTTATAAAATTTCTCCAGGTACCCGTCGCCGCAAAGCTCAAGTACCCTGCTAGTCATTTAAATATAAAGACAGTCCAAAATTGATCAAGTCTAATAAAGTTCCAATTTTTATTATCCTAACATAAAAGGTCAGTCCAAAACTATTAATCAAGTCTAACAAATTTCTGGGTCTCATCTTTGTCCTGCAAAAGTCCTTAACAACACAATTTTTTTATTAATCTTGTTTTTTAATAGTCTTGAAATTAAGGCAAATTGATTTGTGGGGGGTTATACCTTATTCTCCGTGAGACAAGTAGTATGCAAGTGTACGAGCTGCGAATTCGGGTTGTTGGATTCCAATTTGAAGCAAACACCACTACCACCACTTCCACCAGTTGTAATTGTATGAAGAACTGCAAGTGGTGAACATCTTTCACTTGGAGTTGTATAGTAACTAATCCTGATTTTATCACCCTTGAGTTTCTCCCTAATCGAATTCACTTCAAGATTTGGGTTATAATACACCTCTAATTCTCCCACTAGTTTTTCTCCGTCATATACCACCACCTTTGATGATTTATACATTTTTTATAAAAATTTTATAAAAAAAATTATATAAAAAAAAAATTGTCTCTTTTCACCTTCGTCTTCTTCGATTTAATCAGTCTTACTTACAGATCAAGTAATCAACAACAGTTCATCTATTACATGTCTCAATTAAAACAAAAAAGCAAAAAATTAGGGTTTCAGTTAGATCTATTAGATCTGTGACAGGTGTATCGAATTAGATGACGATTGATCGGTACTTTGTATATTACTGTAAATCAGGTTCAATTTGGGGGAAAATTTGGGGAAAAGTAAAATTAGGGCAAAATTAGGGTTTCAGTTAGATCAATTAGATCTGTGACAGATGTACGGTTACGATGACGATTAATCGTAATTAAGATTCCGATTGGGGAAAATTGGGGCTGCTGATGTGATGATGAGCAAGAAAACCCTAAAAATTGGTATTTTTTTTGTATTGTTTCTCTCTCTAAAAGTGATTAGTGTTTGTTTCTCTCTCTAGAAACTTAAATTGTGTGATGGATATGAAGGGGGGTGATGTCATTATATAGAGTGTGAGATGAGATAGAGGTTGATTGGTGTTAGGCATTGTTCTAAAAGGCGCGCCAAGGCGCCGCCAAGGCGTCGCCAAGGCGCGAGGCGTGGCCTCGCCGCCACGAAATAGACCATGGCGGCTGCTCTAGGCGTGGCGTGGGAAAAGGCGTGACAAGGCGTGAAAAGGCGCGCCTTTTGGTAAGGCGTGGCGCGCCTTTTTGAAACAGTGTTGGTTTTTTTTGTTTTTTTTTAATTATTATTATTATTTTAATAACTATTTGAACGATCATTTGAAATTTGGGCTATTTGTTATTTGGGTATGATAATTATATAATAAGTAGTAGTTAAATGTCTAATATAGTAGTCCAAATGTATATGAAATATGATATTATAACATAAATGATAAATATATAAATATTTTTTCGCCGCCTTAGTCACGCCGCAAAAAACGCCATGGCTTCGCCATGGCGCGTAAGGCTTGAGGCGTGGCCTTGCCGCCACGCCACGCCTCACGCCATTTATAACATTGGTGTTAGGTCTGGGTGCGTAGGATTAGGGTTGTGAATTAAAGGTAGGACTAAATTGGGAAAAGCGTCCTTTTATTTTGGTTAAATTACATGTTACTCCTCTACTTTTTCAAAAGTGCAAACACTGCTTTTTTTTTTTATAACTTATGAATGTAATTTTTGTTCATGGCTAAAATGGAATGAATAAAATGCCTACTTTCTAGAGATGAGCATTATAGACAGTAGACCGGATCGGATCGAGAAACTGGACCGAATCAAATCGACCAGAACAAACCTGACCAGAAACTGAACTCGAATATGGCTACTTGGGTCGGATTAATCGGGTTCAAATTTATATTCGGGTTAACCCGAATTGACCCGAGTTCTAAACAAGTTCGGGTTCGGGTATAATATATTTATCTTACTTGGGTTCGGGTCGAATGACCTGAGTTTGATTTTTTTTTTCCTTTTTAATTTTTATGTTTAAGTTTGAATAGCAAAATTGTATCATTTTTAAACAATGTTGCAAAAATCGTGAATCGGTCCCGAGGCGGTCGAGGGCCGTGTAGTGATTTTTGGCCGATTAATCGCCGATTCCAAGGTCCAAGGCCGATTAATCGGCCGATTACCTTGTAATTCGCTCCAAGGTTCAACACCGTTCAGCTTGTAATCGCTGATTAATCGGCCTTGTAGGCTGATTTTTGCAACACTGTTTTTAAACGACCTAGGCTGGAACCCGAATTGACCCAACTTAGTGACCCGATTTTCAAATAAGGTCGGGTTCGGGTATGATATTTTTCTCCTTGAACCAAATATTGACATGAACCCGACCGAGGCAACCCGAATAACACCCTTACTTACAAGTGTAATTTTCGTTTATTGTTAACATAAAATAACCAAAATGCCTATTGTGTCTATTTTATTGAGTAAAATAAGACATGGGTAAGTTAATTATCACTTTGTTAAGAGACGAAAGGGCAATTGCACTTGTAAATCTTCACAAGGACGGTATTTGCCATTTTCAAAAAAGAAAGACAAAACATGCGGTTTGTCCAAACTAAAAGGACGATTTATACAATTTACTCTTAAAGGTGAGTTGTACATGCGCCGCTGGTATAGGTTAGCATCACCCACTTCTTTTACTTTTTTATTTTATTTTCTTTTTTAATTTTCTTTTCTTGTTGATGATAAGGTTTTTAAGACGTTTGCTTGTACGTGACGAAATATGATTGGTACTTTTTTTGTTTTTCTTCTTCTAGAGAATCAAGATACGTGTGTTTTCAACAAACATTTCATTAAATAACATCACTTGTCACTTTTATAAATTTGAAATGCTTAAACAAAATCCATAGGATTGTCTTTAGCAAAACCCATTTATTTTCATCGTCAATTTTTTTTCTAAATATTTGTAGCAACTTTTTATTACACTCAACTTTTATATATTTTATCATTTTAGAAAAACCTCAAATACACATATGCTCATTCACAACAATCAGTAAAGTAGATTCATTCTCCCAAAAAATTTATTTCTCACTTCTCAAAACTTGCGAGACTAAAGTGTCTCTATAAGTGTGAAGGGTGTTATTGAGGGTTTTCTCATGCTTTCGAGACCCAATTAACACTTCTATATTCATGCCGCTTCAAATGTTTGTTTTTAAAATGTTATTGTTTTGTTGGTTTGCTAATTATTTTAGGTGACAAGATTAAAGAAAAACACCAAACTACAGGAATATATAATTCTTTTACAGTTCACGACAATGTGCGAATTTCATGTTACTCGTTTCTTATGTTAGTGAAACTCATGTGAGTCATATGAGAGCAAAATGTTTTCAAAAAAATATACTCCGTATATATGAGAGCAAAAGGGTAACCTTACTACTTAGACCATAAAGAACAATTAATAACTTTTTATTTTTGTTATTAAAGGAATCATAATTCACATACCAAAATGATGATGCTTACTAAAGGACAAACTCATTTTTCTATGAAGAAAATATTGAAAGATTAACTAATATTTTTAATTAAAAATGCACTTACATCTTAAATATAATCTCCGTTAATGTTAAGCAAAACAACTTTTATCGTCGCAATGAGCAGTTTATTATTTTTCAATAAACAAGCGCTTTCATATACTTTTAACCAACAAAAAATTGTTCCTTTTCACTTTCTTTTCCGATATTGAAATTTGCATGACGTATCATATGTGATTTAATTATATGAAAGTTCAAATCCTAAAAAATTGTAGTGAAATTGACAGATAAATAAATAAAAATTCTCCGCTATTTGCAATAAAAAAAAACACATTCATGACTTTCCGACAATTATCACATATTATATTTGAACTTATATATTAGAGCAATTTGTTTACGAAACTTCGATTATCACATGTGAAAAAAAGGCCATATGTGGTTAAAGAAATAACATGTGATAAAGATCACGTGTGGTAAATACCATTTGTAATTTGTTTGTTTTATCTAACTTCGACAAACTAATTGCTCTAATCTATAAGTCAAAATAAATGTGTTATATATGACTCGAACTATATGAATATCTAGTTTCTAGTAAAAAAAAAATAGTGAAACTTAAAATTTGTAGAAAGAGTTATGTTTATTTTACTATACTTTTTAAATGTTAAAATATTATAGTTAACAAGCCTGGCATCGGCCGGCCGCAAGCAGGGTATTTTTTCATTTGTATTCAGATCAGCTGTGTTCGCGAATTTTTATTTGAAATGTGTTTTATAAAATGTTCCTTTTATCAAAATTTACATTACTATATTTATTTGGTTATATGTACCATTGTCTCGTATGTATAAACTTATGAAATTTTAGCAATAATAGGTAGTAAAAAGATACGAATACATTTTAACGTTACAAAACGGATTCGCAAGTAGAGAATAATTTATTACAGATAAATTTTGATTCCCGAACCACTATGCTTAACCCTTTTTTTGTTAGGCTATGTTGGTGCAAGTCGATGACTAAGTTTTCTTCAGACGAACTTGAGATGAATAAAGGAGGAACCTGTGACCGTTGCTGACAACACCAGCGACACCAGCAGCTATATAGCATCATACATAGATTTTTCTATAAAAGATAATTTCAATAAATTACGGATCAGATTGATTGTAGTGAAAGTATGATACTATATAGCGCTAACGGCTCTAGGTTTTGTTTAGGGATCAAACTAAATAGAATCATAAACCTGTGATGTATTGCTAAAAGAATAATGTTATAAACAGGTTTCTTTTTTCTTATGTCAAGTTGACTGGTTAGATAGCCATACCAAAACATACGACATCATATTATAGATTAAACTAACGCCCATTTGTAACCGAGCATGCTGATAATACCTGAAGTTAACAGCTTTGGCCTGCAGGGAGAGGAATTATGCGAGTGGACGACTTCTCGCGTCATCCCTGGTTGGATTTATCTAAGCCACTTTTTTTGCTAAAATTTTTAAAAAATACTATAATTTACTAAGTTATAGTAGTCCAATGGACAAAACTCAATATGAAATAAGTAGATACGTATTATTTTATTCTCATATTTTTTGGTTAGTGTAACACCCCCAATTCATGGTTGCAGCGGAATTCAAACTGGGTGTTACTCGACGGCACAATAGTCACAATAATAGAAAACGAACTCCAATTGAGTCGTTTTAAAAGGTTTATCATTCAAATTATATAAATATCAGAGATTACAAAATGAGGTCCCAATTGGTTCCATGTTTACAATGTATAATAAATGAGTTTTGAATGATAATAAAATTTATAGCCCTCTTGAGTATCCGTGTCCTTCCGTGCCATCCTTGATCGTCATGAACCTGAAATACATGCTTGAGAGGTCAACACAAAGGTTGAGTGATATTCATAGAGTTTGTTAAATCGATTGAACACAATATGTTGGTAGTGTGAGTTATAGGCTCACACCAATGTTTGGAAAACAAAACAGGTAGGCTACGTTGTTATACGCCCGGAACATGTATTATACACTAAGCTTATGACACCATAACGTTAACGTGTACCAATATCGATCGGCAGATTTATCCCGGTAGGTACTTTGCTAACATACCTAAATCTCAAATATTAATGCATTTGTTTGCACTTAGTCAAAACAAATGGGATTCGTCAATCCCAATAGGCCTATTATTAATATTCGCGCTCACTATTGCTAGTGATTAAATGGTTCATAATCAAGGATATCGGTTTAGCAAGGCTGGTACTTAGTGATAATAAAACAATCAGGTAAGCATACAATTTAAAAACATTGTGCTCGGTTATAAATAGCATGTATTTCCCCCAAGGGTTTGTAAAACAATTAAGTAATCGAAAGTGGGGCTATGAACTCACCTTAAGTAAGATAGCAAGTAATGAATGTAACGGTCGAATCGTGAAGGTTTCTACGAGCAACCTATAATAGAATGTCGCGACTTAGGATCGGAGTAAAGAATATGAAGTAGTGCCTATATATATATCTTGCATTTAGTCCATGATGTGGTATGATGTATAATGTAAGTCTTTGAAAGAAATGATTCATGAAACATGTATGTTTTGTATATCGTTCACTACCGTTCGGGCCGACATAATTCAGAAGTCATGTTAGTAAGCGTTCGAGGAGCCAGGACACTTTAACTCGTAAATCCACAACTCAACTCGACGGCTTACATAATGAACTCCTCACATGAGGCTCCCTACTATTGTAGTAGTTGATGAAATATATAGATATAAGTTTTGATCCGAAAGGTTACATGTCCGATATTTGAATAAACTTAGGAAAGTTTATTAGTACATGAAGATTGTTATTAGGGTATGTTTCATAAGTTTTGTACGACCATTTTCTCTTGGTAATATCTCATGGTTCCCTTTTAAGTGAAGTAGATCCAAATTGCTTGTTCAAGTTCTCGTCAACTCTTTGTTTCATGTTTACGCCTATGAAAGTTGGTATGGTCATTTCGTCATGGCCTAGCCATGCCCTTTGGTCCTTGTTTCAAGGTCATGAGACACAACCTTGGCTCTAGCCATGGTTGTGGTCTTGATTATAGGTCATAAGACCTCTTGTTCCTTTCAAAGTATAACCATAATCTTGTGACTTTCGCCTAAAAATGGGCTGTTTAGAATTTGAAGAATTTTATCACTCGGAAAGTGTTTTTAGGTCTCGAGCTTCTTTGTTCCTGAACGAAAACGTCGTTCCGGACAACTTTCGTGTTTTAACTTTTTGATGAATCGGACCAGAAGTGGGACTTTCAAAACCCAAATTTGATCAGAATGGTATTTGGCAGTTTGCCGCAAAGTTTTGGTAACTTCAAATGGGCGTAACTTTTGACTCGTATACTCGTTTTAGGTGGTTCAAATTGCTATGGTTTCCTTGTTAAGTCCTCTACTGTAATATGTAATGATCCAACATCATATTTTTACAATTTTGATCAGGTCTTACCAAGAAAGTCACTAGTTTACTTGTTTTAGTAACTTATCTTGTCAATCAATAACAATAACTTGTTTTGCTCACTTTTATACATCATGGACATAACTACAAGACATAATATAGCAAGAATAACATGTAAATAACATGAACATGATTATTTAACAAGAATCAAGTTAGGGTTTGGCTCACAACTTTTGGCTTTCAAAGATGAAAGGAAGTTAACATGTAAGGATAGGACTTTGATAGACTTGCTTCAACCCACTTCACTTCATGCAATCTTTCTACTCTTGTAATCTTGAAAGAGAGATGATGAAAATTGAGGTGACTTGAGTGGATTCAAACTTAAGAGAAATCACCAAAGTTTCTAAGGATTTGAAGTAGTTTTGATGAATCAAAACTAAACTAGGGTTTATGTATGGATATTGCACTTGATTTCTTGGATGGAACTTGAAGTAAATGAGCTAAGGATGAGATGATGGTGTGTTTTTATGTGTGTGGGTCGTTGGAATGGCCAAGGAGGGGAAGGAGAGGCATTTATATGCAAATGAGGAGGTTAGGAAAGTGCTAGGAAAGTGTTACAACTTGGTGACCAAGTTGTAAATAAGTGTTGATTTTAAGGGTAAATTCATAAGTTTGAGCCACATAGTGTGAAACCCCCCTCCTAGGGCGGTTCACATGGATAAGGGAGGGTGAGGTGTGCCTTGGATGATATTATCCAAGTTACTAGATGAGTTTTGACTCCGGGAAATGCTAATCGTAAATGATTAAGCCTCAAAACGTAAAACCGGGTGTCGTAAAATTATGGAATTTGAAAGTATTGTTAAACATGTCCATATAGTCCATAATAAAATATAAAATGAGTGGTAGGTTCTATCGGGTGCTAAAACCCTGCTAAAAACTGGAAACACGGGTCTAAAACGCGTAATACGTAAAACGTACGAATATTGCGTAAAATTGAGAAAAGTAAAATGTTACTTTTCTAATAGGTTATAAATGATTTAAAATGACTTATAATGTCTAGACTGGGCTCAGTCTAGTGTCGGTTGGTATTAAATGTCTTTTAGACATCAAACCGTAAGCCTAAAAATCACGAAATGACTTATAACATCAAGGGATGATTTTTGGTCAATGGAGGAGGGAAAAATATGTTGACTTTTTCTAATAAGTTTAAAAACTCAAAACGTCTTAGAAACTTGTTTCGTGGTCTAACGGTTAATTGCCCATATGGTTAAGCGTGCTCATGCGAGAGTAGTACGGCATGGGTGACCTGCTGGGAAGTTTTTGGTCATGTTTTTCTCAGTCACGATTAATTCTCAAATAAATCATGAGCGTGTCAAACATTTTTCCGATGTGGGGTCACCTGACGGGATCGAATTTCGTTGTGCATAGAATTTCTGATTGACGTTTTACCCTAAAACGTGTAATTCCTTAATAACTTTCACGAAAATGATTTGACGAATGTCAAACATTTAATTTGCCATGGAAATGATTTATTATTCGAGAATATCAAATAAAAATCAACTTTCGGGAAAATTTCGGAAAGAAATGAATAGTAAAAATGAATAGTAACATGAATAGTAAATTTTCCGGGAATATTAATTGACCTGAAATTGCGAATTGTTACAGTCTCCACCCCATATGAGAGCTCCGTCCCGGAGATCAATTTGCGTTGGGAGTAGAAACTTTGTTGGTAAAAAGATGTGGGTATTTCTTACGTATCTGGTCCTCTCGTTCCCATGTGTATTCAGGACCACGTCGTGAATTGTAACGAACTTGAAAATTGGAATACGGCTTTGCTTGAGTTGTTTGACCTCTCGGTCCATGATTTCTACGGGTTCCTCAATAAATTGAAGATCGTCATTGAGTTGAATTTCATCGAGTGGAATCACTAGTGATTCATCCGACAAGCATTTCTTTAGGTTAGATACATGGAAAGTGGGGTGTACACTACTGAGTTCTGATGGAAGCTCAAGTCTGTACGCCACAGGGCCAACCCTGGCTAGGATTTTGAATGGTCCGATGTATCTTGGGTTTAGTTTTCCTCGTTTACCGAATCGTATCAAGCCTTTCCAAGGCGATACCTTTAGCATAACCCTATTTCCGATTTGGAATTCTAGGGGTCTGCGTCGTGTGTCGGCATTACTTTTATGTAGGAAAGGTATGGTAATAGTCGAATATCAAAGGAAATTGATATAGCAGTCGAATATCAATAGGAATTGAGATAGTAATTGCAATCATAGCCTAGTAGGTAATCGGTTGTTGTACCTAGTGTTTATTGACTTCACACTTATGTTATTTCGGATACAAATAAGTCCACTTATTTATAATTCTTTATTTACATAGAGAGGCATCCCAAACAATGTAAATAGGGAAATATAAACTTATGGTTTAGTGATTTACAATGTCTTTATTTAAATGAAAAGGCATCCCAATCCATTCAAATAATTACAAATCATCCTACACAACATTCATACTTAGTCGGTGAGTTACAAGGTAGGGTATTACGAGATGATACTGGTGTTCCAAAAGTACAAGATGAATATTCAATCTTGTAAAGCTGATGAGGGTGCTTGTGATGTAACTAAGGATGATTTGAGCTTTAAAAGTGCATCAAGATCTGTTAATGAGCTTGTATTTGTAACGGTTGTGAAGATAATGATGTGATGTGTTGATGAACAAAAGTGTGTAGTGTATGCTTAACATTAATACCCTTAGGTAAAGATGTTGAGTTTGCTTTAAAAATCTTAAGAGATTTTAAAAGTTTATGATGGAATGGTATCCTTAGAACCTAAACAGGATAGTACTTCTACAGGATGAAGAGAAGAATTGATAACTATCCCAAGATAGTAGTTCGGATTATCTCATAAATGAAAACTTTCAAGAATGAAATTTGGTAGTACAAATAAGGTGTTAAGATTTCGCTGAGTGGTAAAACACTATCGTGTCTCTAGATCGTTTTAAAGAATTCGGGTGGTTTATCGAGTTCAAGTAGGAAATCAATCTAAACATAACCCTAGTACAACTACTCTCAGTATTTGAAAATTTTAAGTCGAATATAGTTAGTCAGACTATATTCCACTGTCCCTAGGTTAAATATAGGTGACTAGTCTATATTTAGCCAAGGTTCGATAAAATTTTCAAATACCTAAATTAGGTATACTTGTGATACGTCCGTTGCTTTCGGGAAACTGTCCACTAAACAAAGGCGATGTCAAACCATTCAGTTGCAAGTCCCGCCATAAGAGACTTGTAACGTATGTTTTCACATTCCATTGCATAGAAGATAGTACGGGTAGATATGTGTGGAAAGGAAGTTGAAGTAATTCTAAAATAGAACACACTTGGCCAGGATCACAAACTTTTAATAATGAAGGTTTCAGAAGAAAACTTTGATGAATGTAGAGCTGAACTTCAGCTTTTGTCGATGATGGATTAGTTTATCCTTTAGAAATCTCATATTTCTTGTTTGGAAATCGATAGATTGTGATGGGTTTTTTTTTTGATATCATATGAAATGATATTGATGAGGTGGTGGAATAATTCGAGAGACCATTGCACAAATCACAATGTCTCGGAAGTAGATTAGACCATTGTGTGACTCAAAACATTTGAGAAATGATTAAGACCATTGTGTCATACAATGTTCGGGAAATAGAAAAGACCATCGTAATTCGTTACAATATCTTGGATATAAAATGTTGGAGTAGGAACATGGTTGGGAGAATGTGGTTGTGTCGAAATGCCATAGAATAGGCATGTGTAGATATGTTTAGATAAAATGATTGAAAATAAACCAAGTTTATATATCAATATACTAATGCTTACGGGGAAATGCTCAAAATTGGTATATATGAATATACTAATATGTTTGTGTATCATAACATGCTTACTAAATCCATAATCGTCTGGAGGATGGAAGACACGGAGAGCGGAAGGCTATAAAATGTTTTTGCTTGTAATTGCGGTTATAGTTTAGGTCTCAATTAGACCCGTTTCTCTATAACCATGGCTCTGGTACCAATCTGTAACACCCCCAATTCATGGTTGCAGCGGAATTCAAACTGGGTGTTACTCGACGGCACAATAGTCACAATAATAGAAAACGAACTCCAATTGAGTCGTTTTAAAAGGTTTATCATTCAAATTATATAAATATCAGAGATTACAAAATGAGGTCCCAATTGGTTCCATGTTTACAATGTATAATAAATGAGTTTTGAATGATAATAAAATTTATAGCCCTCTTGAGTATCCGTGTCCTTCCGTGCCATCCTTGATCGTCATGAACCTGAAATACATGCTTGAGAGGTCAACACAAAGGTTGAGTGATATTCATAGAGTTTGTTAAATCGATTGAACACAATATGTTGGTAGTGTGAGTTATAGGCTCACACCAATGTTTGGAAAACAAAACAGGTAGGCTACGTTGTTATACGCCCGGAACATGTATTATACACTAAGCTTATGACACCATAACGTTAACGTGTACCAATATCGATCGGCAGATTTATCCCGGTAGGTACTTTGCTAACATACCTAAATCTCAAATATTAATGCATTTGTTTGCACTTAGTCAAAACAAATGGGATTCGTCAATCCCAATAGGCCTATTATTAATATTCGCGCTCACTATTGCTAGTGATTAAATGGTTCATAATCAAGGATATCGGTTTAGCAAGGCTGGTACTTAGTGATAATAAAACAATCAGGTAAGCATACAATTTAAAAACATTGTGCTCGGTTATAAATAGCATGTATTTCCCCCAAGGGTTTGTAAAACAATTAAGTAATCGAAAGTGGGGCTATGAACTCACCTTAAGTAAGATAGCAAGTAATGAATGTAACGGTCGAATCGTGAAGGTTTCTACGAGCAACCTATAATAGAATGTCGCGACTTAGGATCGGAGTAAAGAATATGAAGTAGTGCCTATATATATATCTTGCATTTAGTCCATGATGTGGTATGATGTATAATGTAAGTCTTTGAAAGAAATGATTCATGAAACATGTATGTTTTGTATATCGTTCACTACCGTTCGGGCCGACATAATTCAGAAGTCATGTTAGTAAGCGTTCGAGGAGCCAGGACACTTTAACTCGTAAATCCACAACTCAACTCGACGGCTTACATAATGAACTCCTCACATGAGGCTCCCTACTATTGTAGTAGTTGATGAAATATATAGATATAAGTTTTGATCCGAAAGGTTACATGTCCGATATTTGAATAAACTTAGGAAAGTTTATTAGTACATGAAGATTGTTATTAGGGTATGTTTCATAAGTTTTGTACGACCATTTTCTCTTGGTAATATCTCATGGTTCCCTTTTAAGTGAAGTAGATCCAAATTGCTTGTTCAAGTTCTCGTCAACTCTTTGTTTCATGTTTACGCCTATGAAAGTTGGTATGGTCATTTCGTCATGGCCTAGCCATGCCCTTTGGTCCTTGTTTCAAGGTCATGAGACACAACCTTGGCTCTAGCCATGGTTGTGGTCTTGATTATAGGTCATAAGACCTCTTGTTCCTTTCAAAGTATAACCATAATCTTGTGACTTTCGCCTAAAAATGGGCTGTTTAGAATTTGAAGAATTTTATCACTCGGAAAGTGTTTTTAGGTCTCGAGCTTCTTTGTTCCTGAACGAAAACGTCGTTCCGGACAACTTTCGTGTTTTAACTTTTTGATGAATCGGACCAGAAGTGGGACTTTCAAAACCCAAATTTGATCAGAATGGTATTTGGCAGTTTGCCGCAAAGTTTTGGTAACTTCAAATGGGCGTAACTTTTGACTCGTATACTCGTTTTAGGTGGTTCAAATTGCTATGGTTTCCTTGTTAAGTCCTCTACTGTAATATGTAATGATCCAACATCATATTTTTACCATTTTGATCAGGTCTTACCAAGAAAGTCACTAGTTTACTTGTTTTAATAACTTATCTTGTCAATCAATAACAATAACTTGTTTTGCTCACTTTTATACATCATGGACATAACTACAAGACATAATATAGCAAGAATAACATGTAAATAACATGAACATGATTATTTAACAAGAATCAAGTTAGGGTTTGACTCACAACTTTTGGCTTTCAAAGATGAAAGGAAGTTAACATGTAAGGATAGGACTTTGATAGACTTGCTTCAACCCACTTCACTTCATGCAATCTTTCTACTCTTGTAATCTTGAAAGAGAGATGATGAAAATTGAGGTGACTTGAGTGGATTCAAACTTAAGAGAAATCACCAAAGTTTCTAAGGATTTGAAGTAGTTTTGATGAATCAAAACTAAACTAGGGTTTATGTATGGATATTGCACTTGATTTCTTGGATGGAACTTGAAGTAAATGAGCTAAGGATGAGATGATGGTGTGTTTTTATGTGTGTGGGTCGTTGGAATGGCCAAGGAGGGGAAGGAGAGGCATTTATATGCAAATGAGGAGGTTAGGAAAGTGCTAGGAAAGTGTTACAACTTGGTGACCAAGTTGTAAATAAGTGTTGATTTTAAGGGTAAATTCATAAGTTTGAGCCACATAATGTGAAACCCCCCTCCTAGGGCGGTTCACATGGATAAGGGAGGGTGAGGTGTGCCTTGGATGATATTATCCAAGTTACTAGATGAGTTTTGACTCCGGGAAATGCTAATCGTAAATGATTAAGCCTCAAAACGTAAAACCGGGTGTCGTAAAATTATGGAATTTGAAAGTATTGTTAAACATGTCCATATAGTCCATAATAAAATATAAAATGAGTGGTAGGTTCTATCGGGTGCTAAAACCCTGCTAAAAACTGGAAACACGGGTCTAAAACGCGTAATACGTAAAACGTACGAATATTGCGTAAAATTGAGAAAAGTAAAATGTTACTTTTCTAATAGGTTATAAATGATTTAAAATGACTTATAATGTCTAGACTGGGCTCAGTCTAGTGTCGGTTGGTATTAAATGTCTTTTAGACATCAAACCGTAAGCCTAAAAATCACGAAATGACTTATAACATCAAGGGATGATTTTTGGTCAATGGAGGAGGGAAAAATATGTTGACTTTTTCTAATAAGTTTGAAAACTCAAAACGTCTTAGAAACTTGTTTCGTGGTCTAACGGTTAATTGCCCATATGGTTAAGCGTGCTCATGCGAGAGTAGTACGGCATGGGTGACCTGCTGGGAAGTTTTTGGTCATGTTTTTCTCAGTCACGATTAATTCTCAAATAAATCATGAGCGTGTCAAACATTTTTCCGATGTGGGGTCACCTGACGGGATCGAATTTCGTTGTGCGTAGAATTTCTGATTGACGTTTTACCCTAAAACGTGTAATTCCTTAATAACTTTCACGAAAATGATTTGACGAATGTCAAACATTTAATTTGCCATGGAAATGATTTATTATTCGAGAATATCAAATAAAAATCAATTTTCGGGAAAATTTCGGAAAGAAATGAATAGTAAAAATGAATAGTAACATGAATAGTAAATTTTCCGGGAATATTAATTGACCTGAAATTGCGAATTGTTACAGTTAGTACCAACAACGAAGTTACTTTTACATATCGGGATCACCCAAATGGTCAGACGAATGCCAAATATAATAAGCAGAACATGTTGACGCATTAGTTGATATAGAGATCGTTTGCCTTTTTTGTTGCTGTAAGCGGATACCGGATTCTTTTTCTTTTACCACCAAACCCGATTATATTTACCACATTAGTTTTGGGCACTCAAGACTGAATGCTAAGGTTTTTCGTAAAAGAAAAAATCCAGACGGTATCCTCTTGTTGCCTGTGACTAACCTGCACGGACGGACTGTATCCTCTGTGAACGTGCAGTACTTGTTTGTCGAGGTCCTGGTTTACGCCCTCTTCTTGGCTGATACCTCTTTTTACTGGAGGCATGTCACGTGTTCCCGACAAACCTATATCTACAATGTTGTAAATGAATTAGTATGTGGTCTCTTGACTGTTTGGTGTTATACAATGGGTAAGTGAACAGGGACACTAACGAATGGTAACATACAAAATGACTGACCGTCGCACTAACATGAGGGCACATCCATTTCCGCTCATCCCGAACAGCGTCTGCACGCATAGGTGTTTCCCATTGAGTCACTATGGGGTCTGCATCACTTGGTCTTGAGCTTTCGGAATGAGACTCAGTCGTGCCTGTGCCAATAATAAGCCAACAGATTTAATTAGTATTCATTTCACATGGGCCATACATTTTTGAAGGTAAGCTACACTGACATTGACGGACAATTGGTACACATAGTAATATATTGGCATAAAATGAAAGTCAATATACACTACCACCTGAATCTGATCAAAATTACCAAACACATTTTACCTGTTGGTAGAGATGCTTTTTGCGTGGATGTTATTCTGTACACATGGTTGGGAGTAGTACCATTGCCTCCTGTATGGTCACCATAATGTATGTCAACCTCAACTCTAACTTGACTTATGATTCTAGCACCAAAATCCAACACGACCGGTCCACATTGTGTATTCCCAAATTCCTATGAGAATACCTGAAACACATTCATACATTTTACTATGCAAGTTAGGTTTGGACTAATCTAAAACTGATTGACAAACAACTGGATTGGATGTTCGGGATACGGTAAAAACGAAAAGGTATTCGAGAAATTTTGGTACATCTGGAATCCGTATGTATTATACGTAGGCTAAAAAGCCATCACGAAATCCTGATCCACCACATATTTGAATTACCAACTTGCTAGCTAAAATAAGGAGCCTTAGACAACCTAAATGAAATTCGTAAGAATAGGAAGGAACGTCGCTAACATTTTCGCACCAGTAGCGGCGACGCAGATGGTCCGTCATCCACTGTTAAATTCCTGTTCTACAAACGATGTGGGCCTACAATGATGATAACATAAAATGGTTAACAAACTAATAATAGAAGTTGGTACAAAATTTTAGAACTGTAATCTCTTAGCATGTGTACAGTGTAACACCCCCATTTTAAAAGTTTGTCGCAGCGGAAAAGTAATTTGGGTGTTACTGTGAGGATCAAAGTTTTAACCACATAAAACGGTTTAAAAGAAACATTTTGAAAGTCATTTGTCATTTAAATGATAATTTTGATAAAAGATGAACCATTTGATTTAAAATCTTATGAAAAAATATAAAGGCTTGTAAAAATGAAAATTTTGATTTTTACACCATTTTAATTTATCAGAGTAATAAATGCCCACTCCGTGTCTTGTCCTGCTCCTTTAAATTACCTGAGATACACATGCTTAAAAGTGTCAACACAAAGGTTGGTGAGTTCATAGAGTTTTAGGAAAAACCCTTTATTTTGTTAGATTTCAGGAATATTTGGTATTAATAAAATTCAAACAATAACAAAACAAGTATCGAATATATTCACAAATAAATCATATAAATATTCAATCACATTCAATAAGGAATTCAATAATCTTAACATGAGCTGGAAACTCATGATACTAAATAAATCAGATATACAATTCACATATGGTCAAACCTATACAGCTGTATCTAAATATATGTTGAAAACATATATATTTCCTTTATAGATATTGCACCAAACCTCATGACACGCAAGACGTTAACAGAAGGGGTGTTCTATCAAATCAATGACAGATTTTACCCTCTATTCGTAGGTGATTTGCCAATTCCTACTTGTCTCAAATATAGTGTATCACGACTAATACGACTAACCACATGCATAATGGCATTCCGTCAAGTATTAGTGGGATCGGAGGTCAATCCAAACAGGTTTTGAATCTGTTCACTATATTCGCGCTCACGTTACGGTGATTAATGGCTCATGATTGAGGGACTATATGGCGATAAGCTAACTTAGGCAATATCAAGGACTAATGGGCTCACTTAGCATACATCATGAAATCAAGTATCGTATCACAGAAATCCATTTGAAAACAGTATCGTTTGAGTATCAGAAATTCAGTTTGAAAATATCATCATTTGAGTATCATAAATTCAGTTTGAAAATATCATCATTTGAGTATCAGAAATTCAGTTTGAAAATATCATCGTTTGAGTATCAGAAATTCAATTTGAAAATAGTATCGTTTGAGTATCACAAATTCAGTTTGAATATTTTGCCAGTAACACATTTATATCACATACCACAATAATCGAATTGAGAACATTTTCATATGAATAACAATATTTCAGTCAAATAATTCATCAATAAACATATATTTCACATACCACAATAATCACATTGGAAACATTGATATATTATAAATCACAAATTATATTATTTTAATATCAATTAGAAAATTGATTTGAATCATGTATTTTATTTTATTTCATATACTTATCAAGTTATCAAAGTATATGTAAGCATGTATCTCCCTCAATGAGTTAAAAACAATTATTGGAAATGGGGCTATGACTCACCTGGATTGATTTGGAAATGATGAAAAGTAAGATAGGATGAGATTTATGGGAACGTCTTTGACACAGAACCTGATAAATAAATTTATCAGAGAATATAACCAAATACTATTTGGTAAATACGAACGAATAATTATTATTCGTTATGACGAATAGATGATGTGAAGTGAAATTATTATGCCATGCATGATATGAAAATACTTTATTTAAAATATCCATCGTAGTTTTACCTTTTTAAATCGTAAGTAAAATATTAACTTTTTAAATATCGTTATATATATTATTAACGTAAAAATAAATAATATATATATAAAATGAAACGAAAATGCATATGACGTGAGGGTTGCCGTAAAATAGAAAATAAAATAAGAATGTCAAATAGATTAAATGTAGTCCTTGTCCTTTTTCAAATTTTACAACTTTTATACTAACGGTGTTAGCGTCACACCGTTAGTCCTTTTTATATATATTTACAATTATAGTCCACTACATGTCCAATATTACAATCTAAGCTTGTAACAATATTATATTATCAATTTTTATCCTTTCTTTTTGTTTCTACATTTTTAGTCATTAGTTTTCACAGTTTTCACATTTAGTCCCTATACGTGTCGTCGCGTTACATTTTTAGTCCAATTTTTGCAAAAGTGATTATAAAAATTTTATAAAAATTTCTGTGGCTTCTTTTATTAATTTCTAGCTTATTTCAACTGCTTATTTCATAAAAAGTTTATTTATTTAGCTTATGGGCCTTGATTCGAACCAAACTAAGGCCCATTTAAAAATTTAGAGGCGAGGGCATAGAAATTCTTTTGGGCTTGAACTTGGGCTTCCTTTATGATTCTAAAAATATATTTTATGGGCCCAGTGGGCTGTTAAAACGCAAAGTCTTGTTGGGCCTTGTTTTAGCCCACTCGACAAAACATATGATTTTATATAAGTTTTAATTTTAAAAAAAAATTCCGGTTGGTGTCGATTTACTTTGACTCGAGTAGGGTGTCCAAACGTGACTATTTTCACAAGTTATATAAATGAAACCAATAGTTTTCTAGGTGGTCTATTAGGTCGAGCAAAAATATTGGGTACTTGTTACACGAAATTAAAAGTTATACGTTGCTTTTGTAGAGTGTTTAGCTCGTTTTTATATTTTGAAAGTTATGAAATATTTTCTAGGTGTTTCAATAAATTTTATACGTGTAACTTGGTTTGAAATGGATTCGTTATATGCATGTAACATGAAAATAAATGTGAAGTGTACGTGCTACGTGACTCCTAGGCCTACCAGGATAGAGGCTAGTCACGTTTCGTGTTCTAAAAATAAATATGTACGTGTATATGTATACTAAAATGATAGACGATGAAACAAATATATATATTATGCATGATTAATATTTAACGTATGAAATGGATTGAGAAAGGTTGAAAACTACTTACAAACACCTTAGAGGTGATTTAAAAGTCGAAAGTGATAGGATTGAGCACAAGAATATCACGTTTCCAATATATAACCCAAACGTTATATATATATTAAAACCCGATTTCCTTTCTTGAGTCCAAGCTAATATAACCTTCGACTTCTTAGTTTGTAGAAGTAGTTTTGAGGATGAAACGTTTATGTGAAGTGTTTGAGAATGGAGGAAACCAAGTGCATGCATGGTTCGTATATATGTATCCAATAGAATGAATCGAGTGGTTTACATTCATCCAAAGAAACATAGCTACTATGCATGTCAGTATACTTGGAAGATAGGACGATTTTTATACTAAAGAAATGAATTGTGAGAGCACAATTGAGGGGATATGTTCGGATGAATCATACAAGATGTCGACCACTTATATATATGTGCAACGATTTACAAAATCGTTCACCACTCATATTTACTTGATCATTTTAGACATTTGAGTATAAAATCATCTTAGAAACATTATTAGGATCATTTAGAAACAAGCGGGGATTAAAACGGATAAGAATGAATAAATCACAAATCGTTTGGGTCGATTTATGGCTAAACGGAATGCCTCGTAAAAACGTATCAAATCTCAACGTGTGAACGTGAGATTCTGCACACTGATATTTGGCTAGGAGTTTAACGAGATTGTGCAAAAATATACATAGGTCGTGTGTACGAATTTGAAATGAACAAGGGTTTTCGTGGCTTACTTAGTCGATTTGTAATTTTTATTATTATTGAAATTGGGTTTTGGTGTGGGCCGGTTGGGCTTAGCGGAATTAAAGGCCCGATTTGGTTTAGTAATTAGTTTTAGTGATTAGTTTTATTAATTAGGTTTAGTTAAATAAATATTTTGTTAATTTTGTCGAGAACTTGTTTTGTCGTTTGACGAATTTGACAATATTGTAATCGTGTCCATTTCAATATACAAAGAAAATTTTAAATTTCCCCGTAAAAATGGTAATTACAATAATGACAAAGAATATTTATTAAATTAACCAAAGTTAATTATGTGAATTTTCGCGAGGTTTTACATACAGACCTGCGCAAGTCTCATTGAACCTCCTTTTGCGAGCATTGTACGGGTGCAGGTTAGTGGCTGCTGTTGGTAAATTGCAGCCATCACATAACTATACGCGCAAATATATTAAAAGTAAGGGAAAGTGCAGGTTTGTAACACTATTGCACCTGACGTTAGACTGGGACTGGTATGCGACTTATTGTGGGGTGTAGGTCTGGAACCACTATAATGAATAACTGCAATTTCAGTGTCGAGAAAAAGGTAAAATCAAAACACCTAAATGGTAAGGGGCTTTAATATTGTTGGTTGTAACTTGTAACTTAGTAATCTGATCATTCAACGTTGTCAACTAACAATCATAGCCACACAATGTGTCCTAACGATGCCTTTAACGATTAAGCTCTTTCTACTAATCTTACCCAAACACTCCCTTAGCAAATTATTTGATCAAATAAGATGTTTTTAGAAGTAATACAGATTTAAGGTGAAACAATGATTTATATTCAATTAGCCTTTGAAATAATCGAGCAAAGTTTCGCTATCCTACATTTATATAAAGGGCTTTCTCTAAGTATTCCGCTTTATTTTAATAACAGCCTATCAAGTTTGAGAATATGTTTGAACTCTTATTTCTCTATCCATAATTATTGTCGTTACTTATTAATAGATCTAAGTGCGCTTCTAGAAGCTATTTTTTATGATATTACAAATGATAATGTGCATTATAAAAAAGCTTATATGCTTGAACAACTACATAACAGAAGAAAACATGAACCCGGTATTAGCATCAGCAGTTACACTACACACATACAAGGAGCCAGCACCTAAAAAATGCACCAATACTGGAATGAATGACATACCTGGAGGCTGGAGTTGGTGCACGCTGTATGATTCCCTAAAACAGGCTGATCATGTAAACCAATAGCGCCTATAGTTACACCTGCCAAGTTGTAACATGTATCGTGAAATATTAGTGTGCACTACCTCAACTGAATATGCCGAGCTTGCTGAAGTTCCAACACGGTATTTTTTTAGTAGAAACTGTGGCTAACGAAAACTAATAAATGATATTAACCTTTTTCAGTGATTCCAAAAAGTGTCTAATAAGACCCAAACATTTATTCATAGCAACGAAAATACAGTCATCAGCAATGAATATGTGGTAGAAAATTTGATACTGCAGTACTTCGGATAAACATTTGATTTGGTATATTCCTCCACGTGACACACAGATAAAAACACTTTTAAAAATACTCTTCAAGATAAATTCATAAAAGTCAAAAACAGAGAGTTACCCTTTATATACAGTTGGTTAGATTCATCTTATGTGTACAGATAGTATCAGCATAAGCAACTTGTCGTAAGACCTTTTGTGGCTAACTGGATTGTGGAAAACTAGAAGGGGGGTTGAATAGTTTACCGATTAAAATATTTTTATACTTGTTAAGTTAGCTTTGAAACTTTCCGTTTGATCAAAGATATATGCACAAACACAATATATAACAAGTAAGTAAACAAAAGAAACGATCAAACCACAACACGAGTATTTATCGTGGTTCGGCTACAAGGACTCTTTTTCCTTGCCCTACGTCCACGCCCCGAGTATCCAACTCGAGAGTTTCTTTCACTAGTCAACAAGCTCCTTTCACCGGCGGAGAAAACCTTACACGTCGCTTATACTTTTACCGACACAAAGCTAAATGTCGAGTTCTTTTACAAGGGCACAACCACTCCCGTTAGTTCTTTTACTAGGGTACAACAACTTCCAACACTCTTTGTATTTTGAGGACTAAAATACTAACCACTCACTTCAGAATATACACAAATAAAAGACGTGTAAACAATAAGAGTTTACACAATACTAAGTTAACAAGTCTTGCAACGTTGTGTTGGAAACTTGTAGCTTTTGATGACCTTGTGAGCTTCTTTGCTACAAAGAGAAACTTCACATTAACAATGTTAAGAGGTTAGAAGAAAAGATGAGTGTGTGTGTAAAATATGATCTCAAGAGGTTAGCCAAAAATCAAGTTATAGCTTGGTATTTATAGCACAACATTCTGCATGCTTGGCGGATCAGGCGGAACCCTCAGATGGGTTCCGCCCGTGTACCCCCAGGGTACCGCCGGGTCTGCAGTAGGTTTTTGCAATAACTCTTCAAACCAAACAAGGTCTTGTCTCATAACTCCTAGCAACCAAACAATGACTCATCACTTAAATCAAGTCAAACATGAAACTTGTAAGCAACAACAAAGTTAGTCAAACACATTTCTTTCCATAAATACATGATGACAAAACTTGCCATAAATGTGATGTGACAATTTCTAATTTAAGAAATAAACTTGTGTTGTGTTTTATGAAATGTAAAATGTAGCAAAAGTCTAGTTTATGCAAGTCTTAAAAACTAAGATTATGTTTTGCTTAGAAACTAAAGTTTACATTTTGTCGTTAACAAAACTTAGCGAAGATCGTAAAATATAAATAACGTTTTTAGGCGATATTTGTATTAACAATCTCCCCCTTTTTGTTGATGACAAAACATAAACTTTGTTTTTAAGTAACACGCAAAATCTTGGTTTTCAAGACTTAAAAAAAAAAATTATATTAATCTTGGTTTTCAAGTATTTGAAGGTTTAATATATTTCTCCCCCTTTTTGTCGAAACAAAAAGTAGAGTAGCGAAGCGGAATAATGGCCATACTCCCCCTTGATCGATACTCCCCCTAAATGGAGTACCAATATAGGAAACATGGATTTTGAGACCTACAAAAAAATGATTAGTTGGTGATATATATAGTCAAGCTTGTAGTTACCACACACATTGCAACCACAATGACAACACAACAACGATCAACCAACAATGCTCAAAAGTAAGTAGAAAGAAATTTCATTCCAAGTAAAATTTTGACTTATAAAAGTCAAAAGACAAGAAATGTTAACTATTCTACTACTTAGTAACCAAAAACTAAGAAAATAACCAATAAAATAAAATAAAATCCTACATTCCTAAATTGGAGCAAACGGCCTCCAAGGGTTGTCTAGGATTTGTTGGGGTGGGAAAGTGCATCCAAACGTTCAATGACGTGTTGGAATGCAAACCGGGTTTCATTTTGGAATTGGTGAAGCAAGGTTTTGATGCTTTCACCCATTTGCTCACAATTTGAGCAAACATGTGGATGGGTGGGTGAAAATGGGTTGGTTTTTGGTTTCTTGGCTTAGGGGTTGGTTTGGTTTTGGTTCTTGGGTGGAGGATGGATTTGGGATTGAATCAAGCAAGGTGGTTTGAAATTCCATTGCTTGATGAAGGTGGTTGTCAACCATGCTTTGTATTTCCTCATAAGAGGGAAAGAAAGACTCATAGGTTTGGGCTTGAAAAGGTGGTGGAGTTGGGTGATCATGGTATTCAAAATTTGGTTCTCCATAAAGAGGACCATGGATTTCACGATAAATTGGGTGAAACAACAACGGTTTGGGTGGTTGAGACACTTGTTGTGGTGGTTGGGTAAGTTGAAGATCTTCATCAAGATCAAGAATTGACCTTGGTGATTGATTTGCAAAAGGTGGTGGTTGGGTATGTCTTGGTGGAAGATCATTCAAATCTTGGACATATGGGTGTGGTGATGTTGGAGGAGACCCGAAAAGCTCCATAGGTTCAATTTTGGGTAATGGTGATGGTGATGGAGTTTTGGATGGTTGGGTTGGAGCACTTGGTGGAGTTGGGTCAATGGGTGATTTAGTTGGTGGTGGAGTAAGCTCATTTGGTTGTTTGGGTGATGGAGATGCAAGGTTCAAAAAATGTTCATTTTTTATGGGTGACGTGAATTCATCCGAAGATGAGGAGCTAAGGTTGATGGATTGGTTTGACCATAGTGGTTTGACACTTATCCGGGCGGTTCTCCGGATGGGTCGTGATGGTTGAGAGGTGTTTGTTGACTTGGTCATGGTTAAAATGGTTTAAAGTTTCAGAAAAGGTGATGAAGAAGGTGTGATTTGATAGTGTTTAGGATGGTTTAATTTATAGTGATGAAGATTTGTGGGAAGGAGTGTTTGGATTTGATGTTAGTCCATACAAAAATGGTGGTTCCTAATGATTTGGAAAACTTAATTGTGGGTTGTCATGTCATGGAAGTCAATCCAATGAAAATGGTGAAGTGAGAAGACAAGTTTTGCACTAAATGCATTGTGGTTTTGGTGGATTTTTGGTAGTATAAATCTCAGGGATTTCAAGGATCCCTTAAAAGGGTTCCTTCCTTTATGTTTGAGGGGTCCTTGAGGTTGTTATGTTTTAAATTTGAATTTTGGCGGGAATTGGTTTTGGTTAAGTTCATGGAAGAAGGAGTATCCTATTATGCTAAACACATTGCAAGTAATGGGCTAAAAGGATTGGATTTTGGTTTTTCAATGTTGAATTGGCGAAAAAGAAAACAAAAAATCTGCAGGCTACTGGCGGCACCCTCAGATGACACAGGCGGAACCCAAGTGAAGGTTCCGTCCGGTCCGTTGGGCAAAATCTGGGTTACCCAGAATTTTTACTGGCGGAACCCAAATTTGGGATCCGCCGGATCCGCTAGGCCTGAAAAACTTCACAGTCCGCGTTTTTGACCCGCGAAACGATTTTCAAAATTTTCGAAAACTCCTAAAATCAAAGAGATGCTTCATTTCTGGTTAGGCAATGCAAAAATTAGACACCTAAACACACATATCATAGGAGTTTGACCTTGAGGTCGAGAATTTCACCATACTTAGTAAAAATTCCATAACCATGAAAATTTGACAACTGGCCAAAAGTTGTTTTCCTGCAACATTGTTAGTTGAAACATGTTCCAAAGTGTATCAAACATTGTACTAACACACAAATACATCACAAATATTGTTTAAACGACCAAATTGTTTCAATAGCACCTTGTGCCAAACACTCCTAACACACCCGCACTCATTGACGGTCCATTTTCTTCTTCATCTTCCCGAGGAATCTCCCGATGTTTTTGAACATCCCCTTTGTTTGCTTGAACTCCTCCGACTCATTTGGAATATCCGGAAGTTGGGAAAGTTATTCTAGAGGTGGGAGCCTAGAGTTTGGCAAATTGCCATCTTCACTCATTGAGGAAGATGAAGATGAGGTAGGAGGATGTGGACGTTTTCCTTGGGCTTTGTAAACTCTCTTATCACTAAGTGGAACAAAGGTGTGTGGAATGAGAGTGTAGTCAAGACGAAGACCATTTGAAGTTGGTGGAATGGGTGAGATGAACCTAAAGAGACGGGTCAAGAGCATTCCATATGGCATAGTCGTTGTGCCATGCACGGGAATGTCGGCCATTCTCTTTGCCATGTAGTAGGCAAGGTTGAAGGGTTGCCTAACGGACAAGGAGTAGAGCATGTAGCAAAGGCAAAGGTTGATATGGTCACGATTCCCTATTGTGCTAATGACATTTGCTCTAAGGACTTCCTCTCATTTCTTGAATTGGGGTTTGAGTTCGTTCATTTCCATTCCATATGGGTCCTTATCGACCTCATTCCCCGAACGGGTTCTCCTAGTGGTGGTGGTCCTAACAAAGAGGTGGTTACGGAGTATGTCTTTTGAGACAAGGGGTGTGTCATAAGGATGGATACGGTCTTGGAGGTTGTTAAGAGTTGAGAGGGAGTGCAAGTCGGAATAGAGGCAAGTACCACGGTTTGGAACACCTAGGATTTGAGCAAACTCCTCAAGAGTGAAGGAGTATTGGTGACCGCTAACCCTAAAG
This sequence comes from Artemisia argyi, assembly GCA_030686995.1. Classification (NCBI taxonomy): domain Eukaryota; kingdom Viridiplantae; phylum Streptophyta; class Magnoliopsida; order Asterales; family Asteraceae; genus Artemisia; species Artemisia argyi. Next base: position 198,338,764 of record CM060678.1, read on the forward strand.
TGGATGGACATATGACCATAATCATCCGTTGAGAGGACGCATGATGCATAGAACTCTAGAATGAACCTAGGACAAATAGGCTCGTCGATATTCAAAAGACACTCAAAGTTTATTGTGGCAAAATCGGCGTAAAGGTTTGTGCCTTCTAGGAAAGATGGGTCTATGGTTCTACCCTCATGGACATAGTGTTTTTCTAGGGCTTTGAAAACGTTTACTTGATTTGCGGTAAGGCCTTTGGTTTTGTGGTGTTTTGGTAGGTACTTAATGGTGTCCTTGTGGTCGTAGTGGGTTAGAGGAGGCATGATGATTCCTAGAACAACAAAATTTCACATTTTAGTTTACGTAAACCATTATTATAATGTGGAAGTTCTAGTGTGTGCCTATATGAAAACAATGTGGAGGTGCGGTTATCTTGACTTATTTTGATGCTTCAAAATCGTTTTATGCAAGTTTTGTTATAAAACAAAAGATAACCCAAACGCTCCTAGTTCAATGTAGCTTCGTTTGAATGTACTCGAAAATACATATTGGTTATGTATTCCCTTTAGCATTCAAGAGACATTATGCAAGTGATGTTTTAAACATAACGTTTTGATTTTGTATTCTCAATGTGAGACGAAAAAATATTTGTCCTACTTGTGAGAAATTTTTGAATGGATTTGACATGGGGTGTTTTAGCAAACATGTTTATACTAATTAAAGATGCAATTCCTAACTATGGGAAACATGATTAGTTTTATTAATTACCTAATCTCATGCATGAATTTCTTAAGTTAATGCATAACCCCAAATTTTTGTTTTTGTGCAAGAAATAGAATTCCTAGACTCAGATCAGGATTGTAATCATGTTTAGAGTACTTACAATGATGATTGATTTGCAATGTAAATGAATGGAGGACCAAGAATTCGTAGGTGTGGATGAGTGGTGAAGTGAATAGTATCAGCCTTGAAGTGGTGGTATGAGATAATGGGTGTTTGGTTAAATATAAACAAAGAAAATGATTCTGCAGGTCGACGGACACGGCGGAACCCTGGGTTGGGTTCCGTCAGTTATGGCTGAGGGTTCCGCCGACCCTGCTGAGAAACATGGTTTTGGATTTGTTTTGATTTTTGTGATTTTTGTCTAATGTCCAGAACTACAATGTAGGTTCCATGAGTCCTAAGCCTATCCTAAGAAGATTAAAAGGTTCACGTTTAAGAGGTTTTGTAAGAATGTCGGCTATGTTATCTTCGGAAGAAACTTTCTCAATTGAGATATTTCCTTTTTGGACGTTGTCACGAAGGAAATGATGACGGATTTCAATATGTTTGGTACGAGCATGTTGAACCGGGTTTTTGCTAAGATCAATGGCACCTTTGTTGTCACAAAGAATTGTGATGTCGTTGAGTTGAATTCCGTAGTCGACAAGAGCTTGCTTCATCCAAAGAGCTTGTTGACATGCCTTTCCGGCCGAAACGTACTCGGCTTCCGTTGTTGAGATAGCAAGAGCCGTTTGCTTCTTAGAGAACCATGAGGTGAGACAATATCCAACAAAAGTACAAATACCACTTGTGCTTTTTCTATCGACATAGTCACCGGCATGATCCGAGTCGGCATACACTATGGTGTATATTCCCGTTCCTTTGGGATACCATAAACCTAAATGTGTAGTGCCCTTAATATACCTAAAAATCCTTTTAACGGCTTCGAGATGGGTAGTTTTAGGATCTTCTTGAAAACGAGCACATAGACAAACACTAAACATAATGTCGGGTCTACTAGCCGTTAGGTAAAGTAGACTACCAATCATACATCTATATTTAGTGCTATCTACGGATTCACTTTCCTCATCCTTGGTGAGTTTAGTTTCCGTGGACATGGGAGTTTTGATAGGTTTCGAATCTTCTAGTCCAAATTTCTTAAGCATGTCCTTAATATATTTAGATTGGTTAAAGAAGATACCATCTTCAAATTGTTTGATTTGAAGTCCTAAGAAAAAGTTGAGTTCTCCCATCATACTCATTTCAAACTCGTCATGCATGATTTTTGAGAAATTCACACATAATTCTTGACAAGTTGATCCGAATATAATGTCATCAACATAGATTTGGACTATGATAATATGTGAATCTTTCTTCTTTGTGAAGAGAGTATTATCAACTAAGCCCATGGTATACTTATGGTCAACTAGGAATGTTTTAAGTCGATCATACCATGCTTTTGGAGCTTGCTTAAGTCCATAAAGAGCCTTTTTAAGTTTGTAAACATAATTAGGTTTTTCAAAATCGATGAAGCCCGGTGGTTGAGCCACATATACTTCTTCATTAATGACTCCGTTTAGAAATGCACTTTTGACGTCCATTTGAAAGAGTTTAAAATTATGTGCACACGCATAAGCAAGTAATATTCTAATTGACTCGAGCCTAGCTACCGGAGCAAAAGTTTCATCGTAATCAATGCCTTCTTGTTGATTATATCCTTGTGCTACTAGCCTAGCTTTGTTTCTAGACACAATTCTATTTTCATCCATTTTATTACGAAAGACCCATTTTGTTCCAATTATTGTTTGACTCTTTGGTTGAGGAACTAATGTCCATACATCATTCCTAACAAATTGGTTTAATTCTTCTTGCATTGCAATTACCCAAGATTCATCTTTAATGGCTTCATTAATGTTTTTCGGTTCAATGGTTGACACGAAACAAAAGTAGTTGCTTTCATTTTGAACTTTTGATCTAAGTGTTCTTTCGTTAATGTTGCCTATGACACCGTCTAATGGATGACTTTTAGATTCTTTGACATTTACAAGTTCTTTGTTTAATAGTTCATCTTCCTTGTCATTACCTAAGATTTCTTGACATTCAATTGCTTTGCTTTCAACTAAGTCATCATCTACCAAAGGTGATGTCTTAGAGGGAGGTGGACTTTCGTCAAATGTTACATTTAACGATTCCTCGACTCTTAAGGTTTCTTTGTTCAAAACAATGTAAGCTTTACTATTTTGTGAATATCCAATAAATACACCTTCATAAGACTTTGGGTCAAATTTGGTGAGATAATCCTTGGTGTTAAGAATGAAACATTTACTCCCAAACACTCTAAAGTATCCTAATGTAGCCTTTTTACCTCTATAAAGTTCATAAGGAGTTTTATTCAAAAATCGTCTAATTAGGATTCGATTAAGAATGTACGTTGATGTGTCAACGACATTACACCAAAACTTTTGTGGAATAGTTTGTTCATTAAGCATTGTTCTACTCATCTCTTGTAATGTCCGGTTTTTACGTTCTACTACACCATTAGATTGAGGAGTACGTGGAGCCGAAAAGTTATGAGTAATTCCATTTTTATCACAGAAGTTTCAAAATTGAAATTCATTATCAAATTCACGACCGTGATCCGTTCTAATAGACACTATATTAGACCCTACTTGATTTTGAATTTTCTTACTTAGAATCTCAAATTTATCAAAAGCTTCATTTTTACTTTTCAAAAACTTTGTCCAAGTATAACGTGAGTAATCATCTACTATGACCAAAGTATAGAAGTTACCTCCATAACTTTGTATAGCGGATGGACCAAACAAATCCATATGCAAAAGTTCTAGACACCTAGATGTAGACACCATGTTTTTAGCCATATGGCTACTATGGACTTGTTTACCGACTTTGCAAGCATCACAAAAGTGTTGGTCATATTTCAACTTGGGTAGGTTTCGAACTAAGTCTTTGGAGGAGAGGTTTTGGATTAGTCTCATGTTAGCATGTCCTAAACGTCTATGCCATAAAGTTGAAGATTCATCTAATGAGGTAAGACAATGTTTGTCTCTAGATGTTAAATCCAACTTCATGACGTATACGTTGTTCTTAAGGACACCTTTTGCTACGGTTATACCATCTTTAAGGATTTTACTACCGTTTTCACTAAAAAGGACATTATACTTATTACGACAAAGTTGACTAATACTAAGAAGATTAAATCTTAAGTTATCAACATGAGCAACATCATCTATAGAAAGGGAGTCATGAGAGATTGTACCTTTTCCGATGATTTTGCTCTTAGCATTACTACCAAACGTAACATTACCTCCATCACATTTGTGATATGTTGAGAAGAGGCTTTTATTACCCGTCATGTGCCTTGAACAACCGCTATCTTTAATCCATTCATCCGGATCCAAACAAACTTTGAGGCACACCTATTTTATGAAAAACACTCAAACATTTGGTCCCCAATTTCTCATGGGTCCATTTTGGTTAAGCATACCATTAATTCGTTCCAAATAGGAAAATAGAACATAAGGGTTCCATGGCATGTAGTTTGAGTTTTGGTAATGTCCAGGAGTGTTTTGCTTCCAAGCGTGTTGGTAGTTTGGTTGAGCATTGAAGTTGCTCTTTGGAAAGGGGCGTTTGGGAATTGGAGTCTTAGGTCTTGGTTGAGTAGTCTTAGCTCTAAATTCACTTTTACTAAGTCCTACTCTAGTTCTAAAGGCAGGTTTTGTTCCATTTTTATATGTAACTTTAACAAATTTTGAACGATCCGATGTGGATGGAGTTACTGCTGCAGCAGTCCTGGCGGATCCCTCGGGGCCAACGGGCGGAACCCTAATTTGGGTTCCGTCTGGTCCGCGGGCTGCTGTAGCAATTTTGTTTGTTTCATGTGTGTTCTTTTCTTGTTTCGTTTGTCCCTTAATGATTTCTACTTTCCTGAAACCTAGACCTGTTTTATCAAAATGTGACTTTTGAAGTTTCATAATTTCATCCGCACATGAAATGCTCTTATCGAACTTTTTGAACTTTGTGGTTTGTTTGATTAGATCATTTTGAGTAATTTTAAGTCTCTCAACTTCAAGTTTAAGTTCTTCACATGATTTGCATGAGGTGTCAATATCTTTACCCTTTTCTAATCTTTTAGCCTTTTCTTTTAACTCATAGACTTCATTTTCTAAAAACTCCTTTTTAGTTTTCAAAAATTTATTTTTGTTTATGATTTTTAAGCTTAACTCACAAAGTTTGTTATATTCATTTTGTAAAGTATCATCATCTATAGAGGAGTAAGATGAGTCGGAGAGTACCTCATTTGAGTTGTGAGCCATGAGAGCAATATCATCATTCTTTGGCTCATCATCATCTCCTTCATAGTCACTCCAACCACCACCCATAAAAGCTTGTTGAGGTTTGCTCTTGGGTGGTTTTGGACATTCTCCTACAAGATGACTTGTGTCTCCACACCTATAACGTTTTCTTTCAACTTTTCCTTTTCGATCATCACGATCTTTCCGGAAGGTTTTCTTGTCATCTTTAGGTTGCCTTACAAACTTTCCTCGCCTACGAAAGAACTTCTTGAAGTCTCTCACGGCCATAGCATATTCCTCATCATCACTATCCGAAGTAGATTCTTCATCATCACTTGATTGGACTCTAGCTTTCAAGGCAATGGACTTGACTTTTTCTTTCTTGCCTCTAACTAGTTCCGAATCTTTTTCCATTACCATTTCATGAACTTTGAGGTTTCCAATAATCTCATCAAGTGACATGCTTGAAAGATCTTTAGATTCTTCAATTGCCGTCACTTTTACTCTCCACTTTGGATGGAGTGCTCTAAGAAATTTTCTAACAAAGTTCTTACTACAAAAAGATTCATCAAGTGCTTTAAGTGAATTAATAATAGTGTTAAACCTAGCAAAGGCATTATCAATAATCTCATCTTCAGAAATAACAAATTGTTCATATTGTTGAACAAGAAGATCAATTTTGTTATCTTTAACTTGTGAGTTTCCTTGATGAGTGACAATTAAAGATTGCCAAATATCTTTGGCGGTTTTACACAAAAAGACTCTTTCATATTCTTTCTTAGGCAAAGCATTATAAAGCATCATTTTAGCTTCATTATTTTTACCTATTGATTTCTTTTGATCATCATCTTTGATGTTAGTAACTACGTTATCACCATCAATAATTATATACCACAAATCTATATCTTTAGATTTCACGTAAGTTTCAAAACGGTTTTTCCAATATATAAAACCATTTGCTTCAAAAAGTGGCGGTCTTTGCATAGATTGCCCTTCTTTGTAATTTTCAAAATTCATGGATCGTTTCAAGTTTTAAAACACAATATATTTTAAAAGCTTGAGTAACGTAGCTCTTGATGCCAATTGTGAAAAACTAGAAGGGGGGTTGAATAGTTTACCGATTAAAATCTTTTTATACTTGTTAAGTTAGCTTTGAAACTTTCCGTTTGATCAAAGATATATGCACAAACACAATATATAACAAGTAAGTAAACGAAAGAAACGATCAAACCACAACACGAGTATTTATCGTGGTTCGGCTACAAGGACTCTTTTTCCTTGCCCTACGTCCACGCCCCGAGTATCCAACTCGAGAGTTTCTTTCACTAGTCAACAAGCTCCTTTCACCGGCGGAGAAAACCTTACACGTCGCTTATACTTTTACCGACACAAAGCTAAATGTCGAGTTCTTTTACAAGGGCACAACCACTCCCGTTAGTTCTTTTACTAGGGTACAACAACTCCCAACACTCTTTGTATTTTGAGGACTAAAATACTAACCACTCACTTCAGAATATCTATAACTTCTAATAAACCAGAAAACTTTACAAGCTCCCTAAGCATGTTTTGCAATAAATTTTCATACGTGTGTGCAATGTGATTGGCTAACCATTTAATGCGTACAACATGCTTATGCATTCTTCTTCACACCTTTTATCAATAAAAAACGCTCCATCAAACTCAATAAATTAGTCAATGAAATTAAAAGAGGAATCTCCCCACAATTATTCATATCGATAGTTTAATTTTAGGTAAAAATTAATGCATTAATTTTCTTTCTTTGTATTTGATTTTTCAAAAAACTTCAAAACCAAATGAATCAGTATCAATCCACCCCTTAAACATCTTTGCTTGACAAACCCTAAACTTGGCAATGATCAAAATAAAAATCGTATTCAAAGCTAAATCAAAACACCGATTCAAAATCTGCCTTCTGCTGCGGTTCACCCAATAATTTCGGTAAGTTTTAATTATATTGAATCGATTTCTTTAATGTTATTGTTGTTTTTTATGTTTATGATGTAAACCCAGTAATTCAATTCAAATTGATTTTTGACTGTTTCAATTCAGTCGATGATATAAGTTTCGATTTAATTTGCTTTTTCAATTCAAATGTTAATAAAAGTTTTAGTTTAATTTGTTTTTATGTTTATGATGAAAAAAATTAGTAATGGTAGACATAATTATTTCTTATATGAGTTTTGATTGGGAACTTTTTTTTAATCATTTTTTTTTTGGATTCATGATTTTAGCTGTCAAAATATCTTTGGTTGATTTATATTGTAAGGATGTCATTGCGGGGTAAGTTAAATTTATAATTATTGATGATAATTATGTAAGGCATAGTTGTGTTTACAGTTTTTTGTAGATTTAATTCTTTGAAATTGCTGGAAATTTTGAAGGACAAGAGGCTAATATTTGTAGGTGACTCTGTACAAAGAAGCATGTTTGACTCCATGGTGTGTTTAGTTTATTCTGTAATTCCGGAAGGAACAAGTCACTTCAAAAAGTACCTCCCAGAAAGATTTTCAGAGCTCAGGTAATTCATAACCGGCCTCTCATTACTTTTCTAACTCTGTAAATACCCGTCCGGTGAACATATAGTATGTTATGCAATTTCATGCCTCACCTAAAGGCTTAGGCCACTGGCACACATCAAAGGTTTCAGTTAAAATATCAAATTTACATGCATATCATATGAGACCGGTTAAATAGGTCAACGACAACATTTTTTGTTTTAAGAATTAATACATAATTTAGGTATTAATATGGTCATAAGTACTATACAATTTGACCATGAACCTATTTAACTCCTTTCACAGCAGGTTACTGAACTTCTTAGTTTTTTTTTTTTTTTTTTTTTTTTTTTTTTTTTTTTTTTTTTTTTTTTGATATTAGGACTACAACGCATCTATCGAATTCTACGACTATTACGCATCCATCTATTTTTATTTTATTTTATTATTATTTTTTTTTGATATTAGGACTACAACGCATCTATCGAACTTTTTAGTTATTCTTTTTGGATATTAGGACTACAAATGCAGAAGAGAAATATTGTATTACCTAATTCAATATTATGTTGATTGTCCTCAATTTGCTGTTGTATGACATGTATCTTTGTAATAGGTACCAGTAACAACCAGCAGCAAGGAGGTCGCAGTTCCCGGGAAAGTTTTCAACCTTTAAACTGTGTGACTGAAGGTAAACTCGAGTACAACTATAATTTTTTTTAGCGCTATGTATGTTCATATGAATGTAGAGAGTTGTAGCCAACATTATATTAGCTAATGTTACCAAACAATCGGAGTGTCCTTCTTCTTCAAATAGGTGCCAATAATGAGAAAAAAAAAACAATATAATTAGCATGATTTGATTGAGGTTGTATTTCTTTCACATGTAGGGATGTGATTTATGTTACTGATTGCTAAAGGTATCACTCTTACGCTCACGTCCATATTTAAGGTTATGGATCATGTGTATTTTCTACCAAGTTAAATGGTCGGTATACTACAAAAAACTTTGCTAAAAAGGAAAAAGTATAAAACAAGTTCCAAAGTGGATTACTGATGCATAAATCCTCATAAACATGTTAGCATCAAAAAGGTGAAATCACTGTTGAAATAAGTTAATATCAGTGATCATATTTTACATAGTTCAAAAGTTAAGAAATTTGCTGAAAGGAATTCAAGTGACCCAAAAATGTTGACACTTGCAAAAGTCTAACCTTTATGGCACCCCCTATGGTTGAATGGTCGGTTAAGATTTTTCTTAGCCCAATATACTTCAGTTGTAATACAATCACGGTTGAGCAACTGTATTGTTTCAGGTATTCTAGAAGTTTGAGCTGGAAATATACAATTTCTTACATGAATGATAAAAGCTCACTCATAATGTTGCCAGTTTTCTCCATTTGGTATGTGAAACTTCTTACGAGTTTGCATTTTAATTTTGTAACTGTAATTGTAACAAATGACTTGACTTTGACTTCGTTGATGTACTCACAAACTATGATGCAGATCATGATTTTATTAAATGTCAAAACTGGTGCTGCTAATATAGAGATTCCTTCAATTTAGGCATGATCCTTATTAGTACATTAATGCTATGTTGATCATTGCTAATCAATGACGCAGATTGAATTTTGAATATTGCAGAAGAAACTAAAGCGAAAGGCATCAGTAAAAAAGTATGAGAAGAGGATACAAGAGCTGGTACTCAATGTCAACACAAGATTGATGAATGTTAACAAGCTTGGATGTCTTTAACAGCAAAAAAGGAGCAAGCTGGAAAAGGTCCGTATGGAACTTGACAAGTAGGTTGTTCCAAACATCCTCTCTTGGTAAGGCCTTCAGTCAAACATTATATTTATTATTGGTTAAATGATTTTTTTATATGTTTTAATCTGTTGAGTTCAACCAACTCGGTCCAAATGGTTGATAATTAGAGTTTCCATAGAGGTAAATTTAGGTTGATAATTTAAGTACGGGTCCAAATGAGTCACGTTAGGTCGGGTTCACCCGAGTGATGATTATTTTTCCATTCTCAACGATAAAAAAATTAATCTCTATTCTATAAAAATATATTTTCATTATCAAGTTACATTATATATGAATAATATTCAGTCGTGTTCTTTGGTACTAGGCTTTTATGTAAAAAGAAAATAACCAGTTTAAATATGAGAAAAACCATTTTGAACCCTTCAAACACTCCTATTTATGTCGGCTAGGTAATGGTTTAAGGTGGGTTGGGTTAAGATATTTAATGCTAAAACTATAAGAGACAACGTTTAGCTAGATCCTTAAAGCCAAATCACCTTAATTACCTCTGTTTACAAATTCTGAACCTTTTTAAAACCTATTCTGTTTGAAATGGTTTTTGTTATTATATAAAACTAAATAGTTTAATGTTGCAGCGTTAAAATTAAGTATTAATCTTATTTTTCCATTACATGTCATATGTTAATATATCTATATTGATGAGAAAACTTTGTAATGTGAGAACCACTTTTGTACATTTTACATTGATGTGTCAGGAAGTTGAATTCATAGGTGGAAGGAAAATTAGATGAATGTTTCCCAGAGAAGGAAGTCGCTGAGTGGTTAGAAACTTGGTCTTAACGATGACCGAAAAGAAGTGTAACCGATTAATTTTTAATCACATATATGTTTGGCGTTAGACTTTCCATTAGAGCTAGCCATCGATAAGCATTGTGATTTGGATATGCCATAGAATCACCACCTCAAAACATCTCCCTAAGTGATGTGTGAATACCCCAGCTACTCTTACTGAATTGTCAATTATGTAGAAAGAAGAATTAGAAGTTCTTGATCTAGGGAGCCATATTATTTAAGGGTTCACACATGTATTTGCAATCATTTAAAAGGCCACTATTGTGAGAACTTTATATGGGTTTCCATGATATGAAATTATTTTGAATGGCTGGGCAGGGAGGGGAAACATAAGCAAATGTTCGGGATTAAGATGCGTTTCAAGAAAGTAGCATTTAAGTAAGTGTGTATAGGATCGTTTTAGGTGATTGAGAGTGTCTTGCGGAATTATTTTGATTTGTTAATGATGTCAATAGGGTGATTAAGGAACACATAAAGTGTGTTTTTATTTTATTGCAAAACTTAATGTTTTCGTTTTGTTATTGTCTTTCTATTACATGGTCATTCGGCTCATTCCCAAGACACTTATGCAACAAGCTGCAATTTAAAAATGGATGTTATTTGAAGGAGCAGGGTATCTCATTTCTACGGAAGTTAGATAGAATTCATGATCGGCATAGATGTGGTCAAGTACACCTTCTTGCCTTCACTGGTGTATTTAGGACTATAATTGGCAAGGTCATCCCAATGTTCAGTAGTTCCTCCTTCGATATCAAATTCAATCCCATCTGAAACAGCGTCATCAAGTTGACGGGTAGATGATGACCCACCTAAGAAGTTATTCCAAAGGTAAGTGGCTATTTGTTTTGCGTCTGCAACAGATGTGAGATAGTAGCTTCCTGAAGCTTCTCCAATGGTAAGCATTACTTTTAACCCTTTAGATTAGCATGATTTAATGTCGGTGGTTAAATTGGTGCAGCCATTGATGTATGGATCGCAGTGACCTGAAAGATTAATCATTGGAGTCTGATTGTTTCCTAATGTTGCAAGAAATGCAAGGTTGACATAATCGTAGTTTCTGTTAAGCATGTCTCAGCCAAGGTTCCGTCATCCCCATTTTGACCTCAGTAGATTGAAATAGCATCACCATTGATACCGACTGCCAGTAACAGCACCATCGAAGATAATTTGTAATATGGTATACCATTTTCAAATAAGTATGTATTTGTTAAGGGGTGACTAAATAATGTATTAGTGTGCTTAAATGTTTGAGAGTTTCTGTTTATATAGTACAAGAATTGGCTTATTTGAGTACTTCCAATTACTAAGTAAATTAAGAAATAACCACCTTGAAAGGGAACTTTGTTAAATCCTTTTTAAACAGAAGTGCAGGATTGATTAAATTCATTGGTGAGCTTTTGTCGATAGCTCATGTTTGTCAATTGTTTTGTCTTTTCTTGGTGTATTTTACATATAAAATGAGGGGCATTTCAAAGAAAATCACTTTATGATTTTTCATTTAGGGTATCAAACGGGTTTGACCGTATGCTACTGTCATTAACTTGTGTTCCATCATACTTTATTCACACACTTAAATTTTTGATGCATAATTTCTTTAAAAGAAAGTATGAATAAGCAGGTAAGGCTCGGGTCACCATCTCAGGAACAAAATAACTCCATATTTTGATAATTGCTTTTATTTAATAAAAAATTAAATTATCATTTAGTTTTACTGTAAACATTTTTAAAATCATTTTATCTCTTATCATAATATTGATGTTTTATATTGTTGTTTGGCTAAACAAGTTTCGGTTGTGTTGATACTGAACATTGTTTCTCCAGATGAGCAGGTTACTTAACGGACTTGATTAACATGGGAAGAAAGGTAAATTGTATGGAATGCAACAAGGACTGAGCTTCTACAACACATCTTCTTTGATATAAGGAGCTTAAAGTCATCCACTTTAGTGTTCTTTTTATCAAATAGTTATGGATTCTATAGCTTCCTTGAAAGTTAGGAAAAATATTGACATCACCACATGTAGAGTTGCCAATCAGGTTATCGAGTAGGTTAAGGTTCTTATCGGGTTGCCAAAAATAAAAACAACTCGCAACCCAACCGTATAATTTATCACAATATCTGAACTCTGATAAGAATTAGCATTTGTTCAAAAAAAAAAAAAAGGAACTAGCAGTAAACTGAACGTGAAAATAGTGAGTTGTGAATTGATCTTTTTACGTCTAATCTTTCCTACTCCTATCTCCTATTATAGGTGATCAAGAATCAATTGATAGTCTAACTGTATAACACATAAACTCCCTAAATATAATGCAAATATTTGCCAAGAAACTGAATTGATAAGATGTTAATTCGAACAAGTTGTAGCAGTGTTCCAAAATTCTTAGAAGAAAGAAATATTTAAATGATCAACACTACAATAAAAAAAATGTCTGGTATGCACCATTAATAGACCCGTTAATAAAGATTAAAGATGTAAGACGTGTGCAATGGAACTAGGGTCAACCCATAAAGTGAGACTAGAAGCAATCGCGACCAACCCAAAGACACTTACACTTCTTTTACTTACTTTTTTTTATACGTATTAGGTGTTTATGGAATGGACGTTTTGTAAAAGTGTTAGAATTTAGAATGGTCACTACATGTATTTGCTTCTCAAGACAAACATATTGATGATCAAGAGTCAATGAACGTTTATTACACAAATATTTACAAGCATTGTATTTTATACTTTCAGTCACTTTTAATGTTTCGTTACAAGAAAATTTCATAGTGTTTACGTTCGTATTACTTTATTCACGTACTAACCCTTTTTTAATCAAAACCCTCTAAAATCCCGTGGATTCCACGGGTCTATAAGCTAGTACACAAATAAAAGACGTGTAAACAATAAGAGTTTACACAATACTAAGCTAACAAGTCTTGCAACGTTGTGTTGGAAACTTGTAACTTTTGATGACCTTGTGAGCTTCTTTGCTACAAAGAGAAACTTCACATTAACAATGTTAAGAGGTTAGAAGAAAAGATGAGTGTGTGTGTAAAATATGATCTCAAGAGGTTAGCTAAAAATCAAGTTATGGCTTGGTATTTATAGCACAACATTCTGCATGCTTGGTGGATCAGGTGGAACCCTCAGATGGGTTCCGCCCGTGTACCCCCAGGGTACCGCCGGGTCTGCAGTAGGTTTTTGCAATAACTCTTCAAACCAAACAAGGTCTTGTCTCATAACTCCTAGCAACCAAACAATGTCTCATCACTTAAATCAAGTCAAACATGAAACTTGTAAGCAACAACAAAGTTAGTCAAACACATTTCTTTCCATAAATACATGATGACAAAACTTGCCATAAATGTGATGTGACAATTTCTAATTTAAGAAATAAACTTGTGTTGTGTTTTATGAAATGTAAAATGTAGCAAAAGTCTAGTTTATGCAAGTCTTAAAAACTAAGATTATGTTTTGCTTAGAAACTAAAGTTTACATTTTGTCGTTAACAAAACTTAGCGAAGATCGTAAAATATAAATAACGTTTTTAGGCGATATTTGTATTAACATGGATGATACAAACACTCGCCATTTGACTTTGTGTGTCAATCACTTCAGTTCAACTGTTGCATCACATTAAATTGATTTAACAACCTGACAATTAATTTAGGACACGTAAGGTGACGTTCGAGACATACCTGGTTGACACGTGTCACTCTTAGCCAATTTATTTACCTATTTGACCTGCTATTGAACAAATATAGCAGCTTAGTAAATGAATCATTAATCTTATAAGTATATGAATCAGTTAAAATAGATATGTGCACTGGTAAGAATGTGCGCATTTTTGATCTCATACGAACATAAGCCTTGCAAATGAGAGTAAGGAGAATCCGGTAAATTGTTAATATTCATATCTTACTCACTATTCAGCGTCTTTTGATTGCGTCGTTAGCTGCGTTCTCTGTTACCCAGACCTGAACAACAAAGAAAAAGTGGAGCCTGAATTTGTGAAATAACTTGAGAAGCGAAAAAGGAGCTTTTAACTTACTGGTACTGCATTTAGTGATGCATAAATATTGTGAGAAAGAACGTTTTCGTCTTATGTTTCATAAAGGTCACTCTTTGTGGCTTGGTTTGAAACTTTTCCGCTTATATAAGTTTAATATGGCATAATAAGGTTATATAGGCCGAAAAGTTTCAATATAAGTCACAAAAAAGGAGTTTTATGAAACATAAGCCAAAAACCAAATAAGCCATAAGCACCTATATAACCGAAACAAACACCCCGTATTTTGTTGGTTAGACCCACTGTTTTAAAAAACAAATAAACTGTTCCCACAAAGTTTGAGGCATATTACTATTACATTTGGCAAATGCGGTATAATATAGTAATCAGTATAAGAAAGTGATTATAACATAATCTATTCATCGTCAGCAAGTACTCCCACATTCTCAGGAGTAGAGTCATCCTTATCCACCACTACTTCCACCTTCTCGAGTGCCCTACAACCATAACTGAAGATGTCGTATAATTTGATAGCTTCTCCCAATTAGATCTCCTAAAATAAATCATCTGCACTTTTCAGAAACAATAACCGAAATGCTATCAAATTTAATTCACATGTTCTTTACTTTGTTATTATATTAGAGCAGATGGCATGTAAACCAATCACAAAACTATAGACGTTGCAAAAGAAGGGGGCGGGGGCGGGGGGGGGGGGGATGGGGAAGCAACTACAAAGCTTCGTAGACTCCACAATAAAATTAATCCAAAACTTAGAAACAAACAAATACAAACATAAACAACTACATACCTTTTTGATAATCTTCCTGCACCAAATACATATAAAAGTCAAAACCCTGACTTTCTCCCCATGATAAACTATTACTGAATCGCCAACCTTTTTTGATTTAGAAAAAAATAAAGAAACCACTTCAAGTAAATCCTAACCCACCACTATCTCACACCTCATCCAATCATCCTCAAGACAAAGGAACTGCTCTCGATGTGAGATCAGAATCACTACAACGAAAACCCCAGGATCAAAAAACACATTCTCAAACATGGTGGATTGAGAGAGAGGTGGATTGAGAGATAGAGAGGAGGGTGGAAGAAGATGGATGATTCTTCTAGAGCTGACACTGGGCATATGATTATATTAAACCGACATTTGGATTGGGTAGTGTTTGGACCTTTTGCAATGGATCAATGGTAGCCCAAAAGGCCCAGTTATTTTTTGGCGGGAAACTTGCAAAGCAAAACGACGTTGCAGTTTTTGTGTTTTAATATATATTGGTAATGTTGAATAACATGTGATTTTTTATGCAAGTTTAACACAACATAAAAGAACATTTTTTAAAGTGATTTTTTATGAAAGTGAGTTTGTCATTTTATAAAAAATAGGTGGATATAATTAATCATTTGATATGCATAGTCTGTTTTAGTTTTTTTATATGTAAATGATCTCTTATCTTTTTCAAATGGAAGAAGATTTACACACTTCACAAAGTGATTGAGACACTCTAATTAATTATGTTTGGATATTTCTACCCCACATTTAGCCTTACACTTTCACTCCTGTGAGAGTATAAATATCTAAGTATAATTAATTAGAGTGTCATTTACACACTTTACAAAGTGATTGAGACACTATAATTAATTATGTTTGGACATTTCTACCCTCATAGTTAGCCTTACACTTTCACTCCTGTGAGAGTATAAATGTCTAAACACAATTAATTAGAGTGTCCCAATTACTTTGTGAAATGTGCAAATCACCTCTCTTTTCAAATATTCATGAAAGTTACCACTAGGTGGATTAGGGATGGCAAAAAAACCCAAACCCGACGGGGAAACCCGAAACCCGAACTTATTGGGGCGGGGCGGGACATGCTTATCGGGTTTTGGGGCCTTAATGGAGATTCTTATCGGGTTTGGGGCGGGGACGGGGCACATTATCCCCGCCCCGCCCCCGCGCCGAAACATATACTTATACATATACATATATCTATATACCTAAAATATTGTGCTAGTATTTACGTACTAAATATAATTCTCTAATTTTTGTTAATTTTTATCTTTGTAATATTTCAAAGTGTGGTCATAAAAGCTTGTTTTGTATCATAATATTCTAAAAAAGTTGTGATTTATTTCAATGCTTAATATATTATTAATGGGTTCTCGATTTTTTAAGTTATTATGTAAAATCATATTGTTAATAGTGTAAAAATAAGAATAAACGGGGAATGACACGAGTATGATGGATCATCGCGCTCAAAAAAGAAAACCCGATAAGACCCCAATGGGGAATGGGGTGGGTTTGGGGGAGCATCTCGCCCCAACGGGGCGCCCCGATAAGATCCCCAATGGGGATTGGGGCGGATTTGGGGATGATTTTTGTAATCGGGTTTGGGGATGGGGATGGCTGCCCCGCCCCATTGCCATTCCCGTGGATATCAACAAAGAGGCAAACTGGTGTAATGAATGACACATCTAACTGAAGCAAGAAGAGTCGTGGAGATGATGTTGGATACAAGGTGTTTTTGGATATTAATTTATTGATAAATGAGATGTCACAAAAAAACATTTCTAAAACTTGTAGGATAAATACAAATATTAGGGCCCGTTTGTTTTAAGGGTGTGGAATGAGTTTTAGTTTGACAAGACATTGTTTAATTGTTTGGTTTACTCTTTTAAATAAAGGAATGAGACTTGGATGATAGAAAAGTATAGAATGGGTTTTAGTTTGATAAGACATTATTTAATTGTTTGGTTTACTTTTTTAAATAAAGGAATGTGACTTGAATAATAGAGGTGATAGTAGGCCACTTACATTGGTTTCAAGTGGGATTGATTACATTTGTGGGCCATGTCTAATTTTCACTCTTTATTTGTGGACCTTTTTAATTTTTCTTATACTTCCATTTATACTATTTTATTATTTATTTACGGAGTAATATATTTTATTTAAAATTTATTATAAAATATATTTAAATAAATACATTTTCTTTCTCCTAAACCAACTTCAAATCCAAATCCTATACCGAATCTAAATCCGAATCTAACCCCACTTATAAACCAAACGACCCTTAATACATGTAGCACCCCAATTTTTTAGTAATGATTTTTAATATATCTCAAAGCTCCGTTAGTCTAAATGACCTTTCATGAAAATGAGTTAGTAAAGGACAAGGACAAGCTATGTAATTGTTCATAAAACAAGGATTAACTAGGCCAATTCAACGCCACATCAACTTCTCTTTCTTTTTCCAACGTAACCACTAATATAGTGTAATAATACAACCAACACCACGACTCAAATATATCCCACTATGCACAAATATACACCACAAAACACTCTCTCTCTTAAACACACAAAATGAATGAAAAAAAGTTGGTCACGAATTGTGCTAAAAAACCATCAAAAACTCGTGCATTGGGGGGTCTCTAATAATGAAGACACGTTTAATGGGGCGCCACATGGGAACTAAGACGCGTGCAAGGGGTTATTATAATCTCTAGTCTTATGTCCTTCAATCCCATACATACATACCCTATGTCCATCCAAGACTTAAGACTTATGTTTATCCAGAACTTACCTTATATCCATTATGGACGTATGTTCATCCTAGAGTAACTCCATCTCGGGGTTATGTCCATCACAGTTAAGTCAATCTCAATCCCAAGCTTATGTCCATCACGGGGTTACGTCTATCCCAGACTTATGTTCATCCAAGGCTAAAGTTCATTCCATGCTTATGTCCATCCCGGGGTTATGTCTATTACAGGTTTAAGTCCATCCCAAGGTATATCCATCCCGAGGTAATTATTTAGGTCCATTCTGAGCCATATGTTTACAGTATGTGAAATTTTTAAACCGAGCCATGCAACTACAGTCTACATCACTACTCGTATAAATGTTCAAATTCAAATCCAAGTTTCATTAAGTTCAAAAAAATAAATAAATAAAAAATCCAAGTTTCATTAAACAAGCCTTCAAAATTTGAAAATCTAACCCAAGAAAATAACGGGTCAGATACAAAATCCTAGCCCATTAATATATAAAAATCCAACGGTCACAACCGACCCGACCCGATAACCTCCTTCATCTAAACCTTCAAATTTTCCCCAAATTGAAGGAACGTTTTCAGCAAATAATCCCAGAACATAGAGATCTTCACATCTCAGTTCAAGATTTTCAAAACCCATCTCCAAAACCCCGATTTAAAAAAAACCCATATCTCAATTTTTTAAAAAAACTCCCACATGCCACCCATCAATAAACCCTAAAAAAAAAATGATTGTCAGAACATATGGTCGCAGAAGCAACAGCAACAGCCGCAGCAACAGCAACAGCAACAGCTTAAATTTCTCAGACACAGAAGAATCTTTATCCCAAGATTTGAATTTAAATCAAGATTTTCAAAATTTCGCATTCGCATCCCAAGAATCAGTCAAAAACACCCAATTTGACCCATTC
Organism: Artemisia argyi; assembly: GCA_030686995.1. Lineage (NCBI taxonomy): Eukaryota > Viridiplantae > Streptophyta > Magnoliopsida > Asterales > Asteraceae > Artemisia > Artemisia argyi. Next base: position 198,357,417 of record CM060678.1, read on the forward strand.
GAATCTGACCCATTTAGTTTTGATGAAGATACTTCAAGATCAAAGAGACCCAAGATTGAATTTGGAGATAACAAGAAGGGTAAGAAAGTGGTGATCGAAACGACCACGTTAATGGAGACGCAAGAGTGCGGCGAGATGATGGAGCATGTTGATGAGGTTAATTTTGGCTTGGATGGGTTGAGGAGAGGCCAGCCCGTCCGTGTTCGCAGGTCCAGTTTGTTGTCGTTGTTGAATGTTTGTGGGACGTTGCAACAGAGGCGATTGTTGAGGACTCATGGGTAAAATTCTTATGTTATTTCATTAGTTTAAGTAATCTTGGAGTAATATGTAGTATTATGCGGTTTTTGCTTAATATTGGAGCACTCGGTAATAAGTATTCGAGGCTTGGTGTTGCAAAATATACAAGTTAAACATACGCTCTATGTAGGACTTTGCAACAAAGTATAGATTGTTAAGGTTTTTTTCTTTTGTAGTCGTGGTATTCATATTTTTATAGGGATTGTAGAATTATATACGTACTATACTATTATGTGGTTTATGTCAAATTTTGATGTTTGATTAGTTTGAGTTATAGTTACGGTTGCAGTTGTGTAACTCGTATTTTGTTAAGACTATGATATGTTGCTTCTTTCTAAGGGACATAAAATGTAGGATTATGTAAGCAATCTTGGGTACTAATTAGTATTATGTGATTTATGTTAACCTCGTGATATTTGATGAGTTTGAGTTTATGATGAATGCCAAATCTTGGAGCAATTCGGTAATGGTGTATTAGGGGAAATCTGCAAGTTGAACATAGTTTATTTATATTGGCGGACATCATTGAAATTTTGAAGTGGGACGACGACCGCCTGTCGCTGAGAATTATTTGTAGAGTACTATTGGCAGTGATTGGTAGTTATGGTTTTGCGACATTGAGGCAGTGATTGGTAGTTGTGGTTTTGCTACATTGATTAGGTTTGATTAGAGAAGGGTGGTATGGGGTTATGCAAATTGGTTATCTGCTTGTCGCGTTTTGAGGGTTATTGAGAGTGCTTGTTTAAACTGCAGGAGTCTTTGGTTGGGAAATTTACAGGTTGCTTATAATTTCTATATAGTGGCAAGAATCATTGAACTTTGATATCATCCGTATGCATTTATCAGGATATCGATTATAAGATATTGCGTGGTTACTAGTAATAAGCATGATGTTTACTGATAACCTGTTTCTTAGATGGCGAAATTTGTGTGGATGTAGTTTGTCGATCTTTGATACACATTATGAATACGCTGGTTGAATTCCCAACTTTTTTGGCATAATCGTTTATGATAGTTTAAAAACAGCATTGATTATTTTAATGGCGTCTTGTTCTTTTTAGTAGTAGGCTGGAAAATTCCTTTGTCTTGTAGTGTGTGGTTAACAATTAATAATATTTTTTGCAGGACGGCAAGGACGATAATTGATGCTGTATTAGGGCTCAGTCTTGATGACACTCCTAGCAACCTTGCTGCCGCAGCTTTGTTTTACGTTTTGACAAGTGATGTAAGCTACTTTATTAGAAATAGAAGCAACAGAAAACTCAAGCATGTGATTGTTTTATACATTTAGGGGTTGTTTGGGTGTACTTTAAAAGTGATTATGGTTATTATTTTCTGATTATTTAGGGTCAAATTTAAGATTGAAAATTTGTGCATTCAAACAACCCCTTAATGGTAGTTCGAGTACATTATAAAATTTGCGCAGTATGATATGATTTACCAAATGTAGTCGTTTATCTAATTTCAGGGGCAAGACGATTTCCTTTTGGATTCACCTAATTCTATCCGATTCTTGTTAAAACTATTAAAACCAGCCACTGTACGTGCCACAAAAAATAAAGTCACAACCCTTGGTAGCAAACTTGTAGCTCTAAGTAAGGATGTTTCCATCTTTAATGACGGAAAGGGAGACGAATCCTCAGCTGCTGCTTTATTGCAAAAAGTAGAGGAAGTCCTCGTGAGCTGCAAAGACTTAAAGCCAAGAATTGGAAGTGACAGCGAGAAGAAAAGGCCAGAGTTGACTCCAAAATGGATTGCTTTATTAACAATGGAAAAAGCTTGTTTATCTACTGTTTCACTTGAAGGTACTTCAAAATATTTTTCTGCAAACACTTATTTTCTCCATATTAATTGTTTTTTCACCACAAAAAAAAAAAAACTATTGCCTTGTTTATAATGGCAACAACTGTATTAACGACTCTATTAATATAAATCTTAAATGATTTAGGAGGTTGTATGCGTTTGAAATAGGCTTTATGCGGTCCTAAATCTGTTTGCTTCCAGTTTTTTTTGTTAACTGTATTCGGCCCCTTCCCCCTTTCAGCTATGGCCAATTTTTTTGTTTGGAAATATAACATTTTGATTAGATTGGTTTACATTAAAATGTAAATGGGTTGAAATTGTCGCCTTTACTCTGCAACTGCTTATTCTCTCCTTGACAGACAGAAAGTAATATATATCAGCATATAGTAATTCGTATTTATTTGTATTATATCAGAGTCAACTGGGACAGTTAGAAAGATGGGGGGTAACTTCAAGGAAAAACTAAGAGAGCATGGAGGACTTGATGCTGTTATCGACATCATAAGAGAATGTCATGGCGTCATGGAGGTCTGAATTTGCATGTCGATGAAAAATTGCGACATTTCCATTGCTTTTTATAAGTATTTTAGATAGAGCTACCAATTTGCCCATTGTTTCCTTCATTTTGAATGGTATTTTTGATTTTGGACATCAACAAATAGTTGATTTCCGCATGAATACTATGTCAAGTCACATGTTGCAATATTCTTGGAACAGAGACTAATATAGTTATTTGCAGGGATGGCTAGTACGATACTCATCTCCAACACCCGAGTCACAAAATATTGTTGACTTAGAAAGCCCGATTCTTCTATTAAAATGTTTGAAAATCATGGAAAATGCTACGTTTCTTAGTAATGATAACCAGGTAACGCATATCATTTACTTCTTGAGGAGTTAAATCAATTCGTTTCTTGGTTGCAATGTGAATTCAGTTTGTTGTTTCAACTTTCAGAGCCATTTGCTTGGAGAAGAAGATGACTTTGGTTACCGAAATGTTTCTCAGTCTTTCACGAAACTTATTCTTAACGTCATCAAGATCCTCTCGGGTATCTATCTATTTATTTTATATACCAAATGGGCAAATGATAAAATCGTTGTTCCATTTTCTGATGAAAGTAATTTGTATCTTGCTTTGATGTCTAGGTGTATCTCTAATGAAAAGTTCTCCATCGAATTCCGACAGTAGAAACGGAAATAGTCTTTCCAATGGGACTGCTCATATATCTGATCGTCAGTCACAGGCTGACAACAACGGTACTATTTTTTATTTATAAACTTATATGTTGCAAAACGAGTGAGTTGGATAAAAGGGTTGGGTTGTATTAGGTTGACTCACGAAATACCGGTTTTCCTTATTTGTTTTTGAATTTTTATAACTAGTTGATAAATCAAAATGCGAACACTAATATGTATTTATAGTATATATGTTAATATTTTTGAAACATTTAAATATTAAGTACAGAAAAAGTGTTTATTGGTCGACTTGACTCTGACGTACACAAAGAATGACCCGTCTCAATATAAACCTGTTTTGACCCGTTACCCAACCCATCCATCTTGCCACCTCTAGCTGTCATATTCAGTCATTGTATGACGTGTTTTGTGATTTGCAGTCGACAACAATGAGATCATATATATCAGCTCCTCCACTGAAAATGGAAGTTTGGATCTGATCTCTTCCCAGAAGAATTCGAGTACATCTCAAAAGAACAAACAGTTGGGTTCTTCAAAAGCTGACCCTATATCTGGGTTCAATAGTAAATTGCTTAAAATTACAGCAAAATCTTCAACCTCAAGATCGAGCAGTGGTACCTCAAGTAGTTTAAAGAACGGAAGTAAGCATGAGAAAAAGTTAGGGAAAAAATCTGAAACTAGTCAACGTACCAGGCGTGACACCTTTGACTTTGAGGATAGTCAAGATCCTTTTGGAAGTCAGGATCAGGACCCTTTTGCTTTTGATGACGGTGTAGGTGAACTAATGTCAAAGTGGGACTTAATGTCAGGTAAGAAAAACTTGTCTCAGAGTCAGAAAAGCAGTTCGGTTTTTGAAGAAGATGAATATGGCTGCAAAGATATTGTGTTGTTAAGCCAACAAGAATCAAGCAACATGGAACGTCATGACTCTCCTCCTCAAGCTTCTTGTTCACATGTGGTCGATGATGAAAAATTAAATCTTTTGGCTGATTGTCTTCTAGCATCAGTAAAGGTAATTTTTTTATTCTTATTAGAAACTGGTTTTTGTTTTGGAGAAAAAAGATCCTTAATTACGTAGAAAGCCCAAGTTATTATAAATATTAAATGTCCATAATTAAATTAGAAGCCTTACTTTATGATATGAATATAAAAATATCTATGTTAGGGTAGAAGAATATTTAGTATTTACGTCTTATTTGAGATACAAATTTAAAATCTAGGAATGGTCAACTGTTTGAACTAAATAAGAAGTGTTGTGACAGGTTTTAATGAACTTAACAAACGACAATCCTGTGGGGTGTCGACAAATTGCGGCCTGTGGAGGATTGGAGACATTGTGTGGTTTAATAGCTGGCCATTATCCATCATTCAGTTTGTATTTGCCCACTTTCAGCGATCAAGTAGAAAAATCGATTGTTCTCGAGGGCAATAATAAGCGCCTTAATGATCAGGAATTAGATTTTCTCGTTGCTATTCTTGGGTTGCTTGTGAATTTGGTCGAGAAAGATGGTCGTAACAGGTCAATTTTCTTACTAATTTTTATTAATTTTTTAATTACAAACGAAAATTGGTTTTTTTGTTGCTGTTTTAAATAATTCATTCTGATACAAAATGATTTGGATTTACTGCAGATCACGTCTTGCAGCTGCGAGTATATCGATACCTAGCTCAAGTGGTTCGGATTATGAGATTACGGATGTGATTCCGTTACTATGTTCAATATTTTTGGCCAATCAAGGGGCTGGTGAGGCAGCTGAAGAAGGACGGCAATCTGTTTGGGTGAGTGCACTTTCTTTCACGTGTGTTTGTCTGTCAGCTGCAACCTTTGACCCTAAATTAACTTTTAGCTAAATGACCAAAAGGCCCTTGAAACAAACCGTATTTTTACCCTGGTAGAAATTTCTGAACTTTAGCTAAATGTTCAAGATGCCCATGATTAAAGTGAAACTTTCTAACCGAGAGTATTGTTCCGGGCTTTCGGCTTTACTGTTTGACAATGACGTTTTGTTTGTGCAGAACGACGAGGATCCTATCTTGGAGGGAGAGAAAGAAGCAGAGAAAACGATTGTCGAAGCGTACTCTGCCCTTCTTCTTGCATTTCTATCTACAGAAAGGTTGGTTTGACTTTTTAATTTTCACAATATGTTGACTACCTTTCTCTCACATGGTAACATATGTTTTTGACTTTTTACAGCAAGAGCATACGTAATGCCGTTGCCGAATGTCTTCCAAAACGCAACCTATCTATTCTTGTGCCCGTCTTGGAGAGATTCTTGGTATGATTTTTTTTTACCAGTTTAACCGTTTCTGTAAAACTCTAATTCATATTGCACAAAAAAAATTCATAGACAAAAATATTCGTTTTGGCCAGGAATTTCACATGTCGTTGAACATGATATCAGCAGAGACTCATTCAATGGTGCTTGAGGTAATTGAATCATGTAGGATCGTATGAAAGGTGAAAAATAACTGAACAATGTATGGAAAGTGGAACGGTAGATGTTCATCGTGTACAGCTTCAACCTTCCTCAGCAACGAGGGAATCAGATAGGATCATGTTATAGTCTTATTAACCACATTGACTACCATTACATATTTTTCTTCTATATTATTTTTATATTTTTGGTCTAATATTCATTTTATGTAAGGGTTCTATTTTTGTTTTCTTGTATTTTGTTAAGCTGTATTTTCACCATCTCGGTGGTGTCTCTGATGATTCCTTGTATACAAGGTTATGCCTGTACGGGTCGACTTTTAGATGAGTATCTTTTAATGGGTTTGGTGTATTGTAGTTTGTTAGTCATTGCACTTTCTATCAGTGACTTGTGTAGTTTGATTTATGTAAAGTATGGTGTATCACACGTCTTTTGTGAAACTCGAACTTACTAACTTTTTAGCCAATGGCTGTTAGCATGATCTAGAGACACACAAAAAGCGCAAGGTCGTGTGACAACTATTTACGATCTACCAGACTTGGCATGATTTATATAGTCGCAATACATTCGAAATTTGAAACATTGAATTGACCATTTCATGAACTAGCTTTATTTTAATAGCCCAACGTCTTATATAAAGATAAGAACAGAACATGATAGATGATACAACAGGCAGACTTGAAATCATTCGTACATTATTCAAATGGAAAAATTACGATGTCGTCACAGGATCAGCTATTTAAGCTTACTAAGGAACGCGAGAATCAGCTGGTTTATTTTATCTGGAAACTGTTCTTGAACGAAATGACTTCCTTCGGGTACATATGCTATCTCCAAATCCGACGCGAAGTGTTTAACCATACCACTCTTCACATAGTCATCCACTCCCGGGAACTTGAAGAAGTAATCCTTCTCCCCAATGATCAATAACATCGGATTCTTAATCACCGGATCAGCTATGCCGTATTCTTCCTCCAGTGATCTACAAGAAAAAAAATTGTGATTATTATTGTAGTAATATCATTTTGGTAATCAAGATTATTGGCTTACTGCATATGCCATCTCTAGTTCTTTTGGGTTTGTGGCTCAAGCCAGTGAAGTTACCTATAAGGAACTTTGAGTGCATTAAGGAAACCAGATTTCTCGTATAAAGCTCCATAGGCCGAAAGATCTTCCTCAGTGAGCCATGATGGTAAAGGGGTAGATGGCTCGACTATATCCATAATCTCCTGGTTTTCGCTTGCAATTGGGATTTCGTTTCTAGAAAACAATATGTATATGTTGCGAACAACTGTTTTAGCATCAAGACGGCCAAAATCAGCTTCAGCTCTTCCAGGTTCCTAGAATTACAGCAGACATAGATTTTTCAAAATTATCATTATCTCAATACAAATAAACACGCGATATTAGAGCCTCAACGGAATTGACTATAAACACGTACCCTCCATCTATTGATATAGAAACCTTCAGGCAACTCTTTAAGCCACCCTGGAGGTCCCGGGGGCGAATGTGGTATTCCAATCGATATAACTCCGTTTACCCTCGTCGGATACCGGAGCGCAAACATATAAGCTGGTCTTACCCCAGCATCTTTGCAAACTAAAGAAATCTAGAAACAATTAACCAAAATTTGAATCTATCAATAACTATATAAAATGTGACAAAAACACTATAGATACTAGATAGTGGTACTATAGATATCACCAAAAAGTATATATATATATATATATATATATATATATATATATATATATATATATATATATATATATATATATATATGAGATATATTAAGTAAATTTGTACTTCCATATATTGCCTAAGTAGTTTTGTGTAAGCAAAATACATGCATGGTTAACAAACTAAAGCTTGTAGTTAATATATACCTTAGGTATTCCTAGCAAATCAACTATAGCTAGAAGATCATCCACGATATCCGAGAAACCAAATTTCTCGGTATCTGGAGGTGGATCTGAAAGTCCATAGCCTCGACAGTCGAGAGCTATAGCTCTATAACCAGCATTGGCGACATCAATCATCTGATGTCGCCAGCTGTACCATATTTCTGGGAAACCGTGGACAAACACCACCACGGGTGATGTCTCGTTTCCTATCTCGGCTATGTGAACCTTCAATCCATTGGCTTCAACGAACTTATGAACTATTTGATCCATTGTTGCTTGAGTTTAAATCTTTAGATTAAGTTATCCTAGGGGATTATAACAAGAAGAAAGTCAACATAGTGTAACTGTCGGTTAGGTGACCACATAATAAATAATTGAAACAATGATAAAAAATAAAAAAAATAAAAATAAAAATAAAAAATCTATTTTGTAATTCTATGGCAGTACGAGTGGTCTAGTGATAATAAGCAGAATAAATAACTAGAATGATAAAACATTCACATATAGCACCAGTGGTCTAGTGGTAGAATAGTACCCTGCCACGGTACAGACCCGGGTTCGATTCCCGGCTGGTGCAATCCAGTTATAGGGATATATATTTTTTTTTTTTTTTTTTTTAAAATATTGATTTACGTTTTTAAATATTTACATGAATAAAAAGGCTTAAAACTTTGTGACCATGTTTATTGGATAATTTTTAATGAAAAAAATTAGTATAGAAAGACTGTTATGTTAATTTTTTTTTGTGTCTGCTTTTTTGGCTATGCGATCATTTTAGAACAAAGAAAATAATATTTTTACGTATACCTTAAATACTAATGACATTAAATTTTACAACATTTTATGAACTACATGTCACATGAGACATCTTCACTAAATTTGGTTGTTTTGAGCTTTGCAGTAACGGTTAAAGCACATAGCTTGTAACAACTTTTTGATTAACAAAAAAAGAATTGGTTACGGTTTAAGCTACTAGTTATAATTCCCGCGTGCATGCAAGTGTTGTTTTTTTTTTTTTTTTTTTTTTTTTTTTTTTTTTAATTTAATTTAATTTAATTTAATAATAATAATAATAATTATTTTTAAAATTTTTTGAATAATATATTTTTATTTATTAAAAAACAAATAATTTAATATATGTTTTGTTTGATTTATGATTTTTAATTATAGTTTTTTATTATTAAAGATAATCATTTAAAAAGTTTAATTATATTGTTAGTTGCATCTTATCTGTATATTTTATATTTATCTTCTACTTGTTTAGTATATTAACAAAACGAATTTATAAATTAAATAATAATAATTATTATTGTAGTAATAAAAAAATAATATATATATATTTTTTAAATACGAAAGTCCCTGTTTTATTATATAAAAGATATAATAGATGCATACTTTTTAAAATGTATCATTATGGTACGTGTACCAAAAGAACTACTCGTCTAATCTTTTTAATATCTTACTGAAAAGAAAATTTGTTACTTTATATAACACTCTCTAATATTTATGTAAGTCGGTTATTATCCCACATATATTGTAGGTTTTTGATTTACATTGTTCTATACACCTTGATTAAATGTCTTACCTTTGAACTATCGAATTAACATATTTTGATACTTTAGTAAAAGGAATTAGGTTTGATCCCACATAGGTCATTGAAAAGAAACTCTGCTAGGTTATATACTGAGGTTGATATTAGCTATGCAAGTTATGATAAATATTATGTTGTTCTTCTGTGTTACTCTTCTTGTGGTCAGGACGGACACATGATTTTCAACAAGGTGTTGCACATTTTATTTTTATTTTTATTTTTATTTTTTTCTATTTTTTTTCATAAGTACCAATAAAAAAATTTCAACGTTCTATAAATTGTAAAAATAAAAAACTATTCAATAAAGTACCTTTTCTATTATTGAGTTAGAAATGAAAAACTAGTCAATAAAGTACCTTGTCTATTATTTATGACCTCTTCGACATTTCGAGTCTTAAAAGCGCTTCATCACGTCTTCATTTGTAACCTTAGCAAAGTTCTTTTTCTATGTTACAAACTAAAGCGTCGTTCATATAATTGTCACCCATTATGTTGCGGAGATTTATCTTTATAAATTGCATTGCTGAAAACATCTTTCTACGGTTTCAGTTGTCACAGGCAAGACTAAAGAAAGCTTCAGTAACTTATAAAGAAAACACGTCATCACCAATATCTTAAAGAATGGAATCAAGTACCTCATTACCAAAACATTCACATATTTGTTTATGAATTTTTGGAGATGTTAAACTACAATTCAAAGGAGCTCGTGCTACATCTATCCGAGTTTCCTCATTGTCATTTGCAAGAAAGTGATACAATTCTAAAAAAAGACCTTTATTTAAAGAACTTATATTTTTCATCACGACCGTGAAAGGGACAACCACCCTTCAACAAGAATCCATAAGTCTTAATCGATAGACACAATAGAATTCGATAATCACTTATCTCTTGTCCAGTTTGCTTATTAAAGGCAGCAGAAATAGATTATTTTTTCTTCATTAAATTTTCATATCTTTGAAGTGCTTTGTTGTGAAAACTATTAAGTTCACCCACATGGTCTTTCAAACTTGTCTTTTTACTCCAATTATCAAACCCCTGTACCGTAAAAGCATCATCGACACCATGATCTCTAACAAATAACAACACAAACAATATGCTTTGTCTTTTTACACTATATTTTAACCAACGAAACTCATTAAACCAAGTGACAACAAAACTTCTTTTCTTAGTCCCGACCATTTTTGTTGGAAACTTGTGGCCCCTTGGTCGACAAGGACCTTTATCCCAATACATTCGCCTTATTTCCTCTACGAAGTTAGGTCATAACTATAGATGATTGGCCTATCTGATGGATCCCATGGAAGATCATCTAGTTTCATATTAATTGGTGCTGAAGAAGCTGGAGTAGGTTGTGAAATATGTTGTGGAGTAGGTTTTGGAACTGGATCTCCACCTCCACTACAACTAGGAACATTTTCCCAAAGCTTTCTATATTTTTCCATAGTTCTTGAAAAATGTTTAAACACAAATAAGCAAATAATCATACAATTAAACCTTTTGTCGTTTAAATGGTTATGATATACACTAGTATAAGTACTCATGAAAGTGTGAAAAAAAGGCTCTTAACATGCTTGTAGTATTCAAAACCCTAAAATAAAAAATGACACTAAATCATAAATCTAAATTACATTCTATGGGAAATTTTACTCCTTTTCAAACAATAATAAAAATATTTTGTGATAGAATGATAGCTATCTTTTGATCTTGAATTATGGTGGAACCGAACTTGAATCGTATGAATAAGGTCCCACAAAGGAATAGAGAAACAATTGAGTCGATAATATTAAGTGGGTAACTTGTATGGTGAATGCTAGATTTAGTTAATGGGTTTACTAATCATTCGACTTTGTATTTTTTTACAATTATATTATTGGGCCGGTATTGAAGGAAACAACACCAGTAAGTTTGTTACAAGTTGAAATACAGAAATTGAGAGAGAAAACTAAACTGTTACAAAGACTGAATAATTGCAAATGAACTAGTAAATTGGTATTTATACAAGAGGAAAGTGATAGATGGTGAGTTGAAGTTGTAACAGCTTTTCCCTCCAAAGCTGTTATTTGACTTTTGACTTTCTAATTTTGACTTCTGTTGACCAATTGACTTTTATTCATATCATTAACTTAATAATATGCTTGAAATCCTGGAAGAAACCAAAGAAAAGTAGGTCAGAATTGAAGGAAACAACACGGGTAAGTTTTTACGTTTAGTCATTATCCTACAAATATGCTTTGCAAAATTTAGTGGCTTAACTTAATAATATGAATGAAATCCTAGAAGAAAACAACACAAGTATGTTTATATTTCTTTTTGAATAAATGTATGTTTTTGTAAGATGTTATTTGGTTTACACAATTAATTTGTATATTTGATGATAATGAAGTCGCAATGGTTGATCCTAAAAGATATTGTTTTTTTTAATTGTATTGACAACTAGTTATAATGCCCGCGCACGCGCGGGTTTTTTTAAATTTTTTGAATCATATATTTTTATTTATTAAAAAACAAATAATTTAATCTTTGTTTTATTTGATTTATAATGTTTAATTATAGTTTTTTATTATTAAAGATAATTATTTAAATTTTTTAATCCTATAATTAATTGCATCTTATCTATATTTTTTGTATTTATCTTCTACTTATGTTATGAATAAATATAAAATATTACCTAATAAGAAAATAATCTTTTTTTTTTAAATAAAATTATTACTAAATAAGGTATGAATGCATTTTTTGAAAATGAAAAATTACCAATAGGGGTTTTGTTTTATTATATAAAAGATTTATTTTGATCAGCTATGTTTATATTAGCATGTTTTAACTGATAGCAAACTTTATACTTTTAATCATTATCCTGAAAGTATGTTTGCAAAATTTAGTGGCTTAAGTTAGAAACAACACGGGTTAGTTTATACTTTTAAGAGGGGAAGGTGTCGCCACCACACCGGACCTGGCTCGTTGAAGCTCGCCAGTTGGGAGCTCCTTGTGCAGACGACGAGCATTTGTTCTGACATAAAGCGAAAGAAACGTTGACAATATTTATTTTCAAACGGTTAGTTGTGAAGAGGTGGACCCCAAATGAGTAAGTTGATGTTAGTTGTGAGTGAGGAGGAGATTAGTTGTGAAGAGGTGTTAAGATGATGTATCACCCGTGAGCCCAAAATGAGTAACTTTAGCTCGCCACCATACCTCCTCTAATCATTACGGCAAGAAGTCAGGCTACCTACAATCTTTGACAACTATACACTATAGTACTATACTATGCCAATGTTTTACTTGTTTCATTTTGTCTATAAAAGGTAGACAAATGTATTAATGGTGTAAATTAAATGTACCATTGAGCTAGAAAAGCAAACAAAGTTTTATCAAAGTTTTTTAATCGAAGAATATTTTTGAGTGATTTAATATTTTGTCGAAAGATATTTTGTGAGAAATATATTTATGAGAGTAACATCTCATATATCAAACACTCGGCGATGTGAACCTTCAATCCATTGACTTCAATGAACTTATGCACTATTTGATCCATTGTTGCTTGAGTTTAACTCTTCAGATTAAGTTTTCCTAGTGGATTTTAACAAGAAAAAAGTCAACATAGTGTAACTGTACAGACCGAACGTTGCTGCAAAGTACAGTAATACATATACATTTTTTCTTATTGCGATGATTACAGATAATTCTAAATATTTTGATTTACTTCTTTAAATAATATTTACAATTGTGCTATCAAACATAATAAATAAGTAAATCAACACCAATTTGGTTGAATCCACGCATGAGGGGCGGCAAGATATCTTGTTCCAAAGAAATTCCCAAAATTTTCTTGGATGTCTTTGTTATCAAAGGTGTGATACCTGCATGTTTCAAGTGAATAGAACACCATATTCCCTTTCGGCGATGACAATCTTGGAAAGTAGATCTTGTTCTCCATCTCTGGAATTTTGGCTTCAATGCAGATGGGTGATGCACTAGAAATAAAAATCATATATTTCCCTAAACTATCTATTTTCACCCATTCATGTGTAGTTTCATTTAACTTAAATACCTCAACTAATTCTCCAAACTCGCCCACGATAACTTGTAAGAAATGATGTTCACATCTTACTAGGAAAGACTGCCGGAAGGATGTGCAACAGCTTGTTGGCGCTGGACATACAGTACGCCCCCAACAATAATATTCTTTTCCCATCTCTTTATAAATATCAAGTCCTCCATTGGCTTTCATAGCATAAAGATCTAGGCCATTTAATGTAAAAAATTGATAATCATCGCCATCAAAATCCAATAAGACTATATGCCAGTATGGTTCCCCAGCAGCTACAAAATGGATGAAAACACAACGTCTAGTTAATGCAACAACCATACAGTCAGGAGAAGTGGGTGGTGCTGATAAACTAAACATCTTGGTAGAATGTACTTCTGGAAGCTTGCGGATATCACTTGTAAAAGGGTTAAAAAGAAGCAATGTATTATCACGTTTCAAAATCAGCAACCAACCATACCTCGAGCACTTTATCTCAAAAAATTCACCAATCAAATCTTGAGGTGTTTTTATAAAATACTTGTCACCAAACATGGGATCTGTAAAAGTGACAATGCCTCTATGTTTGCCGAACACCATCAGCCAAGGTGAAAGTAATGAATACCTCTCTAAGGCTTTTCCATTTTTGCATTGTATCAAAGGGGCTGTTAAATGACAAAGTTTGCATGTAGATCGGAAGTTGAGATATTCAACACCAACACAAAACTCCATAACAGTTTCCAAAACATGAAGCGGAATATTGAGCAGGGGTGATTCATTTTCATCCATGTCTTTTTCTTGTTTTAGATCAGCATCGTCATTTTCTAACCTACACAAGATATGATTATCAGAAAAAAAAAAAAAAAAAAAAAAAAAAAAGAAAAAAAAAAAAAAGCTACTAGAAAATTATATATCTCTTTTATTTTCATTCGAAAAACTAAATAGAAATAGTAATAAAAAACTTTTAAACCAAAACCAAACAACTCCGTAAAAAGTCACGAAAAGAATAAAAACAAGGTAACACTTTAGAGAGATGAGACATGAGTTTACCTATTTTACTTTTAGATTCATTTAGTTAAGTGATCCTATAGATGTATCATAAAACTAGAAATAATATTTCACAAATTTAAATAGAATGATTTGTTTAAAAATTTAACCTGCCTATTTTGCCACTATAACATGTCCAACAATAAGCTGAAAGGAATACAATACCTGGATTCGTATCCAACACATGAGAGGGGCAAGCAGTCGACACCAGCACAAAACTCTTTAATCAGTTTTAAAACACGAAATGTAGAATTGAGAAGGTGAGATCCATCTTTTGTGTTATTAATCTCAACCTTGTGATCACCCTTTACGACTATTTCATCGCCTTTGTCCTTTTCTTGTTTAAGATGAGCATGATCATCTTCTAACCTACACATAATATGATTTTCAAGAAATTTTTCAAGCTGGAATTAAGATGTTGGATAAATGTATGTATGAATGCTATACAATACCTGGTGCATTCAAGCATTGCCCACGACGACATGTGGTTTGTTTCTGCGACACAAGGTATAGAAGATACGGAGATGGTTTGATCCTTGACATGGTACGAGTATACGATGTTTCCTTTGTCGCCAAGAATATGTATATAACCCCCTGATTCTGATGAGACAATTGTATGAGTGGCAGATAGTGGCGTTAAATCAGTCGAAAGTTGGATGGATATTATAGTTTCTTTGAGGTCATCCATTTCTTCCCACACCTTACTATTCATGTTGAGTTTAAACAATCTCACATCACCAACTGATAAACTCGTCTCGTCTTTAATACCTATACCAATGGTGAAGAGTTCTGTACTAGATCCTTCCAGAAAATTTAGAGCGGCGTAACCAGAGATGGTTGGATAAGGGAATTCCAAAATTGGCAACAATGTTATCATAACTTGTCTTAATTTCTTTCTTTTATGATACTTAACCCTCATTTTAATCTCCACAAGAAGTGTACGAATACGCGCTTCAGGTACTTTAATGTATGCATAAACTCTACCATTGCAACAAGTGAGAGAATATAAGTAACCATCATCGAAACCTGTTATGCTCCTTATTTGTTTAGCATATGTCATTTCGGTCCATCTTAATTCCTCTTTTCTACGTGTGTTTGGGAAGAATGAATAGCTCCCAAGCCTACAGTACACCAAATTGCGCTTGTTGGTTCTAGTTAATAGAAGAACGGAACTAGGATGATCGGGTGGGGCCGACAGGCAACAATATCTGATATCATCATAATCTCCTTCTGATCCTTTATGATTCAACGGAGGGAGATTAATGATCTCACTAGTAATTGGGTTCCAAAGAGACCATGTGACATCACGGTTGGAGGAGAGAAGCGCCCAACAGCCAAAGAAACACCCTCGGATACGTTGTCCGAGTAACTCTGGGATTTTGCAACGATAATTAGACAATGGGTCATGTAAGTTGAAGAAAGTATGAGCTTGTGCGTCGTCTTCTTCAGCTTCCAGGTTTTGAGCAACAAACCATTGATATTTAGGAGATAAGGGAGGCACTACCGAACAGCTAGAAATCTGTTTATGTTCCAATGAATGCATCTGAAGCAAATTAATCGTAGATAGCAAGTCATCATCTAACAAACATAATAAACAAACATAAAACAAGAAGATGACATATGTGACTTGGCAAAACGTTAACAAAATAAAACCAAGTACAAAAGACATAATAAACAAATTAATCGTAGATAGCAAGTCATCATCTAACAAACATAATAAACAAACATAAAACAAGAAGATGACATATGTGACTTGGCAAAACGTTAACAAAATAAAACCAAGTACAAAAGACAGAAAAAAGGTCCAACATTTATCAGAATCAAAGCATACAGGATACTCCGTATTAACTAAAACGTTAACATGCTTCTTTAAAATGGGATCATTGGCTCATTGCAAAACATCACGAACAGACAACAAATAAAGCAAATTAAACTCAGAAGTAAATCGCATAAGAAGATATATATATACCTTGATACGATGACAACAACATCAAATTACTTGGCAGAACCTTAGTACGTAGGATAAAAGGAAGTGAGGAATACCAAAAAAAAAAAAAAAAGTAAGTTTTTTTTTTTTTTTTTTTTTTTTTTTTTTTTTTAATTATTATTATTATTAATTTTTCAAACTATCATCGAAAGCATATGAAACATACAAGAAGAGCAGTTGAATATGGATCTTTAGAATAGATAACAACAATATATGCAGCATAGATAGACATAAAAGCAAACAAGTAGATCCCTAGATGACATAAGTGACAACCAAAAAGAGTACAAGTAAAAGACATAAGCAACTGTAAAAAAAATGCACAAGTTTGGATTTTTATCATAGAAATCAAACATCAAAATCACTTGTTGGTACCAAGACTAAAAAAAGTTAACAAACATTGGATTTTATAAGCACAAATACAGTCTCCCGAGATCCAAAACAAGCACAATTAACCTAAAAAAGATTAATACCTGAAGAACGTACAAGAATCTTGATTTCAATAATTAACCTAATTTTGCACAATTTTTTTTTACTTATAGGGTTTTTATTATATATGATGAAGTTTTGAGATTCATCCAAGATTACGGTTTTAACCCTCTTTCTCAAACTAAATTTTCTAAAGGCTATCTTCAAATTTTGAAATCTACCGCCTAAAAATGTTCTGCTTCGCAAGTCGACCGCCCGGAAAACAAAAATGGTTCTTCATGTGGAAGGATAAAATTAGCATTATACTTGTGCGTTCATCGTGATACAGTTTTATATTATACAAATTAAGGGCCCGTATGGTTTGGTTTGTAGACTGTTTATGATTAGGATTTAAATTTAGATTTGAATTTAATATAAGAAAGAAAAAAATTATATTATAAAAAAATAAATTGTTATTTTATAAATTTATTACTAAATTAATTATAGAGTAAAATACACTGGTCCTTGAACTTGCCCGTAAACATCACGTTTTGACATAATTTGGGTTTTTCGTTGCCGTGAGTCCAAAACTTGGGATTTTGGTGTCTTTGGGTCCCTTGACCCGTAATGCTCAGGTCAACGCCCTATTATATGTCCTCAAATCTCGTTATCCGTTTTGTTTTGAGGGTTTTCTCGTCTTTTTAGCGTGACGACTTTTTTTTTCTCTCGATGTACTATGTAGTAGACTTCTATTCCCACCATGATCTCTAATATAACTAAGTCCTGTACTAATTGCTCATCCCCAAACTTATTTTGGAAGCCTACCAAAAAACCTAATGCAATGTCAGTCATGAAATCTAATAGTCTAAGTGACAAATTAAAAAGCCCCAACCTTCGATTTACTCTATGGTATATTAGATTACATCCTTTTTTCGATGACCATGAGAAAGAACAAAAATCTGCAGACAGGAGACGTGGTTGTTTTTTTTTTTTTTTTTTTTTTTTTTTTTTTTTTTTTTTTTTTGCTATAAAACATACAAATAAATTAGTAAACTAACACCAATTTGGTTCGATCCACGCATGAGGGGCGGCAAGATATCTTGTTCCTAAGAAATCCCCAAAATTTTCTTGGATGTCTTTGTTATCGAAGGTGTTATACCTGCATGTTTCAAGTGAATAGAACACCATATTCCCTTTCGGCGATGACAATCTTGGAAAGTAGATCTTGTTCTCCATCTCTGGAATTTTGGCTTCAATGCAGATGGGTGATGCACTAGAAATAAAAATCATATGTTTCCCTAAACTATCTATTTTCACCCATTCTTGTGTAGTTTCATTTAACTTAAATACCTCAACTGATTCTCCAAACTCGCCCACGATAACTTGTAAGAAATGATGTTCACATCTTACTAGGAAAGACTGCCGGAAGGATGTGCAACAGCTTGTTGGCGATGGACATACAGTACGCTCCCAACTATAATATTCTTTTCCCATATCTTTATAAATATCAAGTTCTCCATTGGCTTTCATAGCAAAAAGATCTAAGCTTTCTAGGCCATTTAATGTAAAAAATTGATAATCGTCGCCATCAAAATCCAAAAAGACTCTAAGCCAGGATGGTTCCCCAGCAGCTACAAAATGGATGGAAACACAACGTCTAGTTAATGCAACAACCATACAATCAGGAGAAGTGGGTGGTGCTGAGAAACTAAAGATCTTGGTAGAAGGTACTTCTGGAAGCGTGTGGATATCACTTGTAAAAGGGTTAAAAAGAAGCATTGTATGATCACGTTTCAAAATCAGCAACCAACCATACCTCGAACACTTTATCTCAAAATATTCACCAATCAAATCTTGAGGTGTTTTTATAAAATACTTGTCACCAAACATGGGATCTGTAAAAGTGATAATTCCTTTATGTTTGTCAAACACTATCAGCCACGGTGAAAGTAATGAATACTTCTCTAAGGCTTTTCCATTTTTGCAATGTATCAAAGGGGCTGCTAAATGACAAAGTTTGCATGTAGATCGGAACTTGAGATATTCAACACCAACACAAAACTCCATAACAGTTTCCAAAACATGAAGCGGAATATTGAGCAGGGGTGATTCATCTTCATCCATGTCTTTTTCTTGTTTTAGATCAGCATCGTCATTTTCTAACCTACACAAGATATGATTATCAGGAAAAAAAAAAAAAAAAAAAAAAAAAAAAAAAAAAAAACTACTAGAAAATTTTATCTCTCTTTTATTTTCATTCGAAAAACTAAATATAAATAGTAATAAAAAACTTTTAAACCAAAACCAAACAACTCTGTAAAAAGTCACGAAAAGAATAAAAACAAGGTAACACTTTAGAGAGATGAGACATGAGTTTACCTATTTTACTTTTAGATTCATTTAGTTAACTGGAGTGATCCTATAGATGTATCATATAACTAGAAATAATATTTCACAAATTTAAATAGAATGATTTGTTTAAAAATTTAACCTGCCTATTTTGCCACCATAACATGTCCAACAATAAGCTGAAAGGAATACAATACCTGGATTCGTATCCAACACATGAGAGGGGCAAGCAGTCGACACCAGCACAAAACTCTTTAATCAGTTTTAAAACACGAAATGTAGAATTGAGAAGGTGAGATCCATCTTTTGTGTTATTAATCTCAACCTTGTGATCACCCTTTACGACTATTTCATCACCTTTGTCCTTTTCTTGTTTAAGATGAGCATGATCATCTTCTAACCTACACATAATATGATTTTCAAGAAAAATTTCAAGCTGGAATAAAGATGTTGGATAAATGTATGTATGAATGCAATACAATACCTGGTCCATTCAAGCATTGCCCACGACGACATGTGGTTTGTTTCTGCGACACAAGGTATAGAAGATACGGAGATGGTTTGATCCTTGACATGGTACGAGTATACGATGTTTCCTTTGTCGCCAAGAATATGTATATAACCCCCTGATTCTGATGAGACAATTGTATGAGTGGCAAATAGTGGCGTTAAATCAGTCGAAAGTTGGATGGATATTATAGTTTCTTTGAGGTCATCCATTTCTTCCCACACCTTACTATTCATGTTGAGTTTAAACAATCTCACATCACCAACTGATAAACTCGTCTCGTCTTTAATACCTATACCAATGGTGAAGAGTTCTGTACTAGATCCTTCCAGAAAATTTAGAGCGGCGTAACCAGTGATGGTTGGATAAGGGAATTCCAAAATTGGCAACAATGTTATCATAACTTGTCTTAATTTCTTTCTTTTATGATACTTAACCCTCATTTTAATCTCCACAAGAAGTGTACGAATACGCGCTTCAGGTACTTTAATGTATGCATAAACTCTACCATTGCAACAAGTGAGAGAATATAAGTAACCATCATTGAAACCAGTTATGCTCCTTATTTGTTTAGCATATGTCATTTCGGTCCATCTTAATTCCTCTTTTCTACGTGTGTTTGGGAAGAATGAATAGCTCCCAAGCCTACAGTACACCAAATTGCGCTTGTTGGTTCTAGTTAATAGAAGAACGGAACTAGGATGATCGGGCGGGGCCGACAGGCAACAATATCTGATATCATCATAATCTCCTTCTGATCCTCTATGATTCAACGAAGGAAGATTAATGATCTCACAAGTAATTGGGTTCCAAAGAGACCATGTGACATCACGGTTGGAGGAGAGAAGCGCCCAACAGCCAAAGAAACACCCTCGGATACGTTTTCCGAGTAACTCTGGGATTTTGCAACGATAATGAGACAATGGGTCATGTAAGTTGAAGAAAGTATGAGCTTGAGCGTCATCTTCTTCAGCTTCCAGGTTTTGAGCAACAAACCATGGATATTTAGGAGATAAGGGAGGCACTACGGAACGGCCAGAAATCTGTTTATGTTCCATTGAATGCATCTGAATCAAAAATTAATCTTAGATAGCAAGTCATCATCTAACAAACATAAAACAAGAAGAGCACTTGAATATGGATCTTTAGAATGGATAACAATAAGAATGCAAACAAGTTAAAAGACATAAGCAATTGTAAAAAAAAATAAAAAATGCACAAGATTGGATTTTTATCAAAGAAATCAAACATCAAAATTACTTGTTGGTACCAAGACTAAAAAAAGTTAACAAACATTGGATTTTTATAAGCACAGATAAAGTCTCCCCAGATCCAAAACAAGCATAATTAACCTAAAAAAGATTAATACCTGAAGAACGTACAAGAATCTTGATTTCAATAATTAACCTAATTTTGCACAAAATCTCACATTTAGGGTTTTTATTATATATATATATATATATATATATATATATATATATATATATATATATATATATATATATATATATGACAAAGTTTTGAGATTCATCCAAAATTACGGTTCTAACCCTCTCTTGCTCCCAAACTAAATTTTTCTAGCGAGTATCTTCAAATTTTGAAATCTTTTAAGATAATGATCATCTACTGCCCACGGTGTGGAGCTTTTTAGAGCGTGAGCAATGAACATTTTGATTTCTAGTAGTCGTAGAGAGCAGTAAGCTTTGCTATGTTTTAGGAATGATAATTTTTTCAATGCTTTTTTAAGAAGTGGTGAGCGATGAACGATGAGCTGTGGATACTGCTCACTACTCACTGCTACTGCTGAAATGCTGATCATTGCTACTTTTAATAAACACACCCTAAATATGTTCTCACTTCGCAAGTCGACGACCCGATAAACAAAAATGGTTCTTCATGTGGAAGGATAAAATTAGCATTATACTTGTGCGTTGCATCGTGGTACAGTTTTATCTCATACAAATTAAGGACCCGTTTGATTTGTAGATGGTTTATGAATAGAATTTAGATTTGGATTTAATGTAAGAAATAAAAAAAAATAAATCATTATTTTATAAATTTATATATAAATTTGATGTTAAATTAATTATATTTAAATGTAGCAAGAAGAGAGAAATAGAGAGAAAAAATGAGTTGGTCCAACTTTTGTTATAAAACGCCTTTAGACCCTAATCTTTAATAGATCCCTCAACATTTGGATTTGAAGTATTAAACCCAAAACCAAGGTAACCCTCAAAACAAACTGGCCCAAACATTTACCAACACAAACACACTTAAATGGTAAAACTTTATCTAAACACTACTTATATAAAAATAAAATTATCAAGCATATTTTACGACCAAGTTAAACATAATTCTTATATTAAATGTCACTAAGATACTAAAAATTAAATAATACAAGTAATAAAACATATTATAACTAACTATTCAAATAAAAAAAACAACAATTTAAGAAATACAAATTATAAAGCTAAAATTACAAAATATTTTTCTTTATATTATATTCTACTGCACATATATATAATCCGCTTCAATTTTTTAAAACTACATGTATCTAAAACAAGGTTCGATTCGAGTAACCACCGGTAATTAAAAATAAAAACCAATATCAAACCGCGATAAGAGGGTTTATCCGATTTCTGGTTTTTTCGGATTCGATTTTTTTTTTTTTTTTTTTTTTTTTTTTGCTGTTTCAGATTGAGCGGGTCGGCTCGATTTTCATAGGTTTTTTTAACATGTATCCATATAACTTCGCCAATGGTGGCTCAAGTGTAAAGCTACCGCTTTAGGCTCCAAAATATTCAAGGTCCCTGATTTTCAAACACGCTTTATGAATATATAGTCGGTCACATATTTTCTTAAGGTTCTTCTTGAGGTCTCTGTATTTAAAAGCCACCAATTAACAAAACAACTAAGAATATTAGGGATGTTTGCTTCATTTTTGTCTATTTTACAGGTCCATATGATCAGGTCTTCTTTGTGTTTAAGAAACACGACTTGACGTCTTGACCCATTTTTTCATTATTACAAAATGGTAAACTAAGCTCATTTATTGCTACAAATGCTAATGTAGCCAACACTGAAATAAACATGAACACCAATCTCGTTTGTTTAAGTGGTCATATTTTTCGGTTGTTTGGTTAAACCTAAACATTACAAACACGAACGAGCCTCGTTCGTATTAGTTAGGTTATTTAGCGCTACTTATAGATTATCATACAAAACGACGTTTGTTTTTCTTTCGCATATTTAGTTTTTATCTATCTTCAATCAACTCTCAGATTCTCATTGTGTTTTTGGTTTAAAAGTTAGATGTTTCAATAATTGGATGAAGCAAAAAGCTAATATTAAGCAAAAGAAAGAAAAATCATCGAAAAGACCTCATTTTTGGTTTCGCTTTAGGCCTACAGAAGGATCGAGCCGCCCTTGAACTTAGCTTTATAAAATCCAATAGATATTTTGAACGATGAAAAAATATTACTCACTAAGATATTTATTATTATAATTGTATAACGAGAAATATTGTCATTAGTTAAAGAGTTTAAATACATCACATGAAATTTTTAATAATTTATTGTTAAAACGAACATAATAAATTAAAAGGGAGGTGATATATCCACGGCACAATTTACTTCACCCACAGAAAAATAATGTCTTTTGACATTTGTGCCCTTACAACCCTTTTCTTGTCTCTCTTTATCAATTGGCAGCCATCATGGCATTAGCACCAGTGTCTTCCTTCTTTTATTTCCCACATATGTGGTATTGTATGTCACCATAATCACCATCGCATATCATCTCAATAAAACTGGGGAAACAAATACTTCGCATAATTGAAAATAAGTGCTTCAAAATGTGAAAATAGTCAATACACTAAAAGAAACCAGAAATAGATCTAAACTCAAACATGGAAGTATGGAACATGAAATTCAAAGAGCCAAATATCACTATAAGCAATAATATTCAGTAAGCTACAAATTACAAACGCCATAAAACCAAGTTAAATGCATATATAATGTACTCTAGAAACATACTCAGAAGCCAATATCACGTTTTTTTTTATGTAAGCATTGGTTTTAAATCGTTGCCTTATTTGTTAGTTTCATAATTTGTGTTGATAAAATTCTAGGGTGATAAAGATGACGAATGAGAGACCAACAAATATGCAAGAAGATGGATTTTGGTGAATGGAAACATTGTCAAGTAGAAGAGAGAGGGAAACATGGAAAAAGTCAAACAAGATAACGGATTATAATTAGATTTGGCTAGCAGGGTAAAATGGTAAAACCACATAAATTTTCAGTGTACAAAGTAATTTCTTCCGTGAATTTATCAGCTCCCAAATTAAAATACATGATTCATCGAAGATTTTTTATTCTGAGTACCGCCGCCGCAACGTGCGAGTACCCTGCTTTTATGTCGGTTATCATCCCACATATATTGTAGGTTTTTTATTTACGTTTTTCGAGTACCCTGCTTTTATGTCGGTTATCATCCCACATATATTGTAGGTTTTTTATTTACGTTTTCTATGCACCTTGATTAACTGTCTTAACCTTTGAACTATCGAATTAGCATTTTTGGTTGTATTCTAGCTTCAAAACGAAGGTCAAGGCAAATAAGTTAACACATATGCCATTTTGATATACTTAAGTAAATGGAATTAGTTTTGATCCCACATAGGTCATTGAAAAGAAACTCTGCTAGGTTATATGTTGAGGTTAATATTAGCTATGCAAGTTATGTTGTTCTTGTATGCTATGCTTTGTAACTTTCTTTTTTCTCATACTACATCATGGCTGTTTAGAAGAGTTGGTTTTTACAAGGAAAGTTGATCGGTCATTTAAGTAATTATTTGGTCGGCTCTATCAAATCATAAGACGCTCATTTTGAACCCCATATACGCTTGTTATAAGTCAAAATTTTGGAATCTACTCTTAAAAGAATATAAAAAAATATTATGAAATGGATTAAAAAACGACAAACAGTATACGTTTATACAATGGTCTATTGTTTGATGTGAGATTTATGGCATCTTTTTTTGTATAATGTGTTTATTAACAAATTTTGATTGTTTCCTATAAGTTTTTGACGATCCTTTAGTTAATAAGCAATACACTCCGTATAATAATAGTGACACGATACTCCGACTACTGAGTAAAAGACAGTCGTTCGGGTAATCTGAATAGTCAAAACCTGATCCGTTTACCCTCCATATAATAATGATTTAGAACCATTTTGGTTCCAAAAACTGGACAGTTAACGACGCTTGGACTTTGGACCAATGAATTTGGTATATTAAAAAAACTACGAAACAAATGGTAATGTGTGGATACATAAAGGAGGCAATGCCTAGAATCAAACATTTGAAACAGAACACAATGTACGAAACGAAAACTTGGATATGCGAGTTAGTGACTTTGATGTCAATCTTACATTTTTCAGATGAAGCAAATACAAAACGAACCCACATGAGGATTATGATCAGCTATGCTTATTAAGGAACGCGAGAATTAGCGAGTTTATCTTGTCAGGAAACTGTTCTTGAACAAAATGGCTTCCTTCTGGCACATATTCAATCTCTAAATTTGACGCAAATTGATTAACCGCTCCACTCTTTATGAAATCTTCCACTCCTGGAAACTTCAAGAAATAATCCTTCTCCCCAAGGATTACTAACATCGGATTCTTGATTACTTGATCTTGTATGTCGTATACTTCATCCGCTGACCTATAACAACACAGTTTAAAAGAAACCTAGTTCAGACGTCGTTTAAACAAACCTCGTGTACAAAAGACCTTCATTTTTTTTTTTTTTTTTTTTTTTTTTTTTTTTTTTTTTTTTTTTTAGATGTTGCTATTGCGTTCAGGTTACTTATGAATGGGTTGATTCTTGCTATGTAAAAACTTTAGATGGTTGAAACCCGCTGGATTACTGAATGGTTTATCTATGACACATTAACCATTTTCAGAGAAATAAATATTGAGAGAAAAAGTCATTTGGGTCAACCTAGCTAACCCAACCCGTATCAATGTCACATGTTTTGACCCAATTACTCCCACAAATCCACTCTTTTTTTTTTTTTTTTTTTTTTTTTTTTTTTTTTTTTTAAGTTTGTGACTGTGAACACGAGACCTTCTAATGACTGAATCTGATACATAGCGTTACTGGTTACCTGTAGGGAACTTTGAGTGAATTAAGAAAACCAGATTTCTCATATAGAGCTCCATAGATCGAAAGATCATCCTCAGTGAACCAGGAAGGTAAAGGTGTGGACGGGCTGACTATATCCATAATCTCTTGCCCTTTGCTCGCTACTGGAATCTCACATCTAGAAAACAAGATGTACACATTTCTTACAACAGTTTTAGCATCAAGACGGGCAAAATCAACTTCAGCTCTTCCGGGTTCCTAACACAAGAAAAGTAATTAGCAAATGATTGTTACATTCAAGCGCAAGTGGACTTGAACCTTTTGTGATAAGTACCTTCCATCTGTTGATATAGAAACCTTCAGGCAGTTCTATGTGGAACTTACGCGGTCCAAAGGGCGTATGTGGTACACCAAGCGATACAACTCCTGCCACCCTTTCGGGGTAGAGGAGTGCAAAGAGGAAGGCTGGTCTAACCCCAAAGTCTTTTGTGACAATGAAAATCTAACACCACAACAAAATAAAATTGTTATTGAAGTTTATGATCACGAAACAAGTTGTATCATATACATACTTTGAATAGTTATGTGATATTCTAACATTGTCATTAACTTATTCATTTTGGGAATGTCAGTTGCACATCACTTTTTTCTCCCACATCATGCGTTTTGTTGTAAATTCATGATCCAGAGATTAGTGTAAGACAAAAAATAAAATTAAATGATGTGCGTTATCTTAAGGATAAAACACAGTTTTGCAGACGCATGATCAGTTTCTCAAACGCATTATCTGATTACTAAGTTTTTATCTACTAGTCAGATTGTCCAATTCACTCGGAATGTTGGTAGAACTGAGGTAATCTTTGTTAGAGTTTGACAATCAAAGTACACATATTGCGGAAGCTAGGATCAAGTAATAACACGTATAAAGATTAACTAAAACATAAATAGAAAACATACCCGATGCACTTCAAATAAACCTTGATTCTTGTACAATTAGATCAATGATAAACCCCTTACCGTTTTGTTTATCGATCTCTTGATAATTACTAAAGTAAGTAATTACCTCGTTCTTGTACACACAAACTACCAACGAATAAAGGTTTGATGCAAGTAAACAAAACACTTAATTTGCTTATGAAAATTTCGATCCTAAAACCCTTATGGGAGTGAGGATCGATCGACCAAGAGAAGAAACAAGGAGAAGAAAACTTTAGGGTTTTGTGTGTGTGCACAAGAGATGTGAAACCCTAATCCTTGGCCTTGTATATATACTAGGTGATTCCTTGGAGCACAAGCAAGGGTGGATCGACCCATGGTGTGGGCTTCGACCGGCCTAGGCACCCTTGGGGTGTTTCTAGATCCTTCTTGACTCCCAAGTTACACTCTAGTCCTCGTTCTCTTATCCCTTAATAATAATTAATACTTACGTTTAATATTAATGATTATTTAGTCCCTTAAGTGTTTATAAATATATATATACGATACATTTAACATATATATATTTATTTACATTATTCTTGTTTGTAAAGTGTGCAATCCCGAGGTCTCGGGTTCGATACTAGACATTTACTAATTAATATTTATACGTAACTTTTAACAGCTCCCACTCGTATATCTATTAATAGTAAAATGACAATGGTTAGCGTCTTGCAACACTCCAATGCCCCTAGTTCGACCTGAGCTAGGTTTCCTGGAAAACCTTTAATGATTCATCATTATTATTATCCTTTCGCCTCTAATACTACATTAATAAAGATGTGAGGTTCTTTATTAAATTCTGTTTCTCGTCTCTTTATGATTGAACAAAATTACCAAAACATCTGAACGTATTCCAGATAGACTTTGGGCGTGGCCACGCAAACATTTTGTCAACCCTACGAGGGGCCCAGCAGTATTAAACTTCTGAACAAATCAGAAGGAGCGAATTCTCTCTTGACTACAAGAATAACCCATGAACTTTGCAACATTCTGAAAACAACCCTTATGACTTCCAATTACGGTAAGCGGTAGATTGCTCCACAAAATGCACTACATCCATGACACTTATCTGGTATCTCAAGTCTGAGGATAACTATTAAATATGATTCTCACAATAAATTTAAATCATATTGTTGGGATAAGTCCAATACTCAATTCATTGAATATCATGTGAAATTGGTATGACTACGCATCAATATACTTTCAAGTATATCCTAAACCAATACTCAAAATTGTCTTAGTTTAATGATATTCCCATATCATTAATCGACAACGGACTATTTAGAATAATAAATTATTCACGGATCTTAAACATGCAAATATAGGATATATTATTAATAAGACAATGAATAAATAAACATAACCAATATTTTATTTCAGTAAATATTAATAATTGTACATTACATCCTTTATCCAAATACTAATCACAAATGGGCATGAAACTATCAGCTAATTTAAGTCCTATTCCTTCAGCATGCTTGTAAAGCTTGGTGCCAGGTAAAGGCTTTGTAAATTGATCAGCTAAGTTTTCATCTGTGTGAACTTTGAGCATTTCGATTTCACCTATCTCAACTTGTTCTCTGACATAGTGGTGCTTAATCGGGAAATGTCTGGTGCCTCTCATGATTCCAGGTTCATTGGCAAATGTAATTGCGGCTGAGTTGTCACAATACATTTTTATAGGTCGCTGAATCGAAGGCATAACCCCAAGCCCTGAAACAAACTTCCTAATCCAAACAGCTTCCATTGCAGCTTCTGAAGCAGCTATATACTCACTTTCTGTAGCAGACATCGCCAGTACACTCTGCTTTTTGCTCCTCCAATCAACAGCTCCTCCATTAATGACAAAGACATAACCCGTCTGAGACTTCGTATCATCTTTATCACCTTTCCAAGAAGCATCGCAGTAACCTGTTACATCAAGCTCTGCAGATGGAGTACCCCCATATACTAAGAACATCTCTTTAGTAGCCCTAAGGTACTTAAGAATATTCTTAACAGCAGTCCAGTGTTTTTCACCTGGGTTCTGCTGATATCGACTGGTTAAATTCTGAGCAAACGCAACATCAGGCCTTGTGCTTTTTACCGCATACATTATAGATCCCACAGCCGAAGCATAAGGGACTCTCTTCATGCGTTGCACCTCTTCGGGTGTTGAAGCACAAACTTTGTTGCTCAAGCCATGTTGCTCTTGCATCGGCAAATATCCTTTCTTGGAATTTTGCATACTGAATCTCTTCAATATTTTATCAATGTAAGCACTTTGGCTTAATCCAATTAATCGCTGAGATCTATCTCTATATATCTTGATTCCCAGAATAAATGCAGCTTCCCCTAGATCTTTCATAGAAAAACAACTTCCAAGATATTCCTTAACCTTTTGTAAACTTGGAATGTCATTCCCCATGATCAATATGTCATCGACATATAATATAAGGAAAATTACATTACTCCCACTAGCTTTGTGATATACACATGGCTCATCAAGATTTTGAGTGAATCCATACTTCTTAATTTCACTATCAAATCTTTTATTCCATTGTCGTGATGCTTGCTTTAATCCATAAATGGATCTCTTAAGCTTGCATACACGATCTGGGAATTCTGGATTTACAAACCCCTCAGGCTGCGCCATATAGATGTCTTCATCTAGGCGACCATTTAAGAAGGCGGTTTTGACATCCATTTGCCAAATCTCATAGTCATAGTAAGCGGCTATGGCTATAAGAATCCTAATTGCCCTTATGTCAGCTACAGGAGAAAAGGTCTCCTCATAGTCAACACCTAAAGTTTGAGTATAGCCTTTAGCTACCAAACGGGCCTTATAGGTGTGTACAATGCCATCCATATCAGTCTTCTTCTTGTAGAGCCATTTACTCCCAACTAGCTTGGCACCCGGAGGTAGGTCTACTTCTTCCCAGACTTCATTATCTTTCATGGATTGCATTTCCCCATTCATAGCTCCCTGCCATTTTTCCTTTTCTGGACTATTCATGGCAGCTTTATAACTTGTAGGTTCATCAAGATCCCCTATCAAGTTGTCATCACACTCCATGTTTAAACATAGACGTGTAGGAGCCTTCACAGATCTTGAAGATCTGCGAACGGGAATCACTTCAACTTCTGGTGGAGGACCTAAACTTTCAGGTTCTTCAGGAAGTTGGCTAGTGTTTTCAGAAGGTGTCACATCTTCATGATCGTCTTCCAGATCATATACTCTCCCACTGAATTCTTGAGATATGAGCTCCTTTTCTAAGAAGTCTCCATACCTTGCAACAAAAACCTTGTTTTCAGCTGGGTAATAAAAGTAGTAACCCATAGTTTCCTTAGGGTAACCTACGAAGATGCACTTTACAGATCTTTGTTGGAGTTTGTCTGCTGAGTCACGTTTAACATACGCCTCACAACCCCAGACCTTTAGATAAGACAAGTTAGGAACTTTCCCAGTCCATACTTCATATGGAGTCTTATCAACCTTCTTTGTTGGAACCATATTTAAAATGCGAACTGCAGATTCCAAGGCATAATCCCAAAACGAGTAAGGAAGAGTTGTTAGATTAAACATAGATCGTATCATATCTTGCAATGTACGATTCCTTCTTTCAGATACACCATTTTGTTGTGGAGTATATGGAGAAGTAAGGTGCTGGACAATTCCCTCCTTTGCTAAGTAATCTATAAACTCTTGACTCAGGTATTCACCACCTCTATCGGATCGAAGAGCTTTAATCTTCTTTCCTAGTTGCAACTCTACTTCTGCTTTAAACACTTTGAATGTCTCAAACACCTCATGTTTATGTTTAAGTAAATAAACATAACCATAACGGCTGTAGTCATCCGTAAATGTTAAGAAGTAGCTAGCACCTCTCCTTGACACATGTCTAAGTGGTCCACACACATCTGTGTGAATAAGACCAAGTAGATCATTCGCCCTTTCAATCCTATTTTTAAAGGGTTTCTTAGTCATTTTCCCAGCAATGCAAGATTCGCATTTATCAAATGATTCATCATTGATCTTTTCTAAAAGCCCATCATGTTGCAGCTTTTTCATGCGATCTTTGCCAATGTGAGCAAGTCGACAATGCCAAAGATAAGATGAATCCAGACCTTTCTTGATTCTCTTATTGTTGATGCTATACATTGAATTATTTTTAACAAAAGCTTTATCATTATCATTCATATCAATTTCAAAGACACCATTCACAGCAATAGCATTAAAATAAAAAACACCATTTAAAGAAACCGAAATTCCATTGCTAGAAATAGTATGCTCAAAACCAAGGTTCAACAAACATGAAAATGAAATTACACCTCTAACAATTGACGGTGCATAATGACAATTATTTAAAGATAGTACTAAGCCCGAAGGCAACACTAAATCATAAACTCCTATAGCTTCAACTCCTGCATGCGCTCCGTTACCAACGTGCAAGAATTGTTGTCCATAGGCCAGCTTTCTCTCAACTCTAAACCCCTGCAAGGTATTGCAAATATGAATGCCACATCCCGTATCATATACCCATGAATTCAATTTAGGAGTAAGAGTGAATAATTCAATCATAAAGAACGCACCTGATGAACTGGGGTTACCAGCTTCATTCCCCTGCTTCTTGAGTCGCAAGTCATGAATATAGAGAGGACAATTGCGCTTCCAATGGCCCTTTTCATGACAATGGTGACATGCCTGATCCTTCTTGTTTGGTGGATTCACCTTTTTCTGCTTAGGCTGATGTTGCTTCATCTTGGGTTCAGGTTGATAGGCCATGACCTGCTTGCCTTTGTTAACCTTCCCTTTGCCTTTGTTCACATGCGATTTCTTCTGGATTCTCCCACCATGAATTGCCAACACTTGCGGGGTAGGATTCTTGACCTTGGCTGGTAGACTTTTCTCATACTCAATAAGCAATGCGAGTAATTCAGATACTGTCTTCCCCGAGCAGTGCATATTGAAGTTCTGCACAAAACCAGCAAAGTCCTTGTTAAGGGACCTGTTGATCAAGTGCACTTGCACATTGTCAGGGTAACCAAATCCAATTCTGTGAAGCTGATCAAAAGATTCCTTCATCTCAGTCACATAATCTTCAACTGGTTTACCATCACCATGCTTGCAGTTATGTAGCTTGTCCAATTCATCATACAATTCAACTGCTGGTGGTTTCTCATAAGATTGCCTAAGAACATCAAGCATATCTTTTGGGAAAAAGTACTCAAACTTCTTTTGCAATTGAGCACTCATGCTAGTGAGCATTAAACAAGCAACCTCATTAAACTTAGCATGTTCCACCCTCCATGCCGCCTTGACTGCTTCTGGTTCAGAAGCAGCAGGCTCAGCTGGGCATTCTTCGGTCAAATAGTCCATTTTACCGGTCGACCTCAAGACAATTCTAAGTGAGCGGTACCAATCATTGAAATTCTTTCCAGTCAGTTTCTCTCTCTCAAGATGACTCTTGAAAGCAGAAATCACAGATGGGGTATCGGGTTGAGCCATATCTACAGATAAAAGTTCAAACATTAGTATTTTCGATAATAAATATCTTCAAGAAAATAAAATACCCATTAGTTATATTCATATAACCACCAAAATTTTCTTGAAAACCTAGGATCTAACTTTACATAGTTCCACCACATCAGTTGATCTGCTAGTGGTGAAAGTACAAAAGATAGTAATCTGTCGAACAATAATTGGCAAACAAGATTTCCAATTCCTAGATCATTATGGGAATTACATCAAATTGATTCATCAATTTGCCTTGTAAGCATGTTTCATCCCATCTCATGCCTTAAGTTCTAGGTCTCACGCACAACTTAATTAAGTCGTCTACCTTAGAAACTGTAAAATTACAATTATGGTCTCACGCGTTAAAAGAATTTTACCTTGTTATAGTAATTTAGCCTAGGTCTCACGTTTACTAAATTAAAATTCCAAGTGTTTCTTATAGGTAGATGGCATGTAACTTAAATTATAAAGGGTATTTATTTTTGATATGTCAATCAAAATATGTACAAAGATGCATGCACTCATCTTTATAACATAAGTTTTCATAAAAACTTTTTATATCCAATTCGTGAAATTAATACACAAAGTTTTACTTGAGGTTTATGCCAAAACCCTAAGATGACTTTCTACAACATATGATTTTAAAAGTAATTCGTTTAAGACATATTCAAGATTGTGATAACCAAGGCAGACTCTAAGGCTCTTTTCTAAGCCTTCAAATCACGGTTATGAATATCATCTTAAAAGACTTAATTTTAAAAACATATTTGCACAAAACATCATTCAAGCAAAAGTTTATGGATTCAATCTCAAAATAGTAATAAAGTTTGAATTTTGCTAGTCTCGACTGGGAGCTGATTACCGTGCGAATCGGACCACGATTGTCAATAAGACCTTGCAAGATTCTTACTTTATCACTTTAGGGTTTCAAAATTATTAGTCCATATTATTTTCTTTTATGAAAATCACCCTTTTTATTGCTTACATCAAGTCAAACAATTAAGAAAACAATAAAACAAGTAATTTAAAGAAAATAAACAACTAATAATAAAACCTGAAACAATTAGCCACATGCAAACCATATTAAAAGATCCTAATAAAATCAATTCTAGGTATAATTATGCATGTAATCACCTAAGGCCTTCCCTTCTTAATGGAAGTGGAGCCACATACATTGACGAATCAATTGCGTAGGCCAAAGATAATATACACACCACATAGCATATAAATTGATTTTAATATATATGGAGTCTTCCCCAATTTTAGATCTATTTAAAACATGTGACATAAATAAACAAACAAGATCCATGACTAACATGCATGTTTCGTCACGGATTAACCTAACAATTAGCACATAGGTCACAAGTATGTTCACAAAAACCGGTTTAGACCTAGGGTTTCTATATGATTATTATATAATCAAGAAAACCACAAACCCTAATTAGGGTTTTATAGTGGAAATCGACCCCCCCCTTAAAATTAGGGTTAGGGTTACAAAAATTTTTAAAAAAAAATTTAAAGAAAACCCTAGAAAAACATGTATCTAAAACAATTAAAGATCCGATTTTTATTACGTTTTAGTAATCAATTACATGTTATCCATGGCTCGTGATGCCACTGTTAGAGTTTGACAATCAAAGTACACATATTGCGGAAGCTAGGATCAAGTAATAACACGTATAAAGATTAACTAAAACATAAATAGAAAACATACCCGATGCACTTCAAATAAACCTTGATTCTTGTACAATTAGATCAATGATAAACCCCTTACCGTTTTGTTTATCGATCTCTTGATAATTACTAAAGTAAGTAATTACCTCGTTCTTGTACACACAAACTACCAACGAATAAAGGTTTGATGCAAGTAAACAAAACACTTAATTTGCTTATGAAAATTTCGATCCTAAAACCCTTATGGGAGTGAGGATCGATCGACCAAGAGAAGAAACAAGGAGAAGAAAACTTTAGGGTTTTGTGTGTGTGCACAAGAGATGTGAAACCCTAATCCTTGGCCTTGTATATATACTAGGTGATTCCTTGGAGCACAAGCAAGGGTGGATCGACCCATGGTGTGGGCTTCGACCGGCCTAGGCACCCTTGGGGTGTTTCTAGATCCTTCTTGACTCCCAAGTTACACTCTAGTCCTCGTTCTCTTATCCCTTAATAATAATTAATACTTACGTTTAATATTAATGATTATTTAGTCCCTTAAGTGTTTATAAATATATATATACGATACATTTAACATATATATATTTATTTACATTATTCTTGTTTGTAAAGTGTGCAATCCCGAGGTCTCGGGTTCGATACTAGACATTTACTAATTAATATTTATACGTAACTTTTAACAATCTTCTGTTAAATGTGACAAATGTCTAAGTAGGCTGTATTCGTGTGTTAAGTTTGTTGTTCAAAAAACATGCTCCCTAGTTCTCAAATTATTTGTCCAATTTTTCTTTTGGGGTTGTCCCAAATAAATATTCCACTACTAATAACAGATACAAAATTTTGATTGAGTCTTAAAGTTATTATCACAAAATCTTTTAAAAAAAACATTAATAAATTACTCTAGTTAAGAGTAAAACTATTATGAAAAGAAAAGAAAGAAAACGAAAAGTAATCATTTCTTTTTCAAAATTGTGTGTATTTTGTAAGATGACAACTATTTTGAGACGGAAGATCTATAAAACAAAAAAGTTCCAACAACTAGTTTTCTCAAAACGCAACATGTCTCCATAGTAGTATATTTTAACAAAAACCAAGCTGAAAGTAGGGGTGAGCCACTCATTAAAAGCTCGAAACAAGTTGAGCTTAGACAACCTAAGTTTGGGCTCATAATAATTGAGTAGGAGCTTTATGAGTTCAAACGAGCCGATCATAAGCTCTGATAAACTCGGGCTCAGCTCGACTTGTTCCCAAACCTAGTTAAAAAGTTACAATAAATAAAGAAAATTATAATAGATGAACCATGTTATACACCCTCCGCTCCAAAATACATGTTTACTTTTTTATTTTGTGATGTTCCAAAATTTAACCAATTAAAATTGATTTCATAAGGTAATGATGACATTTGATTGGTGAAAATTATACTGAGCGAGCAGGATTTCTTAAAACTTTGTTGAATATGAAAGTGAACATTTATTTTGATACGGAAAAAGTAGAACATTAGTCAATATAATGTACCTTATCAATAGCTAGCAAATCAACCAATGATAAAAAAAAAAAAAAAAAAAAAAAAAAAAAAAAAAAAAAAAAAAAAAAACTTTTAAACCAAAACCAAACAACTCGGTAAAAAGTCACGAAAAGAATAAAAACAAGGTAACGCTTTAGAGGGATGAGACATGAGTTTACCTATTTTACTTTTAGATTCATTTAGTTAACTGAAGTGATCCTATATAGATGTATCATAAAACTTAAATAACACTAAACATTTCATATTTAACATTCCATAAA
Organism: Artemisia argyi; assembly: GCA_030686995.1. Lineage (NCBI taxonomy): Eukaryota > Viridiplantae > Streptophyta > Magnoliopsida > Asterales > Asteraceae > Artemisia > Artemisia argyi. The sequence goes on from CM060678.1 coordinate 198,393,049, forward strand.
TGCATAATCAACATTTTTTTTTGAAGGTGACTTTCAATTTTATTTGGTTTAGAGAGTCACACCTGCCAAAGACAGGCCCTCATCCACCACATACCCAGACTATGTTGTCTTAACCGGGCCACGCTGGCGTAGTGGGGATTCAACGACTTCCGCCCGGAAACCGTTCTGCCTCCACACGAGAATACTCGCTGGAGTAACAGCCGGATGAAAACCGGGGCCGGCTCGGATTCAAGTCTCCGCAACATTGGCTCAAAGACTCTCCTCTTCATTGCCTAATATCTCCGGAGCATATGGTCCACAAGTGGACCACAAGTGAGGACTTCCCGAAAGGTCACCCACCCGGTACTACTCCCACTTAAATAACACTAACCATACCTCGACATTTAATAAACACTTAAATAACACTAAACATTTCATATTTAACATCACTTACCCCTTTTATAATGATTAAAAGTATATATTTATGGAATATATGAGTTCATTAATTATCATTTTCATAAATTTGGAATGCTTAAAAACAACCCATAGGGTTGTGTTTAACAAAACCCAACTAAAAATCATATCTATAATACTTATAATACATCTTTTACAACTATTTAACCACAATATACAATCTAATTATGCTTCAAAAACATTAAGCTTCCAAAAAATTTGATTAAGATGGTGTATACATGTCAAACATTTTGTATCAAGAAGTTGTTCGTGTAAAGTAAAATATAAATGTGTGTATGATTTTCAATATATGGTTTATATACATATATTGTAAAAGGCTTTATCATATGAATTTGTAGTCTCAATGTATGTTATTCATTGCACTTTATAAAATATCGCTAAGCATTTGAAATACTGATTATTTGTCCGTGACTGACATGAAGACACGCCTCTAGATATTTGATGTCGTTAATATTTATTTTAGGGTACCGCCGCTGCAACGCGCGGGTACCTTACTAGTTTCACAAATTTAAATAGAATGATTCGATGGATTAATTTCATATATCACCCTACTTTCATGATTAATTTCATATATACCCAAAATGCAAGTATTGAATTCATAATGTACAATGTTTTTAATGCATGTTTGGGTATATATGAAGTTTTCAACTAAAAGGAGGGGAGATATGAAATTGTCCCTAAAAATTTAACCTGCCCATTTTGCCACCCATAACATTGTCCTATAAATAGCTGAAAGGAATACAATACCTGGATTCATATCCAACACATGAGAGGGGCAAGCAGTCGACACCAGCACAAAACTCTTTAATCGTTTTTAAAAGAGTAAATTACATGAATGGTCCCTGTGGTTTGACGAAAATTTCACATACCGTCCCTCAAACTTAAAAGTTGCATGTATGGTCCCTGTCGCGGCCAAAGAATAACATGAATGGTCCCTCAGACTAACTGTCGTTAGCTTTTTCTATTAGTCCATTTGCACTGTTAGTCCTTTAACGACTGTTTGCAACAAACAGTTGCACCGTTAGTCCTTTCATACATTTTTGTCTATTTTTATATGTTTTCGTCCGTTTTCGCCCATTTTCTTAAGTTTTCATCCATTTTTCTTACGTGTTTGTCTGTACGTTTTCACCCAGTTTCATACATTTTCATCCGTTTTTCTTACGTTTTTCCAGTTTTCATACATTTTTGTCTGTTTTTATACGTTTTTGTCCGTTTTTATACGTTTTCGCCCATTTTCTTACGTTTCATCCGTTTTTCTTACGTTTTTTGTTTGTTTTTTCTTACGTTTTTTTTGTTTACATACGTTTTTGTCCGTTTTATACGTTTTAACCCGTTTTCTTACATTTTCATCCGTTTTTATATGTTTGTATCCGTTTTTGTCCATTTTATACGTTTTAACCCGTTTTCTAATGGTGCAAATAGACTAACGGAAAAAACTAACGATAGTTAGTCTGAGGGACGGTAGGTGAAATTTTCGTCAAACCACAGGGACCATTCATGTAATTTACTCTTTTTAAAACACGAAACGTAGAATTGAGAAGGCGAGATCCATCTTTTGTGTTATTAATCTCAACCTTGTGATCACCCTTTACGACTATCTCATCGCCTATGTCCTTTTCTTGTTTAAGATGAGCATCACCGATGTATTTTTTGTACTATTTTTTTACTTTTTGTACTATGAGGCAACCCCCGTAGTTAACTAGAGTTTTATTTCATTCCTAATTGACCTCTTATTAAAGAGAGTTGATTTGCACACTCTCACAATTGATTGACATACTCAAATTATGAGTCATTTATACCCTTACTTTGTGAAAATAAGTAAAAATGATGTGAGAGTATAAATGTGAAGACACTCATAAAATTGGATGGGAGTCTAGGCACGATCTGTGCTACAACTCCTTTCTGAATACAAAAACTAATTCGATGAAAGATAAAAACATCACTATTATTATTATTATTATTATTATTATTATTATTATTATTATTATTATTATATTTGTTTAAACCTTTTTCTTAAAGCCATTTTCACTTACAAATGAACATGGGTCTTTGCCAAATTTAAATTGTTAGTTTATGGTGTTTCAAAGTGTTCCTGTGGATATTTATTTTTGTTATTCAAGAAAAAGCTTTTGATTTCATACTCATCTTTAAGATCTAGTTTGAGAAATCAGATATAGATACACAACTAAGAATAAGAAAGAGAGAATTCATGTTTAACGGTATGTCAGGAATAACATTGTATTTTTTGTTGAATGCTTCATATGATGACAAGTGTCAAATTAGGAGCATTAGATCTATTTGTAGGCGCAAGTAGTCTTTGTTGATCACAACTCTTTATATCCAACTTCAAACCAAAACAGAGCTTTAACGTATATAGGATTTAAATTATGGTGTCATTTATATCACTATATCCAACAAGAAAATTTTGACCAACTTTTTAACTTTTATACCAAGCTTTACAAACTAAACATAAAAGATGCTACTATTCATTAAGATCAAACAACTTTTTAACTTTTGTACCAAGCTTTACAAACTAAACATAAAAGATACTACTAGTACTATTAATTAAGATCAATCAAATTTTTGTCACTCTTCAAAAGCTTTTCTTCACGCTCCAAAAGATTTTGTTCGAGAGTCAGGTTGGCATCCCATTTGTCGATCATAGCCTTTTGCATTGCTATCCAATGAAATTTCCCTAGTTGCAACATTATAGTTCTTTACAATCAACTCTTTTTCAAACTTTACCGCATCCTTCATCTTACTAAGTAACTTAGTCTCAAATACCTTCAATTCCTTAAGATGTGCCACCAAAGCAGATTTACGCTCCAACACACGCTTTCCATGCTCCAACAAAGCAATTTCAGTCTCCAACACAAAAATTTCACGCGCGAGCACATCATCCTCAAGCGCATTCACATTTATCGCACGCGCCTCCGCCGCCGACTCAATCACCAATTCCTCTGACTTATTCTCAACAGCCGCCGACTCATTTACCTCTTCCTCCAACTTATTCTCAACAGCCGCCGACTCAATTACCAATTCCTCAGCCTTCTTATTCTTCTTCTTCTTCTTCTTCTTCTTCTTCTTCTTCTTCTCCTCATCCTTATCCATAAACTTCGTCTCAAAATTAGGGTTGGTGTTTTCGAGTTAAGCGGAGAGGGCGTCATGGAGATCGAAATTGTGTGATGAGAGGATGAAGTAGGCTTCTTCGTTTGAAGTTTTGGTGATTTCTGTGAAGGATTTGATTTGGTCGCAATAATTGTTTTGGTTTTCCGCCGCCTCATCTTCCTCATCCTCCGATTCATTCTCCCAATCATTGTTCTCCGCCACCACATCCTTCTTCTTCTCCTTCTCAGATCCATCACCGTTCTCCGCCGCCACATCCTTCTGCTTCTCCTCTTTCTCAGATCAATCATTGTTCTCCGCCACCACATCCTTCCACTTCTCAGATCTAACAGTGATAGATCTAAGAAGGAGGAGGAGAAGAAGAAGGATGTGGCGACGGAGAACAGTGATGGATCTGAGAAGGTTGAGAAGAAGGATGTGGCGGCAGAGAACAGTGATTGGGAGAATGAGTCGGAGGATGAGGAAGATGAGGCGGCGGAAAACCAAAACAATTATTCTGACAGAATCAAATCCTTCACAGAAATCACCAAAACTTCAAACGAAGAAGCCTACTTCATCCTCTCATCACACAACTTCGATCTCCATGACGCCCTCTCCACCTACCTCGAAAACACCAAACCTAATTTTGAGACGAAGTTTATGGCTAAGGAGGAGGAGAAGCAAAAGAAGAAGAAGAAGAAGAAGGCTCAAGCATTGGTAATTGAGTCAGCGGCTGTTGATAATAAGCTAGAGGAAGAGGTGAATGGGTCGGCGGGTGTTGAGAATAAGTCGGAGGAATAGGTGATTGAGTCGGCGGTGGAGGCACGTGGGATAAATGTGAAGGCGCGTGAGGATAATGTGCTCGCGCGTGAAATTTCTGTGTTGGAGACTGAAATTTCTTTGTTGTAGCGTGGAAAGCGTGTGTTGGAGCGTGAATCTGCTTCGGTGGCATGTTTTAAGGAATTGAAGGTTTTTGAGATTAAGTTACTTAGTAAGATAAAGGATGGAGCACCGAAGTTTGAAAAAGAGTTGATTGTAAAAAACCATGTTAGTGCAAAAAGTGTGACGGGTATGGATCGGGCTTAGTTTATGTATTGGTGTAACACCCCCAAAAATGGGTCGCAGCAGAAGATAATATCGATGGGGTGCTAATCAATTGGTATCACAACACAAAGTACAAAGAACGCTTTACCGCAACCGTTTAGAAGAAATTTCGTAATTCAGTGTATTTAAATTTACATCATTCAAAATGGTGCGGAAATATAGGTCCATAAGAGGATTTAAGCGGTCCCAAATGATTATCAGAGTCATTTATGACCATGCCATGCCGTTTGCCAAGCGCCTACAAAAGTAAGCTATAGCTATGTGTAGGATTTTACGCACTTGTGTAATCAATTTAAATTTATGCACTTGTATCCAAAAGTAAGCTATAAGTTATAACTACCGGTTCCTAACTTAGGCAATCTGTAATCAATTTAAATTTATACACATGTGTCCATGAGTAAGAATCAAGTATGTAATGAGTAAATAGTATTGCATTCGAGTAATCAAGCAAGCATTTAAGTAAAGCAAGTAATGTTTTTGAGTAAACAATTCATATGTTTAAGTAACACCAAAACTGGATTTTAGTAAAACAAGCATGCAGTGTTGCAAAAATCGGCCGAATCGGCCGATTAATCGGCGATTAATCGGTAATCGGCCCAGGACCTTGGAGAGAATTCCACGGAAATCGGCCGAGTCAAGAAAATAGGCCGATTAATCGGTAAAAAATGGCTAATCGGCCCCGGACCGCCTCAGTACCGATTCACGATTTTTGCAACATTGCAAGCATGTATTCTTCCCCAAAAGTATTTCAAAACTAGAAAAGTATGGGCAATGAACTCACCTCGAAGCAGTAGATCAAATAGAATAAAATAAGGAGTTAAGAGGCACATCACAACGGTAACCGAACGACTCGACCTAGAAGATACGATTTATCTTAACGGTTATGACACGCTAAAATAAAGTAATGAAATTGAGTGATTGTTACATTAACGTGACACGTTGATAAAAGATTTAGTTTTCAAGTTGTAATAGTTTGGTGGTTGGTTAAATAAGATAAATCGAAAGAATAAATCAAAGTATGTAATATATACACCTTATATATTACGTATGAAAAATAAACAAGTATATAATTCATAGCATGAATTATATAATAAAGATGAACAACAAAAAATAATCAAAGTGTATATAATACCTGGCATGTATTATATATAAGAAAGAAAGAGAAAAATCAAATAGTCAAAATATATAATACATTGCATGTAATATATAAGAAAATAAGAAAATAAATAAAACAATATAATTCGACACGTTACCGAAAACCTCAAAATGATGAAGTAAAGTGTTTCCGTTTAAAAAAAAACGCACGATTCAGCGTTATAAAATAAATGAAAGAAGTTTTAAAAGTTTAGTAAATTTTTATGTTTTTTGTCTTTTTGTCAAAATTTGTGAAAAGTATAATTTTGTGAAAATATTTTAAGTATAAAAATTTTAGAAAATTTCGGCATGACCCGTTCGTATATAGGACTTCCATATTTTTCAAAATCACCAATTAAGTATTTAAAGGTAGGGGCGGATGTAGCCAAGTGGATCAAGGAAGTGGATTGTGAATCCACTACGGGCGGGTTCAATCCTTGTCGTTCGCCCATCAATAAATGGACCATTTATTACGGAGACAGAAGACAAACCTAGAAAGCTTTTTTTCTGCAAGTCATCCGACAAAGTCACCAATATCCGTTTCAACAATACATACTCTAAATGTCAATTTAATACAATAACGGACGAGACGCGCATTTTGGTTCATCAATACCAAAAGTGCACATATAATCAATAACGGCTATTCCGTATGCTCAATATACCAAACATTATTTAACCATATTAACCACCAAACATTAACTAACAAAGTTTAAAAAGAAGTAAAAAGATAAAAAGATTAGTTAAGTGATTACTTACAAGTTAGAAGAAAACCCCCTTTTTAAAATTCCTAAACACAACCCAAACGTCGTGTACTAACTCCAGACACTAAACCTAAACCTTCAAACTCCAAATCTAAAAAACACGATCAAAAGAAGAAAAAGAAGCGGCGGCGGTGACAACCGGCGGTGATAGTGGCTTGATGGTGGTGGTCGGCGGTGATGGTGACATGCGACGGCGGTGGTGGTGGCCGGCGGCGGTGGTGATGGAGAGAGGTGTTGGTAGTTTTAGAGTGAAGGTAGAGAGAATGAGGAGAGAATTTTAGAGAGAAGGAGGAGGAGAGTATGTGTTTCTCTTTCTAAAATTTGAAGAAATGAAGTGAAAAATGAGGATGAAAATGAGGGGGTTTTGTTTATATAGTGGAAGCATAAGGGGAATGAGGGGGATTCTTGTCTCCCATTTTCTTTCGTTCGTCGCCAAATGCTAGTTTTTAGTCCGTAAAAATTAGACCCTTAACCCGTAAAAATATAATTTTTGCAAAATTTAATAGATTATTAAAATACCTTCGAAACGAGTATAAATACGACCATATTAACCAAAAATATAAACACTATTAATTGGACTTGCGGGGTAAGTTAGTCACAGGGACCATTATTGTAATTTTTGTAAAATAAGGGTTCGGGGCTCGTTTAAGCTCGATAACATTTGATTCAAGACACGAAATTTACACCATTGAGTTTAAAATAGTATTTTCACGAAGATTGAGTATTTACACGACTAGTATCTCAAAATTGTTATATAAATCATTTTTTTAAATGTTTATTATTTATTGTGTAGTCGTAGGGTATCAAGGGTAGGCTTTGTCCGTAGAATAAAACCTTAACTTGAATATTCGCGTTTTAACAAACGTTTTTTTAATAGAATCTTAAATAACTTATTTAATCATGTGTGTTTCGTTAACTTGTGATGATTAAATACAAATTTAATTATTATCGTGTCGGTACGCGTTACGTATCGTTTTTCGTTCAACGCGAAATAGTTATATGTTAAATAATCGAATGTGAACGGAATGCACAGAAGGGAATAATTTGAAAATTAAAATTTATTTTTGATCAAGAAAATTTTGTCAGTTGACTATCGGTTACGCCATAACTGATTTTACGCAACGGTAAACATTAAATAGTCAAAAAGGCAAAAAGTCGAAGTCAAACCTGACACATCAAAGGGTAAAATAGTCATTTAAAGTTCTGAAAATTGATGGTTGTCACAATTGGGCTGCCCGGGCGGAATGCCAGTGAGTGTGATTTGCACTAATTCAAGTAATGAAATGATTCCCTGCACAAATGAAGGTAAACCGTTAGCCTTACCGTGGGGACGGACCTCACGATTAAGCTCTGGCATGAGAGTAAGTAACCATGCTTGTCAGAGAATATGTATGTATGGGGATGTGTGACAAAATCATACCTCATAAATGTGTTTTAAGGTTGCCTTTTATAGGTGGGCGAAATACTAAGGTTCCTAATATTTTGCTTATTATTGTTGTGGCTAGAGTGGGACCCTTGTCAGGCAAGAGTTTGTAGCTTAATCATAACTGCGGAAACAGAGCATCTTCCACGGCCATAGATTGGTCCGCAAGCATGCTACCGGAGTGATGCTTAGATGATTTGCGTGCGTCTTTGTAGGTATGGGCCGTACCCATTTGTTATTGGGCTTGTTGGTAGTACATTATACCTGCTTGTCTGTTATATTTTGTTGTGTTGGGTCGGGGCCCAGTTGTGTATAATACAGTCCAGGTCCAATATGCCTGCTATCTGTATTATATGATATCAAGTATCTCAGTCTAGTGCGTTTCATTTCACGCGTCCTTCCTGTAGCGTGCGGTGAATGTTGCTAGACTACAGGCTTTGTTCCACACGTGTGTTGTTTTTGGCCGTTCATCTTCTGACTGGCTTGGCCTAGTGGACCTTTTGTCTTCTTCTTTTACTTTTAATTCCTATCATTTAGTGGACCGATTCTGCCACGTGTCATCATCTTGTCGTGTCTTGAATTGATTGTACGATGGGTATAAATACTTGGTTCGTTGTTTACTATTTATTTTTTTCTTTTCCTTCATTTTCTACTGTTTGTGGTTTCTTCCATATTTTGCGGGTTACTTTGTTTGAAAGTCTTCGACAACCTCGGGTTAGATCTCGCTGTTTTTTCTTTTGTAATTTCTTTCTTTGTATTACGCGGCAATGGATGTGTCCGATTTTGTTAAGATTCCAGATCTTCTTCAAGCCACTCCTGCTAGGAAGAAGCAATTGGAGAGTGAATCAAAACAACTAGAGGGTATTACTGGGCAAGCGGTTTTTCCTTCTCTTGTTGTTCTTCCTCGCGATGATTTGAATATTACTCTTAATGGGTCATCCTCTGAGATTGAAAGCATAGATCAACATGACTCTGTTTCTATTGATGATGGTACGGAATTTTTTAGACCTAGTGCTAGTAGTGTTAATGATCTTGATCCCCTGGTGGCTATGGTAACTAAAAATGTTGAACCGAGGGGTTTGTTTGTGGTATCTGGGCTAGGAGGGGAAGAGAGGTGAGTTCCTCTTGATGATATTTTCCCACCCACTAAACAGTTAAAGAGAGACGTCAGAGCTTCCAACAAAACTTCTTCTGGTAGTGTGCCTCTGGTCTTTATCAAACTGTTACTGGCTGACAGTGTTGAGCATCCTGAGGTTGGCTCTAGTGTTTTGTCAATCCATCCTTTGGTTTCTGCTTCTATATCTATGGACGAATCTAGCCTTCGCGACATCCGTCCTTCTGAGGGGTTTGTCATATCTTCATCTTCCTTTCCTCAATCAACTACCTATGCTTCTGATGCAGAGATAGGCTCTTTTCTTGAATGCAGCACGCTATCGGTGACAACAACAACTGTTGTTTCTTCTGTAGTAGTTGCTACGACTTCAGAAGGTAAAATGATTGAGGATTCTCCTTCCTTTGATTACGGTCCGGTTGCTGGCGACTCCAAACCTGTTTCTAGTAGCAATATACGTGATGTGGTTGATGTTGATTCTGACCATTTGGGAAGTATCTACATTCCTAAGTGGAGTGTGACCAATGGCTCTAATCTTAACGACCCTATGGAGTGTTGTGAGATGATTGACGGGTTTGATCCTCCTCGTTTTTCGCTTCTGTTAGTGATATGGACCATGATCGGTTTTTTTCTGCATTCAATATTGGTACAGCTTATCAAACGGCATTGAATGCGGAGTTGCGTATGCGCGCCGAGGTATTTCTTGAGGAGAGACGGAGTTTATCCAATCAGTGTGAAGAGAAATTACGCTTGCTGAAGGTCAGAGATGAAGAAATGGGAAGAATGAAGGCAAGACTTTCTTTGGTCGAGGCTGAGGCTATAGAGGCAATTCGTCTCTGCGTATGGGTTTCCATATTGGAATGTTTGGAGAAGTCCTTAAAGGAACAAAATTCCATGCTCCAGGCGGAACGGGATTCCCTTATGCGCGAGTGTCGGACCTTCAGTCATCTGCCCCGACCGAAGAACATGAGTTAGTGTCCGTAATGATGCCCTTGTAGGTCAGGTATGAGGTGTGTTTTTTTCTTCCTTATTTTTCCTTTTTGTCTTTTTATTATTTTTGATATCCCCTCGTTTTTTGTCATGGGTCCGTGAACTGGACACTAAATACGTTGATCTTCATACTAAATTATCAGCCTTTGATAATATGAGGGAGCAATTTGAAAAGATTCAAGATGCTCAGGTGGATGAGATTGCCCGTAGATTAGGCTGGATATTGACTTTGAGGGGTTAACTTTACATCTTCACGAGACATTTTATCCTCGTATGCTTACTGTTATATCTGGTCGACCATGGTTGTTGACGCATGGCATTAAGCTTGCTCTCATTAAGTGTTTAAGTTCCTCAGAATACCTTGCATCGACCGGGAGGGTCATAAGTTGTGTCGTTGTCAAGGGGATGCAATAAGGGCTAGTAGCTGGCATTGCTCATAGCAATGTAGGTACGGATCTCTCACGTGTTGCCACCTACTCTCCTTCTGTGGAAACAAAGTATCAGTATGCATTGCTAACTCTTCGTGACTTTGAATTTCCTTTATTGGATACTTTATCGGCTCATAAAGATGCCAATATTGCAGATATTATGGATCTCCTTCGCCTTGAAGACCCGCTTGCGAGTGCGCTTGGCATGGCTGATTTGCAACCAAATCTGGAACAACTTTTTATTCTGATACATAACCCAGAGGATAATGTGGTTGTTGGTAACCGGTCCTTATCTTTTACTCTGAAAATGCTCAACGGAAGGTTGATAAGATTAAAGAAAATATTGCCGCCAGTGAGTCTGCGTTGGCTGGTGTTTATGATCCTTTAGTTGAGCCCCCGCCTGTTGATGTTCTGATTGGCGCGACAACTCCTTCTATTGGTGGCTCTGTTGTAGCCACTACTGCGCTGTCTGCTGTCTCTTTCGTTCCTATTTTGAAGGAAATTTGTGGTACAGTTGACACGGATGCCCAAGCTGCCCATGGAGACATCCTAAATTCAGCTGAAGATAGTTCTTCTACTGGAAAGGAAAGTGAAACTATTCCAGTGCTGGAGCTTGCTTAGTTAGATTCGTATTATAACCGTATGTGGTTATCTTTGTGTTTTGCGTACTTTTCAAACAATATTTACGTTTATGTACGTCTTGTGTTTGTTTATCGTAGTTATTTACGATATTTTTATCATGATTTTTGTTTTTTTTTTGCTATTGTTCTAAGAACGTACTGGTACGCTTATTTAATTGTCTTGTTTGAATATTGTTGGGTTATCCTCCTGGTACCTGGCTTGCAATACGTCTTATGTACTTTGAGTGAATTGTGAGGTTACTCATCCTTTTGTTATGATGAATAACATTCGTGGGTCATGCTCGAATGTGTGCGTCTCTTACTCACATGTGTTAATGACTTTGCAAAGTAAAATAGATAAAGATTTATTAAAGCAAACCGGTGAAGGTAGTTAGTCTTCACATTTTCATTAAAATTTTAAAGAGAGCATAGTACAAAGATAGGATAGTTTGAAAATTTGAAATGACCACTGCGGAGTCCACATAAGTGGTTTGACTACATTTGGTTTATGTAGCACCTCTTAAGGTTACAAACATTCCATGTCCGTGGTAGATGATTCCCTTCTAGGTCTTTTAGCTTGTATGCTCCTTTTCCTAGTGCTTCCGTGACCTCATACGGTCCTTCCCACTTTAGTCCTAGATTTCCGGTTTCCTTGGCATGGCTTGCATCATTGTTGCGGTACACCAAGTCTCCCGGTTTGAAGCTTGTGTTCCGGACCCTGGAGTTGTAGTATTTTTCCTTTTTTGCCTTGCTTTTTGCTTCCCGAATTGCTGCCTGATCTCTTCTTTCTTCAAGGATATCCAGGTTGATTTCCAGGGCTTCATCATTCTGTGCTATGTCCACTTCCGCCGTCCTCCATGTGGGCATTCCTTCTTGTTGGTTTTATAGACAAAATAATAATAGTCGTGTGTTAGGATAGAACTTGAGATCACGGGATTGCACACAATACGTATAAAGAGAAAATGTAATAATTAGTTATAAAATGTTATAATTAATTATTAAACACAAAACAAATAAATAATAATTAGTATTATTGATTAATGACTAATTAATTATTAAATGAAGATTAGGAAAGTAATTACTAGACAATACATGGAAACAAGAGAAGGTTCCGGAAACCCTATGTGGGTGCCCAAACCGATCGGCCAAGGGGTGTAACCCACCTCCTTTGTGCCTTGAGCTCCAAGTCTTGTGTAGTATATAAGAAAACCAAGATGTAGGTTTTTCTCATAAATTGTACACACACATCTTGGTGTTTTCTTCTCCTTTTCTTTCTTGATCGATCCAAAACCGAACACCCCTAAGGGTTTCGATTTTCTTGCATCTTAAAAAGGGTTTTTGTGTTTATTACTTGCATAAACTTTTTCTTGAATTAGTACGTGTGTACAAGAACGTGAATCAAACACACTATTGTTTGATTCTTGGATAGAATTACAAAAAAGGTAAGGGGTAATTCTTATAATCCTTATAAACCCTAATTAGGGTTAATTGGTTCCGGAAGATTGCATTGATTCTTGTTCGGGCTAGAATCACTACGGTATGTTTACTATTTAAATTAATGATTAATTAATTACATGTTATTCGATCTATTATAATTGCTTCCGCTTATGCTCACTCTGATGTTCATGGTTTATTAATATGATTGTCATGATATAATAATTCCAACAGTGGCATCTAGAGCCGTTATAATGTGTAATTAATTATCGAAACACATAAAAATTGGATCTTGATTCGTATTGTTACATGTTTTTAGGGTTTATGTGTTAGATCCCTAACCCTAATTTTTTGGGTCGATTTTGACCTAAAGGGTTTTTTTTTTTTTTTTTTTTTTTTTTTTTTTTTTTTTTTATTAGAAACCCTAAGATGTCATGTAATTGTTATGCGTTTTAGTAAACGATCTTGGTGCAATGTGTTAATTGTTAAGCTAAATCCATGAAAAAGTGCATATTTGCATGGATTTTTATTGTGTTATAATTTAAATTGTTTAAATTGTTTATATATATATATTAATGGTTAAGTTATATTAAAACATGTAAATTTTAATAGATGTCGAATTGGGGAAGACTCCAATATTAAGTAATCAATTATGTGCTATGTGGTATTTATTTAATTTTGGCTTACGCAATCGATTTATCGATGTATGTGGCTCTTTTTCCAAGAAAAAGAAAGCCCTAATTGAATTAATACGTAATACACCTAGATTTGATTATTAATAGGACTTTTGAATAAGATTTGCATGTGGCTACATGTTTTATACATATTTAATTGCTGTGATTATGTATATGTGTTTATTTAGTTGTTTTATTTTTTATTGCATATTACTTGTTTTGTTTATTTATTGTGTTAGACATGTTTATATAAACGAAAAGGGTAATTTTTTGAATAGAAAAATAATACGGACTAAATAATGGCGAAATTGTTTTGGTTTTTGAGAGTTAAAATTTCAAAGGATTGGTTGATTGATGTTTTTGTACGTAATGGTTAAATAGGCTCGACCGAAGTTTACACACTATAAGATGGGTATAAGGATGGCAACGCATTAAATTGTGGCCTTAGATAGACAACATTCTGTCTTAACGCTCGTTTGTGTGTAAATTAGACTTACCGAACAACCATTACATGTACATTGTCATCTTAAGGGTGAATAATCCACAATTCCACAATGATTATCCGAAACACTAAGCTTTCGGGCTTATGCAAAAGTACGATATAGTGGACGATAATTGATGGTTATTCTTTAATTGGTGAACCCGATACCTCAATCAAAACTTTGTTATTTTACTCTTAGCAAATTGGTAATAAAATTGTTTTGTAAAGCCAATGTTATGAAGTTGTATGCATGCTTCTTCATACATTATTTTGATCATATCAAAATATTAATACCCTTATAAAATTAAGTTGAATGCCATCTAATTAAGAACACTTGAAGTTGTAATTTACGTCAAGTGAGACTTGGTGAGATTGCAACGGAGAGGTAAATTTCATAAATTCATTGCTAGCAGATCAACTGATGTGATGGATTTGTGAGTTTGCAGTTTTTAAGTTAGACGACTTAAATTGAGTAGGAAGTGAGACTTGGACTCAAGGCATTAAGATGGGGACTAAACATGCTTACAATACAAATGTTTTGTGATTGTAAATCCCATATATCTAGGAATTGGACAAATGTTATGCCAATTACTTGTACGACAAGTTACCTCATATTGTACGTTCATTACTAGCAGATCAACTGATGTGATGAAACTATGTTTATGGAGGATCCTAGTTTTCAAGATTATTCTATAGATTTATTTTCCGTGGGTATTTTAATTTTCTTGAAAAATTGTATTATCAAAAATACTAATGTTTTGAACTTTCTTTATTTGTAGAAATGGCTCAAACTGATAACACCAAGTTTCGTTCTGTGTTCAAAACTTATTTTGAACGAGAAAAATTGACTGGCTCGGAAAATTTCAATGATTGGTACCGTTCACTAAGGATTGTCCTGCGAGTGACTGGTCAACTTGAAATCTTGAAAACGCCTTGTCCTGCCGAACCTGAAGGCACGGCAGCTACTGATGCTGCTAAGGCCAAATGGAATCTTGATTGCAAGGAACATATTGATGTGGCCGCAATGATGTTAGGGGCGATGTCCACACCTCTTCAAAGGCAGTTTGAGGAGTATTTCCCCATGAACATGATTGATGAACTCAAGAAACTCTATGAGAAACCATCAAATGTAGAGATTTACGATTTGATGGAGGCTCTACATGGTTGTAAGCAGGGTGATGGTGAACCTGTGAGTGCTCATGTGATGAAGATGAAAAGTTTCATGGATCAACTACAAACACTTAAGAAACCCTATGACAATGATATGGCTGTGAACTTAATCAATAGGTCCCTTAACAAGGATTTTAATGGTTTTGTGAGGAACTTCAATATGCATTGCGTGGGGAAGACAGTAAGTGAATTGCACGCACTGCTCATTGATATGAGAAAGGGTTGACACCAAAGTCTCCTACGCCCCAAGTTCTTGCTATACAAGGGGGTAGAATTAACAAGCCAAATACGAACAAGAAGAAGGGTAAAGGAAAGAAGAAGGCTGATACGAATAAGCAGGTTATGGCTTATCAACCACCTCAACCTAAGAAGAACCCTACCGTCAAGAATAATCCAAAGAAGGATCAAGGATGCCATTACTGCAAGGTGATGGGCCATTGGAAGAGGAATTGTCCTCTTTATCTCGATGACTTGCGAAACAATAAGGTTAAGAAGACTGGGCACATGGGCGCCAGCACTTCAGGTAACTTATTTGTCATTGAATTATTTACTTTATCTCATAAATTAAATTCCTGGGTATATGATACTGGATGTGGTATTAATATTTGTAATACACTCCAGGGGTTTAGAGAGGAAAGGAGACTAGCTTATGGGGAGCAATTTCTGCATGTGGGAAATGGAGCACAAGCAGCAGTTGAAGCCATAGGAATGTTTGATTTAGTTTTACCTTCGGGTTTAGTACTTTGTTTAAACAATTGTCATTATGCACCTTCTATAATTAGAGGTGTTGTTTCCTTTTCATGTTTGTTGGATCTTGGTTTTTCTCATACTATTGATGGCAATAAAATTTCTGTTTCTTTAAATGGTGTATTTTATTTTAATGTTGTTGCTGTGAATGGTGTGTTTGAAATTGATATGAATAATTGTGTGACTTCCAACAATAATAATAATTTGATGTACAGCATAAGTAAGAGAATGAAGTATGACTTGAATTCGTCTTACCTTTGGCACTGTAGGCTTGCCCATATAGGCAAGACTCGCATGCAAAAGCTGCAACGTGAAGGGCTTTTGAATGATATCATTGATGAGTCATTTGATAAATGCGAATCTTGTATTTCTGGGAAGATGACGAAGAAACCTTTTCATAATAATATGGAAAGAGCTTCAGATCTACTTGGTTTGATACACACGGATGTATGTGGACCACTTAGACATGTGTCAAGGAGAGGTGTTGTCTACTTCTTAACTTTTACGGATGATTTCAGCCGTTATGGTTATGTTTATTTACTTAAAAATAAACATGAGGTGTTTGAAACATTTAAAGTTTTCAAAGCAGAAGTAGAATTGCAACTGGGAAAGAAGATTAAAGCTCTTCGTTCTGATCGAGGTGGTGAATACCTTAGTCAAGATTTTAAAGATTTCTTAACTGAGAATGGAATTATCCAGAATCTCACATCTCCATATAGTCCACAACAAAATGGTGTATATGAGAGAAGGAATCGTACATTGTTGGACATGGTTCAATCAATGTATAATCTTACTAATCTTCCTTTGTCTTTTTGGGATTATGCTCTTGAATCAGCTGTTCGTATTTTGAATATGGTTCCCACCAAGAAGGTTGATAAGACACCATATGAGATATGGACTGGAAAAGCTCCGAACTTGTCTTATTTAAAGGTCTGGGGTTGTGAGGCGTATGTTAAACGTGACTCACAAGATAAACTCCAACAAAGATCTGTAAAATGCATTTTTATAGGATACCCTAAGGAAACTATGGGTTACTACTTTTACTACCCACCTGAGAACAAAGTGTTTGTTGCAAGATATGGTGATTTTCTTGAAAGTGAATTTGTGGTTCAAGAAATCAGTGGGAGGGTATATGATCTAGAAGATGATCTAAATAATGCATTGCCTTCAGAAAACACTAGCACACTTCCTATAGAACCGGAAAGTCTGGGTCCTCCACCGGAAGTTGAAGTAATTCCCATTCGCAGATCTTCGAGATCTGTAAAAGCTCCTGAACGTCAATGTCTTAATGTAGAGGTAGATGAGCATACACTAGGGGATCTTAATGAACCTACTAGTTATAGAGCTGCCATTAATAGCCCTCAAAAAGCTAAATGGAAAGCTGCTATGGATGGGGAAATACAATCCATGCATGATAATGAAGTCTGGGAAGAAGTTGACTTACCTCCTGGTGCCAAGGTAGTTGGGAGTAAGTGGCTTTACAAAATCAAGACTGACATGGATGGATATGCACACATTTATAAGGCTCGTCTAGTTGCTAAAGGTTTTACTCAAACTTTTGGAATAGATTACGAGGAGACGTTTTCTCCTGTAGCAGACATAAGAGCTATAAGAATTCACATAGCTATAGCAGCATACTATGACTATGAGATTTGGCAAATGGATGTGAAAACCGCTTTCTTAAATGGTCATCTAGATGAAGACATCTATATGGCACAACCAGAAGGGTTTGAAAATCCAGAATTTCCAAATTGTGTTTGCAAGCTTAAAAGATCCATTTATGGATTAAAGCAAGCATCACGACAATGGAACAAGAGGTTTGATGCTGAAATTAAAAAGTTTGGATTCACTCAAAATCTTGATGAGCCATGTGTGTATTACAAAGCTAGTGGGAGTGATAATGTAACTTTCCTAATTCAATATGTTGATGACATATTGATCATGGGAAAAGACATTCCAAGTTTGCAAGAAGTAAAGGCATATCTTGGAAAGTGCTTTTCTATGAAAGATTTAGGAGAAGCTGCATACATTCTGGGAATCAAAATCTATAGAGATAGATCAAGGCGGTTAATTGGATTAAGTCAAAGTGCTTACATTGACAAAATATTGAAAAGATTCAATATGCAAAATTCCAAGAAAGGATATTTGCCGATGGAAGTAAAACATGGCTTATGTAATGAGTTTTGTGCTTCAACACCTGCTGAGGTGGCTCGCATGAGTAAAGTTTCTTATGCTTCGGCTGTAGGATCTATTATGTATGCGGTTAAGTGCACAAGGCCAGATGTGGCGTTTGCTCAAAATATTACCATCAATTTCAACAAGAATCCAGGTGAAAAACATTGGATTGCTGTTAAACATATTCTTAAGTATTTGAGGAATACAAAAGATATGTTTTTGGTATATGGTGAAAATCCAGCTGCAGAACTTTGTGTTACAGGTTTCTGTGATGCATCCTTTCAAAGTAATAAAGATGATTTGAAGTCTCAGACGGGTTATGTCTTTGTTATCAATGGAGGAGCTGTAGACTGGAGGAGCAAGAAGCAGAGTACAATTGCAATGTCTGCAACAGAAGCTGAATACATTGCTGCTTCAGAAGCTGCTATGGAGGCTGTTTGGATTAGGAAATTCGTTTCTGGGCTTGGTGTTATGCCTTCAATTGAATTACCTATTAATATGTATTGTGACAATTCTGCTGCAATCATATTTGCCAATGAACCTGGAGTCATGAGAGGCACCAGACATTTTCTACGGAAGTATCACTTTGTTCGTGAAAAGGTTGACGAAGGTGAAATAAATCTGTTGAAGGTTCACACAGATGAAAACTTAGCTGATCCGTTCACTAAGGCTTTGGCGAAAGAGAAGTTTAATGAATTAGCCAATGGAATTGGACTTAAATTAGCTAGTAGTTTCATGCATAACTGTGATTAGTATTTTGATAAAGGATATTGTAAACAATTATTATTTTAATGAAATAAAGTATGTTGGTATGTTTATTTCTATTTGTTAATTATTGTTGTCCTATTTTTGCATGTTTAAATCCATGAATAAGAGTTATTCTAAAATTGTCCGTTGTCAGTTAATAATATGGGAATATTATTAAATTAAGACAAATCTGAAGTTGATATAATATACTTAAGTATATTGATGCATAGACATGTCATTTCAGACGATATTCGATGATACTGAATATAGGACTTATCCCAACTATATGATGTTACTTTATGGATCTTGTCGTTAAGTAAATCATAAGAAGTTATCCTTAGACTTGAGATACAAGATAACGGTCATGAATGTAGTACATTTTTGTGGAACAACTTAACGCTATACGTAACTGGTAGTCATAAGGGTTGTTTTCGGAAGTGTTACAAAGTTTGTGTGTTTTGCTTGTAATCAATAAAGAATTTGTTCCTTCAAATTAATTTTTGGAGTTTAATACTACTGGGCCCCTCGTAGGGTTGTCAAGGTGTTTGCGTGGCCACGCCCAAGGTCTTTCTTGAAAGGTTCAAAAGATTTGGTAATCTTGTCAATTTCTAACAATGAGAAACAGAATGGTTAATTAAGGAATGACCTAGATCCATATCCTTATTTAACACGGTATTAGAAACAAAGGGATAATAATAATGAGAAATCATTAAAAGGTTTTCCAGGAGCCTTACTCAAGTTGTACTAGAGGCATCGACGTGTTGCAAGACGCTAATCGATGTGATCACACTATTATGATATGTCTAAGTGGGAGCTGTTGGTTTTATAGACAAAATAATAATAGTCGTGTGTTAGGATAGAACTTGAGATCACGGGATTGCACACAATATGTATGAAGAGAAAATGTAATAATTAGTTATAAAATGTTATAATTAATTATTAAACACAAAACAAATAAATAATAATTAGTATTATTGATTAATGACTAATTAATTATTAAATGAAGATTAGGAAAGTAATTACTAGACAATACATGAAAACAAGAGAAGGTTCCGGAAACCCTATGTGGGTGCCCAAACCGATCGGCCAAGGGGTGTAACCCACCTCCTTTGTGCCTTGAGCTCCAAGTCTTGTGTAGTATATAAGCAAACCCAAGATGTAGGTTTTTCTCATAACTTGTACACACACATCTTGGTGTTTTCTTCTCCTTTTCTTTCTTGATCGATCCAAAACCGAACACCCCTAAGGGTTTCGATTTTCTTGCATCTTAAAAAGGGTTTTTGTGTTTATTACTTGCATAAACTTTTTCTTGAATTAGTACGTGTGTACAAGAACGTGAATCAAACACACTATTGTTTGATTCTTGGATTGAATTACAAAAAAGGTAAAGGGTAATTCTTATAATCCTTACAAACCCTAATTAGGGTTAATTGGTTTCGGAAGATTGCATTGATTCTTGTTCGGGCTAGAATCACTACGGTATGTTTACTATTTAAATTAATGATTAATTAATTACATGTTATTCGATCTATTATAATTGCTTCCGCTTATGCTCACTTTGATGTTCATGGTTTATTAATATGATTGTCATGATATAATAATTCCAACAATTCTCCCATCCAATCCTTGCTTCTTTCTTCCTAGCGAGCTTTGATTCCTTCCCCGAGGCTCCTATTTGCTCTTTCTACCTGTCTATTAGCTTGAGGATGTTTAACGAAAGCAAAATGTTGCTTGATGCATAGTTTTTCACACCAATCTTTGAATGGGTTATCTTGGAATTGTTTTCCATTGTCAAATATGATTTCTCCTGGGAGTCCAAACATGCATACTATGTTTTCCCATACAAATTTCTTTATCTGGTTGCTTGTGATAGTTGCAACCGGCTTCGCTTCTAACCACTTTGTGAAGTAGTCGATAGCTACTAACCTTTAACAACTTTTTGAATAACAAAAATAAAGAAGAAACGGTTTAAGGTTTATGCTATATAATAGATGCATATTTTTTAAAATGTAGCGTTATGGTATACGTGTACTAAAAGAGCTACTCGTCAAATTCATGAATTTTTGTTTTGTTCTAATACTATCGTGTTTTCACCGGCTACCGGTTAAAGCGGCTAAAAAAATAAAAGCAAAACAAAACCAAAAAATGAATTAAAAAAAAAAAAAAAAAAAAAAAAAAAAAAAAAAAAAAAAAAAAAAAAAAACGTTTTTTGGCATTTTTGGCCCCATATCCTTAAAACTTAAATCCAAACACCGTATTTTACTTTTATCCAGTGATTCAAACGCCTCTTCTTCAACCTCTTTCACCTCCACCAACCTGTTAGTTTTATAGACGATAAAATAATAGATGTGTATTAGGATCGAACTCGAGATCACGGGATTGCACACTTTACGTATGAAGAGTAAATGAATAATTATTTATAAATATTATATATAATTATTAATAAACACAATACGAGTAACGACCGTTAGTAATTTAACGGAATTGACTAACGACCGTTAGACGAAAATAAGGAAAGTTTACTGTGTGAATATTTGGAAGTCAAGAAAAGTTTTAGAACCCCTTAGGGTTACTAAAACCGATCGGCAAGAGGGGAGGGGGCACCTCCTTTGTGCCTTGGACTCCAAGATATCTCACACTATATAAACAAACCCAAGGATCATTATTTGTCATCTCTTGTACACATTAACTTGGTGTTTTCTCTCCTTCTTTCTCTCTAAAAATCGACAAGTCCTATCCCTAACCTAAGGGATTCGATTTTTGTGCTTGTGTTTCAATTTACTTGCATAAACTTTACTTTAAGTAGTACGTGTGTGCAAGAACGTGAATCAAGCACACTATTGTTTGATTCTTGGATTGAATAACAAAAAGGTAAGGAGTTATCTTTATAATCCACATAAACCCTAATTAGGGTTCTTGATCTTGAATTGAAGAATTGCTTAAGGTACATTTACTTTTATTATTGGTTAATTAATTTACACATTATATGATCCTATATGCTTCCTCTTGCTATGCTTTGATGTTTATTGTTTATATATATGATATGTCATGATTATATAATTCCAACACGACCAACTACCACACCACCACTCTGCCACTCTCCCATACGCACCCCACATCCCTACCACCACCCCGCACCCCGTCACCATAATTTTCTTTATTAAGTTTTGCATAGTTTTGGACAATTGTTAAAGGGTTGTGGGTTACGAGAGTGGTGGTGACGGCAAAGACAATGGACGTAGGTTATGGGGTGATGGTTATGATGGTGGTAGGTGGTGGACTGGTGGTTATGGAGGTGTTGAAGACGGATGCGGTTGAATGCATGAAGAGGTATTATATGATTAGTATTTTTAGTACACGTATCATAACACATCTATTGTATGACCGAAACCCATATATAATGCCACATAAGCCGTCACCTCAGCAAAAGTAAGTGTCACATATAACTTGATAACATTTGCCGGTAAAACAAATTTCCATGTATCATATTAGCACGAATTTGAAAGTTCAGGTATTAGACGAGTAGGTTTTTTAGTAGACGTATCATAACGGTACATCTCGTAAAATAAGCATTTATCGTATAGCTTAATTTGTTATTATCCCACATAGGTTGCCGAAAAGAAAATTTGTTACTTTATATAATACTCCCTATTATTTATGTAAGTCGGTTGTTATTCCATGTATGTTGTAGGCTTTTTATTTACGTTGTTCTATACACCTTAATTAACTGTCTTAACCTTTGAACTATCGAATTAACATATTTGGTTGTATTCTAGCTTCAAAACAAAGGTCAAGGCCAATAAGTTAACACATATGTCATTTTGATACTTTAGTAAAAGGAGTTAGTTTTGATCCCACATAGGTCATTGAAAAGAAATTGTGCTAGATTATATACTGAGGTTGATACTAGCTATGCAAGTTGTGATAAAATATTATGTTGTTCTTCTGTGTTATCCTTCTTGTGGTTAGGTTTCTACACCACAAGAGCGGCATGACATGGAGGAATAATTGATGTGCTTTGTAACTTTTTTTTTTTTTTTTTTTTTTTTTTTTTTTTTTTTTTTTTTTTAAGTTGATCGGTCATTTAAGTACTTCTTTGGTCGGCTCTATCAAATCATAAGACGCTCATTTTGAACCCGATATATGCCTGTTATAAGACAAATTTTGGAATCTACTCTTAAAAGAATATAAAAAAATATTACTAGTAATGAAATGGATTAAAAAAACGACAAACAGCAGACGTTTATACAATAGTCCATTTCGATGTGAGATTTATGGCATCTTTTTTGTGTAATGTGCTTGCTAACAAATTTTGTTTGTTTCCTATAAGTTTTTGACGATCCTTTAGTTAATAAGGAATACAATCCATATAATAATAGTGATGGGATACCCCAACCAGGCCGCGGCCCCGCGTATACCTGAGTAAAAGACAAGCGTTTCAGTAATCTGAATAGTCAAAACCTGATCCGTTTACACTTCATATAATAACGATATAGAACCATTTTGGTTCCAAAAACTGGACTGTTAACGACGCTTGGACTTTGGACTAATGAATTTGGTATAGTAAAAAAACTACGAAACAAATGGTAATGTGTGGATACATAAAGGAGGCAATGCCTAGAATCAAACATTTGAAACAAAACACATTGTATTAGACGAGAACTTAGATATGCGAGTTTGTGACCTTGAGGATTTTGAGCAAATACAAAATGACCCACATGAGGATTATGATCAGCTATTCTTATTAAGGAACGCGAGAATTAGCGAGTTTATCTTGTCAGGAAACTGTTCTTGAACAAAATGGCTTCCTTCCGGCACATATTCAATCTCTAAATTTGACGCAAATTGATTAACTGCTCCACTCTTTATGAAATCTTCCACTCCTGGAAACTTCAAGAAATAATCCTTCTCCCCAAGGATTACTAACATCGGCTTCTTGATTACTTGATCTTGTATGTTGTATACTTCATCCGCTGACCTATTACAACACAGTTTAAAAAAACCTAGTGCAGACGCTTTCAAACAACCCTCGTGTACAAAGACCTATTTTTTTTGTAGATGTTGCTATTGCGATCAGTTTACTTATGAATGGGTCGATTCTTGCTATGTAAAAACTTTAGATGGTTGAAACCCGCTGAATTACTGAATGGTTTGTCATACATTTTCAGAGAAAAAAAATATTGAGAGAAAAAGTCATTCGGGTCAACCTATAACCCAACCCGTACCAATGTCACATGTTTTGACCCAATTACTCACACAAATCCACCTTATTATTTTTTATTTTTAAGTTTGTGACTGTGAACACGAGACCTTCTAATGACTGAATCTGATACATAGCGTTACTGGTTACCTGTAGGGAACTTTGAGTGAATTAAGAAAACCAGATTTCTCATATAGAGCTCCATAGGCCGAAAGATCATCCTCAGTGAACCAGGAAGGTAAAGGTGTGAACGGGCCGACTATATCCATAACCTCTTGCCCTTCGCTAGCTACTGGAATCTCACTTCTAGAAAACAAGATGTACACATTTCTTACAACAGTTTTAGCATCAATACGGGCAAAATCAGCTTCAGCTCTTCCGGGTTCCTAGCACAAGAAAAGTACAAATTAGCAAAAGATTGTTATATTCAAAGCACAAGTGGACTTGAACCTTTTGTGATAAGTACCTTCCATCTGTTGATATAGAAACCTTCCGGCAGTTCTATGTGGAACTTACGTGGTCCAAAGGGCGCATGTGGTACACCAAGCGATACAACTCCTGCCACCCTTGTGGGGTAGAGGAGTGCAAAGAGGAATGCTGGTCTAACCCCAAAGTCTTTCGCGATTATGAAAATCTAACACCGCAACAAAACGAAATTGTGATTGAAGTTGTGACACATATTAAATATTGATCAGAAGTATAGTAGCTGGTGAGTAACAATCATATAAATGATTTATTAGACAAGTTCTATCATACAAATTGGACAAATAGTTATATATGAACTAATCTTACACTATCATAAACTAACTCATTTTGGGACATGAGTATATCGCATTAGCATTTCTCCCATATTATGTGTTTTGTTGTTAATCAACTGATTATGAGTTTGGCAAAAATATGATTAAGTGCGAGTTTTCTTAGAGACAAAAGGCAGTTTCGAAAATGTCTTATCAGTTTTCCAAATGCACTAGGCAACTGGCAGTTTTAATCTTAAAAGCAAAATGTCCAATTAGTATTAACAATTAAGGTGCTCTTCAATCAAATGGGACAAATTTTCAAACACAAGTTTCCATTCATTTCATAGTTATAAGCTGGACTTTAATTTTTATTTCACTTTTAGCCTTAAATTTATATAGCTTACAACTTTTTGTGACATCAATAGAAACCTGCCGCGAGTAAAAAAAACATCGTTAAAAACAAACGATTTAGATATTTTAAAGAAAGGATAAGGATTCTCTTATGTTTATCGATCTATACGTGATTGCTCATGTTGTTGTGAAATATTGTGAATATAAACAAAATAGTGATCCTTATATTTTATTCGAAGCAGGGATTGAACCAGGGTTCTCGCAAGTGTCCGGGACCCTTATAGATTTTTTCAATATAGTGTTAATTTTTGAAAAAATCATCATTTTTTTTTAAATGCACCCGGTCTATCAAAATATGAATGTATATTACGGTTTCAAAAATATTATGCACCCGGTCATATTTGGTTATGGTTCCGTCCTTTATTCGAAGTGCATCCATTTTCATTTATCCTTTTTGATTGCGCAATTATTAAAAAAAAAAAAAAAAAAAAAAAAAAAAAAAAAAAAAAAAACTTTAAGCAACTTCTCCGATAGTGTATATTCTATCAAAATATCAAGTCAAAGTTACAACAAATAAAACATATACTCAATGTACCTTATCAATGGCTAGCAAGTCAACCATCGCAAGAACATCGTCCACAAGGTCCGAGAAACAAAATTTCTTAATATCAGGAGGCGGGTCCGAAAGCCCGTAGCCTCGAAAATCAGGTGCGATAGCTCGATATCCAGCTTTAGCAACTGCGATCATTTGGTGACGCCAACTGTACCATATCTCAGGGAAACCATGCAGAAACACAACCACTGCAGGTGATGACTCGTTTCCTATCTCGGCTATGTGAAGTTTCAGTCCATTGACTTCAATGAACTTGTGAACTATTTCATCCATCGTTGGTTAACTTTTTTTTATCAGTCTAATGAGCTTTTATGATGGCTTTATTAATAAGAAAAGCTTGACACTAGTCAATGGGAAGTTAAATGCGTAATTAATTAGTGAGAATCTTATTTAATTTCTTTCTGGTAAGACATATAAAGAAATCAAATTAACGGATTTTATTATTTGCCACACAATCAAGTGGCGGAGGTTTTTTTTTTTTTTTTTTTTTTTTTTTTTTTTTATTTTATTTTATATATTTTATTATTTATTTATTTTTATTTTAATAATAAACGGGTCTTATTACAAAATTGGTTGTAAATATGTGTTAATTTTCATTTGTTTTATGCATATGGGTTCTTTTCTATATATTAGAGGGGAGCGAGTAATAACGCCCCAACGGCGTTTTTGCCTACATGGCACGTTTTCCACGCCGTTTAGGCGTTAACACCATTTTCAGCTTCATTTTTTTCGCCCTGCGTTTCCTTTCACGTTACCACACTAACGAACGTTATTAAAGTTTCCTTTTGGTTCAAAAAAGGCCCCCTCGTATATTACCATTTGGAGGTTTGCGTTGTGATTTTACGTTTGTGTGTTTACGTTTGTGGGTTTGCGTTTGTGGGTCTACGTTCGAGGGTTTACGTTTGTGGTTTGTGAGTTTTTGTGTGTGTGCAGGTAAGGCACGAAGAAGAAGAAGAAGAAGAAGAGTAGGTTTTTTTTTTTTTTTTTTTTTTTTTTTTTTTTTTTTTTTTTTTTTAACAGTTGGGCTGAAGTGTGTGGTATGGGCTGGATACTATTGGACCAAACACTTAATAGTTTTGTATTTTTTGTTTTTGTTATTAATTTTTTTTAATAAAAATGTTATTTGTATTTTAGTTTAATGAATGAAATAATAGTTAATGGTTTTTAATGAATGAAATATTAGTTGAAGGTAGAATTTGTAAATTATTATTTTTAAAAAAGGTGGGGCTCTGAAAGTGGTGTTATTAGGTGTTATGATTTTATAGTATTTTTGGTGTTATGTTATTTGGTGTTAAAATGATGTGGTGCTGACGTGACAGTGGTGTTAATGCTATTTGGTGTGATTACTCCCTCCCCTCTTAGGAGCTACCAGTTCACCATGTTGGATTGAATATTTTCACATATTTCATTTACCCACCTTATTTAGCCATTGTGTTGACATGCATCTTTTCACAAATATAAATATGCTGAGATGGTTTTTTTTTTTTTTTTTTTTTTTTAATCATATATGTCCCTTCACATACATTTATATCAGGCATTTATGTTGATCATGTGTTGGTCTGACCATTTATGTTGGTCTGTTCGAAACCCAGTCTATTTTTGCCAGGGATGAGTATGGTTCCGGAACCGGTTGGAATCGGTGGATCCGAGAACCAATTTTTCTGAAAAGTGAGAACCGAGAACCGAACCGAATATAATTTTTGGTTTCGGTTTCAGTTCCGGTTCTTTTGGATCTATCCGTATAGGAACCGCTTTTCTATTAAGATAATAAAAAAACACAAAAAAAAAAATAAACTTTTTAAGAACTTGCAATCATTTACATTTAAGCAAATAACAATCAACAACTAAACCATAGACTCAAATAATCAATCATTCTATAGTTACTTTCACTTGTTCATATTTTTAACAAAACAATAATGCATAACAATCTGGAAAATAAAATAAAATAACTTAAAACTCTGTCCATCAAAATAACTAAGACCGTTTAAAGTTTCACAATTTGTTTCTCTTTGTCTCTTCTGGTTAGTTTCTCTAATTGTCCTTCTATATCCTTGACAATACCATCGTCTTTAGTAAGATCTAACATCATCCCAATTAATTTGCGTTCTCGACTTTCTCACCCAATCTTGAGTGCAAATCAAAGCGTCAACAATCGGTGTTGACAAGCGAGTTCTATAAGGGTCAAGTAAATTAAAGATTATGATGAATGATCTTGGAATGTTATTAGGTTTAGATTAATTATTAATTTGTGGATGTTTTTAGTAAATTAAATATTAGAGCTTAGAGTATTTGGCTTGATGGCTAGTTTTTTTTTCTTTTCTTTCTTTTTTTTTTTTTTTTAATGATACGTAGGATTTGATTAATATTTTGCTAAGAAGTAAAAAAGTTACATATTTTTATAATTATTGGATATTTGGTTCCAGAACCGAGAACCGGTGGAACCGATCCGAACCGACCCAAGAACCAAAAAATCTCAAAATCAAGAACCGGAACTGGAACCATTGGTTCTGGTTCCGGTTCGGTTCTTCATGGTTCCGGTCCGGTTCTTGATCCGGTTCCGATTCTTTGGTTCTTTTGCTCATCTCTAATTTTTGCTATAATAAATTTGATTCATTAAATTAGGAGTTCATATTTTTCTTATATCATTTTACAACTTTTTCATATTTTATGAGTATCTATTTATCATCTATCATGATAGCTTGTGTCAAGCTGCACATGGCGATCATCAATTAAACAAGTATATTTTGAATCATATATATACCACATATAAATATATGTATGAGAATTGTTGAAAAGTCATCACAATATTATTTAAATCAAAAGAAAACATTCGTTAAAGGAAACAAGAAAACATCCGCTAAATAAAACAAGAAATAAAACATAATATTATTACGTTGAATTAAATCTCAGTTGAGAGTTCGTACAACGGGACCTATTGTAACCGGCTTAACAGCATACTCCGCATCTTTTTGGTTCATCCGGATGACGAATGTCCATCTCATTACGAATTTGACTTGATTTATTCCTTCCTCGACTAACACTGATCCTTGAGTAGTCTGCCTTGATCTTCCACCCTGAATCCAACCAATAATCAACATGGGGAATTCGGCTTGACTTGTTTTCTATTTTCAAATTGCATTCCAAGCCGAATTTTATTTTCTAATTCACTCCAAACATCTATACGAACATTGAGAACAAGAAAACTACTATTTTTGGGCAACATTACATGCTTATAGATAATTTGTGTGGACAACATTAAATGCTCATAAATAATTTGTGTGGGTATGAGAAAACAACAAAGTGTGAAATAAGAATGTAGGAATTTTAGTCTGAATATGAGAAACTTTATTGTCTAGTTAGGTAGTTGAGATTAACATCTAAGATTGGTAAGTGTTTTGTGTAGATATGTTGATATTTAAAGTTTTAAAAGACAAATGTGTGTAAAGGATTTGAATAGGTGACTACAATATGCAACAAGAATTAAATTATTTGTCATATATTGATTCTTAACTCCCAACTAACATCATAAATATGGGTGGATGGTTTTACTTGTCACTTTGTAAAATACTTAAAATAATAATGAATAATGAAGATTTAAAAAAGATTGGTTTGACATATTTTGTGAAGGGATGTATGTGCACGGGATGTGAAGGGACCTGATGAACACTTTGGCTAAACAAAGAGGTAAATGAAATATATGAAAATAATCAGTATGAATTAGTAGGTCTCAATATATAAAAAGAACTCATATGTGAAAAACAAATGAAAGCGGACCCATATTGCAACCAATTTTGTAATAAGACCCATTTATTAAAAAAAAAAAAGAAAAAAAAAAAGAAAAACCTCTCACGTGGTGGGTTAATACATAAAGTAATATTAGTATGTGACAATTGTGTTTGCAAATCAATTTCGTCTAAAGGTATGGGTGGTGTGTACCTATACAAAGAGTTATACAATTAACACATTATCAATTTATAAACATTCCAAATAGTAAACTTATTTCACTATTTTAAATAAATATATTTATAAAGTTTTTCATATGACATGGCACAGTGGAAACTTTCAAAACTTCAAAGATTTTCAAAATCCTAAACCCACTCATATTTGAAATATATATCAGTTTTTATACACTCTTTCACAAATCACCATTGGATTGAGGTCGTGTGAGTCTGTTAATAAACGGAAGAAGAATGGGTGTAAATCTACATATATCTTCATAGTTTTTGTTTGGTTACACACATTTTGCCCTTGTTGAAACGTGGTGGACTCAAACACTTTGCTTTAATGTCTTTTGGCAAATTTGTTATAGGTGGTTGTTAGAGCTATTAGCTATAGCATATAAAAGTCGGAGGTGAGCTTTTTATTTTAGATATTTGAGGAAATAATTAGAGTGGAACTTATATATGTAAAATTATGAAAAACAGATAAATATATGTTTTTAAAAGCAACTAACTATTTCATAATATATATACAACTCAAATGTATCTCACATGTTTTAACTCGAACTTGAATCTTCAATCATATAGTTTAAAAGTTTCTTACATAACATGAGATACCATTAGAGGTACACGGATGGGCTAAAGCCCGAGCCCAAACTTAGGACCGGCCCGAAAAAGCCCGGCTCAAAAAAGACAGGCCTAAAGCCTGGTCCGGCCCAAAACCCGGTCCAGGCTAATCCCAAAAAAGCCGGCCAAAAAGCTGAATGCTCGGGCTTTTTGAAAAGCCTGCAAAACAACACGAAAGCCCGGGCTTTTTAACAAAAAAAAAAAAGTCCGATCTTTTTTAAAAAGAATGCCTAAATCATGTGTTAGTTTTTTTTAATAACATACAATACTTTAAATGATTTATGAAATTACAACAAAAAAATAATCACTAATTAATAAATATGACTTGTTTGAATGGATACAAACTAATGTTGTTGTTGAGGTTTCTCATTAATGTCATAGTTCTTGGAGACTTTAATTGAGATGTATTTCCAAAGAAACTAGCAACTTTTATGTAGACTTCAATGAATATGTACTTTTAAAGTTGAGTAAATTGAATTGAATGACTATAAGGGTCCGCTTGGTTCAAAGTGGGGAAAGGGAAAGAGAAAGGGAATGCAAAGGAATGAGTGAGGTGGGTAATCAATACCTTACCCCCTAATTTACTCTATAATGGTTGATTACCCACTACGGGGTAATCAATACCTTTGCACTCCCTAACCAAGCAACATAATATGAGTGGGGTGGGCCCTTTTGAATTCCTTACCCATTCCCCACCCATCTTAACCCCCCACCAAGCACTCCCTAAATGTTTAGAAGTAATTTTACAGGCAACCTTTATGTTTTTAATCAATGTGTGCTTTTTAAAATGAGAAATTGAAATATTGAATGGATGTGTGCTTTTCACAGGCAACTACTCAACTACACATAAATTTTAATATTTGCATTTATGATCAATAAATAGTTAGGTATTCTTATTTACAATACAACATTTAGATGTTATACTATTTTCTTTTTTGGGTAAAAGAAAGTAATCTTGCACTCTGGTAAATATATTAATCAAAACATTTAAGTACAATGGATATGGGTGAAATCCCATATCTCAGCCCATTACATAGGCATAAAGCTTACATAACAAGATATTTCATATTTTCTAAACAAGAAAACAAACCACTACTCAAATGATAACATATGACATAACGAAATAAAATTACTTCATAAAACATTGAAGTTTGGTGTCATACATGGCATTAAAGGCATCAAAATTCCCTGAAAGATCATAAACTTGATTCGCGTAGTCATCGTAGTCATAGTCATCATAATCATCTTCAAACTCTTGGCCACCACCGCATAGATTAGCAGACTCATCAAATGGGTTAGCAATCACATCATCTTCGGAATCAGAAACCTCGATCTCTCCCACCTTAGAAAAAGGGTTAACTCTCTTAGTAGAAGAGGTGGACGGAGTACAAGAGTCACTAGTTTTAGGAGCCACGACCGACTCCTTCTCTTTCAAATCACTCACAAGGGGTTCTTGTGATGCAGTACATGTCCTAGTAGACTTATCTTCATTAACTTCTATTGTACGACTAGAATCCACATCCTTGTTGGTGTCATTAGAAGGAATACCAAAAGCATCTGTATCTTCCATATTAAGAGCATCAAACTGGTTACATGTAGAAATCTTTGTTCCACTCGAACTTGCCACATCAGAAGCATTCTTCTTTGTGACTTCCACTTTCTTAGGTTCAGGAGGAGTCTTTTTGGGTTGATATTGAAAGTGCTTACCCACAACATGTTTAGTAAACCCTCCTTGACCCAAAATACAAGTGTTTATGTAGTTAGCCATTACAAAAACTAAAGTTGTTATCAATTTTTTTCCCCAAAGAGCTTATCATTTAAAAAGCTCCCCTAAATTTCCATTCAACATGAACATTATTTAAAAGATAACTTGTTAAAAGTTAATTTATCTTAGAAGTTTAACCATATGTACCGAATTAAAAGTTATGCTTTCAAACTTTTCTCATATAACTTCAGGATAAAATTTACCTGTTTGTATTTAAGCACAACTATATGTACACATGAGTACATGACATATATTTTCGACATGATAATTTCACTAAAAAGACTATTAAGCTCCAAAAGTCATGAATTGAGCTTGTCGGTAACCTGTGTTAAACACAATAAAAAGCCAAAATCAAAACAAAAATCAAATTCTTTTGACCCATTGATGCATTAACCAACCCGCCTAACACATATTTGCCACTTTGACAGATTAACCGAACCAACAAATGCTATTGACAGCAACAATAAACAAATAGTTATGACTATGGCATGTCAACCAACCCACGGCATACACATTTCAAAACGAATTAAAGGGTCAAACATCACACAAATACTTACAGCTACTTAAATTACCAACAATATATCACTTATGTACATTAAACAGTATATCACAATCATATTAACAGCAAGAACTTGAGCCATAAACATTATGCGTCTAAATAAGTTTCTTTAGGTACAGGACTACAGGTGGAATAGGTTGCGTCAAATTGGCTTAATCGAAAACATGTTGTCAACAAAATGGAATCTTTATATATGTGTTTAGTGTCAAATATGATTAGCAAAAAAGGTAATTTACAAAGATACTCAATTTTGAGGTTTGTGCATTATAAGTGACTTTCAGACCCATTTACTTTAAAGCCAAGAGTTCAAACTTTCACCAATTTGACCCGTTTAGGAGATATGATGACCTGAATGACATGTTTATGAGTTAAATGCTCAATATCACCAAATATACTTGATTACTTACCAAAAGTGAAGCCAAGAGTACTTATCAATGCCTTGACATCTATATGAAATATCTGTGCGCCGTAAACGTCATTACGTTAATTATTGCATACCAATTCCTAGGTGAGTACATATATGCCTATAGATGTACGATTGACATAGATGTACGATTACATTTAACATACCTTAACAACTTGGCAGGCTGTTTAATCTGCTTGGTTTAAAAGTTGATCTTTCACGCTTGTAAACACATAATACAGAGAATAAGCAACCACAAACACCCACTAAAAATAATTTACCTCAAACATTTAAAAGCCTTTGCTTACCAAATTTCAATACCTTTAATCAAATTAGGAAGAGGTCACTTATAATTGGAATTGGAAACTGTAAATTAACATACACCAATGAATAAAAATATAAATCTTTTATAAAAAGATTAACTTTGAATCAAGGAAACATCCAATAGCAAATGAATATGCACATGAGCTCATTTGTTGCTAGTACGTAGCAGACCAAAAGTCATGGCAATTTTATGTCCCTTAATACATTATCAAAAGCGATTCAATTCCTTATCAGTCGTTGGCAATGGAAAAGCAAACTATGGTTTCAAGAAAACACGTACAATCCACTTGAATTTAACCAATAAATAAATAATGGTAAAGAAGATATAAATTAAAAAAAGACATAGTACTAGTTGACCATCAAACCCTAACCTAATATCTTGTCTCTCTCTATATATTTCTTCTCTCCTCTCCTCTAAACTCGTCTTCTTTTTATCTGCAGAGTCACACCTAACCATCTTCTTCAACTTCAAACACTTTTTATCCACTCACACTAACAACTTCAAAAAGAGTTGTTAGTTTGTACACCTCCATTCAAGTAATCCACTACAACTTAACCACCATCATGAGTTATCTATAAAGCAAACAACCACAACAACTCTTAGAAACATTTTCTTTAAAAAAAGTGCATAGGCATACTTTGAAACATTTCAAGTTTTTCGGGGCTGAATTCGTTATTAAAAATACGAGGGTACTTTATGAACGTAAGGAAATATTTTGTACAAAATGATTTTTTCTTATTGGTTAAGAGCTAGCACACGGATTGGTTTAAACTTAGGTGGTGTTTGTTTTTCATAAAGAGGCTCTTAACAACCTTTTAATCTGAACCGTTCAGAGGTGGTCAGACATTTTGGTCGTTCATACCATTTGTTTTTTTTCCCGTTCAGACACGTTTAGAGGTAGTAAGATCTTAATGGTCTAGACTTGAGAGGGGTGTCTGAATGCCTCTTGTTGCATCTTGTTGACACAAAAAAACCAAAAAAATAAAAATAAATAGTACAAGCAAGCAAATGTGCGGTTCAAACATGAGTTTTTTTCCCGTTCAGATGCGGTCATATTCAGACATTTACGCCTCAGATTCAGATTCAAATGTGCGGTTCAGATTCAGATTCAGAGCCTTTTAAAAAACAAACACCACCTTAATCTCAACCGTTCATTTGAACGGCTAAGATCTTTCTTAAAGGAATTGGGCGCATTTCAAATTTTCAAATGAATTGGATGCGTTATACTATAATTGCTGTGATGGTAGTCACACAAACCCCCAAAAAAATATGTATCTGCAGAAGCCGAAGTGGGTTACCGCATCAAATCTATGCAAGTACTGCAATATCAAAGATCACAATCCAAAAAGACGTTCATTTGACATACATATATCTGACACTCGTTTTCATGATCTGCAAGTTTTTCTGGATCGTGTTCTTTGATATTGCAGTACTTACATAGATCTGCTACGGTAACCTACTTCGGCTTCTGCGGATACTTTTTTTTTGAGGTTTTGTGTGACTATCATCATAGTATTTATAGTAGAACACATCTAATTCATTTGAAAATTTGAAACGCTCCCAATTCCTTTAAGAAAGATCTCAGCCGTTCAAATGAACAGCTAAGATTATGTTTAAACCAATCCGTGTGCTTAGCTCTTAACCAAAAAAAAAAATAAAAAATAACTTTGTTTAAAATATTTTCTTATGTTCACAAAGTACCCTCGTATTTTTAATAACGAATTCAGCCCCGAAAAACTTGAAATGTTTCAAAGCATGCCACTTTTTTTTTTAAAGAAAAGGTTTCCAAGAGTTGTTGTGGTTGTTTGCTTTATAGATAACTCATAATTGTGGTTAAGTGGTAGTTGATTACTTGAATGGAGGTGTATAAACCAATAATTTTTTTTGAAGAGATGATGGTGGTGTTAGTGGGTGAACAAAATATGTGACTCATGATATTAATGTTGTGATTGAAGTTGAAGAAGATGAGTTAGGTGCGAAAGGATAAAAAGTGTTTGAAGTTGAAGGAGATGGTTAGGTGTGTTTGAAGTTTAAGCACCCTTAAGAAACACCAAGGCTTCGCAAAGGTATAACTTGAATCTTGAACATTGCTTATACCACATATGTAATTCACGCGTCATTAGAAGGATCCAATAAGAAGAATAATTAAAATGAGAATGGTAAAAAGTAATTCTAACCACACATTTTAATTTCAGATGGAAAATTTGAATGAAGATGCATCCATTTTTGTAGGTGCATCTACATTAATATGTGGTTGTGATTACTTCTTATCCTTTTTATTTTTATTATTCTTCTTATTTGATCCTAACTCCACACGTCATAGGTATAACTTGAATCTTGAACCATTAAAAAAAAAAAAAAAAAAAAAGTTAGAATTGCATATATATCCCTCCCAAAGTGAATAATTGCATATATATTCTTTATACAAGTTTTTTATGCACATAGTACAATGGTTTTTATGTATGCTTTGGATATATATGCAATTATGCATTTTCGGAAGGATATATATGCAAAAACCCCAAAGTTTAAAAACTTCACACATAACATGGGATATATTATCAATTTAGCAATCCTAGTTATACATCGAACCAAAGACATTCAGGACACTTTCAACATGATACTCCAGTATCCGTAACATGTGATCCAAACTCAAGATCTTTAAATTACTCAAGCTAACTCACAAGCACTAGGTTTTGTTACGGTCGAGAAAATTGAGTATGAGTCGATTAACCTCATTAGGGAATTGTTCTTGAACAAAATGACAACCTTCAGCTAAGTATATGATTTTGATGTTAGGCACATATTTCTTCAGCTCTTCACTCTTCAAGTATTCCTTCATTCCCGGAAACTTCAACGAATAATCTTTTTCGCCCACTATTAAAAGCACGGGAGCTTCTATTTTTGGATCATTTAGATCAATTTTCAGAGACTCAAAATTTTCGTGAATTGACCTACAACATTTAACAAAAGTAAGGATAGAATGGAACCAAGGGTTAAAAGATGGCAACAAGATGTCACGAGTAGATAAGTGAATTACCTGTAAGGAACTTGGAGTGCGGTTTGAAATCCAGACTTGTCATACAAAGCACCATAGGCCGAAAGATCTTCCTCTGTGAACCAAGATGGCAGAGGAGTTGACGGTTCTACCAAATCCATGATCTCTTGGTTTTCTGCAGCTATGGGTATTTCACTTTTAGAGAACAATATGTAGATGTTTCTCACCACTGTCTTAACATCAAGGCGTCCGAATTCTGCTTCAGCTCTTCCAGGTTCCTGGTGATATTTCGGTTATATGGTCATAAATATTGGTCATGCTAGCAATTTTGAAACAAATGTCACCCTGATCGAACTACCCATAAATACTTCTGTCCAATTATAGTTCTAGAAGTTAAAAAAAAAAAAAAAAAAAAAAAAAAAAAAAAAAAAAAAAAAAAAAAAAAAAAATTAACAGAACAATTTTTTTGGTTAACCAGTGAGATGGCACCCTTTAGGAAACTCGATCAATGAGGTAAGAGTTCATTTTCACATACATTTTGATCATATGCATGTTTATAAGTTCCGGGACAGAGTGAGGGAGGTCGTGTACCTGCCATCTTCGAATGTAGAAACCTTCAGGTAGGGCTGTAAGAATCCCGGTAGCACCAGGGCGAACAAACGGCGCACCAAGTGCAATAACTCCTGCAATTTTCTCTGGATGTAAAAGGGCAAACACGTATCCAACCTTTCCTCCAAAATCTTTACTAACGACAAAAACCTAAGAATGTCCACAGAAACATAGTTAAGGCCATTCGGTGTCAAATATTACTATCCTTCTACTTTTTATATTTTATTTTTGAAAGGCGAAAGATATCGATATGCTATAAGGCTAACAATGATAATTATTTTACATAGTGGTTCCATCCCCATAAATTATTTTGGACCGTCTTAAAGCAGCTTTCTAACTTTAGGTGTTTGGGATTCCATAATTTTTCTTCTTATGCTGTGCAACTGTTTATAAGTAGATGATACACATAAACACTCCAAAAGTAAGCCCAAACACTCCTACAAACTGTTTATCTTCTTAAAAAAAATGGGCACAAAATCTATAATAAGCAGAAATGAATGGAATGTGACCTTAGAAATGTTGAGATGATCTAGGATGGATGCAGTATCTTTAACCAAGTCAACGAAAGATGTCTTCTCGGGTTCAGCAGGGATGTCGGATAGTCCATATCCTCTGTAATCTGGTGCAACTGCTCTGTAGCCCGCTTTTGCGACTGCTATCATTTGATGGCGCCACGAGTACCATATCTCTGGGAACCCGTGAAGGAATATCACCGCTGGTGATGACTCGGATCCAATCTCAGCTACATGGAGGTTTAACCCGTTGACTTTAATGTAAATGTGCTTTATTTCTTCCATTCACAGTGTATGTGTGCAGTTTTTGTTTCAAATGGTCAAAGGTGGTGTGTTTTTTTAAGGTTGTTGGAACATGGAAAATTGTCCACTTTGTGCTTTTTAACAAGTTAGAATATGGTCCACTTAGAATCGAGATTATTCAACTTTCTAAGGTAACGAGGCACATGATAATTTTTGGCTCTATATAGGGATTTGTACAGTTTTTTTGCCTAAAAATAAAAAAATAAAAAATAGGATTTGTACAGCTTGGGTTAATATGGATCACAAGAAACAATTAAGGACTTCTGTAACAAATTCGTCTCGCGTTAGACACGTGATGTATAGTCAGAACGAGTTTGGATTAAAAACATGTAACTGTAAAATCCAGATCAAAACACGTCGAACCCGGCTGCGTGAATTGTCACACAGCAAACAAGCAAACTAGCAACAAAAGCTTCTCTTATTTAATAAGTAACATGTGTGAATTGTCACATACCAAACAAGCAAACTAGCAACAAAAGCTTCTCTTATTTAATAAGTAACATATCATAAGAACCCGAAAAGGGCACCGCACAAAGAGGGACACAGTCCCACACGCGCACAGAACAACACATACACAATTACATATACCACAGTACACATACATACGTAGGACTAAGACTAAAACTTTTGTCGGAAGTCTATGGATACATTTTTCATTTAAGGTGACTTATTAACTCAAGCCATGACGACAAATGACGGATTCAAATCGAACATCCTTAGATGACCCGAGAAAGCGCAGAAGCACTAACATTTGTTGCGATTGAGAAAATCAAGTAGGAGTTGATTCACCTCATCAGGGGATTGTTCGTGAACAAAATGAGAACCTTCAGGTAAGTATATGATTTCCAGGTTAGGCACATATTTCTTGACCTCCCCACTCTTCAAATATTCCTCCATTCCAGGAAACTTAAAAACGTAGTCTTTTTCACCCATTATAAACAATGCTGGAGCTTCTACTTTCAGTTCATCTCGATCTTGTTTCTGAGATTCGACTTTTTCAGAGAATGACCTACAACAGTTAACAACGTTAAGAACACTTGAACACATGTTACATAGTGAAAAAATTAGTGCAAATTTGAAGTATTATCGTTTTCAAGATACATCTTGTACCAACTTTATGTGACAATAGTAGTAACATATTATTATCAAAAGGGTTGTTTGATATCCGGTTGAATAAAGATATGATGCATGGCTATTCTTATTCAACATGTTATGGTATTAATTTATATAGCAGGTTTGATATAATTTACCTGTACGGAACTTGAAGTGCGGTCTGAAATCCAGATTTTTCATACAAAGCACCATAGACCGCAAGATCATCCTC
This sequence comes from Artemisia argyi, assembly GCA_030686995.1. Lineage (NCBI taxonomy): Eukaryota > Viridiplantae > Streptophyta > Magnoliopsida > Asterales > Asteraceae > Artemisia > Artemisia argyi. The sequence goes on from CM060678.1 coordinate 198,431,867, forward strand.
TGTGAACCAAGAGGGTAGAGGAGTGGATGGTTCCACCAAATCCATTATCTCTTGGTTTTCAGGGGCTATCGGGATTTCACTTTTAGAGAACAATATGTAGATGTTTTTCACCACTGTTTTAGCATCAAGGCGGCCGAAATCAGCTTCAGCTCTTCCTGGTTCCTAGTGAAAATTTCAGTTATAGATTGCTGTGAACATTAGTTCTAACAATTATTTTCAGTTATATCCCGATACCCCGCCCCGGCGGGATTGGATATGTTGTTGCAATTATTTTTAGTTATATGGTGACCATTGACATTATAGATATAATAAAAACTCTCTTAGCGAGTGAGGGAGAGTGTGTACCATCCATCTCCGGATGTAGAAACCTTCAGGGAGTGGTTGATGATTTATGGGACGATTAGGACGCATAAATGGCACACCAAGTGTCATAACTCCTGCAACTTTCTCTGGATAGAAAAGTGCAAACCTGTAGGCTACCATGGCTCCAAAGTCTTTAGCAACAACAAACACCTAAAATGTGCAGAAACATGATCAAGGTAGTCAGTCGGTGTCCAATATTAGCATCCTTAACCTTTACATACTATATTAAAAAGACGAAAGGCAGGCACAGCGTAAACATTCTGTGAAATTTTTATTGGCATCTATCTTCTGAATGTCCTAGTAGTGTTAGAGGATGTTGTCAATAGTCTCTTTAAATCCTTCCAAAAATCCTACTAATTATCATTGACGCTAAAGAAGTTGCACAATTTCCAAATCCTCTTTCTCACCAATGGATTTTAAAGTAGCACCACTGCCAATAGGAACATGTTGTGTATTGTCATAATGTGTGCAGAATGATGGTGCATAACCTTTCTATATAATCATGCTTCAACAAAAAGTCACGGTAATGTTTATATAATTACTAATTCCTTATTGTTACATATGAATAGCTGTATCAAGAACTTTACTGCAATGACTAATATGGGTTCTTACAGCGGGTATCCTACTAAATGTTTTGAAAACCGGGTCATTAATCGACCCGGTCGAGTCACCAGTTCGACCACCGGGTCAACCCCGTTTTCTTAAAAAAAAAAAAAAAAAAAAAAAAAAAAAGAAAAAAAAACCTTTATTTCAAACAATACATCCATATATTTTGGAGGTGTTTGTTTGAGCTTATATTGCCGGCTTATGGCGTATTTGGTTTTGGGCTTATGTTTCATAAGCTCACTTTTTGTGGCTTATATCATAATAAACTTATATAAGTCTAGGAAAAATTCTGAAATAAGCCACAAAAAGTAAGCTTATGGAACATAAGCCCAAAACCAAATAAGCAATAAGCCGGCTATATAAGCCGAACCAAACACCCTAGGAGCCTAGAAAAACATTTACCAACATAGATAACATGAAATAATAAAATTACGTCGCAACTATATACAAGTAAGTAAGATGTGTAGAATTGTTTGTACCTTACTAGAAATGTTAAGAGAATCTAGTATGGAGGCAGTATCTTTAACCAAGTCCAAGAATGATGTCTGGTCAGGTTTCGAAGGGATATCGGATAGTCCATAACCTCTGTAATCTGGTGCAAGTGCTCTGTAACCAGCTTTTGCGACTGCTATCATTTGATGGCGCCACGTGTACCATATCTCAGGGAACCCATGAAGGAATATCACTGCTGGTGATGACTCGGATCCTGTCTCAGCTACGTGGAGGTTTAACTCGTTGACTTTGATGTAACTGTGTTTTATTCCTTCCATTGTTATGTTATTATTATGTGTTCGAGTGTCAGATAAGAGTGTGTGTTTTAAGTTTGTGTTTAGTCAGTTGGTTAAAGAAGTGAGTGAATTAACACAACTATGGTTAGTTAAGATTTTAACTAGAGTAGTGGCTTAGTTGAGATCTGTTTGGCACGGGGCTTATAAAGATTTATAAAGATTTAAACTTTTAAAATAAGATAGCTTATAAAATAAGCTTTGATTGTCACACAAGCTTACGAAAGGTTTTAAAAGTTATAAGCCCTCGATAAGCTTAAAGAGTCAATTAAAAAAGCTTTACAAGGGCTTATAGTTAGACAAATTACTTTATTACAATTCAAATATATTGGACTATCACGCATAAACAGTAAATATATCTGAATTTAGTGGATATATTTTTTTGCGATTTTACATTAATAAGTTTCATCTCCTCACCAAACAGCTTTATAAACATATCAGCTTATAATATATGCTTCAACCCCAGCTCAACTTACTTCATTAACAAACCAATCAGTTCCATTCGATAATATGATATATTTAATTTTTTTTTTAATGTGAGACTTTATTAAAGAGCATAGCTAGGAGCTAAAACTTAAACAAAATTACATCAGAGCAGTCAAAGGATATTTAAACAAAATTACATTATATGATATTTTTTGTTCAAAATAATTAGATGAAACTTTTTTGCTAGATTGAGAGTTTAAATTTTAGTTGTGCCATATCATAATGTGAAATTTTTTAGAGCATGGGCTAAGTTGACCCTGAATTAACTTATAACTCACCGTCACGTCAGCGTTAACTTCCCTTTGCTATTGCGTTAACTTTATGGGCGGTAAGATAATTCATCTGAGTTATGCCTTAACTTTCTTGCGTTATCATATAACTCACCCCAAAAGGCAACTTACCGCTGCGTTAAGTTATAACTCACCCCTAAAAGTTATGCCTTAACGTGCGTTAAACCTATAACTCACCACGTTAAATTCTCTTTGACTTTTAGCCCCGGTAACATAAGTCGGTGCGTTAACTTGGTGAGTTAAGTTATAATTCACCCCAAAAGGCAACTTACCGCGTGCTCTTACACTTGTATTGGTTTTATTTTTTATTATTATTTTTAATTTTTTTATTATATATATATTGAATTGTGCGTATTAATTGGATTTATATGGTTGGTAAACTTAGGGCCCGTTTGGTATGTGGGATTTGCTTGGGTTTTGGATTTAATTAATGCAAATCATGTGTTTGGTTATGTTTATGGGGTTTAAAATTGGGACTCAATCCCAATGGTCCCACACTTTTCAAAAGTAGGGGGAGAGGTGTGGCTTGATAAATATTTATGTTTTTTGTGCCTCACTTACAACTTTACTCTTATTTATCTCTATATTTATTTTTAATAATAATATTTTTTATTACAAAAATATAATAAAATAATTAATACTATTAAATATTATTTTTTCTCTCCTACATCAAATCCAAATCCTAATCTACAACTTTACATTCAAATCCAAATCATAATCTAAACCCATCTACAAACCAAACGGGCCCTTATTATTTATTTGGTATTAGGTTTTTCTTTTATAGTAGATAAGATAAGGTTAAAATAAAAAGACAAATTTTCGTCATAGGTGTAAAAATGATTCAAAAAATTAAAAGTGCTTGAATAAAATTTCAAAAATTCCACAAGATATATGATGTTGGAAGATAAAAAAGTTAGTTTTCACATTCAACTTCTTTTTAGTACGTTTCATTCTCCATAAGAGATAAATAAAAATTAAAATTTTGTGCATCTTAAATAAATTATGCATTAATATTTCGTGTTTTGTGCATTAAAAAATGTATAAAACATCAAAATTGCAAAAACTTATTTGGTAACCTTTTTATGCATTAACATCCTCTATCTTTAAAAAAATTTCAAACTTTGTTGAGAAGTTTTTAATATATATATATATATTTTCACGTTACTCTCAAAATTTCTCCATACTTCATCTTCTTTAACCATAAAAATATTGACACTTGTAGTTCATTTCTTATAACTCCCCACCTTTAATCTTTAATTTTCACATGTAATTATTTTAGAGTTAGGAAGATATTTAGAAACAAAACTTAAGAGTAGACCGCGCTATTGTAAGAGAAAATATAGTTAAATTTTCTAATGACTTATGCGTTTTGATTACTAGCTTCTTTTAACAATAACTTTGTAAATTGCAAAATTTTAATATGTATTTTTGATTATTTGTAATTATATATATTCGTAGAAAATAACTTTTATAAATCATATTTCAATAATGTTCAGTTGGAAGAATGAATTTTTTTATTTTTAGTTCATAACTATAAGATTTTCCCGTTCAAACAAATTTGAATGAAATGTAAGTAAAATATCCTTCATCTTATTAATATGTTTTTCATATTAATTTTCATATTAATATTGAAGTTTATGAATTTTCATAAATAAAATATCCTATACCTTGGCTAAAACTTAAACTAAAAGTAATTTAGCAATTTTATCATATTTAAACTTGAAGTCAAGACATACTCATGCTAGGTAGTATAAATTGGACTTATTTTGTGACCTCTTTAAATTTGTTTGTTTCTAGCATTAACTCAAATAATGAATTAAATGAGTATTTGTGAAACAACATGACTTGTCTTAGTGGGTATCTCAGATTGCAATACAAAGCTGTTTATAATATGTTCTCTAATATTACGTGCATTAAATTATAAATATGTTTAATATTTTAGACCTTTTTCATACCACATGTGTAAAAAATAAAAACTCGAATGAAATGAAGAATAAATTTTTATATGTGTTTAAAAAAATTTCTTAAACCTCTAGTTGTTGATGCCTTTAGATTAGTCAAATTCTAAATTTTGTGGTGTCATAAACTTTGCAAGTTCTTGACTAGCCATTTTCATGAAACCATGGGCGAACTGTGGAAAGCCAATAAGTCAATAACATACTTCTCTACGATTATCATTTATACCTATAACATTTAAACTTTGCTACTCCTATGACTTTTCATGTTGTTTAAAAGTTAAGAATGATTATTTTTCACAAACTAAATCACATGTTTATAAACGAGTGTTGAAATGTACTATCCTCCAAACTTTTCTTCATGCTTTTGAATTATTTATGCAAGTAAGTGGGCCATTCAACGGATTTCGGAGGCCCTTTGCGGTAAGGATAAAGAGACTCCCATGTTGACAAATTCTAATGTAAACAACAAAGAATGGTGACTTTTTCATTTTTAAACATGCAATCGCCATTTGATATTTTCTTAATCTTGTATTTTGGTTGTGATCACACAACATTGTCCCATACTCGGGCGGAACTACATATAGTTTGGGGGTTGTGGTGCCCTCTATGCTTCGACAAAAAATATCAATTTTTAGTGTAAAAATTTTTCTTTTAGGACTATTTTATTAAAGTGCACTCCATCAGAAAATCAAATTGTCCCTCACCTTAAAGTCAAACAATGTAAAAACCTTAGATCTCTATCTTAATTTTAAAAAAAAATATCAGTTTTTAGTGTTAAAAAAAAATTTTAAAAATAATAAATAAATAAAATTGCCCCCAGTCTTCTAAGATCTTGGGTCCGCCACTGGTCTTATAATAAACTTAACCAAAGAGTTAAATTTATGCATATGTAACTTGATAATATATAAAAATGAGGCCCCATAGAATTTGTGACACTTTGCAGTCGCCCACTTGTACAGCGTGTTCACCGCGACTAGCAAGTAAGTAAGCACAACACTCTACTTCTTTACTTTAAAAAAATAATAATAATAATATTAATAATAATAATAATAATAATAATAAAATTAAAAAAAAAAAAAGAAAAAAAAAAAAGAAAAAAAAAAAAAAAAGTCTACTTGTTTACTCGAGTGATTTGAAGTTTTGAATGTAATTCACATAATATAGAAGTTCCAAACACGATTACATGGCTAAATTTAACGAAACAGCCGGGATGAATATCTTGATTCTTGAGTAAACAACTTGAAACAGGTCCGGATAATAACATACTGTAAGTGTTGAAATGACAACCTATACCAGTTTGACCTGACAACATATCTGTTCCCGAGTATAAAACGGAAGGAAGAAAGATGGAGAGGGAAAAATGAGTGAATTAAAGAGGAGAGGAATAAAAAATATATTTTTTATCTTGTGTTCCCGAGTTGGAAAGAAAAGAGAAGGAAGTAACCAAAAAATAGCTTTAAAATCAACTTCACTCCATTTCATCCCAATTTGGGAAGTAAATTAGGAGAGTAATTTTGATGTAATTTACTACCATTTATTTTCCTCTCCCCTCCTAAAAAATCTCTCAAACACAAACTTTTTTTATTATCATTCAGTTGTTTCTACAGTTACCCGTGCTTCACATTAGTTGTACAGATCTCCTTTCCCACAAATAAAAAACCTCTGTCTTCTCTCTCAAATGTACACCAAATAAAAAGCTAAAAATAAACCCAGAAACTTCGATCGCCTCTTCATCATCAACAACAAAAAACAGCGGCTGAATCATTAATTCTCGATCCTTCTCCTTCCCATCACTCACCTCTCACAATTGATGTTACTGGTAAAGATTACGACTTAGAAACATGAAAAGGAACATCAAGTAAACAAAGCCCACCACTCAAATTAACATCTAACACACATAATCATAAACCCCCAATTACGCATAAATGATTCATCAAATCAAACAATCTAGCCGTGTTCTTAGAAATGCTTTTGACTACTAAGGAGATTAATTGAAATCGTTCGGGGCATACCTCATAAATCAAGGTATGCTGTTTTTCATATTCATTTATATGGTTTCCAATTTGAATGAAGTTGTTTTATTTTTATGTTTTTTTGTGTGGATTTTGTTTTTTATTAAGCTTTAAAATTAGTACTTTTGCGTTTACATTGAATTGAGTGATAATGTTTTTGTGACTAAGATGTCTATATATTGTACATATGAATTTTAGTCCAAATTCATATATTAGTGATACGGGATTAAGGGGGCGATTGTGTTAGCTTGGATGCTGGGTTTATGAGCTTAAGTGAATGTTCAGAAACTAATAAGCTGAAAATGAAAATACGGCAAAATGCTCTTAAGCCATTTTCTGCCCGGGGAACCAAGTATGGGGTTTATGAGTTTAAGTGAATGTTGAATAAAGTTTTTTTATTTAAGTCCATCGCTCTTGACCCAATTCGTGCCCGGGGAACCAAATGATGAATATCCCTAAAGTTGACCTTCAAAGCATTTTATGTGTTGCTTTTCTGGAAAAAAGGGGTAAATTGCATATGTATCTTGCATAATCTGTCACATGTTACTTTAAACAAAGTTCTGTAATAGGATCTTCTACCTCATATATCCATAACATAGCTCGTAAGGGGACATCAGTCAATGTCTTAAAAGAGGGTTGATGAAATGGCCGAGTTGAGCACAGGCAAAATAGGAAATTTTTGTACGACCCCAAACGGGTTGACGGCCATAAAGCATACAAATATACAATACATGTAACTAAATAGTTTACTTTGTAATTTTAAGGTATTATATACCAGTATTTGCAAACCTGATACTTATCAAGATGCAAGTCCATTACCGACGAGGTTTTACTAAATCTGAAACTGCAATTGATATTTAGTTTCCAAATAAATTTAGTGTATCTGAAAATTGGTTGCTTTAATGATGTTGCAGGTTGTTGTGTTATATATCTAGACAGTCAATGAAAAGTCAGTATCTATGCAATCGCCAAATAACAGTGTCATAATCATTGGCTTTGTGGTCCACTGGGTGAAGCTTATTAAGTTAAGCGAGCCTAGGTGAGAGTAGTACCGAGTTGGGTGACCAACCGGGAAGTCCTCACATGGGGACCATAAGCTCTAATGATATGAACCAGCTACCTTAGAAGCCGGGCCCAACCATGTGGTGTCTTGATCCAACTGAAGGACGCGAGTTCGATTCCGTTCCGCAAGCATGGTTGGGTATTGGGTGGAGGTATTTCACAGGCATCAAACCTTTGCTGGGTAGGGTTGATGGGTACCATTATGGTACACAGGGTTGAGGTGTCCCTGCCAATCTACACTTTTGATCCAAATAACAGTGTCATACGCTTGCAAGAGAAACATAAAGGGAGAGCGTCATGGTTCCCAGCAGGTATGAAACTAAATATCCTTAATTAGTTTGATACAACTATTTATTTGTCTATTTTACTTTAGACTAGGCACTTGAAAATAATCAGATTAGTACTAGCACTAAGGTTGTTGGCTTGATCAGGTTAATGTTTTCTGATTTTTTTAAGTTGGTGTTGAAGTTACTTATTTGTTCAGCTTCCGCTTATAAATAAGCAATTATAAGATACTTGAACTAAACATTGTGGAATATTGACTTTGGATTTGCTTATTTCATAGTTATGTTAAATTTAGTTTTGGTAAGTGGATACTTTGATTCTTGAGGTGAAACTGTTGTTGAAAGAACTTTGTTGTTTCTTTTGTTGCTTTTCAATTACGTAATTGCGGTTCGTTGCTTTTTGTTGGACCTGTTTTGATTCATGTGTTGGTAATATGTGTTTCACGCCTTTATATTTATATCGATTTGTTGCTAATACGTTTCAGGTTGCGGTTTGCTCTATGACCTTTTATGCGTTTCAAAGAGTATGAGCCTTTTGCTGCCCTTTATATTGCTTTAGAACTTTGTTGTTTCTTTTGTTACTTTTCAATTACGTAATTGCGGTTAATTGCTTTTTGTTGGATATTTCGAATATGAATGAGATGGTAGCCTTTAAAGATAGGAATAGGATTTAGGCTAGACATTAGGCTTTTGAATTGTTATGTGAAAACTTGGCTCTCTGACTATCAGAGGTATCAACTTGGTTTGGTCGTGTGCTTTATAAGTTGCTAGAACATAATATACTCCTGGAAGTAGTGTTTGGATTTGCTTATTTTCATAAAAAATTAACCGATCCACCAAAATGGCTGAACTCTAAAGTAAATGGTATTTATAAGCGTTTTTTTTTTCATCTCATAGTTAAGTTGCTACGTACAGGTTGGTTACCAGAATAATTTTCCTTTCGTAAACTAATTTTTGTCAGACTTAGGTGAAAGCGGTTTCATTTCCTAAATGCAGTGCATATTTACACGCTCACGTGCCCTGCATGGATCCTAAGCTATATGTTTTTGCGGTTTGGTTATAATAATGTCAAGCATTATATGTCTTGAGTTTTCTTGATCGTGTATGAAAGTCGGATTTCCTTGATGCTGCCAATATATGTAACTAGCAACGGTATGCACGTATCTGATATAGTTGGTCGTGTTTTCAGATGGAAAGAAACGATACCATACGGCGAAAAATATAACTAGCGGTGGAAAAATTGCAAGTGCAGTCATGTAATGGGTCGAAATGAAGGTAACATGGTCGATTATTATTTGCTTATCTACCTCAGCCTCTAACACAGTCCATAGACTCAATATAATAAGCAGAAAGATGTGAATTTATATCAGCTTTTACACATTTAAGCTGATAGGCTCAGAAAATAAGACACACTCAGAAAGTAAGCTAACACAAACGTAATCATCACATCCTTTCTTTTCTGAAATAAGTGTCATTAGTCACTCAAATAGAGAGAAGCAGTTAGGAATGCGGAAGCTCTGAATGTCATTACACTTGCTTATAATCATATAGTAACTCATATAGAGAGAAGCAGTTAAGAAAACTAAGCCCAAACATGTTTAATGAAATAAGTGTGCGTCAAATAACTTACTAGCTGTAGCATGATTAAGAGGGAACAAATATGTACTTGAAGTAAGTCTTTACTGGTGCAGGTTTGGGATGATGAGCCACAAAGTGAATCACAAGTGTTAAAGGAATATGAATGGATATCAGGCATTGGCTTATGAACAACACTGAATTATTGTGACAGAGTTGTAAATTGGCGAATTGCTTATTGATGGTGACAATGGTCGAGTATGTATATTTAGTTGATTTACTAGATGACATGGTATAGGACCCGATTAAGGAAAAAACCGAGTTTTTTGCAATGTTCTTAGGCTGGAATGAGTATGTAATGGAACTACTTTTTAGGATGGTTATGTTAATGTTTCAGTTACCGCTTGAATTGGTTCTTATATTAATTTGGACAGTTTCATCCTCAAATGTATAACAATACATAATGAAGAATATTATCAGGGAAAATGCCCCGCCGCAACGCGCGGGCAAGCCCACTCGTTATTACACTACAACACATAATTATCTCAAACGACACTTGAATCACAATAATTTTTCAAAATAAAAAAAAAAAAAAAAAAAAAAAAAAAAAAAAAAAAAAAAAAAAAAGGCAACCACTTAACATGTTTTTTAGCTACATGGCCCAAAAAATCCTTGAAAAAATAGTAACTCGTTAAATCATTAAAACTTTCATCTCTATGTGAAAGTTTTTCTTATTCAAGAAGGTTTTACTGTGTCATAAAACCTGAAATGGGCTTGATATACAACACACACGTACATACATGTATAATTAACTGAGCAAGGCTGAAACTTTCGTCAGATGTCTATGGTTACATTTTTGTGACTCAATAACTCAGGCCATGACTACAAATGTCAGATTTGAATTCAATATCATTAGATGACCCGAGAAAGTTCAGAAGCACTAGCATTTGTTGCGATTGAGAAAATCAATTACGAGTTGATTCACCTCATCAGGGGATTGTTCGTGAACAAAATGAGAACCTTCAGGCAAGTATATGATTTCCAGGTTAGGCATATATTTCTTGATCTCCCCACTCTTTAAATATTCCTCCATTCCAGGAAACTTAAACGCGTAATCTTTTTTACCCATTATCAACAGTGTTGGAGCTTCTACTTTTAGTTCATTTGGATCTTGTTTTGGAGATTCGACTTTCTCGATGAATGACCTATAACAGTTGACGATATTAAGAAAACTTAAACACGTGTTACGTAAAGAAAAAAGATAGTGCAAAATATAAGTATTATATCGTTTTCAGGATGCATCTTGTACCACTTGATGTGACAATAGTCGTAACATATTTTTTTCATTAGGGTTGTTTGGTTTTAGCTTGAGTAAAGATATAATGCATGGCTATTTTGACTCAACATGTCATGATGATAATATAATGGCTTAATATAGTTTACCTATACGGAACTTGAAGTGCGGTTTGAAATCCAGATTTTTCATACAAAGCACCATAGACCGCAAGATCATCCTCTGTGAACCAAGAGGGTAGAGGAGTCGATGGTTCCACTAAATCCATTATTTCTTGGTTTTCAGGGGCTATCGGGATTTCACTTTTAGAGAACAATATGTAAACGTTTCTCACCACTGTTTTAGCATCAAGACGGCCGAAATCAGCTTCAGCTCGTCCTGGTTCCTGACATATTTTAATTTTATTGTTATCAACATTAGTTCTAACATCTATTTTCAATTGCATGGTGACCATAGACATTAAAGGGTTATGAGTGGATTAGTTCTGAGTGAGTGTTGGAAGGTGTGTACCAGCCATCTTCGCACGTAGAAACCTTCAGGTAGTGCTTGATGATGAACGGGTGGACTAGGAAGCATAAATGGCACACCAAGTGTTATAATTCCTGCAACTTTCTCTGGAACAAAAAGTGCAAACCTGTAGGCTACCATGGCTCCAAAGTCTTTTGCAACAACAAACGCCTAAAATATCAGCATAAACATGACCAAGGTGGTCAATCGGAGTCCAAAATTAGCATCCATAATCTTGACAGACTCTTTCATTTAACAAAAAAAAAAAAAAGGAGAGATCATAACTTTCTAAATCGATCTCTCTTATTGTTATTTTTCTAGTAACTGTCCTGTAGTAATAAGAAGATATTGTCAATACAGAGTCAAATTCTTCAAAGAATCCTCATTATAATTTGATGCAAAAGTAGCTGCACACAATCCTATTGCTTAACAATGGAATTGAAAGTAAATACCTTTGCCAATTGAAACATATTGAATATTGTTATGTTTTGTGTGAAATGATGGTAAACCTTTTAAGTATAATATTTTAACCAATGCTCTTGTTACTCGCAGTTGTCCACGTTATTTAATTGCGAGCTGTGACCTACAAGCATTTAAACTAAGAGCATCCACTATAGAAGTTTAAGAATATGTCTAAACAATTATGAAGAGGTCCAAGAATTTTTATACCATAGTGAAGAACCATTTCATGCCTATGTGGCATGAAAAGGTCTAGGATCTTGGAGAGGTCCAAAAAATGTTTATTTCCTTTTCTTTTCAACTAAATAATAAATAACATTCAAATGTTGAAGAAATTTTATAAACCTCAAAAGGTTTATCCATAGTAACAATAAGTTCATAACATAAAAAGTTTTAAGAATTAATGACATTATAGGATGTGGCAATTTCATAAACCTTTAATAGGTTCATCCATAGTGGATGCCCTAATTGCTTTTTACATCATACAACACGGCACAAACCAAAACACACCGTCCTTAATTATAAGCATTGCACCAACATAGCGCTGGTACCCTACTAGTCAACTGAATTCACAAACTTAAAAGTATCATCAAGAAAGTGTACTGCTTAGGGGATTAAACCAGCAAAAGTTAAGTTTCATCTCTTAACCGGTCAACTTCTATGAATTTCCCTCCTCAACCATCTTGATAATCTATAATCTGTAGGATTGTATTTGCGCTAACCTTGTGCGGAATCTTATCTAATAACTTAAAGTGACCGGCCAAATATATAGCTTACCAACCATTAAAGCAAAATAAACGTATTGCATTATTCTAATGATCTATCTTTATTCTTAACACGTGTCTAGAACATAAACCATAAATAGTTAACATTTTTTGTTGGAAGTGAATTTTGGGACCCCGTATAAGAAAATAGGCCTGCATATAGTTGGATTTTTGAGTATTGCACACCCTCGTAAAGACACACAAGTACTTGTGTACAAATGTACCTTAGAGATGTTGAGAGAATCTAGGATGGATGCAGTATCTTTAACCAAGTCCAAGAATGATGTTTTCTCGGGTTTCAAAGGGATATCGGATAGTCCATATCCTCTGTAATCAGGTGCAACTGCTCTGTAACCAGCTTTTGCGACTGTTATCATTTGATGTCGCCAGGTGTACCATATCTCCGGGAACCCATGAAGGAATATCACCGCTGGTGATGACTCGGACCCTATCTCAGCTACATGGAGGTTTAACCTATCGACTTTGATGTACTTGTGCTTGATGTCGTCCATTGTTTTCACGCACACAGTGAGTGTAATCGTGTATGCGTGTGTGTGTTTAAAGGTGTTTGGTTTCAACATGTGTGTCCTTGTGCTTTAAAAGAGGTGCGTCGTATTTGACGACGACTTTCAAGGTTTGGTAGCATTACGCTTGACGACATTATCATTCCACAAGAAAATATCTATACTAATGTTTTACTCAGACCTTTTAACTACTAGACTTATAACATATTTGTTTAATTGTAAAGTGGAGAGTATAATGCCGCAAATAAGTATATTTTCCTCTCCTTTTGAGTGTATATTCTATAACTTAAGGTTGCTGTCACCAAACGGTAGCATATTTGTTGATGTTTGCATGCCATGCTATTTTAGTGCCAAACCTTTCTACCCGAGCTACTTATAGGGGTGTTTGTTTTGACTTATATAGACGGCTTATTGCTAATTTTGAAAATTTTCGGCTTATATATGTTTATTATGACATAATAAACTCGAATAGTTTCAAAATAAGCCACAAAAAGTGAGCTCATGAAACATAAGCTCAAAACCAAATAAGCTATAAGCCAAAACAAACAACCTCATAGTCTATTCCCTTTTATGACTCTGTGTGCTGTAAGCTCTCGGTGTTTGATCTTAGCTTAGCAGGTTGATTTTTCCAAGTGATTGCATACTTGTCAAGCCACTATTTTCGGTTTTAAAATATACTACCTCCGTCCCATAATTATAGTCCACTATTGACTTTTGAAGTATTTAGTTTTCAACTTTGATCTTAAATATTTTTACTAATTGTCTATATATATTATTACACGTTTATATATATTATTACACACAACATTGAGCGCTGTGCAAATAACAAATTACGTAGTATTTCATTCCTGCTGGGCTTCCTCCCTGCTTTTTTAGCCCAACTTCGGTTACGAAGACCAAATATAATATTGCCATATTTGTTGCCCTTTTAGTGGGCTTATTTTGGTCTGTAAGTTAGCCCGCGAGCTGGCCTGTCTCCGAATGCGTACATAATGTCAGAACTAAGAACTGTTGGTCTATAAAATCCGGACATTAGCTTACAACTAAAATTACTTATGAGTCTTACACAATCATTAGCCAACCACAAATGACATACTTAAATCGGAAATTAAAAATGGCTACTAAAAGTTATTACTGTAAAAAACACGGAACCAGACATGCGCCGAAAGTACTAGCCGCAACACGGCGGGCACAACTACCTTGTTGTCCACATAGAAAACACCTATTTTAAGAAATGTATCAAATATTTTTTTTAGTTTTGTGAAATTAAAGATTACCTTTGTCTAATCCAATCAATAAGCTCTTAAAAGTCTGTAAAAGTTTTTTTTTTTTTTAGCTAAATGTAATATGGTAAATTTTATTAAATTTATTCAATAGTAGGCAATAAATTACTACAAATTCAAAAAAATAAAAATGCAATTTTGTTTTTTAAGAATGTGACATGTTATTATGTCTCATTATTATCTCATATTGAACTGTAAGTTACATATATTTAAATGTATACTAATTGTGTAATCAAATAATTCAATATAATAATGATTGCTCCTAATGATACTTTAAGTCTTGACCGTTTATTTGTTAGTATTGATGAACATACTAACTCTTAAGCTTATATATATGCATAGTCCTCTCTCTACTCAAAATACACAAAAGTAGAATAATGTAGTTATTCATCAAACTCTTTACACTTAAGTGGGTCAAATGAGATAAACTAGTTTATGCATAAAGTATTTTTTACATCATGACAACATCCGCTTCCGCTTCGAATATGTTTTACTTGTTTATGTTATTATATGATTATTATCTTATTCTAAGATCATTATGACATAATAATTTAATGTATTCATCATAAATATTTGATTATGATGTTTACACATATAATTGGCATATTTGTACATGTCCGATACTATTTATTTAAGAGTATTACATTGGTCATTTTAAGATAAAGTTTTAGTGAGAAAGTAGTTTTATTGCACCTCACCGAACTAAAGCATGTGGCATGAATCAAGCTGACATAAATACTACCAATGTCTCTCTTATCTCTCCCACTAAAATACAAACCAACATCTCTGTCCCTCCACTTTTCTTGATCAATTACAACATTATTTTTGGTTCCAAAGTACAAATAAAAACACACTTCCTTTTACAATTTTTAACCTTTTTGCCGCCATAACCATGTTCACTTACAAACCAAAAACCATAGACACAAAACTATGAATCATGCAAAAAAAGATTATATTTAACCAATGGAAAACAAGAAAAAATCTTTCTTTGCTGTCTTGTCTCTTCTTTTGATTCTTTTGATATGTTTTAACGGGGCTTCAATCTTCTCCATAAACATACCTGAAAATGTTGCCGGAAATTCAAGAAACATGGTTTCTATCTCATTATCATTGTCAAACTTAATGTATTCACTTGAGGAGCAAAACCCATCTGTAGTTTCGAAAACCCATTTGGAATCACATGAAATTCCGGTCACCGGAGCTCTAAATCCGGCGAAATTCACCTATGTACAACCCTCATTGCGCAATGTACAACTACGTAAAACTCAACAAGATGAAATTTTGAATACAGTTTTGGATACCCATTTGCCTCTTTTACGTAAATCTCATAGCTTGGAAGTTGAAACAGATGATTTGAATGGTTTCCCGGGAAAAGATGGTAAAGTGTCGAAAGCGTTGACTTTTATGGAGACGTTTGACCGGCATAAAAAAGGTGAGTTCAGGGCAAAAGTTAAGGAGTTTTTTAGTAAAAATGAAAGTTCTTGTAAGGTTCGTTTCTTTATGACGTGGATATCATCTTTGAGTTCTTTTAGTTTAAAAGAGTTTAATACAATTGAGACATTGTTTAGTACACATCCTAATGGTTGTTTGTTGATAGTTTCAAACTCAATGGATTCAGCTAAGGGTTTAGAGATACTTAAACCCTTTTCGGATAAAGGGTTTCGCGTAAAAGCGATTTCGCCTGATTTGAATTACTTGTTCAAGAATACTATGGCTGAATCTTGGTATATGAAGTTGATCAGAGGTGATATAAATGTTGGTTATGTCCCATTAGGCCAAAACTTATCGAATTTGCTTAGGCTTTGTTTGTTGTATAAATTTGGTGGTGTTTATATTGATACTGATGTTTTCGTTTTGAAAAGCTTCTCTAAGTTAAGGAATTCGATAGGTGCGCAAACTTTGGATTTGGGTACAAAGAATTGGAGTAGGTTGAATAATGCAGTTATGGTTTTTGATAAGATGCATCCATTAGTGTGCAAGTTTATTGAGGAGTATGCACTAACATTTAATGGTAACAAATGGGGTCACAATGGTCCATACTTGGTTTCACGGGTTGTGTCAAGGCTTGAAGGTAGGCCGGGGTATAATTTTACGGTTTTACCCCCAACGGCGTTCTATCCTGTGAATTGGAATAGGGTGCGAAATCTTTTTCGTGGAGCTAAAAATGAGACAGATGCAAAATGGTTAAGGGGTAAACTTAGGCAGATTCGAAGCCAGAGTTATGCCGTTCATCTTTGGAATAAGCAAAGCCGGAAGCTTCAAATCGAAGAAGGGAGCATTGTGGGCAAGATTTTATTGAATCATTGTCTGTTCTGCAACTCGTCAAGAAATGTAGCATTGTAAGTATAGACTAAAACTCGAAAAATATTCAATCTTCAGTTAAATATGTGGTTATGAATGAAGTTAATTCATTCCACATTTAGATTACGATAGTAGAAATTAGATGAAATTAAAGGATGAAGAAACTCGAACAAAGGTTCAAGTTTTTAGTGTTGTTTTTTGGTTTGGTTTGGTTAAGTTGGTATATGATCATATAAGCAAAGTTTATAAGTGAGTTTATGCATTGGTGTACATTCTATCTTATTGGTATTTTATGGCTTGTATATTTATGCATTGGTGTACATTCTATCTTGGATCAAAGCTATGTTGTTCTCAATCCTTGCAATATCTTTATGTTTCAAATTTGTTGAACCTCTTTTTGAAGTAGTAATGAAGAAATCTTAAGATGTAATGCTATAATAACTTGCATTTTGGTGACCTCAAATGTTATACATGGCCAAAATAAGAGCAATCATGCTATATTAATTGTATATTGTGCATTTATAATATGCTTTTCTTCATCTCATGCTTGCACTATCAACATGTTTTTGTGTTTATAGTCTATGTAAAAGTTTACACATTGCTTTTGATGTAATCATTTCTTTATAGAAAAGGTACGAGTGCAATCTTTTTAGTGAATGATTTTATGCTTCTTGTCTCCTTTTCTCATATGCACAAGCACAACTCAGATTACTTGTACTATTAACTACGAAGTATTTTATCTATCTTTCATGATCATATACTAGTTTTGGTAAAAGTAAAAAACCATATATGTACTTGGATCGTAGAACAATAATTCTATAATAATTTGGAAAATCTATCCTTAAAATTTGTACATCAAATCGTATAATAATAAATCACATCACTTGATGTTGGATTGTTTGGTAAAACCAAGTGCATGTTGGTTTAATGATTCAACTAACTTTATGCTTAAAGTTTTGGTGGCAAAATGAACTTTATATATACTCAAGCACCATAAAGATGATTTATCTGCTATCTATCACTAGTGCATATAAAATGACAAAACTACCGTTATGAAAGTGAACTAGCCTTGGGCCAAATATCTTGTGATCTACCAAATTAAGAACTAAAAGAGTACTACCATTTAGGGGTGTTGATCGGTTCGGTTTTCGATTATTCTGTTAATTCGGTTAAAAGTTTTTTTAGGGTCAAACCGTGAACCAAACCAAACCAAATTCAAATTCGGTTTTTGGTTCGGTTTGGTTAAATTCTAGTTCGGTTTGGTTCGGTTCGGTTTTCGGTTTAACCAAATTACACACTTTATTTAAAAAAAAGAAAAATATACAAATATATTTTGCCAAAAAAGTTATTTCAAACATAAAAAATATTTTTTAATATTAGGATATAATTTTTTTGTTATTTATATATATATAATAAATATAAATATAAATATATATATAACGTTTTATTGATTCTTTTATATATATAAATATATAAAAAAATATATAAATTTATATGAATTCGGTTTTCGGTTTTGATCACCAAAACCATATCCAAACCGAGAACCGAATTAAAAGTTCGGTTTGGTTCGGTTTTGGTAAATTTGGTTCGGTTATAAGTTCGATTCGGTTATTTTCGGTTCGGTTCGGTTTTGGTTTTCAGTTTATTCGGATATTTTGATTTTTCTGCTCACCCCCACCATTCCTTTGTTGCCCCATGAAATGGCCCCATGTCTCCATGTTGTATAGATACAACACAATAATTATAGCAATACAAATTCAATAGTTTTGATAGGACTTATCTAGCTTGGATGTGTCCTTTGCACCATGCCATGTGCTAAGAACGCTTGTTGCAATATATTGGCGCACGTAAACATCAATAATAACAAAATATCTTGAGTACTACTTAAAGACCCGTATACCTGTCAAAGGACCTACAAGCTTGTCCCATAGGCCATTGGTTCACATCAAGCATACTTTCCAGATTAAAAGCCACAGCTAGACTTGATTAAGGCATTGAGCAAAGGGTCATAACAAAAAGGTTGAGGCCAGACCTTCATTTGTTTAAGTCGAAAAAAAATTAATTGGTATTAGGACTTAGTTGCAATAGTAAACTGTTTTCTTTAATCAATTTGGTTTAGCTATATGATAGGAAACAACAAAAATGGATCTTCATGTTTGATATATTTTCTTTCGAATCTAGAAATTACATCAATAATTGATACATGGATGTTGATGTGGATGTGAGTGTTAAGACCGGGTGTGAGTAGTCATCCTCCACCTTACCTCCTCACCTTTCACACCATTGCACCCATGATCACCTCAAGCGTGAGACAAGCAAAAAAAGGGACGAAAGGTAACTGCCATCACTACTCGGGTATCATGCAAAATGGTGTTTACTTAATTTGTGAGTGTGTGTGAGGTTTGTTTGAAACATGAGAAGAGTGATGATGTGCTGAATCGTGATGTGATGTTAAATTGAAAAGTGGGAGAGTGGTGATCATTGCCACGGTCAAAGAAACTTAGAAAATAATTCAATAAGGAGAATCAATCCAATAACTGTGTTAGCTCAAACTATAATATAGAAGTTTAATTTATAGTTATAAAATGAAATTCTGTGTTTAGTTAGTCAATTATCAAATAATACACTTGCAAAAAAATCAAAGGTTGTGGGGTTTGAGCTCCATAATCATGACCATGAAGGTGATTTAACATACTACACATTGCTTGCTTTTATCTCTCTTATCTCCACTTTATTTGGTATCAATATCATGTAATCAGATTAAAATTTTTGTAAGGATAGTAATGTAGTAGTACTGGAAACAAACTGCAGCAACTTAGTATTCATCCGACATAAAAGTTCCAAACATATGGTTTTCATTTACAACCATAAAAATTAGTAATCAGCTAACCATAAGCATAATAAAAGTTACTGCCTTTCTTAAAAAAAAAAAAAAAAAAAAAAAAAAACAGCTTTTTTAGAACAGAATGACTTAACAAACTAGAACTTGATGTGACAAGCATACAAACGAGCTTCAACAAAAGCTGCATCAAAATCTTTTATGCTCTCCCACGAAGGAATCTGCTCACAATTAGAGCAATAAATATATGAGTATAAAGAGGTATTTATTACTGTATTAGTATAATCTAACAACTTGATTACAAGAAGGGTGGCCTAGTGGAAAAAAGGCTTGTGACTGATACCACTAAAATGTGTGAGATCTCAGATATTCCTGCTAGGTGCAAACCAACCTCCTGGAAAGGGAGAGGTTTACCTTGTTTGAATATGTGTGACGGTGAGTTCAAAACCCTTTACCCCGCAAGGAGGCGAGGGGCACCCATTGACCCTCACATCTTGTCATGTTAGGAATCATATATACCTGCTTAAACGAGTATCCACTTCGCCCCTCCTAACCTATATTTGAGCTCCTTATGAATTCTCATTGATCTTTAACAACCAAAATCACCTAAAAAATAAAATAGTTGATGACACTAAAATCACCAACGATAATTAGCATATTAACTAGAACCCGTTTTAACTATCAACCTACCATTTTCGAAAACTATACTCAATATATCGTATGATAGCCATTCGCTATTCATTGGTGTGGCAGTCCATGATTCATTAGTACAATTCGAGATCTTGAGTTCAAAATTTTGCCTTTGATAATTTTGAAGGAACGAATTACCATGAATGCGTCTATCAACACACTAGTAAATAACCTGCAAATATAATTAAGAATTACTATGTGCATAACAAATCTACCCCAAAAGATAAAGTTCTTTATCGTTGTAGGCAACTGGATAGAGGCCGTTATTGCTATCGACACCAACAGCAGTTAAGACTTGACTACTATATTGTCCTTTGATAAAAGCCCCATCCAAACCTAGTATGTCCATTCTTCCTGCTTTGTATCCTTTTTTCAAGGCACCCAGACAAACATAGATCCGTCTGAAAACCCTTGCAGCATCACTTGAATCAGGGTTTGCTTCAACTTGAATCTTTACAGTTATATCCTTGTTTTTATTTTTCAATTCCAAAGTGTAATCCCTAAGATTGTCATACGGTTCTTCATGGTCACCCGAAATTCGTTTCATTGCAAAATCCCTTGCTCTAGACATCTTTGTCGTATGGACATCGATCTGCAAGTTTGTATTTATTTCCATTGCTATTGCAGCTGTTGGAATTTTGCGGTCCCTAAGAAGAATTTTAGCAACCTCGAATGAAAGGAATCGTGTGGTCAACAATTTAATTTTTCTTGTTTGGAGGCATTTATGTTCATCTTTTAATGTTTTCACACTCCAACTGTGTTCATCACCCACTTTTGACACATGTAGGGACCATGGGCACATGGGCTTGGCCTTATTTTTGTAGGTTTTGAAACTGGCAAACTTGCCCTTTGACTGTGAACAAGAACCCGATGGTTGGCAAATTCCAGTATCATTTCTGCCATAACCCGCAACAATCCCTTTACAAATCGCTCTAATCCTTTCTTGGTCACATTTTTCCATCCTGATATCTCTTTGAGACTCCAACGCATACATTCCGAGCTTTTGTTTTATTTCCTTGGGTCTCAAAATGTTTCTGATACATAAAACTCTCCCTTCTTAACATTCGACCTACCTTAGTACTCCCTCCTAATTTCTTTCAACCTTTTCTTGCGTAGGTTGACAAATCTGCTAGCATTGGCTTCTTCATCACTATGAAACTCATCAAAGTTACATGACCCGTATCATCTGTCATACACTGATCAGCTAATTTTGATAGATTCTCAAAGCGGGGATCAATATCAAACTTAAACCCACCCATGTCCACTGGTGGCTCACTAGGAATCCCACATCATCCTCTTCAAAATCAGACACATCCACAATATCGTCTTCCTCATTAAACAGCGGTGTGGAGGTGCCTACATCATCCCTTTGCACTACCTCTTCAAAATCAACAAAATTATTGTTAAGCTCTAAAACCACAAGCTCACTCTGAAGTTCTTCAACCATGTCTGTAATCAAGTCGTCTGCCACACCAACATTATCTTCAGGATGGGCAAATTGGAACAAGTCTTCATCTGTAAATTGCGATTATTGATCAGCTTGTTCTGGACCAGCAACCCGACTTACATTGGTAGTTGACGGCTCCTCCAGCACTTCATCAATTATTTGGCCCTCAGCTTGTTCTGGACCAGCAACCATATTCACAGGTGATTGAGCAGTGGTACCATCAGTTGAAGGCTCAGCTTGTTCTGGACAAATGGTACGATCATTTGAAGGCACCTTCGGTACTTCATCCATTGATTTTCTGGCTCTTTTGGCTTTTAATCGTTTCGCCTCAAAATAAACCTCAATCTTTCTATGTGCTGGAACCAAATCCAACATTTTCATAACATCCTCATCACACTTCAACGGGTACAACCCAACATCCAATGGCTCGCCAGGTATCCTATAATGACACCCTGAAACCCCACCTTTGACACCTATGTCATCTACCAACGATTCAAAAGTGTCAAAGTTAAACAGGTCATAATCAACATATTCATACCACGCAATAACTTGATCAACATATACCCTTCCTGGTAGTGACGTAAATTTTCCACTGTGGGTGATTTTTAGAGTGAAGTAGTTCTGGTTGCTTTCTGTGTAAAAACAATAGACATCAACACGAACACTAACAACATGAAAAATTATCTTAATGCATAATCTAATGCCTATTCGTACGATTGAATTAGGTAACATATCACTGTAGCTAAAAAAATCGATACAATTAACAATGCCCAAAACATACCGTATAGTTGTTGAAGATTACTGATCGGGGAAGATCGTTCGCGGTTTCTCCCGAATATCAAATCCATTTTCCTCACTTTTTAGTTGATCAGAAATCGTATTTGAAAACTTTTAGGCAAAAATTGCAATAGACTTTGAGCAATTGGGCTACAAGGCTTTTGAGTTAATCGGTGGGTGTAATATTGGTTTAAGCGGGAACCGTGAAATGACAATACTACCATCAATGACGTGGCACTTAATGAGGAAAGTAACGGAAAAACACTCTCGGTGGCTATTTTGCACTTTTACGAAACGTTAATGGCAAATTTGCACGCACCATTTTTGCAATTTACCTTTTTTTTTATTTTTTTTCTTCCTAAATTTCTACTTAAAGAGTATATAAACTCAAATTTTTAACCCAACATTTTCTTACATTGTCAAGAAAAAAACGTTTTTTTTTTTTTTTTTTTTTTTTTAATAGAAAACAAGATTTGGCCCTCATAATTTTGAATAGTTACTCTTTCACCTTCAAAATGTGACTAATCTAATAGTAATAACTTATGTTTTAATAGGGTTGAGCAACGGGTCAAACCCGACCCAAAAAATGATTAAAGGTAAAACGTGAACCGAGTAAAACCGAAACTGAACCGAATAAGGTCGGTTTTGTTCGATTCTGACCAGTTTAGCTAGTTCGAACTGAATAGGTGTGATTTGACCCGAACCAAACTTTGTAAAACCGAAATAATTATACAAAACCAAAAAGTGAACCGAACAAGTTCGGTATTGTTCGGCTCGGTTCGATTTGGTTTGCGTTGCAGCGGTGTGCGTTTCGTAAAAAGCGTTATATGTCATAATGAAGCTTTTATTGATAGTTATTTTAATTTACTTAACTGGTTTCAACATCCTTTTTAAGTTCATATCTTCTACAGCTATATATTGGTTAAGGTGTAAGTAATCTATAATTTGGTTTAATATATGTGTTAAGACGAGTTTTATTTATTAAATATGCGTATAAGTGAACCACAATACAATGGTTGTGTTTGGCAAGGCTTATAAGGGGGCTTATAGGGCTTGGGCTTTTAAAATAAGTCGGTTAATAAAATAAGTTTCGTTTGTTATAGAGCTTATGGAAGGCTTATAAAATGTCATGTATATATTTCAGCAGCATGTTATACATATTATTCATCCGAAATAAAAGTTTCAAACAGAGTTTTCATAGCGACAATCATAAAAAGAGTAACTCAGTTGGCTTAAAGGATATCTTAGCTGCAAAAACAACACAGTTTGACGATATAAGAGTCATACAAGTTGTGTTTATCGTTGAATCAAATGTTTATCAAGTTTTCATATGTTTGTAAGTTATGTTTAACTAACTCATAACAAATGCTAGACAACTTCTTCTTGATTTTATTCAAGAATCAAGATGTATAGTTTGGTAGCTACCATTTCTAACGTTCAAAGCCCAAAGTAGTATTTTATGACACTTTATGAGGAGCCCATATAAAAGACGGTTATTATCAGCCTACTAGAATAAGCCCATATTACCTTTCTCACATTCAGAGCCGTTGTGCTATTACTAGCCCACAATAGTTGTAAACTAAGTTTATAATTGCCATATCATCTTAACAAAATATAAATATGGTTTTGACCACTTACAAAAATTATGTTTATGTTGTCATTACAGGAATATGATATCATCATATATAAGTTGTTAATTTTATGTATGAATGCAACATTTATAAGTTCGGTTTTAGTATTCGTTGTGTTGGTTGGAACGAGTTTTGCACACCCTCGTCTTGTATCATGGCATCGGCGTGTTTACAAGCTGTTTACTATATTTGAAGTGATCGACAAGCTAATTTTATGTGCACAGTGGAGGTTAAGTGGAAGTTGTGATACACGTAAAAAAATGCTTGTCATGCACAATGGAGAGGTTAAAACATCAAATCAATGTGGAAGTTGTGATTTAGTATGTTTTGTCCTATTATTAATGTGGAAGTTGTCATATTTTCACACAACTGTAGTAGATTGATTTAATCATTATTGCATCATGAACAAGTTAGTTACTTGAGTTGACGTCTAACTCGACGTTGTTAGACGTAAGTATTATGTATGCGAAAGATTCATGCTAGTGGGGAAGTTGCCCACCTCCCGTCTTCGCCTCTGGGCCTAACGTTATTGACGTAGCTCTGGTCGGGACTTTTTCCTAACAATCCAAAACTTGGTCTATTTTGAGATTTTGAGAACACATTCTGATTAGATGATATCGTAGAATCATACCCGAGATAACTTAAATTCAATCACAATGAGACTACAAGAATACTTTGTTGAAAAGTTTATGTATGAAAAGAAAAGAAATAACTTGGAGATTACTTAATGGTCAAGGTCACCGTTGATTAAGGGTCGAACACCCACCAACAATATGACATCACATGGAATCTATCTACATATTTGGAGTTCAATTGTCATTTTCATTAAGCATGCTCAAAAATAGTGTCACTATCCCATCCAAATGTGACTTGTTTTTCTCTAATTGTTGACACCTGAGACGACTCGTAATAGTGATTATAACGGGACTGGAAACATAAGTGTCATATCAGCTTTCTTTTTTTCACAACAACTTCATGATGAACTTAATGTAACAAGTAGACTGAAGGCATCACCAAAAACATATCCCGCAAAAACAATTAAATAACACACACTCACACACAAAAAAGAGGTGGAACTCGGTCGTAAATACAACCGAGTTGTGTTGTTTTGAGGTTAAGAACGCGTCGGGTGGAGGCTGATGTAATGGGGAGGATGCCCCTGCCCCCTGCTATGAGGTCAACCGAATGTGAAGACCGATACACATTTTACTAATAAAAATCAAAACAATCAATTAAATATTTAAATAATTAACTATAATTTACTTCACTATCTTTCATTCACTTCACTTACTCTACACCCATATATGCATAAAAATAAAAAAGCAGACACACTGATAGAATCTACTTTACACCACCATTGCTAAGCACGGTAATCGTATAGCATAATATAAATATGGTGAAATTGATTCATATAAGTAACTCATATATTTAAACTTAGGTATAACAATTTGTTTAAAACAAATGGAAATGGATGTACAAACACTTGTCAAAAAATTAATGAATAATTATTATTGTTAAATTTGTTTATTAAGCATGTCATCACTCGTTTCACTTGAATCACTTCAATATGGGTTAGACAAGAACGAAATTTAGGAAAAATGAAATATAAGCGAAACGTGATTAGGGATAAATAAGATTCGGTACAAGCAATGATATAACTAATTCTTTCTTGTTGAACAGTGAATCAGTTAGGTTACCGAAAGTTGGTTTTGACTTTTGAGGGAAAAAATAGGTTAAATCATCGATTAACCGGGTTTTAAACATAGGTTATTTCTATACCTTATTTTGCGAAAGGAACTTCTATGCATCTAAAATTCCTCGTGATTTCATGTGTTTGGGCCCTTCTGATTTGGTTTGATTTAAAGATTTCACTGTATGCAAAGTTTCAGAATGTGGTCAGGTGCACAACTTGGTAGCATGTTGTGTCAAGATTTATGGTGGTTCAACCATCTAAATTACTTCACATGATCGAGGTTAATGTTTGGAATTCAAGTTACCTCAAAACCTAATTGCAACTTAGTCCACGAGCTCTTCAGCGCCGTCCCATTAATTTGAATGGCATGACACGAAACTATAAATGAAAGCCCTTAAATCACGAAAATCTTTACTATTATGGAAGTTTCAAAAAATAATATACTTGAACATGTTAAATGCTAATGGACATACTAAATCGGAGGCCCTCTCACATAATACTATTTAAAAAGGGCGGTAAAAATTTAAGTTAGACATGTATAAATACTAATAGACATATACTAAATCGGAGGCCTCGTCACAGAAGGTGACCTTGTGCGGTTGCCCTACTTACACATGTTAATCATCGCCCGTAGAGCTTTTCACAATAATTAGAAGATTTAAAATGCATGTCTAATTTTATGTCCATTCTTGTGTGACAACATTTTGTATTTGTAAGTCGTGATAAATTGATTCACTCATTTACAAACTAATAAACACCCACATTTATAAACTTTTCAATCATTTCTTTAGCTCAAAATCGTATTTTGTATGGGTGGATTTTTCATTGTATGTGTCTTTTACAACGCTCACAATAATTTCTTTATGCGTATGATTAAAAAATAAATATTCCCTCCATCCTAATATTATTATCCACGTTTCTTTTTTGAATGTTTCAAATTAATTGTCAACAATTAAAAATAGATAATAAAACTTGATGTAGATTATTATAGATATTATTACAAACTTAAGAAAAACAATAATTAATTAGTTAAAAGTAAAATTATCATTTTTTTTAAATTGTGTATTTTTTATCGTGGGACAATTATTTTAAGACGGAATGAGTATCAATTTACCTATTTAAATGTATAATTATGTTAACTATTTAGTCAATTCTCCAAATCACTTTCAGTTATCTTTTGAGAAATTTTGTGTCTCCTTGAGCATTCTAGTGGAGGTCAATATGAAAGATCCATCCAATTTCCGAGTGCAACTTTAATTTAAATGAGCATATTTTTTTATTTTATATCGACATATGGTGTTTAGTACTAAAATATTATGTCCAAGACCAAGTTGCTGTTACACTTTTGAGTTGTTTGAATATGATGATTCATTAAAATAATAAACCTGCCCACTTTATTTATACTCTATCCATTAGAAAACATTAGATTAATGGTAATAACTAATACGGTATATTATTACCATGCTTTGTTTGCCTGGTTGGCAGCTAAGGACGAGTCTTTGTTATTACACACAAGTGCAAAGACGCGTTGTTGAAGACTTGAAGTGTTTTTACGGAGAACTTGGTCGTTCAGATTATCGAGTTGTGGAGTTGTGGTTTTGTGTGTGATATTTTGGTTCTTGTGACGTATATTTGTGTTTAAATGGGCTATGTTTTGATAGTGATATTGGTTGTGTTATTATGTTGGTGGTGATGTTGGTTGTCGGCAAAAAATTGTTTATACAATAAAAAGCTCATGAACGAAAGATGTGTTATGACGTGACTTATGTATAAATTTTTATGAAGAACTTTCAACTGTATATGTCTTTTATAACGCTCCTTTCTCGAGTCTTTTTTAAACATGTGTTCTTAAGTTTTTTTTTGAATAGAAAGGAACGAAACAAAAAGGAAATGACAAAGATAATTCTTAAAAATTTTCTTCAAAAAGTTTCCACCCAAATATGAGTGCATTTGGACGGAAACAAAACTGCACCCAAACTATTGAGTATATGATGACGAATACGAACCTTATTATTTACTTATATTCAACTATTCTAATAAAATAAACATGTTTAAAAGAGTATAAATGTATCTCCGTCTCTTAGCCTGACTCGAGAACACAATTTCTTTACTTTTCATTTCACTTTTTTTCAACTCGAGAACATAAAAAAAAAAAAAAAAAAAAAAAAAAAAAAAAAAAAACTTTATTTCTTTCCTTTTCTTTTTTTTTACTTCTTTGCCCATCATTTCTATCACCGCCTTAAAAAACTCGAGAACGCAACAAAGGTTTTTCAAATGGCAAGTAGCTATAAATTTTTGCTTTTATGTTCATTTTTGTGCTTAACGAGATTTATTGCTCTGCGCGTTGCAACGGGTGAGGAAACATTTATAACAGTAATTTGTTTTTTCAATAAAAGATGTAATAATAATTAAAAAAAAAATGTAAAAGATGTAGGGATAATTAGCCAAACATATATTTAACTTGTCAATTTTTCTTAATTTGTGTAGTCAACTTTTATTTTTGTTTTTGTAGGGATAATTATCCAAACATATATATAACTTATCAATTTTTTTTAATTTGTGTGTCTTTGGAATTGGTAAATTGCTTTAATACGGAGTATAAGTTTTGGCTTCTGTATGTGAAGATCAGGCTCTCAATTTATTTTTTGTTTTTTATTTCACTTGCGACAATGTATACATGTGCACAATTTTTTATATTTTTTCTGTAACAAAGGCCGTGCTAATAAGTTGTCTCATATGACATATCAAACTTTTTCGACCCAAATTCTTGTTTGCCAATTAAACAGAAATCTTACATTGACTAGTAAAATCAAAGTTGGTACTACTAATATGCACTATTAAATCGTGGAGACTTGTTTGATATTGACTAGTTTTAGTAACTTTTTTTTTTGAAAGGTGAATTTTAACTTAGAAAACGACCACCTTCGCGGACAGCGAAGGCCCCATCGCCACCCCGCCAGACTATGTTGTCTTAACCGGGTCTACGCTTTAGTAACTTAATTATAAAGATCGATTAGCCTTTCTTTTTGAATATTGAACTATTTGAAGTCTAATTCTGACTTTTACAAGTCATACATGAAATGAATGATAATTTACAAGCAAATGAAGCAATGTGCTAAGTTTGTTTACCACTAGATAATGTTTTTTAAACTTAAACATCGAGTGTTATATGAATAAGATTATCTTTTGTTATATGTAGACTGCATTTTAAATGACTACTGATATAAAATTGATTATCTGAATAAGATTATATGAAAATATGTAACTAGATTAATAAAATATAACCCTAACTACTTGAACTTTAATCCCGTGTTTAAATAATGTTTTCATTGTTTTATTAATGCAAATACGCAATACTTATAAAGACAAATACATAGAAACCTTAATGGTCTCAAACATAAAGGGCACGGGCTTTATAATCTATTGTCTAATACTATTTCACAATCTGAACGACGAAATCATAAAAGACTCTAATCAAAGAAGAAAAGAAAAGTAAATCTAATATAAACATACAGATAGTACATTTGATAAAATGTCAAGACTTATTATGGTGTTACTTATAAAGTGGTGGTATTGAGTCTTTAAAATACGATTTAAAATAAAAATAAAATTTATACGTTCATTAACTAGGAATTTAGATGCTCCTATATTTTTATAAAAATAATAGACGGTTTACTGGACCGACCAAGATTGATCGCATATACTGTCTTTTGTCGTTTTCGAAGAACTTTTGTCTTGACACACATGGGCAAATTTAGGATTGTTTTAATTATGCTTACTAGTTATAATGTCTGCGTATGCGCCGGTTTTTTAAAATTTTTTAAATCATATATTTTTATTTATTAAAAAAACAAATAATTTAATTTTTATTTTTTGTTTGATTTATGATGTTTAATTATAGTTTTTTTTTATTATTAAAGATAATTATTTAAAAATTTTAATCATATTATTAATTGTATCTTATCTATATTTTTTGTATTTATCTTCTACTTATGTTAATTGTATATTATCTATATTTTTTGCATTTATTTTCTACTTGTGTTATGGATAAATATAAAATGTTACCTAATAAGAAAATAATTTTTTTTTAAATACAATTATTACTAAATAAAGTATGAATTGATTCTTTTGAAATGGAAAATTCTCATAAGGGTTTTGTTTTATTATATAAAAGATTCTCTACAAACATATATTTTTCCATTATCAGCTAATTAAGGAACTAATTATCACTCTTTAAAAAAATTTGTTCATGCAAATAGCCTTATTTACGAATGAAGAAAATTAATTTTGAAGCTATTTATTTTCTATAGTGACTTATCTTTATCTTTTTAACGACGTATAATATTTTATTAAAAAACTACTAAAATTCTGGAGGTTATACATCCAAAACTACAAATATAAACACATGTTTTTTCTACACTGCATTATCGAAACAACATAAATTTAGATAATATGTTTATGTACTCGTATCTTTTAAGTTATCTTTGACGAAAAAACAAACATTATTAGGAGGGAAAAGATTGGCATATTTGAAAAAATGGTCATAAGCCGGCCATAACTTAATAATGTGATAATTTGTCAACAAATGTAATTGATTATATTTTGGTGCCATCTCTTGAGTCTTAAGGTACTCTTTTGTTTTAACATGAGAGCAGCAGCCGTAATTATGGGCTTTTTCTGTAATTTTGTTATCATTAATAAATGCACACTTAAGAATAAATGTACCATTTGTTCAAAAAAATACTCCCCTGACTTATATTTATTGTCCATATTTCATATTATGGATGTCTCAAAATAAAAATTAGAAAGTTTAGTGAGAGAATATTCTTTTTGAGTGAATGAAAATTAATATGGCCCCACTTTTATTAAACTATGCGATTCTTGTCTCCTAACAATAATTTTGAAACGGAAGGAGTAATAAATGTACTAGAGCAACATCCGTGCATATGTCTTCTGTAATTACGTAACGGTTTTACTCTTTTATTGGTCAAACAAATTCAAATGTCTATTTGCGTAAATGCATACATTCCCGTTATACGATATGTTTTACTCGTGATGCAAAGCACTTAGCTTGTTTGCATCAAGATAATTAGTGATCACACGTAGTAATGGTTAGTCATGAATTGGGTCATTTAGCACAATATCTTATTCGGTGAGCACATCACCGTGCGTCTCTTGGTGTGAGGCATCTCACACACCATTGTCTTCCTCCTCTTTAAGGCTCACGTGTAAAGAGGGGTCTCAAACCTCCTCACGATCAACCATGGCCAGCCTAAGTACATTTATCTTAAGCTGCTTGATTGGTCTAGTTATCTTTCTTTTATTTTATTTTTTTTATTTTTTTTTTTTTTTTTGACAAAGTGTGCATTTATTTTGTTAGATTTTGAGATGCCCTAAAGCTAACTACATTCCAAGTTAGGTCCAGTTGGTTCTGGTTTGATCGACAAAAGGGTGGTTTTGTAGATAGGTTAGTAGCTGAGATTCTTTGATGAAGTACATAGCATCACTACTACAAAAATGGACATAGAGCCCCCTTAATAGAGTCTAGTTTTAGTGAAAACACGGGCTCTAAAGGGGTTTTGGGTTGTGGAAAAGGTTATAGAGCCATGTTCTTTCTTACAAAATCGGGCTCTATGGTGAAAAGCGATAGAGCCGTGCTTTTTGCTTAAAAATCGGGCTCTATTCCTCGTATAGAGCCATGTCCTTTCTAATAAAACCGGAGCTTTATGTTCAAAACCATTAGAGCCCGTCTTTCTTCCACAAAACCGGGCTCTATTGAACATTCTTCTTTTCTTTCTTTCAATTTTTTTGTATCAAATGTTGTTTTATAAAATTACTCCGTATAAGTTAGGCGGTTCTCAAATTTCAAAAGTAAACTAAAATCTTAGTCCAAAAGGGCGCGTTATTTCCCTCTCCAAATTTCATTACATTCACCAACCCTAATCTCTTTCCCACATTCACTTTAAGAACCTTTGTCACACACCACTTAACCACTGGCACACACAACCACCGCTGCACACCATTGCCGTCACAGGCCACCTTCGTCACACAACCAAGCCGGCAGACTAATTCTGATTAAGAGGTACCAATTGCTACAAGCCTACAATTGATGTTGTTGTTCAATTAATCTTTTTAATATATCATTAATGTTGTTAAATTTGATTCTGAAGTTAGTTCTGTTTGTTTATATGGTTTTTATTTTGTTAGTTAATAAAGTCTTGATTTTGCAATGAAATTGTTGAAATTCATTGTTTTTTTTAAGTTCTGTATGGGAATTAAAATAAAATGACACCAAAACAAATCTTTGTTGTCCAAAATATGAGTTTTAGGACCAGGTTTTGCTGTCATAAATGATGTGTTTCGTTCGGCTATTTTCTTGAATAAAAGGGGTGTTCAGTAAGACTTTTTTCTGTCACAAATTATGCGTTTGAACATGCTCTTTGTTGTCCAAAATATGTGTTTCAGGACTTGGTTATGCTATCATAAATGGTGTGTAAATATGTGTTTCAAGACTTGTTATGCTATCATAAATGGTGTGTTTCATTTTGTTGTTTGCTATGATAAATGGTGTGTTTCGTTGTGATGTTTTCTGTAATATATGGGGTGTTCGGTAAGACTTTTTTGCTGTCAAAAATTAGGCGTTTGAACCTGCTCTTTGTTGTCCAAAAAAAGTGTTTCAGGACTTGGTTTTGCTGTCATAAATGGTGTGGTTTTGCTTTTCACATAGAGTCCTTCTCCCTTTATGCCCTCATGGAAAACTGGGCTGTATCAACATTTTCAACCAGGCTCTATGTCCATTTTTGTAGTAGTGCATGTTTGCGCTAGACAAAATAAGGGATCATAAGGATCGATCATATATTGTTTGGGTGGCCAAAAGTTCGATATTAATCCCTTTATTGTTTATGTCCATAGTTGTTGTAAGTTTAATGGTCTTGGTGTCCTAGGTGTGGCGTCTTAAGTGTAGAGCCGCTTGCTGACAGTGTAATGGTATTGTTGTGTGACCTACGGCTGTGTGACCTATTCAATGTGACTAGTGTGTCACCAAATGATTAGAATTATCAAAATTGGATTTTTTTTGTTATGTCACATGTCAATTTTTTACTGAAGTTGCGCAATAACACAGGTCGAGCATGACCAAAACTAAAATTTGCAAACTTTTTGACTCCGTTGTGAACACAAATTCGATTTTGGGTGTATTTTGAGAATTTTCAAAAATAAAAACCCCTTCATTGTTAGTTGAAGTTTGTCTATCAGAAACTAATTGCCAAATTGTCATATAGTGAAGATTATACCATTTTGTCAGTCAAATTATCATTACAAAAACAACAATACTATTTATTTTGTCACTCTCGCGTGGTATTTTATCTATACTTAATCTACAACCTAAAAATCAAATATCGCATCTACATGGAAGGAGAAAGAATATTATGGTCAAATTTTATTCCTTATTTTTCAGTAGCCAAAGGGACGTTTTATTAGAAATAATATAATAAAAACTCATATGGTCATTTCTTAAATAATATTATAGACTAGCGTATAATATATTTATACATACACATGGGCAGTGTGGAAGGATGAAGATTTTGACGTCGACACTTTACAGCAAACATCCATGAAACACTATCAATGGTCTCAGTTCCACCTTAGTCTTTAAGTAATCCAACCCACATATATATATAAAGTTATAAATATATATAGATACTAGCTAGTCACAATTATATAGTACGTACTAGTATATATAGTCAGAAATTATATGAAAAAAGTTAGAAAATTGACTAGACCTCTCTCTTCTCCTACAAACACGTAATATACATATGCATGTGATTTCGAAAATTTCTAAGTAATTTGTGTGTTTGTTTGTTATCTTAATTAATCATGATTCTTCTAGAGTTTAAAACATATGAATTAAAAACATTCATACATGCATGTAGACATACATATTTAATTTACATGCATGCAGGTATGTACGATTTTTTCTTTTGTTTGGTAAGAAATGTTATGAATGTCAGGTTAGTTGATATTTTAGGGCGTGGTCATATTATTAACCACAAAAAAGTACTACCTCCGTCCCATAATTATTGTCCACGTTTGACTTTTGAAGTCTTTATTTTGTCACTTTGACCTTAAATATTTTTATTTGTGTTATATAATACTTGATGAAAATTATATGAATAAAAATACATTTAAAACTCAATCCGTTTATATATTTTGCATCAAGTAATATATATCACAAAGAAAAATATTTACGGTCAAAGTTGAAAGTTAAAGACTAAAAAAGTCAAATGTGGACAATAATTATGGGACGGAGGGAGTAATAAATTAGATACAAAAATAAAAATAAAAATAGTACAACAATATTTAGGTCGCGCTAGCAACTTGAAGGTTAATCATCGACATATTCTAGGGCCAATTCAAGTTTCCGACACGTTCTCGTATCAGTAAAAAGCTAAATGGATGAGGTTTTTCACTGACCAAGTGACCTAGAGGGGGCGAGTCTTCACTACGCGGCCTAATCGAAGTATTACCGTGTAACATTTTGGTAGTAATCTATTGTCGAACTAATGATTAGCAAACAAAAACCTGAAATTAGAAATTAAACAAAGTTGTTAAAAAACACATAGAAGAACCACATTGTCGTCGCTAAAACTTGAAAAAGTCCTCGCCAATAGATTTAGTGATCTACGTACGGCGAGGATGTTTCGGTGATGACAAATTCTTAGTTTAAAATTGTGGGCATCGTGCCACCTTTAGCGACGACAAGCATTGTCGCTAAAGGTCTTCCCTCGCCAAAACCATTTATTTTTGTAGCATGTCATCGCCAATGGGTCCGTTTTATCCTTGTCAATTGGCCCGATTAGTGTGATGGAACTTGACAGTGTAGGACTATGTTGGGATGTCTGTGGGATGTCTGTAGCCGTACAGTCGTTGTACCTTTACGTTCGTGGTAGTCGTTGCTCAATGTTCTGCACAGTATATGATTATCTATATTTCGAGCATTGGATATTTGAAAACTTTTGAAATGATTTTTTTTTTTTTTTTTTTTTTGGTTAATCTATTAGTGGTGTAGGAGTATAAAGCATTTTATATACACACATAAAAAGTTTTGTAGGCCGGAGATACACTACTGTAACAAGTGATACGCTCAAAGTGCTATAATTGATTTTCGTTCCGTTTATAACATATCTGACTTTATCCAAGTCACAAACCAACTTTTGTGACTCAAATCAAATCAAGAACCATAACCCCATTTTGTGTATAGTACTATAGTGTTTGGTATATGTTCCTAGCTTCACGCTAGCTTATTAAATGTGAATTTTATTTATTGATCAAAAAATAATAATATTAAAAAAAAAAAAAAAAAAAAAAAAAAAAAAAAAGTTTTGTCTATATTTATCTACACTAATCACATGTTAAAATGTATTAAATTGATATATCTTTTTCTTTAGTAGTAATTTTTTTCACACCATATACGACATATCTCACAAATTCCTTCAAAGAGGCTTGAAAACACAACCTTTAAGTTGGTGAGCAACTCACAATCTCACATGCCACTAAGACCAAACGTCGGGTAAATTGATATATCTTTTCATTTTATAACAAAAAAATGCATTTAAGAATCATTCATTAAACCTAAAATTTACTCTATTTAAGTGCATCTTATGATTTGTTAACTCAAATATTGCTTATTTGTATGATGTAACATGTGGGGAGTGAGCACATATTCACAAACGACGACCATATACCTTACTTGACTTTTGAAATTACCATTTTCTTCTATTTTCTACTACTACTACTAATACAATAGATCCGAACAATCTATTACATATAGACACCCCTATTTTGACCTATATACAAATAGCAATAGAGATTCTTGACACATGCTAACATCATCTCAATTCTCATCACCTTCCTATATACATTCTCCCAACCCCACCCTATTTCCCCCCCTTATATCCTCACTCCATACTTCGTTTTTTCCCAACCAATTCAACTTCTTTTCTCATACCATTCTCTACAAAGAATTCTTATCATCAAACTCCCATTTCAAAATTTCAACTTAGTTACATATAAGCACATGCACATGGGGTTGAGTAGCAAACAAGTTTCAAGTGATCATCTTGAGCTCAATTGGACTCAAAACATGTTAACATCAAACATGATGCAATCTTCATCAAACCCTCCTTCAACGACGATGAAAAGATCTCTAGTACAAACACAACAACAACCCGAACCTTTGAAGTGTCCAAGATGTGATTCAGCCAACACAAAGTTTTGTTACTACAACAACTACAACAAGACTCAACCACGGCACTATTGTAAAGCTTGTAAGAGACATTGGACTAAAGGTGGCACTCTTCGCAATGTCCCCGTTGGTGGAGGACGTAAAAACAAGCGTACTAAACGCCCTAATACCACTTCCACCTCCACTAATACCACCATGGATCAAAATTTAGGGTTAAGTGATCACAAATACATGTTCCAAGATGATAAAGGTATGTTATTTAAACCATATGATAGCAAGTTAGATCAAGTTTCTTGGAGCTTCAATGGCGGTTTCTCGGGTACTTCTACCACTATGCAACAAATGTCTCATCAAAATTTAGGGTTTTCAATACATTCTAGCTTGTCCTCCATGGATACAAACCCTACTCCTACTATTCCAACTTCTTGTTATTCGCCATTATTAGCCGGTTTTAAAGATAATTCAACTGTCACAACAACAAGAATGATGATGCCGAATTCTATAAATGTTTCGCAACCGTGGATGCAATCTCCAGCTCCAGCTCCAACTACAAACAATTTCTTGGAATCAAATTATTGGACATGGAATGACATTGATTCATTGGTTCAATCTGATCTCAACAAATCCTTTGAAGACTCACACATGAAACCATAAATTATAGAGGTGTGATTAAGATTAAAATTAAAATTATTAACCAAGTTTAGATGATTTTGTGTTAGGGTTTCTTTTTTTGTGTAAGTAATGGGTCATGGGTGATTGGGTGCATACTACTAAATGATCATGAAGTTGTGGTTTCTTTTAATATTTCAGCTTCATGGTTTTAATTATGTAATTTTTGTTTGTTTTATCATGTGTCATGAATTGATGAAAGTACTATTATTAATGAGTTTTTTTAGTGGGGTTCCATTAGGAAATTAAATGTGATTAAAATTTGTAGTGATGTGCATGTGAAAGAGGGGTCTTGTTACAGCTCAAATGGTATGAGTGATGTTAATAAGATGAGAAAGAAAGATTCTTTTGGATTTAACTGACTGCCCATTCTTCAAATGGAATTTGTGGGACATTTTGTGTTTTCCATTTCTATCGAAACCATTGTACCTACTTGTTATTTCGTGTCGAATAAATGATGATATCTAACAATGTTTTCTTTGCAATTTCTTGTTGATGAAGTAGTAGTTGTTGTTTTGCATCAAATGTAACAAGTTCCATGCATGGTTGAAAGTTGAAACCGTGCAATAAACTAGAAATTTTAGAGCACCTCTCACGTTATAGAAAAAAAAAAAAAAAAGCTGTTATATAAACACTTTTTCCTTCTAACTTGAGTCCTATAACTTAAACCAAAAAACATTTTCTCTTCATCATTCAAGTTATATGACACATCTGGCCCATATATATAGCGGATAAAATACAAATACAACACACACACACTAAAAAAGAAATAACATCGGCTATTAAGTTTGGCGTCAGAGCCTATGGCGCAAAGGTGGGTATTGCTTTCGGCTGTTATGTTCGCGTTATAGTTTGGCGTAAGGAGCTATAACGCCCCATACCGAGCCCTTTTATGTTATACATAGTTACATGTACAATTGTTTTGCAACAAAATAAAAGTAAGATGAAAACCTTGCTCATTTCTTTTCTTAAAACCATATATGGATATTGTTTGGTTGTTAGGTATCAGCAAATAATCTAGAGATTTTCAGTTTATGACATTTCAGCATTGTCCAATTAATGCAAAGCTAAATTGTAAAAGTGTCCATGAACATATATATATGACTTGAAATTACCACATGGAAATATACTTTGTCGGGCATTTAAAGAAGAGCTACACGATTGTCCGCAATATGTTAAATTTTGAGTGAAATTTGTTTTGTTTATTCACTACTATACAGAACCACCAAATAACTTGTAAAATTCGAAGATGCTGGCACCTTAGAAAGCCCGGTGCCATGGTTAAATGGCATGTTATCAGGATTTTTTTTCCCAACGATACCGAATGGCATGCCAAACTGCATTGCCCCTATGATTTCATCACTCTTTGGCCAATTCACATCTCGCCATCTGATTTTTTCTTTTTTCATTTTTGTTTTGTAAGTGAGTGGGGGCAACTCAATAACATTTATAGCTGGGAAAAATGTTTTAGTTAGGCTGCATGCAATAATGACCAATAATAAGGGTCAATTCCTCTTACTTTTTCTGCAACGTCAGCTTTCTCTCTCCAGCAACCTGCAGTCGATTCAGTGCCACAATAAGGACGACCAAGTTTTTTTTTTTTTTTTTTTTTTTTTTTTTTTTTTTTTTTTTAACACAAACTAAAATTTCGTTAATAATTAAAACATTACATATTAATTCAAATAAAATAAAAACATTACAATAGAATTCAAATAACATTAAAAAAAACATTACGATAAAACGACTAAACTAGTTTGGATTATTATGATGCTGCCAAATGTGTTCCACCAAATCGGCTTTGAGGCTAAGATGAGTTGTTTTGTTGCATATCTCCCTAGTAATTTGCAATGATTCCTCATGCGTATTTAAGGGATCATAAGAACGGTGCTGCTCAGCTGGAAAGAATTCGGGAGATATCGCCCGCCCTTCGTCTTGAATTATCATATTATGTAATATGATGCATGTGTACATAATATGTCCAAGACGCTCTTTGTTAAATCCCTTAGCCGGTTGTGACGCTTGATAAGCCTCCCAACAATCTTCCGCAAACATCAAAAACTCATTACTAACTTCATTTTCATCATCCGAATCGGCAAAAAATATCTCGTAAGAATTCATGGTGTGAGAAAATATATAGATTTTTTGAATTGGGATTGTATGAATTGAAGTGTTGTTTAGTTGTGTATTTATAGGGGATTTTTTTTTTGCCCAACGACTCTTTCCAAATGGTAATATATATATATATATATATATATATATATATATATATATATATATATATATATATATATATATATAGTCACAAACGTCTCTTAGCACTTAGGTGTAGGAATTTTGGATCAAAACTCAATATATATTGGAAAGTGTGTCGGTCGAGTTTGAGACCGACTCCATATGTTTTTTGCCAATTTCCATGTCGCTACCGACTCCCCACACTAGGGCCGATCGAGTCGACATATTGAGACCGAGTCGATCTCGGTCGTTATTGCATGCAGCCTTATAGTAGTGTTATTGGGTAAGTGCTGACGTGGCAACTCAATAACATTTATATATTGGGTGCAAATTGCACCTAGCTCTTGTAAAACCAGGTCGCATGTCCTTCACATAGGGTATAAAATTATCTTTTTACCTTGTATTTTTTTTCTAAAATTTGATACAATATGATTCCTTATATCACCACCACACTCTTTATATCATTTTCTTTCTCACTTACTCATTTACAATAAATTCAATAAAACATTAAAACCCATTTAACTTACTTTGAATGCAAGTTGATCAAACCACTTTGGTTTTTCATTTTTATCGAAAACAGGAGTGTCTTATAGGTAAAGCTAGGGCTGTAGACCTCTAATTTTTGAAGACCCTCGATTTCCCATGACCTTTTATATTTATAAAGTCAATTTCATGTTTTTTGGCCGTCATCTTAAGAAATCCAATTATGCAAGACCCTTAAGAAATCCAATTATGCAAGACCCAAATTTTCGATAAATGTTAAATACGGAGTAATCAAAATGTTGAGCCTCTTTTGTTCCTTATTTTTAAGCCTACAAGACGCAAAAGTTAAAGCAAAATATATTTCAGTAATCAAGTATATAAAAGGTCCATTTTTTATATAAAAAAATTGATTAAATTAATAAGCACATTTAAAGTTGGTTAGACTCTTATGAGTGACATTTAACCATTTGCATTAATAGATCGAATTTAGTTGTCGACAATGAAACTTTCACTCTCGCTGGCTTTCTCTCATCTCTTCATGTAACCTTCTTCAATTGAAAGTTGCTTTAAAGACTTATAGTTTCCAAAACTAAACTTAAGTCGACAATTATTTGAGATCGAAAATCTAAAAGATTAATGGATTGGCTCATTTGTCGATAAAATATGAAATATGATACCACATTTGATTTTAAAAACTTAATTCAAAGATTTCGCATCAAAAACTGCTAGAAAAGTAAATTTTAAAGTTTTGCTTTGCGCCTCCGTGAAAGTTGAGCCGCTCCAGATTAGAAAGTACAAGTTTGGGACTAAACATTAAAAAATGTACCCGTAACTTCTATATAGTTAATCATTTAGCTCAAACTCAAAAGAAAATGTCATTTCGACATTTCCGGTTATCAATAAAGCTTGTAAGCCTTGTAACAGTTTTAGTGAAATTTACTTATATCTTTGATCAAGAAAACTCAATTAAAATCTATGAAAAATTCTAACTTTGTTAAACCAAATCATTCATTTTATTTCCTTTTGACGACCATGTATAGAAAAATAGAGCCTAAATATATACAAAGGAATACTGTTAAACTAAATATTTATTTTTTTATACGAAGGAATATTGGTCGGATGTTTTTGTCATTAGTAGTTCATGTGTACTTGAGGAGATAAATTCATTGTTTAATTGTAAATAAATTACTCCGTATATGACACAACTGGTGGCTGTCATTCATGAGTACCAAACTATTATTGTATGGAATTTATTGACGGTTTTTATTGATATTTTTCTCCAACCTAGAAGAAGAAAAAAATGCAAATCAAAATGCTGTAACATCTAATAACGATTTCCTTTTCATTTCTTATAAAATGGTTAAAAACATGCAATATTCATATATTTAGTCCGACTCTCATTTTAAACATTTTACTTCTTTCAAACATTTTAAACATTTTACTTCTTTCACCTAAACATTTTACTTCTCATTTTAAACATTGTAAGCATTTTAAGTAGACTATTTTAATGATTTCGTCGAATGAATTTTCATGTATTAATACAACACAGAAAGATCTTATAATTAGATTATTGTTACGGTTTAATACATTGTACGATCTCATAATTTGATCATCAAACCGATTGCAAAACTTGACAAACCTTCAATCTTAATTAGAAAGCAAAAAGAATTAAAGTACGTTACTATTTATATGAACCTAGCTCATGCGTAAATGTACGTTATGATAGAAAGTTAGAAACTACAATTGATATTTCACGTTTCTATACTACTTTATAAAGTGTTTAACACTTTCTAAATAAAGAAGTTTTAAAATTTTTAACATAAAAACCATTTCTTTAATAAAAAATTAATAAGTCATTAGTTAATGTTATTCATCATATAGCTTCCATGACAATTTTCATAAATAAAAAGTAACATCCCTTCATATACTTTGT
This sequence comes from Artemisia argyi, assembly GCA_030686995.1. NCBI lineage: Eukaryota > Viridiplantae > Streptophyta > Magnoliopsida > Asterales > Asteraceae > Artemisia > Artemisia argyi. The sequence goes on from CM060678.1 coordinate 198,473,057, forward strand.
AACAGCCTACAAATATTTATACAGTTTATTAATATAGTCAAATATTTATACAGTCTATTAAGTGTCGACTTGTAACAACCCAAACCTCAATGGTATATAAGCCAACCTAAAAGCTCAAACACTAATACGAAACACACTCTATTCTTTTTTCGAGCACCGATAATAAAACACACACACAAAATTAGATAAATCTACTCTCATCTTGGTGTTTGGTTACCTACAGTAGTAATAGATAAGCTTTGCGTCTCAGATTATAGCAATAGAATGACAACTTTTATTTAGATATGAAATAGTTTGCATTGCTATTACTTATATTTATTTTAATTAAAAATTGTCACTCATTCGTAAAGTTACTGCTGTTAGAAAAAACATATAAATGAAAAATATTTGCTTGCCATAAAATTATGCATCGGGTACCCACCGCCGCATTGCGTGGTTACCCTTCTAGTATAATAAAGATACAAACTAATAATAAAACAAGTGGCCATAAGTGTTACCAAACACATAAACTATACAAAATAAATTGGTAGGTTGATAGGCCTAAGCATAATGGAATGATTAGGATTTGGTTAAGCCTCCTTGATGGAATTATATGAACATGTGCAACACATATTCTCCACTACATAAAGGAGAAAGGCATGTGAATGGTTGTGAGCCCACAAGTTCATTTCATTTCATTTCTAGTAGTCAAATCTTTGTCCTCAAGTTTAGTCAAATATTTGGATTAAAGAATTACTAGTATACTATTCTAAATTAAGAGATATGATCTATTTTTGTTTGATTAAGTGTATGTAAAAGCTTGTGTGTTACGAATGTCACACATATTTGAATAGACGTAGTTATTGTCCATGAGAATACAAAATTGTTAATGACATCTTAAGGTAATCGAATATGGAACCTTTCACTTCAAGAAATCATAACAGTTTGATAATCAGCGTTGAACTAAGATTTGTTGCTAAATATCAGCATTTTTTAAGATTAACATACATTTTTTCTGGAAAGGAAATAAACATAATTGGAAATAAAAAAAAAAATTGCATCCCTTTTTTTTTTTTTTTTTTTTTTTTTTTTTTTAACTTGAGCTACTTGAGATCGGCTCGGTAAAAACTCAAAACAAGTCGAGTTTTAAAGAACCAGAGCCTGAGTTCAAGCCTAGTTTGGCGCTCATTTAATAATCGAGCTTTTGCCAAAACTTTATACCCAAAGCTTGATCTGACTTTTGAGACTAAACGGGCCTTAGAAATATGACGTACATATACTTCGTGCAAGTATAACTATATATAAATGAGTCGAGTCTAGTGTGTTTAACAAGCCGAACTTTAGTCAAGCTATAAATCGTTTAAGCTCATCATAAGTATGAATCGAGCATGAGCTTTTAAAATTTCTCATTGGCTCGAAACAAACTCAAGTCTTAGTTCAAACTTTATACATATAGTAAACGAGCCAGGCTCGAGCTCTAGCAGGCTCGCACTCAGGTCGGCTCCCCTAATCCTTATTATGTTAGTTAGGCATGGCTTGGTTGGTGTATGACAATTTTTGACCTTAAAATACTTAAAAAAGTTTGTTTATGGAATTTTGAATTGTGTAGTGATGCAAGAAATCTTGCTTACATAACTAAGCATGTCAAGTACACAACGATATTATCACATAATGTTCTGTTGGTTGAATGTTATACTACTTTTGTGTCCTAGCTTCTGGTTAGGTTATTAAGGCTGGGTGTAGTAAGGTTTATGCGACCGAGTCCCCAGCCTATGTGGCAGACCTCCGACGCTTCCCACCCAGCTACACATCCCAGATGAATCAGTCGCTTTTACAACCTACTTGAAAGGAAGAAGGGACGAGAGTTTGTGTGTGTGGATGTTTTTAATTACTCCCTCCGTCTCATATTAAGTGTCCACAATGGTATCTTTAATTGTCCCATATTAAGTGTCCACTACAATAAATGAAGGAATCTTAATAACTCAATTTCCAATTTTATCCATTGTCTTTTATATTAATTATTAGAACTAAAACTTTGTGCTTTATATTAATTGAGGGTACAATTGTCATTTGGTTAACAATCAATTATAATAATTAATACTCCTAAAACTTTGTGCTTTTGTGTTATGGACACTTAATATGGGACGGAGGGAGTATTATTTTTTTAGGTTGTTTTTGGTTGTCTTTTCAGTCTTTTTGTTACACCAAGTTAATCATAAAATAGTTTCAAAGAGAAAGAACTGTGGCAGGGGAGATACTCTCCTAGTGGTCATTACTACATTTAGTCGATCTAAGTGTAATGTCGTTGAAATTTGTGATAAGAATATGGTATTCTTTAGTCAAGTTTTTTTCTTTTTCTGTTAAAACTTTTTCTATTCAGTTAGCAAGTTGATATGGTTAAGTTTGCTCTCAAAGCCATAAGTGTATGTGTACACACACATTTGGTACTTTATATATCAGCATTCACCATGTACCCTCGTTATAGTTTTTATGTATTTTCTCAATATAATACTTTTATCCTTTTAATAAATAAAAGTAAAATATTGTTTAAAAAAAATGTTATGCAAGTTGAAATTGTGATAGGAAGTATTGGCGGAATTCTGAACTATGTTTGGCAAAAGTAGCAGTGAGCAGTAGCCAAAAAAACTCACAGCTTCATAAAAAAGCATTGGGAAAATGAGTTTTCCTAAAAAATAGCAAAGCCCACACCTCTCATGTCAAACGAACACATAAAAGGGTTTGTGGTCTCCCTAAAATATTGTTACAAGTGTATTTTTTTTAAATATTTTCATGTAGTAAATTTTCTTTTTTACATTTTGGCCCTTCTACTTCATACAACTTTTTTCTGACTCTCTCTATAACAAAGTGTCAAGGTCCGCCGTTGATAAGAAGCCACTATAACATAAACAATAGCACCGCCGACTAAATAAACGACACAAAGTTAATTATATATATACTAAATGGTAAGAGGGTATGAACAGTAGCAAACCACGCATCATAAGGTTGTACGAAACAGTTGTCTTAACAGTACACTGTGCTGTCCCATGGTGTACGTTACTGTAGCAATTTTTTTTTTTCACCGACCCAAAAAAAATAAGGTTAAGCTCACTTCTGCCGCAACGCGCAGGTTTCCAAACTCGTTAACAGTTATGTCACAAAGATTATATAGCTCACATAGATATAAACAAGATAAAGAGAGTATTAGGCGAGTTATGTTTAATGCAAAATCAGGAGATTTGATTTGATATGATTTTGTTAAATATAAAATCATCATTCTTCCTTTTGAAAAAAAAACAACACTCATTATGTTATTTTACAATTAAACACGCGTATTAGATTTCCATTTTGGGTGTCGAATTAATAAAGTTGAGAGATGCCCCAAGATTCATATCACCTTTCGAGTTGTAACATATTAACATCGCATCATGTTCCACTAATACAGCATATATCATGTATAAAGATTTGTATGGTTGAATTTAACTTTTATATGTTATAAAACTTTGTAATACACAAGTAATTTGAACTTACAACATATGCAGAGCTTTTACACATGTTATAGAAAGTTTGTTATCTTGTTTTAGTTTGGTTATGTTGTTACTTTCAACTTTGGTGCATGGATGCGCAAACAAGCATCAGGACAACACCAGGATGAAAACAGAAGATGAGAAGTTTTGAAAGATGCTAAATTATCATTTACCATATTTTCAATCACACAAAGAAAAAAAATCAACGTCCCAAACAATAAAATCTTAACATACTCGAGAGGCTAAGCAGGCGCTTTCGATAACCTAACAAACTGTTACGTTTCCTACTAAAACACTAAAAGCATATGAGCACACAATAGATATGCTTAAATGGTAAATTTACACACCCTTCACATCAAAAATTAAGGATACAACCACCTATTTTTGCCTCCTTCGTATAATAATAACCTTAGTGTGGCAAGAATATCACTTCAGACGGCAACTGCAGCTGATGGCTCGATAGTCTCAGCACATGCCAAAACCCTAACGGTTATTCATTCATTGATATTGTTTCCTAAAATGAGTCCATTGAACCACTTTTGAGCCTCTCCATCCGTGCTTGAAGCCCAGAGAGTGCTTTCTCATCCATGGGTAGGACACCACTATGAATGGGAATTGCTGTACTTACCTCATCTGTCTGATGGTCTTCGTTACTACCATTCATGTACACCATTGGTCGATTTACAGGCTCAGGGTTCCCAGCAGATCCTAACTGGATGCTCTTCATCCTTTCTCTTATTGCATCTATCCCGCTATTACTAACTGCAAATCATAAAAAATAAAAATTAGCATGTAATGAATATGTCCACTTAAATAATCTAACAAAACATGCTGTTCGAAATTAAATAAAACACTAATTTAATAAATACTTAGCATTTATGTCTAGCCATAATATTAAGTACATGCAAACTTCATGATATATCCACCAAAGCCTTCTATGGAATATCTATCGTGCTTATTAAATGGTGTGCCATACAAGTTTATACAATTTATTAGAAGAAATCCCAAATATTTATCCAACAATCAGATTTTAAACTTTTCACGGCCTAAGTATGAAGAAAGCTAAAATGTGTAGTATTAAATACTGATTACTGAATTAAAGATTGAGCAGAAATAAACCTCCAGATTGGAACCTGTCGTTCCCTTGGTCATCTATATGCTGCTGCCTAAAATCTGATTGAACAGGAATTGAACCTCCTCTAGAAGGCATAACATTACCCGACCTGTCATTCCTATGATGTTCTTCCTCTTCTTGATGGTAACCGTAATTTGAACGAACAGGGATTGGGCCCCTTGAGGCCATAACATTAACGGACCTGTCATCTTCAGCATATGAAGGTGGGGGTAGACTGAAATTCGTGGGCTCGGATTTAGTATCAACAGATTTCCCATCATTTAAAGAATTTGTATGTACAGGCGAAAGAGGTGCGTATTTTGGAGATGGCAGGTTTAAGGCAGATGGTGGTGGTGTTGGCATAGGCACACTAGATGGAGTTCTTCCCGCTGCAGCGTTCTTTTCCATCTGACGTTGAAGATGCTAAATAAATTAGGATTCTGTAAAATTCTGTGGATAGTTTAAGAGAAGATGTTATACAGACCTGAGCTAAGCCATCTCTAATGTAAGTTCGAAAAGCTTCACTTGCGTTTTGAAGTTGAGAAAATATGTCAACCTGAATTACAAAAATACAGTTTTAAGTTATCACAGTGATTAACTACACTTGCTGAAATAAAACGGAACATAAACATGAGTAATGTTACTTACCTTTGGGTACAACTGAGTTATTCGGTATAGTTCATATAGACCAATACTGCATGTTTGTTTGTCCCCAATTTTCTTAAATATTGCAGCCAGTTCTTGCTGTGAACACAATACAAATGTAATTTAGAAGCAAGAAAACGTGTGCTAGAGCCTAGAGGCATCAACTTCAACCCATTTAGGTCAAACAAGTAATATAAACAGTTTATCTTAGGTCAAATCACTCTATGCAACAAACCAGGCTATTATATTTACTGGCTTTTCAATCATAATTGACACGCTAACTAATTATATATTAAAAAAATCTGAGCAACCCAACCAAGTCAAACAAGGAGAAAGAAAGAACTGACCTTCAATTGGGCATCTGCAGAATGTGCAGCAGGCATTGGATTATTGGCCATTGAATCACCCCAATGTGTTTGACCAGTAGGCCCGGTTGGTGTTAACATTCTTGCAGCAGCCAACGTCTAATATTTTTATAAGAAATACAATTAATACAAGCGCTCAACACATATTGCATGAGTTAATCACCAAAATCTACTAAAGAATGTAATACCTGAAGATTGAGATCGATGTAGGCAAGTATTATAGGTTGAGGTTCCATATCTATTGGAACCATAGAAAGATGACCTTTAATTGCAGTGCCACGAAGCTTTACAAGCTCATGTAGAACAGTTTTAACCATACGCAAAGGCTTGTCATCTGCTCCAGCTCTATAAGATGCTCATAGTAGTTGCAGAAAATTATAAAAAAAGGTAAGAATTCAAACTTACAAATAGGCAAATAGCAAACTAAGATATCAAAAAGTATTATACAAACCTCCTCCTGATTTCCTCCATCCCGAGTTCTTGCAGATATACATGAATGCTTTGGAGAATGCGATCAAGGTCAACCTCGTATATGGTACTTTGAAGAACCTTTGTAAGTTTGATCAAGCATTTCACAACCAAATCTGAAAACTTCATATTTCTTGTGGCAAAAGATTCGTTTGATGGTGGAGATGGCCATCTAGAAGGGTCAAGTGGTTTTAACAGACTGATGAGTACTACAAATGACGATGTACGCTCGGCGTTATCCTGTGTTGGAAGAAAAAGTCAATACAATCGACTGAAACCAATAAAAATTATATGTAGATGAGTTTTGGGGTTAAGCTCACCAATATCTTAAGCATTAACACATTTAGTGCTTTGAGAAGTTGACTGCCGTCATCCATCCTTGGGACCCTTTCATCTAAAAGCCAAAGCAAAAGCTCTGTAATTAAATTGTCAAGCGTTCTTTGGTTGACAGCATGAGCAAACCGTTTATTCTGAAATGCCTGCAATTAACAAAAGAATACAATCTTTTAGCATCAGAAACTCTACTTGAAGCACTATAACCTTAAAGCATGCTAATAAAAAAACAGCATCCCAAAGAATACGGCGAATCACCTGCATAAGTGTGTTGAGGACATATTTACAAGACCTTGAAGATGCACCCATCAGGCTAATGTCAAACGTCTTTGCAACCTGGAAAATATATATACGTAAATAAAAATTATGAAGAATAAAATTCAAGTGAATGAAATGAGACAACAACTGAAGTACCTTAGCAGCTAAACAAGACACAAGCCTGTCAGCATCTGTGATTAGATCGTCTACTAAATGGACCTCAGGGTCTTTACTTATGGCTTCAAATTCCTGGCACACCACTTTCATACCTTCCACAGACTGCAATTAAACAGCATGTGCATTCAGTAATCAATTTTAACAAACAGAATTAAACTGTAGTAGCAACAAGTAAACCGGAGAAACTAAAATATGGAAGAAAAAAATAAGCAATTACAAGGAACAACAGATACTGAAAGACTGAACAATGAGAAATAATAAACAGCTAAGGGTATTAATCCACACCTGTTCAGGAGAGCCATATGTAATGATCTCTAGAGCCTCATTCCAGTTTGTGGGGCCAATTACACCTGCAGATGGTCGTGCCATTGGATGTCTTTCCCTTTGAGGTTCTGTGGGAGTAAAAGCTAACCTAAAACCACAAATTAAGCAGCTGACATTTGTCAGTAAGCTGATAAGGGATAAAAGTACAAAGATAACAGAAAAAAACAGAAGGTTCATATTACCTGCTACCCACTGGTCCAGATATGGACCGTGAAACTTCTCCACTTTGCTCAGCAATGTCAGAACTATAAAGAAGTAAGAATAATTATATATTAGTAAATCAAAACAATATATAAAGAGAACTATAATGGTATAGTAAATTTGTCATTAAATGAAGTCTCTCAAACACACGCATAGCTATATTAGTAAAACTTAACACATAAAAATAACCAACAAAATCATGCTGAAAACGAAAATCAGGGCCTGATAAAAATAATGTAATGGCAAAGAAAATGGTTACCCATTTTCCCTCACAGAACGTCTTAAAGCAGCTCTTGCTTCACCTGGCTTCCCTTCCCTTCTTTTTTCCATTTCTCGGAACTAAAAAACAAAATAGGTTTAGAGAACCAAAAAGCAATGAGAAATCAACATTGTTTCTGACACACAAGAAACGCAGTCATTACTGCATTACATGTATTATTATGAACGATTATTTACTTTTTGCCAACATAGGGAAGTAGATCTAGTAACTTACTTTCCACTTAAATTTTTCATCTAGCATGCTTCTTTGTGCTTCTGTCAATTTTCCAACATTTTTCCAGATATCATCACCTACATCAAAGTTTAACGGACAACCATTACTTATATATTATAGCATGAGTACAATGTTTCATTTGTTAACATTCAGAAAGATGTAACCTTAAACTCACCTAATATCTTATAACCAGTAGCTAAACAATTTAACGCTGCTTTTCTAAGATCACCATCTCGTTCTGCTGTTAGACTTGCAACCATTGCCAGAGATCTTAGTTGTCCATTTATCTGCATAAAGGTGAAGATAGACATTAGCAACCTTCAGCTGCAAAAACATGACACTGACAGGTAGGTAGGCCAAATACCTCAGCACTGTGATTATCAAGCAAAAACCCAACAAGATCAGCACACTCGATTCTGGTCCTGTTATTTCTGGAACGGAGTCCTTCCAAAATATACGGGAGAGTTTTTGCAGCAGAATAAGTATGTATGATTTGCTTCATTAATTCCCGCAGTTTCTCTCGCAGTTTCTCGATGTTGTGACCAGTCTGCACGAAGGGATATTAAAATCAGCGTTTAAATTTTGTTAAGTACTAGAAGAAGCAATTTCAAGTTGTGTATATCTCATACGGATCAAATAAAAAAGCTAATATTGCCATTTATATCATTTTAAAAAGATATTTACTAGGCATGAGGACCCTACAATGAACTATGAAAAAAAACACAAACATCTATCAGAAGACAAAATTTAACAAATCTAGGGTAGGAGTAACCTTCTCAACCAAACAAGGAAGAAAGATAGAAGCTTCAGATTCGTTCATGATGTAGTTCTCATTTCTTAATGTGTCAAAAAGCTCCGGTAAGAATTCCAGCACCTATAATCATGTTTCACAAAGATAATAAGCTTATTACATAAGCGCCAAAAACATATGATATGTGTAACTGCTAAAACAAGAGAATGATAACCAAAAAAAATCACCTTTAATAGGCAAGATGTGTTGGATTCACAGAATCGCAATACAAACCACTTCAACAGTATATCTAAAACTTCGATGATTTCCTTTACAGTTGTTGGAAGTGCCCTCTGAAGCATCTCGATTCCATCAACTTGCTTTTTAAAATCTGTACTCAAAAGCCGCCTGTGCAAATCCTCCCTAAAGTATCGCATCAGATCGTTCTGTTTCAAAGAAAAAACCTTAATATTAAGTTGAAATAACAATGGCACGCTATCATTAAAGTGGCACAAGATAAATGACAACCTCGAGATCCTGAACCTGCTCCAAACGCAACTCTTCAAATTTAAACCTACGAACCACAATTCGCTCTCTTTCATCCTGCAAGCAGATAGCATAATATATTCAGTTACGATAAGCTGAAATCTTTTTAAATTTTACCTAATAAGAAAATGTAAATGTAACTTTGAGGATACCTTGTTAGAGTCCTTGACATTTAGTAAAGCTTGTGACTGAATATTAATGTCCTGAACAGACATTATAGACTCTGCTTTTGACCCCTTTGCTGAAACCCCTCCTCTCTAAAAATACAAAAATGAAACAAACTGAAGATTTATTTCACAAATATGAATTAACAAAGTATAGCAGCCATATCATACCGAAGATACAGCTCTGCTTCCAGGCTTTGATCCGTAGCCGTTAGGCTTTCCAATCTTTGAGGTTGTTTTCACTGTTGGCCCAGTTCCGGTAGTTCTTGTGTTGTCATGTACTTCTGGAAATGCACCATGTGACTTCAATCGTTCAAGAACAATTGCCAACGCGGGTCCTTGAATATCTCTTACATTTTTCATGACCTACAGCGAATGGAAACATAAGTTTATACTAGTTAAAAAATAAATTAAATATACATATATAATTGTGGTTTTACACACCATTTGTGGTCCACAGACTCTAACAATATCTCCGAAGCACACCTCAGCTGCTTTACGAACATCGGCAGACTTATCCTGATAACAAACAGATTACTTAACATTGCAACTGGAGTATATATTGACAACAGTATGACGCATACAGTATTTATAACTACTAATTACCGTCATAGCAACAGCGACTGGTCTCAACAATTGAATGGCATCAGGAAACTCTGCTAATCCTGTAAGTTGTTTGGACAACCAGTCAAAAAGGTCCTTGCGTCCTTCCGCACCAAGTTTAGCATCAGTCATAGAAGCAGTGATGTATGGTACCTAAAAAAAAGACCAAGAGTCATAGGTAATTACATTTGATTTACTTATACCTCTGTCAAAAAATATAAAATGAATACCAATATATCCCGTCAATAAACATAAAAAAATTTACCAGAACTTAACAATAAGAAAGGTATAGAAGAAACTGACCATCTTATCAAGATGAGTAGCAGCAACCCAAGAATCCAAAGTCGCCAGCGTACTTTCTCTCATATGCTTTTTGTTATCACCAATGCATTTCACAATATCTGACAAAATTCCCTGAAATAACAAAACATTTAATCTGTACCTACTGGATGACCAAGCATATTAAATATTAATGTAGATAGGAATATCCAATGGACCTTGCTAGATTTCTCTATTGCAGGTCCCATAGCAGATGCAAGACCACTTATAGAGGTCAGAGTAGCCATGATTAAATTTTTGTTGCTGTCATATAACCGAGCTTTAAGAGCCCCAAACAATTCCACTGAAAATGACATAAAATGAGTGTAAGATAAGACTGGTTTTATCTGGTGCATATATCCTGCTACAACTAATCAATGCAAACTATTACCAGTTCCAGTAGGCTGAATACGCTTGTTAGCTTCTTCAACAATTTTATTAACTGCCTCAATAGATTCCAAACGCATCTGTGCATAATCAACAATGTCAAGATGACTCAAGTATGACTTCTGGTGAAATGTTCATGTATAGTTCTTATGAAAGAGTAAAAAAGACATGATCATCACCTTCCAATCAGAACTCTCCAATCCTTTCAAGAGCTCTGGTGTTATCTTTCCACTAATATCCTCACGTGGCAAACTATCCAACCCACCACCAGAGACAGATGATACCGAATCAGATGCCTTGACAGTCTTCTTTGGTGCAGCAGCTGCACCCTGCATGAGAATATACTTCAGTAAGCTTGAACATATAATAGAAAAACAATCATGATTTTAAAGGCAATATACAAATACATACCTCAAAAGGATTTTTTTCACACTCAGCCTCTACTGCACTAAGAAGGGCAGGCTTGACATCTGACAGGAATGCTTTGATATCAGGACCAACAAATTTGTGTAATGCACCGATAAGTTTAATGGTAGCATTTCTAGTAGCAGCAGCACTTGATTGTAAACCAGTATCTTTGCAGAAATCAATTACATCCTTCAGTTTCAGATGTGCAACACCAAAGTCGTCAACTGCAGATACCATCCACAACAGTCCCTCACTAAGAACCTTTGGGTTTTTGTGCTCTTTCATTATCTTGGACATCTAAAAAAATAGAGAAAGAACATTTAATATCACTTCAGTGTCGCACATTAAAAACATTTGCTCAGGCTCATTAAAGGATTATTAGTCAAACTTACTCTTTCAAATATAAAACCTGGGCCCACTGCTTCAGAGAAAGTGGTTAGGCATTTCATAGCTTGGGCACGGGTCTTAATATCAGCAACCCTTTCACAAATACCTGTCGCCGAGCAAAAATATACACTCAGATGTATAACAACCTCATGAAACAATGTTCTGTCTTAATAACTCATGTTTAAAGGAAGTGGCAGATTTGTAGTAAGCTTTATTACCTGCTATGCATAGTACAACACATTTCTTAGGGAACTTTGTTGCAGTTGAAGCTATATGGCTTACAACTTCGATGACTTGTTGCTGAACCTGCACATTTTTCTCACTCCAGCCAGGAATGGTGCAGAGTAAGCGGATTAGAATCTCAACCGACTGGTCAAGTTCTTGGAGTGCAATAACTTGTTCTTTGAGCGAGGTAATTGCTGCAAGACAGAGCACCGTAAATATCATTAGATGTGACTTGGGGCAGAAACATATTGGTGAAAGTCGTCATCACTGTACACATAAGTTAAATATTTATAACAAACTTATCAAATTTAGTAACGGAAAAGAAAGATTATTCCCTATGTGAACATGGTTCCAAATAGATATACATTTCATTCATATTTAACATATTAGGACTGATTATAAGATACCTTCCAGTCGCTCTTTCCAAGCAGCACTCTTCAACTGGGTAATAGTATCTTCTTGAATGAGAGATCCTAGTCTGCTTTCAATCTCTTCAAGGGTCATCTCAGCTGGCTGCAAGCCATTATATTTTATTAATAAAGATACAATGTTTCATCCAAAACTTTTATATATCACAATTACTAGTTACCGAGTGCGTTTGTGAAAAATAACTCACCTCAACATCTTCAGGTTCAACTTTTTTGTTTTGGCTTGGCCCATCCGCTTTCTTGCCAACAGCAGTCTTCGCAGGACCAGCCGCCTTCTTGGCAGCAGGCTTGAAAACCAGTAAAGAAAATATAAATATCGAGATCAATACCAAAAGAAGAATAAAAAAGTTCAAAGATTCATATGTGGATGAAACATAGATTAAACTCACAGCAGCTGGAGCAGGTTTCTTCCCAGTAAGCATACTTGCTGCTGACCTTCTAACAGGACCTCCATTTGCAGCCTGGAAACATATGTCGTGTAATGTTATATTATAGTATAAACAACAAGTTTAAGAGTCACACTAAATCCCTATGTTGTCCTAATAGAGTACCATACAAGCTGTAATCTCAGAAACCACTCTGGCTATTTACTATTTACAGCAACAACAATACCCAATCCCGCCTGAGCGGGGTATGGGGGAGGTAGGATGTAGATAGTCACATATCAATACTCTTGGTATTAACTGTTTACATATAAAAGTGTATTTTCAATATCTCCTTCAAACAGTCTACGACACCTTAACACATCAAATTAATAGGTCGTATACCTAAACATCATTGTCTTAGTAAAAATAAAGATTAGAGAAACAAAAAAACAAACACACCTGTGCAGATGAAGCAGCTCCACCTAATGATGTGACTGGTGCAAAAGAAAAAAAATAAATGAGTAAATCTGACAAGTGGATGAGTGACTCTAGTTTGAGAGAAAAATATTAAAATATGCATCTTAAAACCTGAGCCTGTCACGGTTGGAGCCCCATTTCCAGAAACACCAATCATTTCTGAAAGCTTCTTTTGCCTGACATCATCAAGTTTCTCCAGTGACTTTTCCAAAGGCCTCATGCCAACCAACTAAAAAGAGAAAACAGAGAAATGATATAATGTGCAGTTAAACTTACATAAGAATATCAGCTGATACTCTAAAAAAGATATAAGGTATACCTTTGCTATTGCTGCCAAGACTGAAAATGCAGCATCTCTCACATCAGGTGTCCCGTCATTAAGACACTACAAAAACCAGAATTATAGTTTGTCTTAAAAAATTAAACAAAATATTATAAATCAAATAATTATATCATATCTGAACCCAATTCACCAACCTCCATACAAATCGGAACATAATCCTTGTGCACTTTAAGAATGACAGCCTTGTTGCTCGTTTCGATGCAATGGGTCACCCAATTTAGTGTTAGTGAACGCACAAGTGGAACTTTATTTTTAACAGCTGCTTTAATATCTGTTGTAAAAAGCATTTCGGTTTCATATTAGCGCGATAAATAAAATTAGAACAAAAGCCATAAATGGTAGTTCATACTACAGCAGCCATTAGTAAAAGACAAATGTATAATGCTATAACTGGATAAATATAAGAATATAAGATTGCTATAGCTTCTAAAAATACACATTTTAGAGGTAAACACACTACCTTCAACAATATCAGCAAGTGTCACACATCCAGCCTTGTGGATTGCTTGGAGAGTATTAGTAAGTGCTTCCGTCATAGTAGGTTTTTTCTCTTTCAATTTTTCCTATAACAAACATTACAAGTTATACAAATGCAAGCTAAAATATAAGAAACCCCAAGAATAACAAAACATTGACAAAATGATGTGAAAAGACGATAGCTAACCAACAGTAAACCAATAAAAATATAAAAGGCGTGATAGAATGTACAAACTTACAAGTAAAACGGGAAGAATAAAGCGTGAACTTGCAGAGAAATTAGTTCTTAATCCCAGTGCAAGATTCCCAATGGCTTGTACTGCTTCAACTCCAACAGCAATATTTACATCCGTAATAAGCTGCAAAGATAGCAATTGCAGAATGCAGATTATTAGAATCAGATCCATAAAAGCATACAAGATTCGGGAATGTTAGGTAAATTTAGCTAAATATTTCTAAGCACCTTCTTAAGTGTTCGGCATATTTCTGAAAAATCTCCAGGAGCAATCCTCTTTGTTGAAGCAAGCTTAGTCAATTCAGCTACAGCTTCTTTTCGCTCAGACCACTTAGTAGCTTTCTGAAAAGTGAAAGTAAAATATATTATCATAAAACAAGATAAAGGCATGCTGACTTTTTTATTACTAGAGAGAAAGAGCACTGACCACTCCATTCCAAAACCCTGATTTCTCTAAAGGTGTTAGGATATCAACAGGGTCAACAAGTTCATATTCATCTATTTCCTGAGGAGCTGCCACACATTTTTAGATCAGTAAAGATGCAACTATTAAATAGAGAGTTTACAGCAATTCAATTAAGTTGGTCACGTACTCTCAGCAGCAGCTTCTTCAGAAGGGCCAGAGCCTGCAGCCTCTGCCTCAACTTCCTGTTCTGGTTCCTTGTCTTGTTCAGATCTGACAAAAAAAGAACAGGTAATTGGTAACCATAACTAGTACTACCTCCGTCCCATTTAAAGTGTCCACTTTCATAATGCACAAAGTTTTAGGAGATTCCACTAACTAAACTCTCCACCAATCAAATATTACTTTTACCCATTAAACTCTCATCTTATTGGTTAGAAGGTACAAGTGGACACTTTAAATGGGACATGCAAAGATTCCATTGTGGACACTTTAAATGGGACGGAGGGAGTAATAACGTTTCCGTAGTAAATAATTGTTTACTAAACAATCACCATCTAACAATGCAAAACTTAACTCAAATAAATCACAAACCTTATTTTGCGAGTAGGCTTAGCAGACCCCGTGACATTAGCAAGCTCAGCCTCCAACTCTTTTTTCTTAGGGGGAAAAAAAGCTAAAAGTTAGTTTTTTATTTAATAATAATTATTTAAAAAAAACAAAACAAAACAAAAAACAAAAAAAAAAAAGTGAAAGCAAAACATTAATAACTCATCAACATACCATTGTATCCCTCATTTTCTCGAACAATATAGATTTAACAGGGTCTCTACCAATCCAACGACAAAGCTCAAGTGTCAGCCCTTTAGATGAAGCACGGACATTTTGATCTTGATGATCGAAGAGTTCCGGAAGCATCTTTAATAATCTCTTTGGTGGCACAATTTTTGAGCCAAATTCACTGGTTATTGAGACAAAAGACTTCAGAACTATAGAGGGCTGAGCATAAAGCATCATACAAACCATTCATAATATATATCTTTTAACAAAAATGAATCTCAAACCTTAAGGCTTGAAACATGACATCTATGGCAGGAACAACAGCTTTAGCAACTTTGTGTTTAATTGCTTTCTCCATAGCATCCTATCAACAAACAATTCGATAAGGAATAAGGAAACATTTTAAAACAATTTTGACTACATATTTAAAGTGACACAAAGAAACTATGCACATTGCAGATGAGCAAGTTAAATTACGTAATGACAGAACTTTTATGACCCAAACAAAGAAGATTCTGTGATCATATAACCAGGCACTATATATCCACGCTAGATTACATTTATAAAGCTAAAGCATGTCAACCGAACATTTTATGTGAGATAATCTGTAGCTTATTTAAAATATTAGCAGTGAAAATGGATGGCACAACTGTACTAATTTCTAGCAAGATGAGCACCTGTAATTTAGTTATCCATATTATAAAATATACCTTGAATTGAACTTCTAATTAAGGGAGTGGATATTGCATTCAATGAAAGGGTTAGGAGGACAAATGAGTCTAAGGATATTGACAACATGGCTTAAGCTATCGCATTCATTAGAAGATATAAATAGAGCACAGACAGAAGTTTAAAAAAATGATTCAAGTTGGGGTTAAAGATCAAGAAAAAGAGAGCCCCGTTAGCCAACTTGGTGGTTCTGTAAGTAGCTATGCCTGGATTGGTCCTTGCTAAGCTTGAGTGAACATATGTAGTTCGAGACATACCTATTAGCAAGGTGATATCGGTATGAAGTAATTTCAATGGTAATACAGATACAAATAATGGACATTTAGAAACTTTCAAATAGTTTTTATGTGTGGTACCAAGAATCAAACTGAAATAACTATTGCTTTTGAATAGGTTATGATACGTTAATTGTAAACTCTAAAACACTTGCTTTAGATAGTACCACTGTCACCTAACCTTTAGTAATGGACAAAAACTTAGTAACAATAAACTGTGTCTTTACTAAAACACGGTGCAATATGGCATGCATAGATTGAGGTCAATCAGAGGAGCATGTAATGATAGAGCATACGAATCTATAAACAGGAACTAAAATCGCACGCACCAAGCTTTAGGAGTATCATCATGTGGTCAAAATGTCATCACTACTCATTAGGAAGTAAAGCTATCACTAACAAAATTGATAATTCGCATCTTCAAATTTAAAACATGCAATATTTTTACACAAAACATACCAGGAATACATCTACAGCTTCCAACTCCACCCAAAGCATGAACACCATTTGTGCCTTCTCCACGGTCTTCGGCCGACCCGTAAGACATTTTGCCACAACTGCATCGCAAACTTCTTTGGCATACCTATAACAATGCATAACAAGAGCTTCAAACACAATACATTCCGATATATCCAAAATATTTATTCTAAGTAGATTGTAAATTCTCCCTTCCACATTCTGCATTTTCATTCTAAGAAAGAAAAACACATCTATCATTTCAAATTTGATAAGTAACATTCTAACCAACCGGACTTTGGCCTAGCATTATCCAATGAGTAGATCAGATACCCTCAATCAAGCGGTTTAGGGTCCAAAAAGTGTAGGTAGGTTGTATGTGTGTGTGCGACTTCGGCGTTCAAAAAAGCTACATATGCAGTATTCTACATTTCTAGATACCGTTTTCTCTGCTATCCCACCCCTAACATAGATTGAATCTTCGTCATAACTTTTGAAACCCTGATAAACTAACTGCAACTAAATTCTACAAAATACCAATGTTGTCATACTCTCGCTAATACAATTAAACGACTTAATATGAACTTAGTCTATACTCTCGCTAATCATTAATTAAACATATTGTACGTACCAAGAACAAACATTTAAAAAACTAGTCCTAACAAAACAACATTATAGCCATATTATAACTACTCCGAACTTAACTCCGCAAAAAATAATACATTGGCATCGGCGGCTTTTAAGTAAGCAATTAACGCATCTAACGTGTTATACAACCTTAACACATCATTTCAAAGCATCAAACTACAGTAACCATACTACAAAAATAAAACAGATAAAACGTTGTAGCATTAGCATCCACAGCCTTTAAGCAAACAATTAAATCATCTAAACACCTCATAACTACTCCAAACTTAATTCCACAAAAAACAATACATCATTTCAAAGCATCAAATCGCAGTAACCAAACTACGAAACAAAACAGATAAAACCTTGCGGCATTGGCATCCACATCCTTTATACAAACAATTAAATTATCTAAACACCTTACAACTACTCCAAACTTGATTCAACAAACACTAACATGTCATTTCAAAAACTACAAAACGAAACAGTTTGAACCTTGCGCCAGCGGCATGCACAGCTTTTAAGTAAGCAACCTATATCACGTTGCTTAACTATCTAAACTATATAAACTACATAACACAAATAAACAAACTTATCACGCAACATAACATCAGATAAAAAAACACAATTACACCTCACAGCATCAGCATTCGCAGCCTTCAAGTAAGCAATCAAACGCCTATATCACGTTGCTTAACTATCTAAACTATATAAACTACATAACACTAATAAACAAACTCATCACGCAACATAACATCAGATAAAAAAATACAATTAAACCTCACAGCATCAGCATTCGCAGCCTTCAAGTAAGCAATCAAACGCCTATATCCCGTTGCTTAACTACCTAAACTATATAAACTACATAACGCTAATACATTCACACAACTTCCTTACACAATTAAACAAACTCATCATGCAACATAACATCACAAACATAAAATAAAAGTAAACCTCGCGGCATCAGCATCCGCAGCCTTCAAGTAAGCAATCAAACGCCTATATCACGTTGCTTAACTATCTAAACTATATAAACTACATAAAACTAATACATTCACACAACTTCCTTACACAATTAAACAAACTCATCACGCCACATAACATCAGAAACATAAAATAAAAGTAAACCTCGCGGCATCAGCATCCGCAGCTTTTAAATAAGCAACCAAAGCATTGAACACCTATATCGCGTCGTTTAACTATCTAAATTATCTAATCTTCATAACAGTCACGCAACATAACGACACAAAGCATAAAATAAAAATAAACCTGGCGGCATCGGCATCGGCAGCTTTTAAATAAGCAATCAAGGCATCAAGCGCCTTATCCTGCACCGGCGCATTCGAATCCGCAACCGTCTTCTTAAAAAAATGACCTGCATTACAAAATAACATCAATTAAAACCTAACAAACTCAGATCTACAATATATATACAAATTTCAAAACCCTAGAAAGTACCTAATTCACGGATACGCGGATCCTTCGGGTCGGTTATGGAGTCGAATAAAGCGGCTAAATCGATATTAGCGTCGTTTCGAACCTTCCAGTTTTTATGCAGTAATCGATCTTCCCATGGTAACTTCTTCGCTTCTTTCAATAGCTTCTCGTCTTCCGTAGACATTGTGATTTTATATAATTAGTTGAAGATCGATTGAATGAGTGTGTGTGTGTGTGTGTAAGTTACAGTGTGTGTGTGTGTGAATTTAGGGATTTGTGTGTTGGTTTTTGTTTTCCCCTAATTTTGAAAATGAAATGGGGGTGTTTGGTTTTGGGGAGTTTTTGTTTTAAGTGAAATTGAAAATTTGAAGGGGTGGGGTGGGGTGGGGTGGGTGGGGCCCAGGGGTCACGTAAGAAGAGTGTAATGTTGCCGTCCCTCTCTTGGGCTAGATTTGGAAATCTTAACATGAAATTGTGCCAATTAAAAATAAGTAGAATACGGTGTCAGATATATGTGATTATATTTTGCGTTATTCAGTTATTTGGTTGTATATTTAGTTGTTTTTATGCTTTATAAGTAGAGATGGTTAAGCCAAATAATTTAAGTTTGAACAACCAACCCGCTTCCTAACAAACTTTCTAACCAACTTGCTTCCTAACCAACCTGTTTCCTAACAAATTAATTTTGAAATTCTTTCATAATAAGCAAGTAAAGCCTGAATTTTAAGTCATTCTAAGTATAAAATAGTTTCAAATGCATTATATAGTAGTATAGATACTCCTTCCGTCACATATTAAATGTCTTGTTTGACTTTTTAAAGTCTTTATTTCTCAACTTTGGTTTTAATTTTTTTTTTTTTTTTTTTTTGTAATATAATATTTGATACAAAATATATGAATAGATTAAGTTTTAAATGTATTTTCATTGCCTATAATTTTTTACAAATACTATATAACACAAGTAAAAATATTTAAGGTCAAAGTTGATAAGAAAATACTTGAAAAGTCAAATCTGGACATTTAATATAGGACGAATGGAGTAATTGGTTAGTATTAACGAGTGGGAGGGACCGTGCGTTGCTGCGGGAATGCAGTGCTAAGTCTTTTTTGAAAGTTAGTCATTAAGGACTAAATTTGAAAAAAATGATAAACCGAAGGACTATTTTTGAAAATTAATTCTGGAAATAAAATGTTTTTTACGGAAAAAGTCTCTAAAATTTTTGATGTGTTGCATCGTTAGTCCCCGAAGGACCTAGCTTGCAAAGACAGTTACACCTTAGGGACTAAATTGCACACGACAACTGATGCGTCCATTGTAGTTGCTACATTGTTCCGCTACAGTAACGTTCCTGCCCTTTAGTGTGTGTGTGTGTACACACACACACACACACATATATATATATATATATATATATATATATATATATATATATATATATATATATATATATATATATATATATATATATATATATATATATATATATATATATATATATATATATAATTAAGATAATTTTGTAATATGTTTGATATCAGTCAATTGTGTAGTATTGACTGATATGTGTCGGTTCTTAGATCTGTTAGTTAAATATTGATTTGAGCTTGTTCAATCAGTTTATGTTTTATGTTTGTATCAGTTTGTATTAAAGGATAGTTAGGGAGTTCGGGGTAATTTAAACAAGCTATGTTAATTTAAGATTTCAAGATTTAAGATTTCAAGAATTGGCATTCATGCTTTATAAATAGTATAGATAAATAAAATTTTACTTAAAAAGATAAAATAAAAATAAAATCCACGAGAGATTCACATGTATAGATTATCACTATTTCTTAAAAGTTGGTTTTTCATTCCATTATTATCAGTTTGGGTCATGTTTTATTGTTAGGTTTAATTTTATATATCAATATGATTCAGTTTCCACGTCATTATATAAATATATACAAAAGGCGTGGTTCTTAGCTACAATGCTCTTAGCTACAGTACTCTCCCGCATTTATTGCCTCTATAGTGTTTTTGTGAGGGGACCTACAGTAAAATCTTAAGCACATCGAGTATAAAAATCCTCTCCTCTCACACCAGTTTCTTCTTGAAGCTTCTCTTCAAAATCTATCACTCTCACCCAACTCCCATCTTCTTTTTCTTGAAACTTCTTCCTTACACACACATAACAATCAAAAAATACACACACACTTTTTAGCCGACGGTTCAACCTTCTTTTTTTTAGCCGTTTCAACCCTGCGAACGAAACCCACCACAGAGATATTTGTGAAAGATTCAAGACGTGTCTTTGTTGTACATGTACCATAATCGATTACCAGCAACATGTAAGTTTTAATTATTTTAAACCTTTTTTTTTTTGTTTAGGTATAATCTAGATTTGTATGGGATTTCGGGGTTTTGGTTCATATACACAAGAATTTAGGGGTTGATTTTTTTTAGATTGTCAGCAGCACTTTTGTATGAAATTGGTTGCACACCAAATGTTTGATGAAATGTCTAAGTAAACTTTTTTGAAACATGTTGGTTTGTTTTGTTTGTAGTTGTTGATGGAAAATGAATAGGATCAGATAAAGAAGCAGTTAATAAGTTAAATTAGTATTTAAAGTTCTATTGAAGATGGTTAAGTTAAATTAGTTGTTGGTGTAGATACGAGAGCAAATGCACTGATAACAACGCTGAAGCAGATAAGAGAGCGGGTACAAAATAGGAAATTTGAAATCCTAGAAAGATGTATAAATGGTGATTTATTGTTGTGGTTAATTGGTTTGATTTTGTGTTGTGTTAGGTTACCAGCGGAGTTGAGTTCATTAATGACAATGTTGTTGCTGCATAGTGTTATTGCATCATCGTGTTTAAAGTCGGGGTTGCTAATCGACTCGCAAAGTTGGGGATTAGTCGCTCTAGGTATGTGTTTTATCCTTCGGTAACGTTGGTTTAATAAATGATTGAGTTATTTTGTGTCTATTACTTTTATAAATGTCAGTGAAGTTCCATATAAGGCCTTTTGATTATATAAGAGAGGTTTGACTGTTGAGTTTTAGAAGTCATAAGATAATATACTAATTGACTTAAACTAATGAATCACTTTCTTTTGCATTTCAATTTGATATAGTGTTAATTGTTGAATACCAGAAAAGGAATACAAAGCTATAAATAGCAAATATTATCATTAATTAGATCTGGAAGAGGGTGCTTCCTTCCTGATGGATTTGGGTCTGCTCCAGCAAATGATGGTGTGTGGCACCATGCTTGCTTTCTAACATCTGCACAGTGAGTCAGTGACAACATAAATTATACGTAGTAATCAGTATTAAAACAAAATATTTGCACATGCACTATGACTAGAAGTAGTCTAGAACCAAATGTTGTGACAGATAATAAATACCTTGGCCAAAGAAGGAGGTTATAGTGAGAGGTAGTAATGTATGTGTTAAAACTGAAATGCCATAAGAGTCTTAGTGATTATTTGTACCTGAACTATATCCTTTGTATACAATATAGATCGCATGAGTCAAAGTAAAAATCTATTGGAAAAATAGTTTTAGGTGATTTATTCTTTTCAAATAATAGTCATTGATAAGCGCTGTTAACCACAAGGGGTGACCCAACGGTAAGAATACCAGCCTTCCAAAGAGGAGGTCAAGGGTTCAAATCGAATGGGGAGAAAATTAATCCCCTTGTGGCCACGAATGTTCACCTGCGCCGACTCCGGGATATCCAAAAGGGTAGTCGCCGTGGGATTAGTTGGCTCGCAATGTCGAGTCGGAAACCCATGTTAACCAAAAAAAAAAAAAAAAAAAAAAAAACAATGCAGTTGTTGAGTCAGCGCGTACCTAAAAAGAAGCTAAAGAGAGTTGGAAGAGTCGTTGAGTGAGTTCGAACTTCCGTAGCAGGTAATAGTGGTCATAGTTGTCAATTTTTTTCCCATGTAATTTATACCTAATAGGGTAACATATCAGATTGACATGGAAGAATGGATAACCTTGCTCTACGACATCCACCCCTTTTGTAGAAAATGACCCTTTATCCATGTGTATACTCGAGCTACGTCTTATGCATTTTGTGCTACATTGATAATGATTTATTTCAGATGTTGTGGTGCAAAATGAAGAAAAGAAGTCGAATTTTTTTTGTATAATTAATGAGTTTGATTTTTGATTTGCAAAATATTTAGGCTTGATCACGAAGTAAAAAGAGTTTTTATTTAATTCAATTAAAGTTATGAAGGCTGGAATTTTTGCTACACTTATAGTTGATGCGCTTTTGCAACGTTTTTTCCCCTTGCGTATCGAGACTGCCCAAGTACAGGTATAAGTACTTCAATACGTACTTAATTATTTGGCAATACATGTGTAAGGCTTGGGGAGCGATGAGACGAAAAGTGTACCGCTTTTGGGAGGTCATTTAAGCCCAAAGTCGAGATTATTTGATCAAATATTGCCCTAAATCGTTCCTTTTGTCATTTTAGGTACTTTTGAGAGGAAATTTGCAAAAGGAAGCATTTTGGACGTTTTGGAGCGAAAAAGTGAAGAAAACGGCAAAGTCTCCAAAATATGCTGGAAACAATACCTGACGGCGTCACGACTTGGAAAAGGGTTGGATAAATAAAATACACGTGACGCGCCAGAAGGTTTTCTAAAGAGCTCGTGACAGCTTCACGTATTAAAATGTTAAGGTCGTCATGTGTAAATGCAAAGAGAGATGGTCATCAGGATTAAAGAGTGACGGCATCACGTGTTAATTGAGATAGGCCATCACGTGTTAAATTAAAGAGTGATGGCCCAGAAGACTTCCTGAAGGGGTCACGAAGGCCATCACGTGTTAACTAGTCACAACTTGCGTGCGCTGTAGCTATTACTGTTTTGGCCATAACTTTTGCATACGAACTCGGATTTAGGTGATTCAAAAGCCCACACGAAGAGGACGAAGAGATCTACAATTTGATGAAGAAATTTTGGTCTTGACGCTATCATGTGTTAGGGATGACGCCGTCAAGATGGGCCGGCCAGAAAATAGCCTATAAATACAACATCATAACTTCATTATTTGTAAGCCCCAAACCCTAAGTCCGATTCTAGGGTTAGGGTAGGTGTTTTTCCAGCAACTTAGAGGGTTTCAATCACTCCATAAATATCTTATATTGGTTTTTTGATTCTATCTTAATCATGTTTTCCATTATCATTGTTGCTTATTCTTCATTGATTATGGTTTGCTAATTCACCTTGTGTCTACTTATAATTGTATGAAACTTGTTTATAATCAATTAGATCTTATTGTGTTCTTGTTGATGCTTGTGTCTATCTTCATCAATAGGGTGTGACAAATGTAATTAATCTAATTGGTTTAGTTTATAATTCTTGCTTCCTATTGTCTCTTGTTTAATTGGGTGATATCGATGTTAGGCTTAAGAAAACTGGCAGACTTCCAATTGGTAACATGCTTGAACGTCTTAAGAAACATGAATCGGATATGTACTACGATTAATTGGTTGTGTTTAATGCATAAGTGACTATTGGGGAGGCCATGATATGATACTGGGTGTCTGTCATAGGAAGAGATAGAAGCTTATAGAGTTGGGAAAATTTGTACACACCCCCACGAATGGTATTAAGGAATACAACCCGTCAATTAAAACAAAGTGTGACAATTCAATAGGTAGAATTGGATAGCTAGCAAGGAGTAATACATCATAGGTAGACATGCTTCACTTCCCTTGTAGAACCCTAGTTTATTTTTCTTGCACATTAGTTTAATTGGTAGTTTTTGGGTTAGTTGATTAGCAACTAATTCCGCCCCTCCTTCCAAAACCGAGATTTTACTTGCTTTCGTTTAAAATATAAAAATACAAAAAGAATAATCCCTCACCTCTAGACCTAGTTTTAGTGAGTTTTAAACCTAGCGAACACTATTCTTTAAGTTGAACGATCAATCTCCCGGTACTTGTCACTATACTATACTACAACGAACAGGTACACTGCCTGGTGGGGATTGCAAGCTTCTCAAGATCCCTTGAGAGGTAAAACCTTTTCCGAGGGTGCAATTCTACGTTAACTGTGACAGGTTTGACCAAAGTGCTTCTGGCAAAGTTTTGGATCTTTGCAGGCATGGTTGCAGAAAATAAGAGTTTGTCTTTGTGCTTTAAAGTGATCGAATACTTATCTGATGTCATCTTCAAATCCAAGATCTACCAATCTATCTGCTTCATCTAATGTCAAATACCTGCATGAAACCACAAGTTTAGAAAATCATGCATCTATAGTACATAACTACATAACTGAAATAATAATGTCACGAAACTTGGAACTCCTGAAAACCGCATAATAGAGTTGGAAATTTCAGCTTATTTTCCTAATATTAGCCAATCTGGCTTATAATATTCTTTAACAAAAATGAAATAAGTAACTAAAATTTCAAGCATTCCTGTGTTGAAAGTCACCAAAAATGTGTACTAAAGTGCGTAAACTTTCCGATTTGTTTTATCAAAAGGAATTTTGTTATTCTTTCAATACTGTTTTTGAATAATAATGACTACATTTGATATTTATAAAATTTGAAGCAAACAACCCATTTTGAAATGTTACCCAATCCATGCACCCGACCCTCCCAATCTACCACCTTCCCCTACACATATGGGGGTGTTTGGGATTGCTTATTGCATCAAACAACTTGTTCAAAACACTCTCAATAGTCGACGCTGCTGCTGTATCAGTTTTAATAAGCAATCCCATACACCATTAAATTTAAATATTTATGCTTAACACATTAGGTGTATATAATAACGAACAAACTGCCTATCTCTATAAGAACCAAACGACAAACGCCAATGCATCTTCTTCCTTGCTATAGTACCAACAGAGTTTATAGCCATGTTTGACCTACAAAAACTTAAAGCTAACGATTTTTGATAATTTATAATGTCAGATTGGCTTTCATAAATCGTAAGTTTTGTTGATGTGCTCTACCTATACAATAACAATACTAGGTAGCCAACCTGTTAGTTCTTTCTTTCCAGAAATGTCTAGGTTAAGATTTTTCTACTATCTACCCACCGCAGATAGAATAACCTTTAATTGACAAAAATTCTAACTCTAGCAACAAAAAAGTAATTCCTCACCTTCACCACCAGCAAAATGGCAAAAATGACTACCCATGATATGCCATTAACCTGTCATCCATGGAAAAAGAAACCTTTAGTATCATCATCAAGATGCAAGTGGTATAGCGGATAGAAAATAACTTCACAAAACACATACCAGGACACTCTTCTGATGTTTCGTCATACTTAAATGATAAACAAACCCATATTGGTAAATAAAAAAAAAAAACGTAGTGACAACAAAATCTCGACTATAACACCACGCTTTCCACAAAAATGCAAATGTTCTTGTTCTTCCTCCCACCAAGATTCCCAACTCTTTTCAGGGGGAACTCCGATACCACCCTGATTATTAATCCACTTATTCCAATCAGACCTATCATCAACAATCTTTTGGCATTCGAAACCCGAAGGACTGAACAGAAATGGGGCAAATAACCATGTGCCAACCATAAACCATATTGAAATGGTGATTAAAAGGTAAGCAATTGTTCCTCTATATGACTGACCAAAAAATGTTCTTGACGAAAATGAATATGCAAATGTAAACTTCATTATTATTTATTATCCATTGGGATAAACTCCATGTCAACTTAAGTAAAAAGGAAAATCAACTAAAAGAACGATATTTCAAAGAAACTATTTAGGTGGAGGGTTACAGCAGCTGTGGAGGGTTACGATGATAGTGGGGATTCGGTGGTGATGGGGTTTGGCTATGGAGGGATTCAGGTGGGGAGGGAGTTGTAGTGGTGGTGTCAGATTGAATTGGTGATGGTAGTGTTAGATGAAATGTATTTGCGCTATTTGTGTTGTAAAGAGACAGAGGGTATAGATAAATTCTGTATAATATGTAAAATGACCAAAAAACCAGATGCCCTATATACGGTTGCCCAACTACTAATAGTTGCCCAAAATACAATACGTGACACGTGTCCCCCTATGATGGAAGTTGCCCAATCTTAAAAGTTGCCCGGGGCTAATACGATAATTTTCAAAAAAAATGGCTAAATATGCCTAACCGTAGGGCAACCGGGCTATTTTACTATTTATCCCTATATTTAATGCATAGGTAACTACTAATGAGACCATGTTAGGAGCTAGTAGTCGGCTCGACATAAGAAGAGGTAGAAGCTTATAGAGTTAGGGAAGATCGTACACGGCCCCGCGAATGGTATTAAGGAATATAACCCATCATCCATGCAATTGTAACAAACTAATCAACCGGTAAAAGATAGATAGGGAGTAGTGAAATCTAAGTAAACACATTTTCTCTCATTATTGTTTTTGCCATAATTAGTTTAAGTTTATTTTATTTTATTTTGATTGCATCTTTAGTTATTTGGGTTAGTTGATTAGCAACTAATTCCGCTCACTCCTTTAAAACCCGAGATCTTTACTTGCTTTCTATAAAATATAAAAATACAAAAAGAATCATCCCCCATCTCTAGACCTAGTTTAAGTGAGTTTTAACCCTAGTGAACACTATTCTTTGAGTTGAACGATCAATCCCCCGGTACTTAACGGTCAGGTACACTGCTTGGTGGGGATTGCAAGCTTTTCAAGATCCCTTGAGAGGTAAAACCTTTTGCGAGGGTGCAATTCCACGCATCAGCCATTCTACCCCCTCATCACCCAGGCACCTCCAAGCTTCTATGAGGATTTGGTCCGGCCCTACTGCTTTGTTTCTTCCTATCTTGTGTAGTGCAACCTTTACTTTTGGTTGGCTAATCCTTAAATAGTAGCATTCTGGCCGTTGACTAGGGTTCTCTTCTTCCCCGCTTCCTTTGGTACCTCCTACATTGAAAAGAGAGGATAAATACTCTCCCCACCTTTTCCTAAAATCCTCTTCATTCACAATGGTCTGTCCGCCTTCATCCTTGATATATTTTACGTTTCCTAAATCCCTCCTTCTTCTCTCTTGCGCTTTAGCATTCCTGAATATATCAATAGCCCCTTCTTTGGAGTCTAATTTCTTATATAAATCTTCGTATGCCTTTTCCTTCGCCTGCCCTACAGCCTTCTTCGCTTCTCTTTTAGCTACTTTATACCTTTCTTCTGCGGCTGTGATGTCAGGTTGGTGGCCCTCTCGGCACAAAAGAAGCTCCCTGAACCTAGATTGTTTCGTTGCTACTTTGGATTGTACTTCCTCGCTGAATCACCAAGATTCCCTGCTGTACGGCTGGGTCCTCACTGCCCCGCTAGCCACACCAAGGGAATCCTTTGCCGGTGTTATAACACTTGTTTATTTTGGTGGATTCGTTTTCTGCTACTTTCTTTGACAAATGATATTTCAAATTTCTTCTTCAAGTTAGATGAACCTTTTTATCCTTTTGCAGGAAAATCATTTCTCACTGTTGCAACGCGAGACTGAAAAATTGAGGAATGACATAGAGAATATGCGCAGTGAATTGAGGTATGTGTAAATGAATATTGATTCAATTAACTTTTATAGCATACAACTTTCAAACTCCTTTATAAAAGTACCGGACACATTAATTGAATTTCAGAACTAAAGAAGTGACAACTTCTTCACAAGCTACACAGGAGCATTAATTGAATTTCAGAACTAAAGAAGCTACAACTTCTTCACAGGCTATACAGTCCAAGCTGGCATCTCAAGACAAAGTAGTTGTGCTCAATGCAAGAAGACATGGTGCTCATAAGCTGCAGAATGTACATAGAAATAGTTTGATCAATTGTAATGCAATGTAACACTAATGTATAGTGTAGTGTAGCTTAGTTAGTTTGGATAGTTTGACTATTTATGTTTGACTTTCACTCTTTGTACTATTTATATAAACTTATAAACTGCTCTTGCAGTGTCATTTGATTAATGAGAAGTTTACATTTCATTCACGTTTCTCTCTGATTTCAATAACAACTGTACTTGTAACATAGAAATACTTATTCTAATTGTGACACAGATATGAAAGAGTGATTTTGGAAGAAAAAGCATTCTAGTTTCTGTAGCAATTACCGGTATGCAAATTTCAATGGAGTCAAAGGTGAAAATATATGGTTAAAGTTGCAAATGTTCTCTAACAAAAGGGGAAGAAAACTAGAAGATTCATATGACTAATAATCCATATATATGAAATGACTGTTATGCCCTTTACTAAAAACAAAAAAAGACCGCAAATAATGGTGTTGACCAACGGAAAACGGGTCAAAAGACGCAATTGGCCTCAAAATCCCAAGTTTTGGACTCACGGCGACTAAAATCTCAACTTTCGGGCCCGGTGATGGTTTTTTTGGCAAGTTTAGGGACCAACAGTGTATTTTTGTCATTTATCATTTCGTGGAGAAGTATGCGTGATGCTTGGTGAATCTTGGTAATCACCGTCATCTGAGCCTGTCATAAATATATATTCATTAGTAGTTTGTTAAAATCATATTTTACCAATTGAAAAGTAAACACCCGTAAACACCTATAACAATGCTTCGCTTTTCACTTTCACCCACAATATTGACACATTTTGAAGTAATAATATCATAACTACCTTAATCAGTATAAACCAATGGATTAGTGAAGTAGGCAGTGATAGCCTTCAACTCATCATTTAAAATGTTCTTTTCTACCTGAAACCAAATATGATTATTATCAGATATTGGATCACGATAATATTATAACGGAAGACGAAATACGACTAAAAGCTAGCAGTGTACCTCAAGTCTCCATGGAGGACTAGCAGACAAAGACAACTCAGCAAGTTGGCGGATGTTAATGTTTTTTGGGAGAAACATAACGACTCTTGGCGCTATTTCTTTTGCCACATTGAATAGAAATTGTCTGCATATTAGCACACATATATTATAGCATAAACCCCAACTAATATTAAATAGTATAAAGTGCGGTCTTTTAGGTTAAGGAACCAAACCCGCCATGTGGATTGAGAATAGTGTTGATGTCAAATATTTTAGCTTTAGCGTACTTAGGTCCTCCCCATGGTAGAGACAAAAAGACTGTATCTGCCTGCAAGTAGTACAATGTACTAAATAAGAATATGGAGCATGATCTTGCATCCATCAGACATAAGACTAGTAAATGCAATACCTTCAACTTTTGGGCAAGAGTGAAAGAGTCGCCTGTGATGAAATCAATATGATCCTTGACTCCATAAACGGTAGCATTATGCTGTGCACACTCGATCTTCTTTGGATCGATATCAATTGCAATAACGTGGGTGGTTCTGGAGGTTAAGATCCACATGTCACAATTCAAGAATAGGTAAAAAACGTTTGAGGAACTAAATTATACAATTGATATATGCTTACTTTGGTGCAAACCTAATGGCATTCCCACCTACACCTGTAAAACAGTCAACAACAATGCCCCCGCCACAACGATAAGCGTGATGCTCCGCTATGCACTCAGGGGTTGCCGAAAACCAGCCTTCTTTGTCCATTTGTATACCTTCATCATACTTGGAAAACAACATGTATCTTTGATGCCAATACTCGATAATGTCCAAAAAATAATCTTCCCATAACACATCTCCTTTAAGCTCTGTGGAAAGTAAAATTGTTGATCGAGATATAAGAAACAACTACAAATACACATGTCCATAGAAAACCTCAACAACATACCTATATTGCCGACAGATAATCTCCTCTCTTCGCTTCTGTCAACACTATCAGCAGTAAGCTCTGGCCCAACAAGTTGCAGAAGACTTGAAATTCCCTCTTTGCCTAGAGGTGGTTCCCATGTTGACTCTTGCGTTCTTTGGTTGTAATACTCGTACTTCTTAGAGTTTTTGACCCAACAAGTGATCCAATCGCTCTCATCATTAACTGTATCGCAGTTATCAGGGTACTGAGAATTTACTGCCACATTTAGTTCCTCGGGTCTCTCGAAGCATATCTCCTTAACTTCAGATCTCTGCACCAAAGGATCTCCCGAAACCTCTAAGCATCCAGTATCTGGACTCTCGCCACTGCCATCAACAGCATGCGTATGACTGAAAGTTCCAGTGTCTATGGGCTGCATGAGTTTTTAATATCAGACAGATATACAGTTATGTTTGGAAAGATGAGATTATTTAACATATACATGTACGATAAACCCTAACGGGGTGTTTAAGATCACTTATATTATAATGCCAGCTAGATATCATGTACAGGCTTGGTGACAATCAATAGCATTCTTGGATAATCCTTTGAGCATGTATGGTGATCACATTCCGAATACAATATTTCTACCCTATGCATGAAAACAGTATTGGGATAATTCAACTAAGCACTCAGACTCTCGGATTCTAGGCATGAAATCAGAGGTGAACACATTGGCTCAACAATCACATAGATGATTTTTAAGGACTTTCCGCGTTTCTATATCTTCTCCTAACCCTTATTTAAGCTTAACCTAAAATCCCTCAACCCTAAATAATCGCAAATTAAGTTTCAGTATACAAGCAAATAATCACATTAAATAAATAAAACTTACATTATATTCCACATGAAAGGTCAATCCGGTAAACCAATCAACACTGTAACAACCAAAACGAACAATTATAATTATAAACTCACAGTTATCGATTAAAACTATCATATTTAATAATTGAATTACCTAAAGTGGACTTGAGTCAGCTTGAACTTGGAACCAAGTCTTTTGATTAAAGGATCGTTCTCGAGTTCGAATTTATCATCCATGAATTTGATTTTGAATACGATTTTGTATCCGAAACTAGTTTTTAAACCAAGTGCGTGTTTTAGTTAGGGGGTGTTTGTACTTTTAGCTTATATAGTGGGTGTTTTGAAACCTGTTTTGACTCGGCCGGTACAACCGGCTCCGGCAAAAAAAAAGTTAAAAAAACCGGTATTTAAAAACGGGTAATTGGTTAGACACGTCAGGTTTTAAGTGACCCGGGTCTCGAAACCCGACCGGGTTTGGTTTTTGATTTTTTTTATAGAAAACCGGGTTGATCCGGTGGTTGAACCTGTTGAACCGGTTTTCTATTAAAAAAACTACAGTATTAGTTTTTGTATTCCGCCTAATATATCCATTTATATAATGTGTATTTTACATCACTTTAAGGTATTGTCGTATTGGGATCTTGCTTCTCGCACTGACGACAATGGGACCTAACCAGAAACTTTGCATGTGGATGCAACTAGCCCTGACTTCGGCCAATTGTGCACCTGAGGCTGTGGAGCTCCTCAACAGGGTCCAACGAGTTATGCATAGCAATGTTATGACACCTGGATCAGCAAACGTAGTTTTTAAAAGAATTGGCTTTGCAATTCAAAAAGGGCTAGCGGCGCATCTTGTTGCTCGTTTGACTTGCACTTCTATGTAAATCGAAAGAATTAATATACAATTTGCAGTTGATTTGTCTTTATGGCATGATCTTAATCATGCAGAGAAGGGTGATCATATTGTGTTAGATGACTCGCTTTTTGTCAACTCATCTCTCACTAATCTTAAACTCTCATGTGACTTTGTTAATCCTATGACCGGTCTCTTCAGATGGAGAAACCTTAATTAAGTCTTTGTCTCTTTGAAACAAAGCATATTTAGATGACTATTATAGTAAAAATATATTATCCGGAACTCCTCGTATTGAAACATTCGAGTTGAACGACTGCTATGGCTTTTCCAGGATAGATATTACTTCAAAGAGTGTTAAGAACTTTATGATATCTGGACGCAAGGTTGCTGCATATGTACATCTAAATGCTCCTAATATATATTGTCATTAACAGGTGATGGAGCTTTGACCTCATGTTCCCTTTACTTTGAAGATGTGTCATCCTTAGTCGAAGCTAAGTTCTGTTACCATGTCCACGATTATGGTTACGTTCCTTTTTACGGCGAATATGAAGAACAAGATGATGATCTTAAAAAACATATCCTGCTACTTCCTCATGTCAAGCACGAGCTTAAACTTAAACTTGGGATAAAGTGTAAAGAGGTAAAATGTCCCTTCAATATCTATTTTTTCTTACATTTATTTTTAGAACGGCTTGTTAGTTGTTAGTCGTTCAGGTAGACTGACATCCAATTGGGTAGTATGCTCTGTAGCCTAGTTGGTTCATACTCCTATTAACTTGTCACATGTTACTTCATATAATTACTCGAAGACTCAAAACTTATTATTTATACTTCAAGTCTCACTAATGATCAGTATAAACTCATAACGCAGATTCTTCATAATGCAAAGCAAAAATCCATAACTATTTCTCTTGGGCATATGTTTTGTTTTGAAGCGATGTGATTGCAATTTACTCATTACTATTTTTTGTTTGTAGGTTCTCTCCCTTTTGGAAGCTGAAGGTTTCATCGTTCCATCGAACATCAAAGTCGTTGATGACGAAGATTATTATTGATAGATTATTTTGTTGGGATGCAGTTAGAGGATGTACTTACTTTTGTAGATTACAACATTCAAAAGGAATCAACCTTGAATTTGCTTCTTCGTCTTAGAAGTGGTTTCCAGCAGATCTCTGTCAAGACGTTAATGTGGAAGCAGTTTGAAGATGGAAGGACCCTTGCAGATTACAATATTCAAAAGGGGGCACCTTGTCCTCCGTCTTGGCGGCGGTAATTGAAGCTTTTTAGTTTATATAATGTGAATGATTTATGGGATACTTTTTAGTGTTGGTAGACAATGGAAGTTTTTGGTTGGTTTCAAATAAGTATTCAGTTTGGTGATTTGTGATATTTTTATGATTTGTGCATATATCGTTTTTATTTGATAGTATGGACGGTCTTTGTATGACTGTTATTGAACCTGACTTGCTGCATCAACCTACCCAAAAGTTGGTTCAAGCTAAGAAGGCCCCTGGAGCAGTCACCTAACATAAGCTGAAAACAGTCGCGTCGAATGCGATGGTGATTGTGTTTTACATATGAAATCAACTAGCTTTCTTTCTCAAAAATCATTCATTGCAGGTTTATTTATCTTCACTTTTCAATCAATTTATCTGACCACTTTTCAATCTACAAAAAAAAAAAAAAAAAAAAAAAAAAAAAAAAAAAAAAGAAAAAAAAAAGAAAGAAATTTATCTAACCACTTTTCAATCTAAGGGTGCAGTCCCTTTGTTAGGTCAAGCTAAGCTAAGCTAACCCAGCCCAATACATTAACCTGAACTTATTTCTACACTTGTCCAATCGGTCTAACCCGTCAAACATCACACCTTTACACCTAACATATGACCCGTGTAGTTTCACGGGATCAACAAAACAATAAAGATAAATCTATTTTCATATTGATGCTGGAAGTTCAATTCTATACATGATAGTGTCCAAAATTTTATTCACATACAGGACTCATCACACCCAAGCTATAATGTAACACATTAACCCATTGTTTTACGTGCGATCAAGTGCCTTAAATGGCTCAACATCGTGCTACAAGAATGTGTTCCCTATCTATACATGTCAACTAAAGTTCTTACATTTTGTAAATTAATGTTACTGACCAGTCTCAGCTTGTATATGTTGTGCAAGCTCTTTTGTTAAGTTGTCAGCACGCTCATCTTGTCCACCTGCAAAGGAATACACCCGAAATGCAAACTGAAATGCCTTCCAAAGGACTTTCCCTGGACTCGCTTTCTTGCTGTTCTTTTTAGATGCACTTGACAATCTTTTTTCCTGTTCAAAGACAAAAGGCCATCACTGGGTTCAAATTACAGGTGTAAATCAATCAAACATTATCATATTTCTATCCATGCAACCACATATTAGTTCTTATGGATACACATCTGGATTTTGTATATGTTAGCAAGAAAAGGCGTATCGTGAGATGAGGAACACATAAATTTTTTGGTTATTTGCCAAAACCTACATAAACCCACAAATACAATGCAGTAAAAGAGAATACTTCGTGTTTCATTTCAGATTTCTAAACTGAATTACCCTGTCACACATCTAACACCAACATTTTTTATAGTCGTTTTAAAGGATCTAGTGTATCTATACTGTCCTCAGATCATGAAATGGATCAATCCGCAGACTGAAACTTCGCCTTAAATAAAAATATATCTCCTATTCAACATTATGTTAAAAACAGTTGAAATAAGAAATACCTTTAGTGCCACTTCCATACAGTTTGAGGAAACATC
This sequence comes from Artemisia argyi, assembly GCA_030686995.1. Classification (NCBI taxonomy): domain Eukaryota; kingdom Viridiplantae; phylum Streptophyta; class Magnoliopsida; order Asterales; family Asteraceae; genus Artemisia; species Artemisia argyi. The sequence goes on from CM060678.1 coordinate 198,507,901, forward strand.
TACCATCAGTTCTTTGATTCTGATAAGTATACCAAAATCAAAATGGATATTTTGACTTTTGAATTTCTTGACTTCTTCATCCTTTGTTCGGTCTAGTGTGTCCAATTCTCCTTTGATCTTCATATGAAATTGCATATCTCTTAGTGATGGAAATGAAACATAACTGAAGTAATGAGGACGCTGATGATTAGCCAGGTGTTACCTTATCGAAGTAATTCTCAAGTCTATCTAGAACTTGATTCACTGGTGGCTCTATCTCCCACTCTTGCAGAGTAGTGGCGATTGCATCTAGTTTTGAATATAGCGCTGCAGCCATTCTCAGCCCTTCCAACTTTTTACAAGGAAAATCTTCAAATCTTGCCAGAATCTATTGACCAATAAAGTATACTAATTACCGAAAATGGTCTTCTACCCGCTATAACAATTAGCTTTGTTGTTTGATCTAGCAGTTAGTTTGAAAATACACTGTTTGCATGTCTTTAAAGGGTTGTTCATGTTTCTTACGCTAATATTTAAAAGTTTGTAGTAAACTTTTTCTATCAACTTCGTAGTAGTTTATCAAATTACGTTGCATTTGTATTCTATTACTATGTTACATCAAAGTTTGTAAGAGTCTAGACCTGTGTTTCATCTGTTAGTTTCTCAAGATGGGATTCCACATACTTGTGGAACTTGATCAACTCATTCATGTCTGTTGTTTGGAATGACGCCAAGGCAGCTTTAACCTCTTTGATGGCATCTGTATAGTTTTTGACGTCCTCTTCAATTTGCTGAAAGTAGGATGACCTGAAAACAAAAATGTTACAAAATACAAATTATAAAGAAAGATACGCTTCTGAATATGTGTGGAAAAATTTAAACGTTTGGTTTACCTTTTTGTCATCTCTGCTAGTGCATCAGCCATTCCCTTTTGTTCACCACCACCGCCACCAGATGCCCCTACTTTGCTGCCTTTCTTTTGTAATGTTTTACTCTTTGTACCCGATCCTTCAACCTTTGCTTTGAGTTGACGGTACAGGCATCCCATCTGAGACGATCTCTTCAATTTACTAACTGATTTACGTAGCAATTTTCCACCGCTGCCAACAGCAGGAGGTGGTGGTGGAGCACCCCCTTTCCCTTGTTGCACTGGTGGTGGTGCTGCTGGGCCCACCCCGTCTGATGAAGCTATAGATGATGGTGGAGGTGGTGGAACATTTCCATTTGCCATGGGAACTGGTGGTGGTGGAGGTGGTGGAACATTTCCATTTTCCATGGAAACCGATGGTGGTGGTGGTGGCGGAGGAGGTAATCCTAGTGCCACAGGCATGACATTATTTGACACCATAGGTGGTTGTGGCGGTGGTGGAGGTTCTAGTGAAATTGGAAATGGTGCTGCTAAGTTACTTGTGGTCAATGGAGGTGGTGGAGGTGACAATGATGTTGTATTACTTGTGACCATTGAGTTTGACGGTGGAGGCGGTGGTGGTGGTGGTGGGGGTGGTGGAGGTGACAGTGATGTTGAATCAGTTGTTGTCGTTGAGGATGGAAGTGCAGGTGCAGGTGCAGGTGCAGGTGCAGGTGGAGGTGGAGGTGGAGGTGGTACTGGTATTGTTATACCACTTTCGCCCTCCGGTGGTGGTGGTGGTGGCGGTAGTGGCGGCGGAGGTGGTGGTGGAGGACGAAGTGTTCCTAGTTCTGTGGTCGGTGATGCTGATGCATCACTTCTGGCCGTTGAAGGCATATGTTCTGAATCATTGGAAAGTGAAACTAGTGGTGGTGGTGATGGTAGCGGTGGTTGGCTTGCTTCTGAATCCAATAGTTGTGGCGGTAGTGATATGATTGATGCTGAAATGGAAGGGCGTTCAGCAGATGATGACGGCGACCCACCTTCCGGAATCAGCTGCACATTCGCAGCACCCACAATAGCTTTTAAAGACGACGGTGGTACTAATATCTCGACTTGCACTCTCACATTGCCATCTTTATTCTTCCCTTCTACATCTTCAGCCACTTGAGGGTCCATCTGGAATGACAAAACGCTTTATATCAATGACATTTAATTTCTCGACACCTTGAACTCGAGTGATAAAGAAACAAGTGAAGAAAGTGTAACTTTTGACCATGCCTTTGCAGATTTGTTATTTTGCAACTCTGTCGTAACTGAAGTTGGTGAAGACTTCTCGTAAGAACAAGAAGGTGAGTCTACATTTTCCTCCGTATCTTCGCCATTATCCATACTCGTGTTATTAAACATTCTTTCTCGTGCAACTTTAATTATGTCATCAAGCAAAGCCAACACTAATAGCAGTTTCCATAGCCATAAATTAGGATCATAAACAAACTCATTTGCTGATTATTTCAATTATAAACGATAGCTTACCATGTTTTTCTAGATCATCGTTAGCTACATCATCTTTTTTGGACTTGACCATCCATTCATCACTATGCATCCAATGCTTCCCAAGAGACTTGATAGATACACAAAGCTCGTTGATTGCCTATTCAAAAATCTCCTTAATTACAACGCATAAATTAACCAAAAACCTTAGAGTCCGTGAAAACAAACAATTCTACTTTAACAGTAACCAACCTTATTCATAGCTCCTTCTGAATCCGATATCGAATCACATTGCACAACATTAGGATGCAGCTTATGCAATTCTTTGACGGTCTCTTTCACCAACTGCAAATAAACCAAAGAAGTAGGCTGCACTAATTAACATTTCCCTACAATTTCTACAAGGATTCTATGACTCAATAACGAGACTTTGCATCAAGGAAAATACTACTCATGCTTGAATCAGACGTTATAATGGAAATAATCATACCTCTATAATGGATGACGAAGCGGTACAAGGAGGCAAATCAAGAAACTCTCTAAAACTCATGATCTTCTTTCGAAGCTCAATTGCCGTGCTGTCAGCCACCCTAGGTGACTCCCTTCTCGAATCTCTAGCATTTCTCGATGACACAGACCTTTTACTACTCCTTGAAAGATTACTCTTACTCGCCCCCAGATTACTTTTACTCGTCCCCGGATTAGTCTCACTTGTCCCCCGATTACTTTTGCTTGTCCCCGGATTACTCTTATTCGTCCCAGAGGTACTTTTTCCTTTCTTTCAAATCAATAACAAGTCAGCTAGTCATTTAGGCATTTCATCAAACACTTTACGCACATTACACATCAGTAACATAAAATGCACAAAAAAAAATGCAAAAGAATTACCTTAAACCGAGACGGCTTCTTCGGAAAAAGACAGCCGAAACATGCCATTCGGAACGACTTAGACGAATCCGTATGTCGAATACGAATGAATCATCTGATCAGTAGTTATTAGGGTTTGAACAAGAACCCTAATTTATAAATTTTGAACAAATAAATTAAAAAAAAAATAATAATAAAAAAAATAAAATAAAATTTGAACAAATTTATTGAAAATTGAATTATCTGATTGATGAAGAAATCATTTTCTGGACTCTGTTCGTTGAATTGAAAGAGTCCAGAAATTTTTATATAAATTTTAGGGTTAAATTTTTTTATAAAAAATTTTAATAAAATGTGACATGAATTTTGTTTGCCCTGCATAAAGTTCGCGCGCTTTATTATTATGTTGTTGAGTTCCAACTTCCAAAATCCAAAACATGTTTTTATGTTTTTCAAAAGTTTGCACTTTTGGACCTTCATTAAAAACTAGTTTCCTTTCACATCCTTAACTTAACACGGTTTGTCGGATAATTTGGCTAAGCATCGGTCTAAAACCGACCTGGCCTGACAAAACCGAAAACCAAAAATCGTGAAAAACCTAAACCGAAACCGAACCGAATATGGTCCGTCGGTTCGGTTTTGTGTCGGGTCCGTCGGTTCGGTTCATGTGTGTTTTTGTCGGTTTTAGGCCGAACTGAACCGAACCGACCCGAAACTGAAAATCATGAAAAACCAAAACCGAACCGACAGGCTATCGGGTCGGCTCGTTTTTTGTCGGTTCGGTCGGTTTTTTCGGCCCGGTTCGGTTTTGAACCTTCCATGCTCAGCCCTATTTTGACAGTGCTAACCGACAAATAAAAAACGTTTAGACTCAGTTAAAAGTAAACAGATGTCGGATCTAACATATTCGATAATTGACAATGCTAACTGACAAATAAAAACGCGTTAAAAGTAAAATAGATGAGAATTTTTCATGTTCAGGTTACCCGAGGAGGATGAGCCATTTTGACTCAGATGTACGTCACGTCGCCACATATTAGTGATTGACAACGTTGACCGACCAACACGCCATGGAAAGAGATGTTGATAGTGACTCAAAGGCTTGTTATAAGAAGTTTATGCCCATACTAAGTTATGTATCTAAATGTTTTGCATTCTTCTTGTAAGATATGGGGGATCATGTAAAACGGATGATATTAAGAGAGTTCAACGAGTAAGATATGCAAGTTTTAAATCGAGCATAAATAATATGTGGTTAGTTTCATGAGTTCGAGTTATGTGACTGATGACGTATGTACCCTCCGGATACACACTGTACAGGGATATACCCTCCGGATACATAACAGGTAAAGTACACTCAGATGTGTTCAAATAATACGGACCAATATCCGAAGGGTTACGACTGTTCGCATGACCTCCGCCGTCCGGAGATAATAACCCCTTCGGATAAGCCTACAAGTACCTAGACCAAAGTACAGACAAGTACACCAAAGTATATGGTAATGGAGTTTAAACTAGCGAACATTATGGGCTAAGTACGAAACAGCCTGGCACTACATGTAGAGAGTCTATAAATAGAGAGGAAATCTTCATTTAAGGTTAACCAATTCTCCCCTACTCTCTAGTTTTATTCATACTTTCTCTCACTAAGAACATATACTTACTCTCACGCCGGAGGTTGGTCCTGGGATACATTCCCAGGGCGAGTCTAACGGACGTATTTGTTTTGCAGATATCCGAAGGAACATACCGTAAGTAAGAGTCACCTCGAATCCGAAGGACTTACTCCAGTCCGAAGGATTCTTCTCGCTTGTTCGAAGTAGAAACAAACTTTTACTTCAACAGTGACACTAATTATAACTTGATCGGCTAATGGCTCATTACCTCTAATAATTTAAAAGCTTATCGTAATTCTTTGGAGCAAAATGAGCTTATACAAGGTAGTGTATTTAGAAAGATAGAAAACAAGTAAATGGTTTGAAGTTTGAACTATTGAAAATGAGACTTTAGGTTTTATGTCTCAACTCAAATAATGATAAACTTTACAAGCTCAACCTCGAGTAATATTATTAAAACTTGTTCGAGCACAAGTTAGACGTCGTAATCTTCTCATACACCAGTTTCAAAAATCGAGCCCTCAACGCTTACAAGACTGCAACAATCACCAAAATGTTAAGAACAGAAAAACTAAAGACAATGATAAATAAATTCGCAATTTGTCACAACCAACATTTTTATTACAAAGTAACATAAATATACATTATACATACAAAAAAATTATTATCAAAAATAAATAAAAGATACTCGTATCACTGTATTTAACAAAGACTCGCCTTTGATGTATGAATGTAATATACACTAACTCACAACTACTAAGCGAAAACATAACAACACAAATCAAGAAGTCTGTAATAACATTCGTCTCTGTGCCAGTAGGGTGCTTGTGAATTTTTCTTTACGTAAACCTTTTACCAGCATATCACACGCCGGTTGTCTTCTTCTTAAGTGGACTAGAAACGCCCCTTGGGTTAACTGGCTTTTTGGTAGAACCTGAACCAGCACTTGCTGCTGCGGTTCTTTCAGCAATTCTCCTCTGTCGTTCGGCTTCTCGTTCTTCTACCCTCTTTCGAATTTCATCCTCCTGTTTGAATAATATAAAGTTATAAACGACTCAAAACGATTCAAGATTCCAAGAAAAACGAGAAAACTGCTGTCTTTAATACAAGAAACCATTACTTTGGCCTAAAGTTATCAAGAATTTTAGTTTTTCAAAGAAGAAAACAAAGTAAACAATTTCATACCTGTTCTCTTTTGCTCTTGTGAACGACGGGTCGACTCACAAACGGTAACCTCTTGTCACCTGGGAGAGACCTTGACAAAGGTCGAGGCTTTGTCACCTTCTTTTTAATTTTGACTGGAGACTCTTCAGTTGGTTCTTTTGTCTCAACTGGAGCCGGCTTGGGTTCAGACTTTGTGAATGCAGCCTCGGTCGCATAGTCCATTTCTGGGGTCCACGAGGACCTAACGGATGGCTCAACCCCAGTATCACGTGAGACCATCAGATAAAGGTCATCTGGCTCGTAGAACCCAGTTTTCGCCACCTGACTAGACTCATCGGCCTCAGGTTGTTTGTTACCACTCTCAATCATGCTAACATCCGCTGTTCGCCATTGTTCATAAACATCCGTTGTGTGTGGTTGTACCATGAAGGAATCATCAACAGGTGCAGTCTTTTTGTTTATTTCAGATGAAAAGACATCACCTTTCATGGAAGCATAGTCATCATTAAATGTTGACCTTCCCGTTTGATTTTCCGAGTTCTTGACCACAAACCAATCCTCATCCCTTTTGTTTCTGATTATCGAAGAATCCGACCCAAGATCACGGAAATTGGTCCTTCCATCCGCTCCATCACCATATCTGTGTGACATTACCATATCAGCATCCGAAGAATCTCTTGCTTTCATCCTATAACCCTCACCATTTTCAAAATACTGAGAGTTGACGTTTCTTGACTCATTGACTCCGTTTCTGTCAGGAACCACAAATGAGTCGTTAGACCTCGTTTTCGGTTGATTCTTCACGTAGCTTTCCGATCCCATGTCCATAGCATCGTTTCTTGGCTGATGAGATCCATCTTCCGAGTTTCTAATAGTAAAGTGTTCCTCTTCGACATCATCTTTCAAGAGCAAATTTTGAAATGCGTCCCAGTTTTCATTCTTTTTACCGGACTCTGAATCCATATCAGCACCTTTTTTCTTCTTTTCGTGTGATTTCGATGATTTGCTATGATGCTTTGCTAAAGTTTCAAGAACACCATCAACTTCATCTTCAGCGGAATCATCACTGCCTCCATCAGAATTCTTTCTATTGGAAGTTATATAATTAATGTTCCGGATAACAACTGTTTTCGAAGACTTCTTTTTGTTCTTTTTAGTCGACTTTTCATGCTTCGAGACAGTACCCGAATCACTAACGGATTCAGATTCATTATCTTCGTTGCTATCTTCATCTTCTTCTTCTGAGGAAGAATCAGGTAACATAGATTTTGACTTCTTTTTATGCGATGATCTATGGTGGCGGCCATGACCAGATTCATCAGCATTTCCAGGCCAATTCATATGAGGCGGATAATACGGTGGCATACCAGGGTATGGATATGGGTATCGTTGACCTTGTGGGCCTTGAAAATTGTACATATACTGAGGTGGCCATGGCATCTGCATCGGGACATTTGAAGGTGTAGAGGATGCCTGATCTGTGTTACCTTCTGGATTCGTCTCGAAGTTGAGCTCGTTGTTTAAATTTGAAGCATTACTTTCGGTTGCAATTAGTAATCCCGAGGTACCAGTGTAAGCTAGTTCTGAAGGAGGAAACGCTGCCATTGCCGCTAATTCATCCATCCATAAACCATCATTATTCTTCATCTTGCACAAGTCTTTAAATTCAATGCATGCTTCCCTTTATTAAACAACAAATCTTAATTTAAATATCTAAACATCAAGATTTAATATTCAATTATAAAAGTCCTAAAAAGTTTCAAGATGGGACCCACACGAGCACATTATAAATATGTCTTTATAATTTAAAAAGTCAAAATGTATATCTATTTTTTGAACCCTTATTGCATACCTTAAACGTGAAGCTCCAAACTGATCGGCAAACAATATAAGATCATTCATGTTTTCTGTTTCAAATCCAGCCACAAGTGCACGAGCATAAGCCATGGCTTGTTCTTTCCGAAGCATTGCTTTTCGTGTCTCCAATAACCGCTGAAGTTGGATCCTGATCATACAATTTATAAAAAGTCAACCTTAGTTATACCGACATTACAAAATCTTGATAAAATAATACATAAGAAGCTCAACTTACTTGGAATTTTCTTCTTGTACATCATCACCAGCTTTGATCTAGAACAAAAAATGTAATTTAGATACATATGAATTTAAATCCCCCTGTTTCAGAAACAGATGTATAGTTGACTTTCAAGGTCAAACAAATCAAGTTTAGGATACTATAATGATTATTTATTTAATAGAAGTTTCTGATTAGTGTTTTTCAGTTTAGTACTTAAGGCTAAATATTTATGTCCGACCATCAAATATATAAAATCAGAGGTATTTTTGTCATCATTGGCCTGGTTCGTGTAATAAGTACCTTGGAGGGTTCAGTAGATTTCTTGGTGCTTCCATCAGATGATAAGCTTCCTGTAAACAAGTCAAAAACAAGGTTAAGCGACAAATGGACACCAAAATATAGCACATCACAAGTAATTTCAATATTTGACTTTATGACTTTCGAATTATACCTTCGCCTGTTTGTTCTTCACCATCCTCAATCTGTGAAATTTCTCGTTCTAATCTTATAAACCTCTCAAGAACTTCAGGCGAGTTTATGAAACGCACAAGCCTACAATAAAATAACATGTGTATTAAAATCTACGTGGCTTAAACTATTTATGATTGAATTATTTATTTACCGTTGTCATTATTACGAATCACAGATGCCATTTTGTCATGGCTCATTTAGACATTTAATTAGTAGTTAAACGTTACTATGAAACTAGGTGTACTAGTAAAACTTTTGTAAATCCTGCAAGCTTATCACTAGAAAAAGCTTATCAAAGGGAATCAAGTAGGAATAGGATAGTTCTTTGCTTTTCAATTAGGCAATCAATTGAAAAAGCTTCAATAATAAAAGCATGCCTTGTTGTCAAAGACTATTGGGCTCATGGACCACCTTATTCCTATTTATATCCACCGAAACTGTGGAACATTTTATCGATATATCATATTGATATACAGGGACTAGTGGACCGTGATGCCACCAGGGCCCCTTGCATTTTGCAATGAGGTTGTTTATGTGACTCAGACCCTTCACATAGCAAAGCATTTTTTATTAAGTAGGTCGACTGATGCTCATGGGGCCACTCAATTCTTATCTTAGTTTTTCCCGAGACATACAACAAATTATTTGGATCGTTATAGAACCACTCCAAGGGTTCCTCAAAATTAGCCAGGGAAGGCTAAAAATAAAGAACTTTCAACCCTAATAAAACTTCTACAATAAACTGTTAGTTTTTTTGGTTTAGGTACGAATACATAAATGACTTTTTACTCAATACTTAATCTCCTGGATATTGGTTAGAGGTCGTTGTTATGACACAAACCTTTTACTTAATAAAGCATAACACGTTAAAATCTAATGAGATTTATGGACTACTTCTCTACTTGATTATAACTTAATTCACCCAAGCGATGTGACATCTTACCAATATATCAAATCAACGTGACAACGAGAGCCTTAATGCATAAACCATTTGTCAAAATGTCAAATTGATGTGACAACGAGCATTGATGCATAGAACGAAAACTAAAATGAAAAGCGAGTCATACCTTTGGAATGTGGATTTGGTGAACCAGTAAGCCGTATTGTTGGGCGGGCGAAGAGTGATCGAATAGCCGCCTTTGGAGATCTGATCTTTAAAATATTTCAAGTGAGATATGAAAGGTTCCACTAATCCAGATGCTAATTTCTCTTTTTTGCTTCCATAGCATAGCAAAAGATCACATCTACAAGAAAGTTTAAACAAGATCAAAGATAATCCTAATTAACACAATCATAATCACACAACCAAATATCTTCAATTCTTCATAAGCAGATAAGACAAAATCTATACACTTTTCAATGATCTTCATACATGGATCATGCATATTTTTATTTCCCACCAAAAGATCCATATACTATTTTTAGAACTGTTTAATTATTCAAGATCATGCAAGAATCTGGTTTTATCAACACAACATTTTTCAAAAAGAAACAATCATTAAGCATTGTAACACGAATTGTAAATGACCCAAAACAGAAATTAGACCTTAGAAATGTTAAGAACATAAACTCAAATCACACTCAATTTTATAGAAATCAAACCAAAGAAGTAAACTTCTTATATAATTCCAACAAAAATAGATGCAACCCAACTCATAATAACTGAAATCAACCCAAAATAACAACCTTATTTTATAAAATTTTACACTAACAAAGAAACCCAAAATAACAACCTTATGTTATAATACTTACATTATAACAAAGAATCAAACTTTTTTACAGATTTCACCAAGAAAAACAAAACCCAACTCAATTTAACTCAAATCAACCCAAAAAAACAACCTTTTTATAAAATTCAACACTAACAAAGAAAACCCAACTCAAATCAAACTAAAAACCCAATCTTTTTACAAAGCTATCACTAATAAAGAAAACCCAACTCAAATTAAATTAAATAAGTACAAAAAAAACATATAAACTGTAAAGTAAGACTACCTTGTTCTAGTAGGAGTAAGTTGAAACAGAGCATATTCAAGATGTGTCAAGGGATCCATATTTGAAAAAGCAAACACAGAAACAGAAATGTAAAGAATAAAGAGAATATAAAAGAATGAGTGTTTAGTTGAAGTAATGGAACATGCACAGATCTGCAGAGTGTGTTGTTTTATTTTTTACAAGGAAAGACAGCAGGAAATGATGAGATATTTCACATGATATGATAATGAAAGAAAGTGAGTGAGATTGAAGACTTCTTGTAAGTTGTAGTAACATGTGGGGCCCACTCCCTAACCTCAATGTCTTCACTTCTCTCTACTTTGATCTTATTGGGAATGAAAATAGTAAGAGAAAATTTTACAGTTTTAATCATGTTTTTCCACTTTTTGGTAAAAGAAAATTGGTTTTCAAATTTACCGACTCCATTGAAAAGGTCTAAAAGTTGATTTTGTTTCTTTTGTTAGACTGAATTATAACATTTTACGCTATCAATGACAAATTTGTCTGTTAAAATTAGTGCTGAGCATACCCGACCGATTACCGCCTCCCGTCCTGATTCCGATCATTCTGCCGGCCTGATTCCGATTCTGACTAGTAAACGGGTCGGGAGTCGGTTTACGTTTTCCGGCCAATCGGGACTCGGAACTGTCGGTATCGGGTCGGGACGAGATGAAAACCGAAAAACAACAAAGAAAACCGACAAATCCTACCGATCCTGACCAATCAGGACTATCCCGATACCGAACCCGATGCTCACCCTTAGTTAAAATAGGGTTAATTACTTAAAAATGTATTATATTTGTCACTTTTTATTATTGTATGTATTGAATTATTTTTTTATTGTATGTGCTAAACTTTCAAATTTTGATTATTGTGTGTATTTTATTACTATTTAGCTTTATTTTATAAAATGACCATTTTATCCTTCAAAAATTAAAAAAAAAAATAAGGGTAAAATGATCACAAAATACACACAATAATCAAAATTGAAAGTTCAGTACACAAAATAAGAAAAATAAAAGTTAGGTACACACAATAACAAAAGGTGGCAAATATCATACATTTTCAAACAATTTGTCAACTCTTCAATAAAATCATAGGCAAGTGATTTGCACACTCCCAAAAGTGATTGGCACACTCAAATTTTAAGTGTGTTGACATTTATACCCTCACATTGTTTGGACTTATTCATATCCTGTAAGGGTATAAATGTCAACACACTCACATTTTGAGGGTACCAATCATTTTTAGGAGTGTGCAAATCACCTCCCAAAATCATATAGTCTAGAGGTTGTATAAGTATAAATTTAAAAAATATTTTCTTTACCGTAGTGGAGTTTTATGACCAGTTTTAGCATTTTATTTAAAGAGATAATTTTATATTTACTTAACTTGAAAATCAAAATATTAGATTTTTTTTCAAAAGACAAGTTTTTAATGCATAAGTATAATATTTTTAAAGCATGTATTGAAAAAATATAGAATTATTATGTTTAAGTTGAGGAAATATGAAATTGCCCTTTCTTTAAAAATAATTTTAACATCGTTACACAATCGAGTTATATAAAAGTGAAATGCAGACAATAATATGTATCTGTTTAGAAAAAAGACTGGTTTTATGAACACATCCGACAAGTAAAGAATGAAGATAATGTTATCAAGTTTTTTTTTATTGCAAATGTTTGGATTAAAAAATGGGCTAGATTCTTTTGGTTTGACATTGTTTCGAGGTTAATTGTACCGTTGGGTGCATGATTTAATCCTAAGTCAAATAAGTAGAACTATAAATGAAAATTCATTTTTTTTTTTTTTTTTTTTTTTTTTTAAGCGTCTTTCACTTTATAAACTTGAAATCGCATCATTTTACATATTACAATTTATATCAAATGAGTTCTCAAAATCTATATTCTTTTTCTTTTCTCACAATTTATAAGAGTAGACCTTTTACGAAAATGATGTTTGCCGATCTCATTACGAATGAATTATAATTATTTTATAAGCATTCATTATTATCCACGTTGCATATTAACAACATGATGTGTACGTGGTTCCGTTTTTAACTTTGCAAATTATCAATGTTGTTGTGTTGATCAAGTTATACATTACGTACCACACTAATTACTTTTCAAATGATGCATCACAAAAGGATTAGGCCTAAGGCTGGTGACAGAAGGAGACCACGATCGAGTTATGTGATCGATATCATTCGATCGTCCTTGCCAGGGGCACAACTTCTAAGGGGCCGGGGGGGGGGGGGGGGGGGGGGGAGGGTGGCGGCCGACCCCTCGAAATTTTTTTTGCGATGTAGGGGTATATAGTTTTCGTGTAGAAAAATTTCGGTATTTTCGGTTTCGCCCCCCCCCCCCCCCCCCCCCAATTTAATTCGGTTTCGACCCCCCATAGTATTAGGAAAAAAAATTTAGATCCCGACCCCCCACTCGAAATTTCCAAGCTTCGCCCCTGGTCCTTGCTGTGTGTATTCGATCGTGGGACGAAAATACACCATTTTGGTCGTGTGGCCGATCTAATGGTAAATAAGCAAAGCAACAAGTTAATGATGTAGCATGTGAATTTTTATTGGTAAAGATACCTTTCAAACGTAAAGTTAAAATTCTGGTGAAAAGCATGCATGTATTTTAAATCTTTAATAGTAAATATCTGAACTAGATCACAAATATTCGAAGTATATACTCCCTACTAAATATTTTAAGTACTACTTAGACTTAAAAGTGTTGGTTTTATAGACAAAATAATAATAGTCGTGTGTTAGGATCGAACTTGAGATCACGGGATTGCACACAATACGTATGAAGAGGAAATGTAATAATTATTTATAAAATGTTATAATTAATTATTAAATACAAAACAAATAAATAATAATTAGTATTATTGATTAATGACTAATTAATTATTAAACGAAGATTAGGAAACTAATTGCTAGACAATACTTGGAAACAAAAGAAGGTTCCGGAACACCCTATGTGGGCTTCCAACCGATCGGCCACAAGGAGGTACCCACCTCCTTTGTGCCTTGAGCTCCAAGTAAACTCTAGTATATAAGCAAACCCAATGTTAAGAGTTTTCTCATAACTTGTACACACACAAATTGGGTTTTCTCTCCTTCTCTCTTTCTTTGGTCGAACCAAAACCGAACACCCATAAGGGTTTCGATTTTCTTGTCTCCAAAATTGTTTTGTGGAATTTACTTGCATAATCTTTTCCTTGAATTAGTACGTGTGTACAAGAACGTGAATCAAACACACTATTGTTTGATTCTTGGATTGAATTACAAAACGGTAAGGGGTAATTCATATAATCCTTATAAACCCTAATTAGGGTTCATTGGTTCCGGAAGATTGCATTGATTCTTGTTCGGGCTAGAATCACTACGGTATGTTTACTATTTAAATTGATGATTAATTAATTACATGTTATTCGATCTATTATAATTGCTTCCGCTCATGCTCACTTTGATGTTCTTGGTTTATTAATATGATAGTCATGATATAATAATTCCAACAGTGGCATCTAGAGCCGTTATAATGTGTAATTAATTATCGCAACGCATAAAAATTGGATTTTGATTCATATAGTTACATGTTTTTTTTTAGGGTTTATGTTTTTTTTTATCCCTAACCCTAATTGGGTCGATTGACCTTTAAGGGGTTTTAGGGTTTTGATTTTATTTTTTTATAAAATTGACTAGAAACCCTAAGATGTCATGTAATTGTTTATGCGTTTTAGTAAACGATCTTGGTGCAATTTGTTAATTGTTAAGCTAAATCCATGAAAAGTGCATGTTTGCATGGATTTTTTTTATTGTGTTATTTAAATGGTTTAAATTGCTTATATATATTAATGGTTAAGTTATATTAAAACATGTAAATTTTTATAGATGTCGAATTGGGGAAGACTCCAATATTAAGTAATCAATTATGTGCTATGTGGTATTTATTTAATTTTGGCTTACGCAATCGATTTATCGATGTATGTGGCTCTTTTTCTAAGAAAAAGAAAGCCCTAATTGAATTAATACGTTTATACGCCTAGATTTGATTATTAATAGGACTTTTTAATAAGATTTGCATGTGGCTACATGTTTTATACATATGATTATGTATATGTGTTTATTTAGTTGTTTTATTTTTTTATTGTACAAATTACTTGTTTTGTTTATTTAATTGTGTTAGACATGTTTATATAAACGAAAAGGGTAATTTTTTGAATAGAAAAAATAATACGGACTAAATAATGGCGAAATTGTTTTGGTTTTTAAGAGTTAAAATTTCAAAGAATTGGTTGATTGATGTTTTTATACGTAATGGTTAAATAGGCTCGACCGAAGTTTACACACTACAAGATGGGTATAAGGATGGCATCGCATTAAATTGTGGCCTTAGATAGACAACATTCATGTCTTAACGCTCGTTTGTGTGTAAATTAGACTTACCGAACAACCATTACATGTACATTGTCATCTTAAGGGTGAATAATCCACAATTCCACAATGATTATCCGAAACACTATGCCTTCGGGCGTATGCAAAAGTACGATATAGTGGACGATAATTGATGGTTATTCTTTAATTGGTGAACCCGATACCTCAATCAAAACTTTGTTATTTTACTCTTAGCGAATTGGTAATAAAAATGTTTTGTAAAACCAATGTTATGAAGTTGTATGCATGCTTCTTCATACATTATTTTGAACACATCAAAATAATTATACCCTTATAAATTAAGTTGAATGCCATCTAATTAAGAACACTTGAAGTTGTAATTTACGTCATAGTGAGACTTGGCGAGATTGCAATGGAAAGGTAAATTTCATAAATTCATTGCTAGCAGATCAACTGATGTAATGGATTTATGAGTTTACAGTTTTTAAGTTAGACGACTTAAATTGAGTAGGAAGTGAGACTTGGACTCAAGGCATTAAGATGGGGACTAAACATGCTTACAATACAAATGTTTTGTGATTGTAAATCCCATAAATCTAGGAATTGGACAAATGTTATGCCAATTACTTGTACGACAAGTTACCTCATATTATACTTTCATTACTAGCAGATCAACTGAATGTGATGAAACTATGTTTATGGAGGATCCTAGTTTTCAAGATTATTCTATGGATTTATTTTCCTTGGGTATTTTAATTTTCTTGAAAAATTGTATTATCAAAAATACTAATGTTTTGAACTTTCTTTATCTGTAGAAATGGCTTAAACTGATAACACCAACCTACGTTCTGTGTTCAAAACTTATTTTGAACGAGAAAAATTGACTGGCTCGGAAAATTTCAATGATTGGTACCGTTCACTAAGGATTGTCCTGCGAGTGACTGGTCAACTCGAAATCTTGAAAACGCCTTGCCCTGCTGAACCTGAAGGCACGGCAGCTACTGAAGCTGCTAAAGCCAAATGGAATCTTGATACCAAGGAACATATTGATGTGGCCGCAATGATGTTAGGGGCAATGTCCACACCTCTTCAAAGGCAGTTTGAGGAGTATTTCCCCAAGGACATGATTGATGAACTCAAGAAACTCTATGAGAAACCATCAAATGTAGAGATTTACGATTTGATGGAAGCTCTACATGGTTGTAAGCAAGGTCCTGGTGAACCTGTGAGTGCTCATGTGTTGAAAATGAAAAGTTACATGGATCAACTACAAACACTTGGGAAACCCTATGACAATGATATGGCTGTGAACTTAATCAATAGATCCCTTGATAAGGAATTTAGTGGTTTTGTGAGGAACTTCAATATGCATTGCGTGTGGAAGACTGTAAGTGAATTGCACGCACTGCTCATTGATTATGAGAAAGGTACACCACAAAAGGCTCCTACGCCCCAAGTACTAGCAATACAAGGGGGTAGAATTAACAAGCCAAATGCGAACAAGAAGAAGGGTAAAGGGAAGAAGAAGGATGATAAGAATAAGCAGGTTATGGCTTATCAACCACCTCAACCAAAGAAGAACCCTCCTATCAAGAATAATCCAAAGAAGGATCAAGGATGCCATTACTGCAAGGTGATGGACCACTGGAAGAGGAATTGTCCTCTTTATCTCGATGACTTGCGAAACAATAAGGTTAAGAAGACTGGGCACATGGGCGCCAGCACTTCAGGTAACTTATTTGTCATTGAATTATTTAATTTATCTCGTGTAATAAATTCCTGGGTATATGATACTGGATGTGGTATTAATATTTGTAATACACTGCAGGGGTTTAGAGAGGAAAGGAGACTAGCTTATGGGGAGCAATTTCTGCATGTGGGAAATGGAGCACAAGCAGCAGTTGAAGCCATAGGAATGTTTGATTTAGTTTTACCTTCGGGTTTAGTACTTTGTTTAAACAATTGTCATTATGCACCTTCTATAATTAGAGGTGTTGTTTCCTTTTCATGTTTGTTGGATCTTGGTTTTTCTCATACTATTGATGGCAATAAAATTTCTGTTTCTTTAAATGGTGTATTTTATTTTAATGCTGTTGCTGTGAATGGTGTGTTTGAAATTGATATGAATAATTGTATGACTTCCAACAATAATAATAATTCGATGTACAGCATAAGTAAAAGAATGAAGTATGACTTGAATTCGTCTTACCTTTGGCACTGTAGACTTGCCCATATAGGCAAGACTCGCATGCAAAAGCTGCAACGTGAAGGGCTTTTGAATAATATCAATGATGAGTCATTTGATAAATGCGAATCTTGTATTTCTGGGAAGATGACGAAGAAACCTTTTCATAGTAATATGGAAAGAGCTTCAGATCTACTTGGTTTAATACACACGGATGTATGTGGACCACTTAGACATGTGTCAAGGAGAGGTGCTGCTACTTCTTAACTTTTACGGATGATTTCAGCCGTTATGGTTATGTTTATTTACTTAAGCATAAACATGAGGTGTTTGAAACATTTAAAGTTTTCAAAGCAGAAGTAGAATTGCAATTAGGAAAGAAGATTAAAGCTCTTCGTTCTGATCGAGGTGGTGAATATCTTAGTCAAGATTTTAAAGATTTCTTAACTGAGAATGAAATTGTCCAGAATCTCACATCTCCATATACTCCACAACAAAATGGTGTATCTGAGAGAAGGAATCGTACATTGTTGGACATGGTTCGATCAATGTATAATCTTACTAACCTTCCTTTGTCTTTTTGGGATTATGCTCTTGAATCAGCTGTTCGTATTTTGAATATGGTTCCCACCAAGAAGGTTGATAAGACACCATATGAGATATGGACTGGAAAAGCTCCGAACTTGTCTTATTTAAAGGTCTGGGGTTGTGAGGCGTATGTTAAACGTGACTCACAAGATAAACTCCAACAAAGATCTGTAAAATGCATTTTCGTAGGATACTCTAAGGAAACTATGGGTTACTACTTTTACTACCCACCTGAGAACAAAGTGTTTGTTGCAAGATATGGTGATTTTCTTGAAAGTGAATTTGTGGTTCAAGAAATCAGTGGGAGAGTATATGATTTAGAAGATGATCTAAATAATGCATTGCCTTCAGAAAACACTAGCACACTTCCTATAGAACCGGAAAGTCTGGGTCCTCCACTGGAAGTTGAAGTAATTCCCATTCGCAGATCTTCAAGATCTGTGAAAGCTCCTGACCGTCTATGTCTCAATGTAGAGGTCGATCAGCATACACTAGGGGATCTTAATGAACCTACTAGTTATAGAGCTGCCATTAATAGCCCTCAAAAAGCTAAATGGAAAGCTGCTATGGATGGGGAAATACAATCCATGCATGACAATGAAGTCTGGGAAGAAGTTGACTTACCTCCTGGTGCCAAGGTAGTTGGGAGTAAGTGGCTTTACAAAATCAAGACTGACATGGATGGATATGCACACATTTATAAGGCTCGTCTAGTTGCTAAAGGTTTTACTCAAACTTTTGGAATAGACTACGAGGAGACGTTTTCTCCTGTAGCAGACATAAGAGCTATAAGAATACTCATAGCTATAGCAGCGTACTATGACTATGAGATTTGGCAAATGGATGTGAAAACTGCTTTCTTAAATGGTCATCTAGATGAAGACATCTATATGGCACAACCAGAAGGGTTTGAAAATCCAGATTTCCCAAATCGTGTTTGCAAGCTTAAGAGATCCATTTATGGATTAAAGCAAGCATCACGACAATGGAACAAGAGGTTTGATGCTGAAATTAAAAAGTTTGGATTCACTCAAAATCTTGATGAGCCATGTGTGTATCACAAAGCTAGTGGGAGTGATAATGTAACTTTCCTAATTCTATATGTTGATGACATATTGATCATGGGAAAAGACATTCCAAGTTTGCATGCAGTAAAGGCATATCTTGGAAAGTGCTTTTCTATGAAAGATTTAGGAGAAGCTGCATACATTCTGGGAATCAAAATCTATAGAGATAGATCAAGGCGGTTAATTGGATTAAGTCAAAGTGCTTACATTGACAAAATATTGAAAAGATTCAATATGCAAAATTCCAAGAAAGGATATTTGCCGATGGAAGTAAAACATGGCTTATGTAATGAGTATTGTGCTTCAACACCTGAAGAGGTGGCTCGCATGAGTAAAGTTCCTTATGCTTCGGCTGTAGGATCTATTATGTATGCGGTTAAGTGCACAAGGCCAGATGTGGCGTTTGCTCAAAATATTACCAGTCAATTTCAACAGAATCCAGGTGAAAAACATTGGATTGCTGTTAAACATATTCTTAAGTATTTAAGGAATACAAAAGATATGTTTTTGGTATATGGTGGAAATCCATCTGCAGAACTTTGTGTTACAGGTTTCTGTGATGCATCCTTTCAAAGTAATAAAGATGATTCGAAGTCTCAGACGGGTTATGTCTTTGTTATCAATGGAGGAGCTGTAGATTGAAGGAGCAAGAAGCAGAGTACAATTGCGATGTCTGCAACAGAAGCTGAATACATTGCTGCTTCGGAAGCTGCTATGGAGGCTGTTTGGATTAGGAAATTCGTTTCTGGGCTTGGTGTTATGCCTTCAATTGAATTACCTATTAATATGTATTGTGACAATTCTGCTGCAATCATATTTGCCAATGAACCTGGAGTCATGAGAGGCACCAGACATTTTCTACGGAAGTATCACTTTGTTCGTGAAAAGGTTGACGAAGGTGAAATAAATCTGTTGAAGGTTCACACAGATGATAACTTAGCTGATCCATTCACTAAGGCTTTAGCGAAAGAGAAGCTTAATGAATTAGCCAATGGAATTGGACTTAAATTAGCTAGTAGTTTCATGCATAACTGTGATTAGTATTTGGATAAAGGATATTGTAAACAATTATTATTTTAATGAAATAAAGTATGTTGGTATGTTTATTTCTGTTATTAATTATTGTTGTCCTATTTTTGCATGTTTAAATCCATGAATAAGAGTTATTCTAAATTGTCCGTTGTCAGTTAATGATATGGGAATATTATTAAATTAAGACAAATCTGATGTTGATATAATATACTTAAGTATATTGATGCGTAGTCATGTCATTTCAGATGATATTCGATGATACTGAATATAGGACTTATCCCAACTATATGATGTTACTTTATGGATCTTGTCATTAAGTAAATCATAAGAAGTTATCCTTGGACTTGAGATACAAGATAACGGTCATGAATGTAGTACATTTTTGTGGAACAACTTAACGCTATACGTAACTGGTAGTCATAAGGGTTGTTTTCGGAAGTGTTACAAAGTTTGTGTGTTTTGCTTGTAGTCAATAAAGAATTTGTTCCTTCAAATTAATTTTTGAAGTTTAATACTGCTGGGCCCCTCGTAGGGTTGTCAAGGTGTTTGCGTGGCCACGCCCAAGGTCTTTTATGAAAGGTTCAAAAGATTTGGTAATCTTGTCAATTCCTAAGAACGAGAAACAGAATGGTTAATTAAGGAATGACCTAGATCCATATCCTTATTAACGTAGTATTAGAAACAAAGGGATAATAATAATGAGAAATCATTAAAAGGTTTTCCAGGAGCCTTACTCAAGTTGTACTAGAGGCATCGACGTGTTGCAAGACGCTAATCGATGTAATCACACTATTATGATATGTCTAAGTGGGAGCTGTTGGTTTTATAGACAAAATAATAATAGTCGTGTGTTAGGATCGAACTTGAGATCACGGGATTGCACACAATACGTATGAAGAGGAAATGTAATAATTATTTATAAAATGTTATAATTAATTATTAAATACAAAACAAATAAATAATAATTAGTATTATTGATTAATGACTAATTAATTATTAAACGAAGATTAGGAAACTAATTGCTAGACAATACTTGGAAACAAAAGAAGGTTCCGGAACACCCTATGTGGGCTTCCAACCGATCGGCCACAAGGAGGTACCCACCTCCTTTGTGCCTTGAGCTCCAAGTAAACTCTAGTATATAAGCAAACCTAAGGTTAAGAGTTTTCTCATAACTTGTACACACACAAATTGGGTTTTCTCTCCTTCTCTCTTTCTTTGGTCGAACCAAAACCGAACACCCATAAGGGTTTCGATTTTCTTGTCTCCAAAATTGTTTTGTGGAATTTACTTGCATAATCTTTTCCTTGAATTAGTACGTGTGTACAAGAACGTGAATCAAACACACTATTGTTTGATTCTTGGATTGAATTACAAAACGGTAAGGGGTAATTCATATAATCCTTATAAACCCTAATTAGGGTTCATTGGTTCCGGAAGATTGCATTGATTCTTGTTCGGGCTAGAATCACTACGGTATGTTTACTATTTAAATTGATGATTAATTAATTACATGTTATTCGATCTATTATAATTGCTTCCGCTCATGCTCACTTTGATGTTCTTGGTTTATTAATATGATAGTCATGATATAATAATTCCAACAAAAAGTTTGTAGTTTATGTGAAAAAAAAAAATAATAATAATAATAATAATAATAAAAAAACGGAACTAGGTCGCCCTTACTGAGGCACTGAATCACCTGCAGGTCGCTGGAGAAAGAAAGCTGACGTGGCAGGGAAAAGTAAAGGGATTGAATCCCCTTACTGTGTCTAGCCTAATGATCTAAATTCTTGAAGGGCTGAGCCACGTCAGCTTTCTCAATCCGATTTTGTAAACCAGCGAGTTTAACTGCAATGTCATCAAAAGTCGCTTGAATAAGATTTTTCTTCGTATAGAAGAAATAACAAATTTTCTTTTTACATATTCTATATTACAAATCACTGCAATTATGTTTTTGTATGGCCGAGTAGCTTCTCTACAATAGGTTTAGGAACGGATCTACCTCTTAAGTATTATAACTCAACTGTGTTATCCATAAAAATTGTTGGAATAACGCATTTACCTGCCAAAAATCTTGAAATGTCATCCAAAAAAACCATCATAAATTTCATGACATGATCCATGACAACCTTATATATTCTTTAGCACATATAATTTTTTATAAACAAATATGATCTAATTTTAAACGTGCATGAATATAAGCAACACAATATCAACTACTAAAAATCGAATGGGGCATAATCACTAAAGTACAATACCTTTACAAGATTAGGTAAGATAGTGAATACAAGTATACAACTATGATCCAGCTAGCTAGATTTTCACTCTTAATTTGTCTTAGCTGGAAAATAGACCACTCACCCACTTTGTATTGTCCATTTCTGATATTAGAATATAATCTTAAGGTGCTTTACTATAACATTGATTGATACACATTTGTCATCTTCGATCTTGCATTTTACACTTCATGCACGACAAAAGAAAAAATAAAATAAAATCATAAGATTACGATTTGGGTATAGCTAATTATAGACAAGGTGATTCGTTAGGTCATGTCGAATATTAATGTGGTATAAGGAATTCAATGAGAATAAAGATGCCAATAAACAAGGTGATTGATATGTAGCATCATAATATGCAAAATTACGTTAAACAATCACTAATTGTTTTTTAAATCGTGGAAAGTGACATATTACGTATCTTTATTTGGAGAGGACCCTTATATAGTTATATTTAAATTATACACATGCATTATTAATATGTATTTAGAAATGATCATGCATAAAATTTATCATTATTAATTAAGGGTGAGCATTTCCGACCGACGCCCGGTAACCGGCCCGATTCCGACCACCCGACGGCCCGATTCCGATCCCGACTAGCAAACGGGTCGGGAGTCGGTTTGCTATTCCGGCGAACTCGGGAGTCGGGTCGGGACGGGACGGGTCGGGACGGGATGATTCCGATCAATAACAAGCTAATCCGGCCCGATACCGACTAACCGATACCGACCGATTCCGATACCGACTAACCGAACACAATCGGGATCGGGAGTCGGTTTAGGATTCCGGCCACAATCGGGATCGGGCTTCGTCGGGACGGGTCGGGACGGGATCGGAAGTGGCCCGATGCTCACCCCTATTATTAATCCACTACAAGAATTTTACTTTCGAAGACGCCTAGTTTTTAATGACGCTATAAGTCGCTAAACGACAAAACTCTAGGTTAAATAGTTTTATCATTGACTATACGGAGTAACTTTTAGCTTAAAAAAAAAAATCCCTGTTTAAACTGTGACAAAGAATTTTATTTTTATCGACAACATATTTTAGTTATCGTTTGTGCTTATTTGGAAAATCAGAAAAAACTGAAAATTCTGGAAATTTTATTGCGAAAATGGGTTGGAAATCTGAAAATTATGTATGCAACAGTCTGCATTTTAATTTTTGCAGTTCACCATTTCGTCACTATAGCTAGTCGCTATAGCTCAAAGTCAACAAGTCAAGCACGACCAGATAGCCAATAAGTCAAAAACTCAAGGTCACACAAATGAGATACTTTCAGATTTTTAGAATACGTATTATGCAGATTAAAACCTACTTATGCAATAAAAAAATACTTAAAGAGAGAAGATTGGATCTCCTGTGATTTCAGATGACCTATTTACCCTGATTTCAATTGAGCTCATGAGACATCCGATTTTTTTTTATTGAACAACATTTTTTTTCCACACTGTATATCACCTATCTAACAATATTTCTCACAAATGCCTCCGACGAGACTGGAACCCACAACCTTTAGGTTGTTGGCCAAGTCACATGCTACTAGGGTTGAGCAACGGGTTAAATCCGAGCTGAACCGACCAAAACTAAAAACCGATTTTGAGGAAAACGTGAACCGAGAACCGAACCAAAGTTTACCTAGCGAAACCGAAACCGAACTGAAGTTGGCATTGCGAAACCAAACCGAGCCGAACTGATAGTTTATGGGTATTTTTCTGGGTTTTGACCCGAACCAAACCGAATAAGGTCGGTTCGTCGGCTCGGTTTTACTCAGCTCTACACACCACTAGACCAAAACTTCTATGTTTAATCTCATATTATTATCGGAGTTATTTATTATTATTATTATTATTATTATTATTATTATTATTATTATTGGGGATAACTTGGCTACAATTTTTGTAGCCAACTGGCTACAACTCTTCACACAAATAATGAATCAGGGACTCATAGGAAAGAATCAGAGACCCACAAAAAGAACAAAAGAGTGAAAAGACCCATATTTAAAGCACAAAATTGTAGCTAGTTAGCTACAGTACAATAAATTGTAGCTAATATATTCACATTATTATTATTATTATTATTATTATTATTATTATTATTATTATTATTTTATTATTATTATTATTATTTTTTATAAACCATCACTTTTATTAACAATAAATAGGATTTTACAAGAAATTGGTGGGGAGCCGAGAAACCAACTGGGCCCCCACACCTCTAGCAATAGCTAATATATTCACATTATTATTATTATTATTATTATTATTATTATTATTTTATACTCTTTTATTATTATTATTATTATTATTATTATTATTATTATTATTATTATTATTTTTTATTTATTATAAACCATCACTTTTATTAACAATAGATAGGATTTTACAAGAACTTAGTGGGGAGCCGAGAAACCAACTGGGCCCCCACACCTCTAGCAATAGCGAAACCAATTCTATTAAAAATATGAACGGCAGCCCGCGCTCCAATGTCTTGAGTCGTAGAGAAACGTCGAATACGCTTTAGAAGAGTTACTGCATCTTTCTCAAGTTCTCCAAAAGAGGAGAAAGAGAAGGGGAGGAACCAATATCCGATATCCACACATTTGACCTCATACTTGACACGTTTACGTTGTGCACCTTCAATAACCGTACGACCTGGCATAAAATCAATCATACCAGATTGCGTCAAAGGTGACGACCCCGTAAGATCAACACAAACATCAAGCCCACCATCCCAAGAGTAAAGTAATATATCAGCTGGGCGCAAAGATCTATCCCTATCACCATAAAGCCCCATATCCACCTCCTTACGAGCTGAAATTCCGGACCGAGAGCATATATCAACAAGAACATCACGCACAATATTATGCCGATGTTTAATGCCAACAATACCGGCACAAGAAACCGCGTGATCCCCATAAATATCTCCAGTAAAAACATGAGAACAAGCTGAACACGGTACCTGAACAGTGAAAAGAGGAACGCCCAGCCGATAACACAACACACAACGGTATGTCCGGGCATTCATAGTTTGCAATTGCGAATTATTATTATTATTATTATTATTATTATTATTATTATTATTATTATTATTATTATTATTATTATTATTATTATTATTATTATTATTATTATTATTTTGTGCCTTCAGCGTTGGAGTTCTTGCGAGAGGGTGATATTGTTGGTAACTTCTTTTTGCATACTTCGCAATTGCAGGTAATATATGGATTTTGAATGTTACAAAGCATTTTCAATTTTGTTGTATGATGATCATTAATTGCATAATATTTTATCGGATGATCATTTATTCCTTCAGCTTGAAAGTCATTCTTGAAGGCATGTGCTACGTGATGTGGTGCATTTTATAGACATTCAGGAATCATATGTTATTTGGTGATAGTCTTCCTCGAAGAGAGACTCTTTTCGATGATATAGTTCAGTTATCGTTTACTTGGTGTTCTAATCGTTGTAACTCTAAACTGAACTACATGCCAAAACACATATTAGTACCCTGAACTTGACAAAGTGGATCATTAAGTACCCTGAACTTTTAAGGGTGCGGTATAGTACCCTGAACTTACCAAATTGGAATTACTACTACCCTACGCTAAATTATATCAATAATTTATTGTTTTTAATTATGCTAAAAACCAATTTACAAAAACATAATGTAATTAAATTTAGGATAATTAATTATATTTTTGTTGAATTTGGTAAATTTTTATTTTCTTATAATTAATATAATATTATATTTAGTTTTTGAGAAGAAATATATATTTGAAATAATACTTTATAGAAAGTGAGTTTACCGCACTACTTTTGATCTAGATATTCATATTATACATTTAAGTGTTTGTTTCACATATTTTTGAGACCATAACATTTTAACTATTTATTTTTTCATATGCATATGTTAAATTGAAAATTACAAAACCTCCTTTATAGTTAGTTACAAGTTGATCTAAAAATTATTTGAAACAAATATTTAATAATATAGTATGAAGATATATTAAGAATAGTCCATTAGATATATTTTAGAAATAGATGCTACATATATATTGTTTATATTTTAAAGAGTAAACTGGAAAAATCATCATGTGGTTTGTGTATTTTCGCAGGTATCATCCCTATCTCAAATCTTTGACATTAAACATCAGCAAGTCCTCAAATGCTACGTCGTGTCCTTTCAAGTAGTTCTATTCCTTGTAAGAAAGAGAAGTCTCCCGTTCTTTGTCATGCTTGTCAGCTTCGCAAACACGTGAAACTTCCGTTTGTCAGTTCTAGTAGTTTGGTTAAGTCGTCTTTTGATATTGTACACTCGGACTTGTGGACTTCCCCAATTCCGAGTCTTTCTGGTTTCAAATATTATGTCTTGTTTTTGGATCATTATTCTCAGTTTGTTTGGGTTTATCCTTTAGTTAATAAATCTGATGTTTTGTCTAAATTTAATTTGTTTCGTAACTCTGTTCATACTCAATTTAAGTGTGAAATTAAGTCTTTTCAGTGTGACCATGGTGGGGAATTTGATAACCAAGCTTTTCATAAACTATTTTCAGCTAATGGGATTCAATTTAGATTTTCTTGTCCTCGTACCTCTCAACAAAACGGGGAGTCCAAGAGAATGATTAGAACTACTAATAACCTTATTCGTACTTTGTTATTTCAAGCACATCTTCCTCCTAATTATTGGACAGAGGCTCTTAATATGGCTGTTTATCTTTTAAATATGTTACCATCACGTGCCATTAACAATGAAGTCCCGTTTACTCTCCTTTTTGGGTTAAAACCTGACTATAGTCTTTTGCGTCCCTTTGGGTGTCTTTGTTTTACTCACATTGATACTAATAACAAACTTGGTGCTCGGGCTACACCTTCTCTTTTCTTAGGTCATGCCACTAATCATCATGGTTATCGTTGTTTAGATTTGAACACCAATAAAATTATTCTTTCACGACATGTTACCTTTGATGAAACTGTTTTCCCGTTTGCCACATAGACTTCCCCTACCATCACTCCTACTGCCAGTAATTCTTATGAATTTTTGGATGACTCATCTAATGTCATTTATAATATTCTAAGATTATCTCCCACCACTACACCCAATGTTCCTACACCTGATGCATCTGTTGAGCCTCTTAGTCCATTTCCTGCACCTACACCAATTCCACAAACATCACAAACACCACAAACGCCACAAACACCACAAACGCCTGTTGTTTCTCATGAATCACCACCTCCTCTAATTCCTCAGCCCACCGGTTTGATTCACCCCATGGTCACCCGTGCTCGTGTTGCGATTACTCGTCCCAATCCTCGTTATGCTGGTCATGTGTCTACGATTTCTCCTTTACCTCGATCTCCTAGTGATGCGTTTCGTGATCCCAATTGGCAAAATGCTATGTGTGATGAGCATGATGCACTTATTAAAAACAAAACTTGGACTCTTGTACCAAAACCCCCAGATGCGAATGTTATCCATAGTATGTGGTTGTTTCGTCACAAGTATTTAGCAGATGGCACTCTTAGTCGATACAAGGCTCGTCTTTTGGCCAATGGTAGTAATCAGATAGAGGGTGTGAATGTTGATGAGACTTTTAGCCCGATTGTTAAACCCGGCACTATTCGGACAGTTCTTAGTTTAGCTATTTCTCGACATTGGCCGGTACATCAGCTGGATGTCAAGAATGCTTTTTTACATGGGGATTTGGCTGAAACAGTTTATATGTATCAGCCACCTGGGTTTCGTGATCCTGTTCATCCTGATTATGTATGTTTATTGCAGCGTTCGCTCTATGGTCTTAAGCAGGCTCCTCGGGCATGGTTTCAGCGCTTTGCTAATTGATGAGGCGAAAAATGTACCGCTTTTAAGGGGTCTGTAGAACCGTAGAGGGGGAGGGGGTGAATATGGTTTCTTGGGCTTTTAAGACGTTTAAAAACTTTAAGCCTCAAAGAAAACCAAGTGGTTGTATAATCAATCCAAACAACCACGAACACAACCAAAGTATATAAAGCGAGTAAAGAACATAATGATATATACTGGTTCGGGATGGGGGGTTTATACCATCCGTACGTCCAGTTGCGAATCCGCGACTCCGATAATATTCACTAGTATAATCCTTTCGGTGGACTATAAACCGTTACAATTCACTCCACCAATATTCAACAATATTGATGCTCACAAAGAAGGAGTTACTCCCACGGTATTCCGCCCTCGGAAACCACCCAAAAGAATCTCACGATTCGACTTAACCTAAGGGTCACCAAGACCACTATCAAAACTTCCCACGGAAGTATCAAACCCCAACTAGATCCCCAATGATCTAGGCTTGGTCACCAAGACGCAAGACTTCCCTTACAAACAATTGAATGAATATAAGTTTGTTCAACCAAGTCCTAACCTAACCTAGAGACTCGATTGTAGTAGAAAGGGTAAAGATAAGAAGACCCTCGACACAATCACAAGAGTGGATTAGGTTCTTGTGATTCTTTACTTGCAAAGAAGAAGTGTTATTTCAAATGATGTTATATGAAAATCAAGAACACAAGCGATAGAATTAGAGGATTAGAGAGAAAGAATGTAGAGAGATAGAATAATGGCAAGGGGTGAGGAATACAAGAGGCAAGGCATGGTATTTTTAGTCAAAATCCAAATTTGGGAATATTTTACCGAGGCCGGCGCGTCACCCACGCGTTGACGCGTGGGTGGCGCGCCAGACACCCAGGGAAAATATTCCCGAGGCTTTGGATGTTTGGCGTTATAAATGCCTTACCTTGCTAAACCCCCAATTGTACTTCACACTAAACCTTAACATTAATCAATCTAAGGTTTACCAACTCAAATAACCAATTTAAAAAATCATTTGTGAAGTGTTTATAAGAAAACCAAATACCAAGGGTAGAAGAGTATAAAGGGTAATTTGGTAGGGGTAGAAATTGTATTCCTCACGTGGCATAATAGAGAAGAGAATATGCCATGGGGTAATTCTCAAGGGAAGGGTTAAGGTGTAACTAAGGTTAGGTTAAAGGTTTAGAGGTTAACCATGGTTAAGCATAGAAAGGTTAAGTGTATAGAAGTAACCATGGTAAGGTTTAGAAGGGTTAAATGTATAGAAGTAACCATGGTAATGTTTAGAAGGGTTAAGTGTATAGAAGTAACCATGGTAAGGTTAAAGAGAGAAGTGTATAGAGAATGAACCATGGTTAGGTTAAAGGGTTTACTCAAGGGAATACTCCATCCTTGGTATGGTTAAGAGTTAACCATGGTTGGGTATAGAGAGGTAACCATAGTTGGGTTAAGAAGTATGTTGGTTAGGTTAACCAAGGTTGGGTTAGAGTTGTGTGTTGAGAACTAACCATGGTTGGAAGAGGTGAACCATGGTTGGGTTTGAAAAGAGAATATTCCATAGGTATATTCCTTTGCTTGGGGGGAAAGGGTTGGATGGAGGGTTGAGATTGTTTTGGTTTGAAATAGATGGTTAAGATGTGTTGTAAGAGATTGGATGGTTGAGATGGTTTTGGTTTGAAATGAATGGGTGAGATCAAATTGTCCTTTTTTGCTTGGGGAAGAAGATGATCCAATGGTTGTGATTGAGTTGGGTTTGAAATAGAGGGTTGAGATTAAACACATGTGATATAATAGAGAAGAGATTGGATGGATGGTTGAGATGTGTTTAATTTGAATTGGATGGTTGAGATTAAAGATGTATAAGGAATATAAGAGATGTGTAAGGGATGTGTAAGAGATGTGATGTTGTAAGGAAATAGATGGTTGAGATGGGTTGAGTTTGAAATGAATGGCTTAGATCAAAAGTGTGTAAGAGACAAGAGTACACTTTTGTGTAAGTGGTGTAAGGGAATGTTGGAAAGGATATTTGGGAAGGATTGTGGGAGATTTGGTTGTATTGGGTTTGATGGTTTTGAGGTAAGTGGTATTTTGTTGAAGAAGATAATTAAGAAAAGTAATTAAAAAGAAAATAATCTAATTGCCATTAAGAAGAAAAGATTTAGACAATTAAGATTATAAGTTGAGAAAATCATAAGTTACTTATTAATTCAAGTAACACAACGTCGAGAATCCATAATTTCATACCTCGTGACTTTTCACGACTCGATGTTCTCAACTAATACCTTGCTTCAAACAAGTTAAGTGCTTTGCCTTAATGTAAAGCATAACCCAAGTGGGAAAGGATGCGTTTACGCAAAGTGACCTTTGACTTAGTTTGACCAATAAGGGAGTAAACCCGTTACGTAATTAGAGAAGACGTAAGCACGGGATATGAGCATATGAATGCTTTCACATGATGTTACGTGAAATAAATAAGCTCCTTAAGTTTAGAAAAGCCTTGGCTAGAGGCAATAGCTAGAAAACATGAGTTGGCGTTTTCCCGTAAATGGGTGCTTTAAAAGTTGGATCTCTCTAATCCCAAAACTCGTTTCAAGTGTTCTCAATTAAGCACATAACATATTCATACCTGTATTGAAAGATCCAAATTTGTCGGGTAAGGGGAAAGCCGACTTTTAAAATTCGTCCCGAGAATCACAGACGCCTGGCGCGTTACCCACGCGTTGCCGCGTGGGTGGCGCGCCAGCAGCAGACTTGTGATTCGGGGAATTTTGGCTAACGTTTGTTATTTTATGTATTTCGATGGTTTATTTGTCATCATTAAAATATAAAGAGATCTTGATCATGTTGCCTCAACAGGGTCATTTAAGCCTGAATTCGAGATTATTTGATCAATTATTGCCCTAAATCGTTCCTTTTGTCATTTTAGGTACTTTTGAGAATAAAATCAGAAAAGGAGGCATTTTGGATGTTTTTGGAGCGTAAAAGTGAAGAAAACGACAAAGTCTCAAAATCCTTGCTGGGAACAGTATCTGACGGCGTCAAGATTCTCTACATGACGGCGTCAAGAGTTACAAAAGAGGTGGAAGTGAAGATTACAGGTGACGGGCCAGAACCATTTTTGTGCATTGGCCTGACGGCCTCACCCAAGGCCGTCAGGGTCCAACTATTAGTGACGGCCCAGAACTATTTTACACATGACGGCATCACAACTGGATCTAGGCCATACGATTTCTATCTTGGCGGTGAGTTGACGGCGTCATAATTTTGTTCATGACGCTGTCACCCTGTAAAATCTATATATAGTTTTGCAATTTTTCATTGTAAAGGGTGGGACATTAGGGTAACTTTGGAGGGACGAATTTCATAAACCCTAGGTCGAACTTTACAGCCTTTTCAAGGGTTTCAACCCCTTGAATCTTCCATGTTTCAATAAAGATAAGTATTCTTTCAAATCATTCAATATGTCTATGTATTGTGTGATTATATCTTGCGCTTGTCTTTCTTTTAACATGCTAGGCTAGGTTTTTATTGTGTTTTCTTAGATGTAGTGAAACCTAGATGTTGATTATTGGTTGATTGCTTGCTTATGATTGTTGTGGATGATTGTATTCTATGTTAGGCTTAAGAAAACTGACAGACTTCCATTGGTAACTTGCTTGAACGTCTTAAGAAACATGATCGGAGGTGTACTACGATTTTTGGTTGTATTTAATGCATAAGCGAATTCTAGTGATCCCATGTTAGGAGCTTCTTAGCAGGCTCGACATAGGAGTGAAGTAGGAGCTTATAGAGTTAGGGAATATTGTACACGACCCTACGACTAGTATTAAGGAATATGACCCGTCATCCATGCAATTGTAACAAGCTAATCAACCGGTAAAAGATATCTAGGGAGTAATGAAATCTAAGTAAACACAGCTTTCTCCATTACTGCTTCCACCACAAATTAGTTTAAGTTTTATTTTATTTTATTTTGATTGAATCTTTAGTTAAATTGGGTTAGTTGATTAGCAACTAATTCCGCCCACTCCTTCAAAACCCGAGATTTTACTTGCTTTTTATAAAATATAAAAAATACAAAAAGAATCATCCCTCACCTCTAGACCTAGTTTAGTAGGTTTTCTAATCCTAGCGACACTATTCCTGAGTTGAACGATCAATCCCCCGGTACTTGTCACTATACTATACTACAACGATCAGGTACACTGCCTGGCGGGGATTGCAAGCTTCTCGAGATCCCTTGAGAGGTAAAACCTTTTGTGAAGGCGCAATCCCGCACATCACTAATTACATCGATACTATTGGCTTTTCTCCTAGTCGTTGTGACTCCTCGTTATTTATTTATAAACAGGGTGATGATACTGCATTTTTGTTACTCTATGTGGATGATATTGTGCTTACTGCTTAGTCTGATGGTTTATTACAGCAGATCATTGCTTCTTTACATAAGGAGTTTGCTATGACAGATTTGGGTGCTCTTAATTATTTCTTGGGTGTTTCAGTTACGCGTGACTCTTCAGGAATGTTTTTATCACAGCGTAAGTATGCTATGGAGATATTGGAACGTGCACATATGGTTGATTGTAACCCTTCTTGGACTCCTGTTGACACAGAGTCTAAGTTGGGTGCTGATGGTGATCCGGTTTCTGATCCTAAGTTATATCGGAGTCTTGCTGGTTCTCTGCAGTATCTTACCTTTACTATACTTGATATTTCCTATGCAGTGCAGCAGGTGTGTCTTTTCATGCATGATCCTAGGGAGCCTCACTTCTCGGCTCTTAAGCTGATATTGAGGTATGTTCGTGGTACATTAGACTATGGCTTACAGTTGTTTTCTTCATCAACTTCTTCATTGATTGCTTATTCTGATGCTGATTGGGCTGGATGCCCTACTACTCGGAGATCGACTTCTGGCTATTGTGTTTTTCTGGGCAACAATCTTCTCTCCTGGTCCTCTAAGCGTCAACTGACGCTTTCTCGCTCCAGTGCTGAGGCAGAGTATCATGGGGTTTCCAATGTTGTTGCTAAGACTTGTTGGCTGCGGAATCTTTTACGTGAGTTACACACATCTTTGTCTTCTACTACGCTGGTCTACTGTGATAATGTTAGTGCCGTTTACTTATCCTCTAATCCAGTTCAGCATCAACGTACGAAGCATATAGAGATTGATATTCATTTTGTATGGGATTTGGTTGCTGCTGGTCAAGTTAGAGTGCTTCATGTACCGTCAAGTTATCAGTATGAAGATATTTTTACCAAAGGGTTACCTTATGCTTTGTTTCATGAATTTAGGTCCAGTTTGAGTGTCTGGTGTCCTCCCGCTCCAACTGCGGGGGAGTGTTAGTCGTATATATTTATGGTTAAGAGTTTGAGTCCATGTAATATTCGTGTAGGCTAAGGCCCGAATCTAAAACATTCTTGTATTGGTATTTATATACATCGTTTCATGATTAATGATATACAACGATTCACACAATCCTACAAAAACATGAGACGGTATGGTCAGTCAAAAATTTGTAGTCAGACTTATTCTCGTCAAACTCATAATATAAAGAAGATTTGACAGATCATCATAACCACAATAGATCTCTAATGAACTACCACTAACTCTAGTTCAGTTTAAGAGACAGTTCAGGTATACAAAGAGACCATTTCATGAAATTCGAGACGTAGGATTGGTTTAAAATCATCACAGACCATTTATCATTCCCATCTGACTTCACTAACCAACAACCAAAAGTGACCCAGTTTTAACTTATCCATGTTGGATACCAAGCCTAATTCAAGTTGAATTTTTCCCACAACAGTTGATAGTTAAGTATGGAGTTTTGCTGTCATAGCCTTTCTTTCGGGTCTAAAGGGGGTGTTTGGGACAGCTTAATTCAAATAATGTTTTCGTCTGATTTTTTACGTTTTTGTCTCTTTTTTACGTTTTCGTTAGATTTTTTACGTTTTCATCCATTTTTTTTTAACATTTTCGGCATATTTTTTACGTTTTCATCCATTTGTTTACGTTTTCGTATGATTTTTTACGTTTTCATCTGTTTTTTTACGTTTTCGTCCACTTTTTACGTTTTCGTATGTGTTTTTACGTTTTCGTCTATGTTTTTACGTTTTCATCTGTTATTACGTTTTCGTCAGTCTTTTTACGTTTTCGTCTGTTTCTTTACGTTTTCGTCTATTTTTTAACGTTTACATCATATTTTTTACGTTTTTGTCCGTCTTTTAATGTTTTTGTCCGTTTTTTTTACCAAAAGTCTATTAAAAACATAAAAAGAGATGAAAACATAAAAAATCAGACGAAAACGTAAAAAAAAGACGAAAACGTAAAAAATCCGACAAAAACATAAAAAACAGACGAAAACGTAAAAAATCAAACAAAAACGTAAAAAAAGAATCAGACGAAAACGTAAAAAAACGGACGAAAACGTAAAAAAAACTGCGGAAAACGTGAAAAAACTGACGAAAACGTAAAAAAAATCTGATAAAAACGTAAAAAATCTGACGAAAACGTAAAAAATAGAAGAAAACGTAAAAAGTCGGGCGAAAACGTAAAAAAACTGACGAAAACGTAAAAAATCTGGTGAAAACGTAAAAAAAACTGACGAAAACGTAAAAAAATGGACAAAAACCTAAAAAATCGACCAAAAATGCAAAAAATCGAACGAAAACGGATTGGGGTATTTTGAAAGGAAAATAGGTGAAAAAAAAGGTGTTGTAGTTTCTTGTATTAAAGTTGGAAATAAGAATTTTGTGTTTTGTAGAGAATTTTATTAGAAAAACACTAATTTGAACGCGATTCCTGTTTTATTTGTTTTACACAAAACATTTTGTGAAAAACAATGGTGTTTCCCTCAACTAAACACACCGAGTTTTAATCATGTTTTTTCCACTTTTTGGTAAAAGAAAATTGTTTTCCAAATTTACCGACTCTATTGAAACGTTAACTAAGGGGGTGCTTGGTAGGTGGGTTAAAGGGGGTGGGGAATGGGTAAGATATTTAAAAGGGCCCAAATCACTCAATATACTGTGCTTGGTTAAAGAGTGCAAATGTATTGATTACTCCGTAGTGGGTAATTAACCATTATAGAGTAAATGGAGAGGTAAGGTATTGATTACCCACCTCACTCATTCCTTTGCATTGTTTTTCCCTTTACCCACTTTGAACCAAGCGGACCCTAATTGTCTAAAAACTGAGAAGGTTTCTTTTGGAAAATTGACTTTTACATTGATAACCTCACACTTGAAGAATATTTGGCTCTTACATGAGAAGAGCAAGGGCCTGGTTTGGTTAGGCCAGCTATTGGGGATGACGTTCAGTTCGAAATCAAGAACCAATTCATAAGGGAACTACGGAAAGAAACATTTTCAGGAAACGAGACGGAAAATGCTCACGAGCACATTGACAATGTTCTTTACATTGTCAGTTTGTTCAACATTCAGGGAGTATCTCATGATGCGATAATGCTCAGAGTCCCGATGACATTGACCGGAGCAGCTAAGAGATGGATCGATAGGTTACCAGCAGGGACGGTGACCACTTGGGCTCTCTTGAAGAAACATTTCATCCCAAGGTATTGCCCTCCTTCAAGTACGGCAAAACAGCTTGAAGACATTTACAACTTCTAGCAAGACGGGGATGAAACATTGTGTCACAACTCACCATTTCAGGTCATTTCCCAAACTTTAGAAAAACACTATTCATAAATCACTATTCATCAAAACACTATTCATCGTTTTCGAGGTCAATTTGATATTCTGAGAAACATTTGAGAATTTTACTATTCACTGAACACTATTCATTGCCGGAAAAGTTTTCACTATTCACTTGCATTACTCATTTCATCGTAAATTTAGTTTACGGGTATTAAAATTCGCGTAACCGTATTGGTTTAGGTGCGAATTCATTTCATTATCAGTAAGGACATTGCATACGGACTAGAGACAGTCTGCATATCATCATAACAGCATTTTCATGTTATACCACTCTTAGGATTTTCAAATTTATATATTTGATATATTTAACGTTTTACGTATAATTATTTATAAATAAACGTTAACACCCGGTTTATAAACACGACGAATATATCTAAATATTCCCACAATGGTCCCGACATATTTTTATATCCATTTTATCTTCATAAAAGTTATAAAATTCATTTACCCAATATTTTGGAAATTTATTTTATTTATAACGTAAGTTATTAAATATTACGACGGTTTTCGTGAAAACTAAACAATAATCACCCGAACACTCAGTACTTGTATCCAACATATTTTTAACATTTTTACAACTTTATTTTTCCCGAATAACTTCGTTAATATTTATTTCTAGCAAATCCGGTACCCGATTATAACTAATACTTACACTAAACTACAACTAATATTACATTACATTTCCTAAGTTACCAAAAACCGATTTTTCTTCTCTTTTGCACATTGATAACCGGCCATGAGCACACCCCTAGACCACATGACTTTTATTTTTTTAACCTTATGTATTTATGTACAATTATAATACATTAAAACCTATACTAAATATCTAAGAACCTCAAAAACATAAACATACATATTTCCTAGAATCATAAGTTCATCTTTTTCTCTCTTTTCTTCCCCAAAACCCACGACCCAACCTAAGATCCAAGATCAAGCCATTGTTTTCCAAAGTTTAAAGCTACAAAGTTGTTCCTTTTGTCATTCTAATCAAGATTCTTGCAACATAAACACAAGTAACACAAGATTTCTCATCATCTAATCACCTATTATTTCAAAGTGAGTTATCAAATTTATTTTCATGATTTCATCTAATTAATACTTGTATCTTATGGTTTTCATGCTTAATTTCATGTACAAGTTAGCTATACCACATTATTTTTGTTAACTTTTTGAACATACAAACCCTAGATTTTGATTTAGGTGTTCCTTTGTTAAATTAACATGATTAGTAGTGATTAGGGACCCATGGCACCCTAAGAAGATGTATGGTAGGATTAGTATAGCTTTGTGGTGTTCGCAAGAGATTTGGTTGAAGTAGAAACTAGTTTTGAACATGAAAAATGGATTTGTAACAAGTATATATACATTCTGTCCCATTTTTGTAAATCCAGGAAAATCAGTAAACATAAAGTAAACTTTGGCAAATTTTTTAGAAAATACTTTCAAAAACGAATCCGTAGGCGAAAGAACGGATTAAAAAGAGTTTATAACGAAGAAGTTATGATTTTTGCAAGTTTATTGACGAAAAGTATATTTTCTGAAAATACATGCTGTTGGACGTTTTTCGTCGGACAAAACGAGACTTTAGACGTAACCCGGAGGAGCCAAGCTTTCCAAAATATATTACTACATACTAAGACGTAACCGTGGATATAAAGAACAAGTAAAACGGACTTATAACGACAAAGATATTCACGTTTCAATATCGGCAAAACTCATATTATTTTGACAGCTTTTGAAAATAATAATACTAAAACTACGTAGTAACTCTAGATTTCTAGAAATAATACCAAGTACCCAAATTCATAACTAATGAAGTATTAGTGATTACAAGTATATTTTTATCACTACAAGGCGTTATATCAAGGATTTCAACACTAACATTGATACATACGATATATATGTACATTGCTTAAGTTGCCTTACCAACCTGTTAAAGTCCTCTATTTATTATCATGGACCGTTAATTTGCCTATTAAGCGAGAGTGAGTCTATAGATCTATCGAGGGTGACGCCTCCATCCGTGGTAGATATTACCAACAGTAAGCGGATGCATTTCATGTCTGACATTTTGGGAGTGTTCTGGTAAAACATTCAGGAGGGGCATATAATTTCATCAGTCATAGCTTCGGGGTCATGAGCTTAAGGTCTATTGTACTATTTTACTTGATTTTTATCTTGCACTTATACTTGTGGTGGCCGTACATCATTACAATTTATAAACCTATGGAATTTACCAACATTCGTGTTGACGTTTTAGCAATGTATTTCAGGTTATTAAGGTAGCTCATGTGACATGCATTTGGACCTTTATGGAGTCGCGGATTCGACGCGTCTCACCATTATTTCATGCACTTATGTAAATGTTTGATCTAGTAGGACTTGTTTTCATAAACACGCAACACCTTTTGGGGACCTCATTTTGTAAACTCTGAATTATTTCAATGATCAAACGAAGTATTTTCCAAACGACACTTTAGGTCGTTCAATGTAACCGTAACTGTGATGCTATGACAGACACCCCCAGGTATTCCATTCCACTGCAAGTCAGGTAAATTGGGGGTGTGACACATTGTACCAGGCTTGGGATAGGTACAATGATCTTTTGTACAAATGCCATACACATGATCTCAACAAGCAACAAATGGTCAACATTTTCTACAAAGGGATCAACATCTCAACCCGCCAAATGCTAGACTCTCAGGGACCAATCCTTGGAATGACTCCTGCTAAAGCCTTAAAGGCTATTGAAGATATGGCGGACCACTCTCAAAAGTGGCACGAAGGTGAAAGTAGTAGGAGCATTGCTGGAAACTCGGATAGAATTACCCTAATCACCAACAAACTTGAAAGCTTAAGGTGTGACATGAAGAAGCTTAAAGAAAATGTCCACGCTATTCAAGTTGGTTGCGAGGTTTGTGAAGGACCCCATTTGTCTAAAGATTGCCCTTTGAACGAGGGCGATGGAAAAGCAGAAAAAGTTAAATATGGGGAAGGTAGACCATTCCAAGGTGACGGGTATCGTACAGGGCCATTTGGATATAATCAGAAACCTTATGGGGAAAGAAGATCAAGCCTTGAGGATAGTATAAACAAGTACCTTGAAGATTCTAGAAAGAAACAAAGAGAGCAAGATATATGGTTGAAGAACTTTCAAAAAGCCACTAACAAGAGCCTTGCTAACCATGATGAATCGCTCAAGAATCTTGAAGCAATGATTGAAAGTTTGGCCGATAATATCTATAAGAATAATGTTATTGAAGAAAATAAGAAAACTATTGTAGCGTGTATGGCAGTTTTCACAGAAGACGATGGAGAGAACATCCTTTCGCAAGAAAGCGACGAACCTAATGAGAAGATGCCTTGCCAATTACCAAAGAAGGAGGACAGCTCAGAAAGCTTTGTGGTACCCTGCAAAATTGGTAACTCAGACTCATTTGCATTAGCCGATTTGGGATCTAGTATCAACATTATGCCATTTTGTTTATTCCTATCTCTTAAACTAACAATTCTCAGGAAAACTAGTTTGATGGTCGAAATGGCTGACACTACTAAAACGAGTCCTATCGGGATTGTAGATAATGTCATCCTTAAGTTCAACAAATTTTTATTCTCTGCGGACTTTGTAGTTATTGATATGGCTAATGTTCCAAAGGAGGACCTAATTTTAGGAAGACCGTTTCTCGCTACTGCACACACCAAAATAGATGTGTTTAAGAAAGAAATATCGTTTGGAGTATACGATGAGAGGATTGTGTTTAACATGAGTACGCTTTCCTTGATTTTGCATAAGGAAGAAGCAAGTTCTTGCAAAGCTGATCAGATAGGAGAAGAAATCTCACCAATACTTCAAATCTCCGATGATGTGTTCTCTTATACAACCCCATTGTGCTCTAAGTATGAGCAAGAGGTCAACTCATATCCGGATGACGAATCTTTTTGGGATGACACTGATGAATAGGATGAGAGATTAGAAATGGGGGATGAGGAAGGAGGACCGGTGACTGTTGCAGCAAAACTTCACTGTTGTGAACCATCAACAACCATGGTCAACGGTCAAAAATAACTCTTCCTACATGTGACCCCCTTGTCAAATATTGCAATGGAGGGGGAATGTTTCGAATTAGGAGATTGAAGAAGGAAGCTAAGGTTTGGTGGTGTTTTGAAGATGAGCGGATAATTAATAAAACATGGTTTCAAGTCCATTTCATGAACGCAAAGTTGAGCGAAACGGTGGAATGGACGATTCACTATTGTACACCCGCCATTATGACATATAAAGGAACAACCCAAGCTTGGCTTACATGCGATCCTTGCAAAAAAGAATGTGATGGAGGAAGGATGCCCGAAATAAATCTAGCCAAACGTAACGAATGGGCATGTTTTAATACGCACAAGAGAAATCAAGTAGGCTACCATGGTATCTCATTTGAAAATTGAATTAAGGTGAAGTTCGGGGAAAGACAACTAAATAAGCAAATGGAGATGCAATATCATGACGAATGGGTCAAGGCTAACTTCTTAGTTGAAGATCGGTATGGTATGACACCATATATCGCTCCTAATGTTTGGGACCACTCACCGACTTCGTGGAACATGAACAAGGGCAAGAGTGCCCTAGGACCTATGTTAGGTCACCATTTATGTAAACACAAGTATGATATTGAAAGAAATAAGATGAGAATGAGAGATGGTTGATTATAAGAAATATGAAAAGTGAAAGAACAAGAGTTTCCTTAAGATAATCAAATAACCAACAAAAAAATGAAATGTTTACATTAGCATGGTATTTATAAGGGAGGAGTAGGGCAACACTCCCTTCCTCCCTCATCTTACTAATTCGTGGGCTTTCAAGCCCATAGGGCTTTCATACTAAAGCCTTGAAACATAAACAATGTAAAATAAATAACTAAGCAACCTATTACAAAAGGTAATGACCGAGACTTGACTAAAATACAAAAGTATGATCCCAACAATCTCCCCCTAAGGGTCGGTCATCACG
Source organism: Artemisia argyi (assembly GCA_030686995.1). Taxonomy (NCBI): domain Eukaryota; kingdom Viridiplantae; phylum Streptophyta; class Magnoliopsida; order Asterales; family Asteraceae; genus Artemisia; species Artemisia argyi. Next base: position 198,548,532 of record CM060678.1, read on the forward strand.
GTTGCTTGACGTCTTCATCTTTGTCGTTGACTTGTGACATGTAAAGCTTTAGACGTCTTCAAAATGGTTGAATGATCATGGATGTACTTTGCTCTATGTCTTTGTTCTTTGGTGATGATGTAGTGATTATGTTATGAAGTAGTCTGCCATTCGTCACTCCTGCGTCTGTGGTGGTTGTCCGCCATTCCAACATACTCATACATCTTCGGACTTATTCTTTCACGTGCATGAAGTTCCTTTTACATATTCTGAGATCTTTAAGTCTTTATACTTTGTAGATTCTTCTTTATTGACGTAGAATCTTTCTTTGAACTTTGTGGTGCTAAGATCTTTGGGGGAGCTATCATATGCTTCAAGATGTATGTATGAGCATGTTGGAATCTACCATCATGGAAGTGAGGTACCTGCAAGTAAACAGTTAGCAATAAATACCCGGTACTTACAGATAAGGAATTAGAGTTCATCGACAGCATATTGTGAAGACTCCCTCTAATCCTTATCCAGGCCGTTCCCATATCAGATACTCCCGAAGGAGCTTACGAGACCTACTAAGTAGCTCAATGACTGGGTGAGTCGCTGGGGATCACTCCACGACTGTAGACCGCTATGGAACCACCGCAAACACTAAGCGTAACCCTTGTGGGGTTACCGAAGTGACCTGCTGTCAGGGCTGTTTGATGTTGACCCTGGCAGGATTTCCATTCAATCATTGAGAAATACATAAGTAATCCTCTCATAAACGTTCTCGGCAGATTGCTAAGATCTGCGAAGGACTCGATAATTTACAGCTGGTGTCCATTGATGTAGAACACCAGTTGTAGAAATACTAAGTGTTCCTAAGAGATCTTTGATGTATCTCAAGGCTCTAGACTCTATAAGTGCACACCTAGGTTTCCTATGCGAAGACTAGGGAGGGGTCTCCTGCTTCAATATCAACCGTCTCTAAGAGATAGGTCGATAGATTACACTGGTTCCCCGTGAGAATGAAACAAGCTCTTTTAAGAGAACTTGAGTGGTTAAGAAGGTTTAGTGCATTGCGTCACTGGGTCCATGACGACTTAATCTTCAATACCGGTGTTGTCTTTTGCAAGAACCAGTAGCATATGTATTGAACCCGGTGTCTGCCCTAAGGTTGAACATATGGAGGGCTATTTCTTTTCACCCTTTTCTTTACTTTTCTTTTTAATTCTTCAACTCCTTCTTTCCCTTTCATTCTTTTCTCCTTTTTTCGTATCATACCTAAGGACTTTCTAATTCTAACTATGGGAGATGTCCTTGGGTAGATCCCTCCGGCTCTGGCGGATCATAGGACGGTTTTATCCTATCTTAATCACCTTATAACTCCGTCAGTAGCCAAGAAACCTTTGATTGAAAATCTCTCAAAGTGTTTGTGATAATCAAATATTTTGGTTAACACTTTGAGAGTTTTGTGTACACTTTTGAAGGGCTCCCCCTGCACATGTGCTCATAAGTATTTAATAAATTTGCACATGCGGGAGGAGCAAGCATTTTGAATTGATCCACTTTCCGTGAATAAGACCGATTCGAGACACGCTTACATCACTAGTTAGACTAGCTTGAAGTTATTACCCGGCCTGGTCAAGTTCATAGAAAGTTTCTCGAAATGGTACATTTCTACTAAGACAAATCCTTTTCGAGACACGCTTACGTGGCTAGTTAAAGAGTTCCATTGTCAGCTTTTAGGTGACAACTAGCTCTAGTAACTAACTTGATGTTATTACCCGTCGAGGAAAAGTCTTTTTGAATTTTACTAACTTTTTTGTTTCGTCAATTCCTGGGTGAATCTGAGTCTAGCTCGCATGAGATTTGACTTTTAAGTAACATTTAACTTTCATATTTTAATCACTTTCACTTTTCTCCCCCTCAAAAATAGCATATGAGATGTTGTTTTTGATAAACTTTTGATTAAAATATGCTTTTTGAGTCTTATGGGGAGATTTCAACAAGAACTTTTGATTTTGAACAAAGTATTTTGTTTTGACAAGTGCTCCCCCTCAACAAGTGATTAGGTCTTATTGAGGTGAAATACTTGTCCTTTTGAGCAGAATTATGAAAATCATAAATGTTTGATTAATTCTACTCAAAAGTAAGAAGCCTTCGCTCCTTATATTAGGATTGAGGCACTGATGCGTACCTCAGGGTTCTTTACAAGTTTGGGTTGTGCACTGTAATGCGTGCACAAGCCATAATGAAGTATAATATTGACAAATCAAATCAAGTTCTTACAAATTTCTACCATTCAGGTCTCTGAAATGTCAACACCGGAAATTTTGATCTGCCTCCAACATAGCTTTCCAATCTCCGAAACTGATCCCTGCGCTTCAACCGGTTCTCAATCCTTGTAATGAATCTGCGAGCTTCCCTGGCCTCATCGGTGTTCCATCTTTTGGATTTCCCCAGTGCAATGTCATTGATTCTGCTTTTGATTCCATCTCTGACGAACTTCAAGGTTTCATCACAGAACTTATGTATTTCTTTGTAGCCCATGAAGCAGTTTCGACCGTTGACACTGCGGTAAGTGAACCCAAATGCCGGATGCCTGATCAAGGTGTATTGAGGTAGATGTTGAAGGTCGGGGATGTCGAACATGTTAGGTTTGGTGAGATTCAGCTTCTTCTGATAACTTTCCACTCCCAGTTGAAGATCTTCTACTCTTTCTCTGATAACTATCTGCCTGATGAAGATTAGGAGAGCTTGGATAAAGGCAAGCTGCATCTCTTTGGGCAAGTTGCAAAGCTTTCCTTGAACTTTGAGCAGGTACATATCTTCAATGTCATTGAGGAGTAGTCGTGGAAAGTCTGACTCGGAAATATCATACTCCTTTTCATCAAGTCTTTTGAGTGTGATTTTGCTGAGGAAGGGGTACCCAAAGTGAGTGACAGTCGAAATGAACTGAATTGAGACTATCTTCAAATCACTTGTCACATCACCCATTGTCTGATTGAGTCTGCTGCTGCGATAATACTGTGCCCGGTTTTCTGGCCAATGATGTATACCGTAGAGTGCGTTCCGGTCATAGTCAATAATTTTATCGATGAATAAGGCTGAGGCTTCTTCTTCGATGGCATTGTTGAGGTATCGAGCTGCAGGGAGAAAGGCAAGTGATGTGATGTACTTCTTCTCAATCTTGCTGCCGAGTGTCAGAAATTCCAAGTCGGTGTTGAAGAAGAACTTGTAAGGGATCTTTGGTTCCTTAGGCTTCCCAATCATCGGTAATGGTTTCGACCAGTCGGTAATGTATGGTGCGGCTTTCCTTGTGACCGGATCGATGTAAGATTCAGGATTGATCCAGTCAATATTGCTTGACATAGCTCGAGCAATATTTTTTAGATGGTACTCAAGTTCGATGGAGTTAGCAGACCGATCTTTCAGAAGATTGAACGCATCATTCTTGATTCTTCGTAGCTCTTTCTTGTTCATCTTTTTCATCCGAAACTTATGCTGAATCAATTGAGCATATTCCACTGTTCGACCATCTTGAGGTTCTTGATTGTCTGCAAGTGGCGGTTGTGAACTAATCATCTTTTCAAACCAGGAGTATTCGGCAGTATCGTCTTGGTCTAGCCATTTGAGGATGGTTTTCGGTTTCTTAGGTTCAGTGCCTTTTGATGAGGTGTCCAGTTTGTGCTGATGATGTTTTCGCTTCCTTTCTTTCTTCTTCTTAGATGACGGTTCTGGTACTTCATTGGGCTGAGGAATCTCGTCACCACCTGTGTATTCGAAGTGATCATGTGCTTTGGGAGCCGAACCAGATGCCTTGGGTTGTTGTGAAGATGTTGTTGTTGTTGAAGGGTTGACCGGTGCTTGTGGTTGAGATGAGGGTCCTTCGGCTTGCTTTTGTTTCTTTGCCTGAGAGTTAGGATCCTGATCTTCATCATCTCTTAGACGTTTCAGTTTGTCCGCCTCTGTGCTGCAAGTCTCTTTAGTCATTTTGGCTTTCAAAGCTTCCAGGACTTTAGCTTCTTCAGGTGATAATGTGAACTTGCTTGCCAGTTTGTCCAAGAGCTGGGCTTCTAATTCGTCCATAGATAACCCCGGTAGTGGAACAGTTGATTTATCAGCTCGAAGAGTAAACGTGGTAGATCGGATCACTTTCTTGACTGCTTGCTCTGCGAACTTGGTGAGTTCATCTCTCATAGGTGCCAGCAGCTCTTTCAACTCAGCAACTAAGTGTTGTGCCATGTACTGGTGTGCTTGAGCAGCCAATGTGGCTTCTAAGTTCTCTTGCACATCCTTTGCTAAGAAGGTGTCAACCTTATCTTGAAGTTCCTGGACATTAGTGTTGAGCTTTGTCAATTCTGCAACTTGACTTGCAAGTGATTCAACTCGATCTTCCAACTTGCTTTTCTTCTTCTCATGCACTCTTCTAAAAGCTTTCTTGATCAACTTGGATGCAGCAGAGGCTTTGGTACTAGTGGGTTTCTTGATTGATTCGTCATGGGTTAATTCTGATGCTGGAGGTGATGACTGTGAAGATTCAATGTTGGTGGTAATGTCTTTGTCATCTCCTCTTTGTGGTTCGGGTTGATCAACTTTTGTAGCTTTGGCTGCTTCCTCTTTCAATCTCTGTTCTTCAGCCAGTCTGTCAGCTTCGGCTTTAAGTTTTTGTTCTGCGGCTAGCTTGGCTTCTTCTTCTTTCTTTAACTTATCTTCTGCCAGCTTAGCTGCCTCTTCAGCCTTCCTGCTTTCCTCCATACGGGTGGTTTCTTCCAACTTAGCTTGTGCTAGCTCCTCAAGCCTAGCCTCTTCAGCTTCTAGCCTTTTCTTTAATTCTTCTTCTTGAGCCCTTTCTCTGAGCTCCATTTCTTCCATAGACATCAACCGTGGAGCATCAGTATCCATGGGATCTTCCTCTTCCTCTTCTCCCGTTGCTGAAGCATTAGTCATTTCTATATCTGTGGGAGATACCGAAGGATTGTCGTAGGCGACCAAGTCAGTATTGATTCCTGTAGCAGAATCAGGAATGGTGCTAGATCCGCCAGCTTCGGTAGTATGAGAGGACACTGGAGGTGGAGGTAGATCAGCATTGAATGCATCTATCTTGCTGTGGAGGATACCCAGATTGAGAGCTCTTTCATTTTCTTCTTCAACTGAAAGGCCTATGTTTGAGTAAGTAGACTCTTGTTCGGCAGTCATAGGTTCCTTCATCTTCTCTCTCCTGATCCTTTCGTCTTCCAAGATTGACTCTGCTTTAGTGAACGGTCGTTGATTGAGATCTGCTGGGTATTCAGCATTATCAGCAAAATCATCAATCCCAATCTTCGAAAGTCAAGTCTTTATCATCAATGTCTTCAAGATTCACATCCTTGTCAATGTTAGCATAAGCTTCCCTATATACTGGACCTTCGTCGGATTCGGTTTCTGAGTCAGACGGTTTTGGAGAAGGTGGTAATGGAGGTTCAGGAGTGGACTCTGGTTTCTTGACAGGAAGTCTTCTCTTGAGAGTACCCTTCTTCTTTTGTTTAGACTTGGTAGAACTGCCGGAGCTCCCAGTCTTGCTACCTGTCTTCCCCCTAAAAGGTTGAACTTCGTCCAAGAAACCAACTTTGTCTTCCTTAAGTGCTTATTCGTAGTACTTGTAATTCTGGCAAAGCTTCACTTTGTCATTCAAGAGACAATCGGGAAATTTCTTTCCTTGCTTGCGTGTGTTGGTGTCGAGTCTCTTGATGATTCTGAGAGTATCTTCATTTCTGAAAGTGTGCTTATCTTTGTCATCAAGTCTCTGTGGAATATCGTCATACTCACGAAGGAAGCTTTCGATGAGTAGTTTGGTGAAACGAACGAATGGAATGTTGGTTGTCTTGTGTTGAATGTGCCACACAAGGTCTTCCCAGATAATGCTGGCAAAATCAACTTTCTTGACGTTTGCCACGGCCCAGAAAAGTTTGAGGTGTTGGAGCTTGGGGTGTTCATGGCCAGTGTCTCTGCCAGATAAGGACTTGGCAATCAGAATATATAGGGATCTCCATGGTTGTGGAAGATATCTGATGTTGACCCTAGAATGTCTTGTCACAACTTCTTCTGATTCGTCATAGCCAATATCCCGTAACCACTCTATCAGCTCTTCCTCGGTAGGTACTTGATCATATTCTTGATCTGGGCCAAGTTCGGGTAACCCAAGAACATTCCTAAGTAAATCAATGTCCACAGTTACTTGTCTGTTGTGAAGCATGCAAGTGAAAGAAGCTTCCCCAAGGTCAAGCTGAAGTGTATGCCAAAACTGGTGTATGTAGAAGCAGGAGACTGAAGCTGACTTAGTGAACAAGAGCTTGTTGGGGTGATATAAGAGAGCATCCACTGCAACAATACATGAGGATTCGTTGCATGTGATTTTGTTGAAGTTGATACGTAAGTTGTTCTTTCCTATCTTCCTGGTGTAATCATCGGGAAAGGTTTCTTCCCATGAGAGTTTCGGTTCAGGTTCTGGTCCATAAGGAATGTCATTGTGTTCTGCCATCTGAATTGATCATAAACAATCACAAACATAGCAATGATTTACTTTGTTAGCTCAGACATTCAATTACATGATTGTGCACACATTATTGATTGATCAGTGGGTGTTTGTGTGTGAAAAACTTTGTTGTATGACAAACTTGTGTTTTAATCACATGGTAGAAACTTATAACAATTAAGTTACAACAAGAGTTTATCATTACAAGAGATTACACATTGGAAATTTTACAACACTTAGAAAAATTTCATGAATTGGACAATGTTACGCGTAAGTAGAAAAATCTACGCATAACTTATATTACGCGTAAGAGATGATCTTAAGCGTAGGTGCAAAGTCTACGCATAACATTATATTTTACGCGTAAGTTCAACTTCTGCGTAGGCTTAGTTTTACGCGTAGGATTATATCTTATGCGTAAGATTAGAGCTTAGGCAAAGGATTGAACCTTAAGCGTAAGATATAACTTGAGCGTAGGTTTTGACATACGCGTAAGATCATGTCTTAAGCGTAAGATCAAGACTTATGCGTAAGTTAATCTTTATGCGCAAACATTGTCTTATCCAAGACAATGTTTGTCCACGTGTTGAATCTTACGCGTAAGATTCAAACTTACGCGTAGGATGAACAACTTGTGTGTAAAAACGTCTTTTTCCAGAAAATCACCTTTAGTAATTTGAGTTGTTTGATTCCTGAAAGTGTACAAACATAACCACTGATCAATAATCATACCAACACACTTAAACTCACAACATTATGCGTAAATGAGACAAACATTTGAGTTACGCGTAGACATGCATGAACACATAATCACAAACTGAATCAATCATGTTTTTGGGTTGAAATGAACTTAGGGCAAGTGTTCCTTACATCCTAAGGAACATGTGGTACAAATTATAACAACTTTCATCCACAAATTCAAAAAATTAAAACTGCTAGTGCATTCGAACCCTAAATCTTTGATTCATGATCAAGAGATGTAATTGAAGCAATTAAACCGCATGTATGAGTTCCTAGGCATGTAACAACACAATCCCCATCACCAATTTCAGTTATAACACACAGAATCAACAATCCCCAAAGAACTCGTATGAACCCTAAAATCAAATCAATCGATATAGTGTTTCTGGGTACGATTGGAGTTTAGAAACATGTTTATAATCATCCTAAGACCATTTCCCATCAACCAATTCAACCCAAGCACAACAATTTTCTGGGTTTGATTTCTACGCAAAACTCAAGAACAGTTTTAACGATTAAGAAAAGATTAGCCGTTGGATTGATATGAAATTTAAAACCCTTGTTTATAAACATGATCAAAAACTTTTGACACTTACAGATTTGAAGATAGATAATCGGATTGATTGAATGATTGTGAGTCATTGATTGAGTAGGTGAAAGTGATAACTGTTTTTGCAGGTGGTAGTAAATGTGAGGTCAAACGTATTTTGACCGAGGTTAAATCAAGTTTGAAAGATTGACAAGTATGGTCCCTTAACCTTATTAACCATTTACTCTTAATGCCCAAACTAATACTCACATATAACTTACGTTAATTACACCAAGCTATGACAAGAACAACTTGTGGAATTTTACTCCCCCTCGACCTTAGACCGTAGTCTTAAAGTTTATTGTAATGGTCAAGGTGAGTATCCCGAAACACTCTTGAAGCATCATTTTTTGATAAAAACGTAATATTTTTGGTAAAATGCAAGTATAAAGTAAATAATTTTGAGAATTTTGAAAAATTACTTTTCCTCCCCCTCAACACTTGTTTTTAATAATTAAGGACATTTTACAAAAAATAGTTTTGAAAAAAGTGGAATATACTTGCATTTTTATTTATTTATTTTTTTAATAAAAGACCAAAAATCTTTCTGTGTTTTTAATGGTTTTATATTTTTGTATTTTGTTTTTGAAAAAAATATTTACAAAGATAGTTTTGATGTTTGATGATCAATAGTGTTTTAAAAACTTTTCCAGATCATCTGGAGTCAAACATCGCATACCAATTTGGTGAACTAGACTAGCAAACCTTGATGGTGCTAAGGATTTGGTAAGTAAGTCCGCCAATTGGTACTCAGTCCCAACAAAATAAAGTTCAACGGTACCCTTTTCAACATGCTCTTTGATGAAGTGATATCGGAGATCGATGTGTTTGGATTTGCAGTGATGGACTGTGTTGCAGGAGATAGCAATTGCACTCTTGGAATCACAGTAGATTGGAATCTTGTTGAATAGGTAGCCATAATCCTTAAGTTGTGATCTCATCCAGATGACTTGAGCACAACAAGCAGACATGGCTACATATTCCGATTCTGTAGACGACAGTGATGTGCAGTCCTGCTTCTTTGATTGCCATGACACAAGTTTATCTCCGAGAAACTGTAATCCACCAGATGTACTTTTGCGTGTGTCTAAACATCCTGCATGGTCAGCATCTGAAAAAGCAATTAGTTCAAAACCAGAATCCTTCGGATACCAGATTCCCAAGTTAATGGTTCCCTTTATGTATCGAAGGATTCTTTTGACCTCACTGAGGTGTTTTTCAGTTGGTTTGGACTGATAGCGAGAGCACATGTAGACAGCAAATACTATATCAGGTCTACTAGCTGTGAGATACATGAGGGACCCAATCATACTTCGGTATTTGGTAGGGTCAACAGGAGTCCCATGTAAGTCAGCATCTAGTTTTGTCATATAGCCCATTGGTGTATTATAAGTATCACAAGTCATCATTCCATGTTTCTTTAAAATTTCAAGAGCATATTTGGACTGATTTATAAAAATTCCACGGGGTGATTGATGAACTTGTAGTCCTAGAAAGAACGAAAGTTCACCCATCATGGACATTTCAAAATTATCTTTCATTAATTTTGCAAAATCATTAGAGTAACTTCTTTTTGTTGAGGCAAAAATAATGTCATCGACATATATTTGAACAACAAGTAAGTCCTCCCCGTAGGTTTTTGTAAATAGTGTTGGATCCACCGATCCTTTAGAAAATTTATTGGCTAGCAAGAAAGTGGACAGTTTGTCATACCACGCCCGTGGGGCTTGCTTAAGTCCGTAGAGTGCCTTTTTGAGTCGGTAAACATGATTAGGACGCTCTAGATCAACGAAGCCGTCTGGTTGGCTAACATAAACTTCTTCACGGAGTTCTCCATTAAGAAATGCTGTTATCACATCCATTTGGTAAACCACCATGTTCCTGTGTACAGCATAGGCCAAAAAGATCCGAACAGCTTCATGTCTAGCCACTGGAGCAAAGGATTTAGCAAAATCAAGTCCTTCTAGTTGACAGTATCCTTTCGCTACCAGGCGTGATTTGTTACGTATGACAGTGCCTTCAGCATCTAGCTTATTCTTCCAAATCCATTTTAACCCGATGACAAAGACTCCGTCAGGTCTTTCAACTAATTCCCAGACTTCTAATCTTATGAATTGCTGAAATTCCTCTTGCATAGATTCAATCCAGTTGTCATAAGTCATTGCTTCTTTAATGTTCTTAGGTTCTTCGTGACAAACTGTGAGTGCATAGATACAAGTTTCTCCATCAGTGTGAAGTCGTTGTCTTGTCATTACAGGTGCATCTGGATGGCCAATAATATGAACTAGTGGATGGTCTCGAGTCCATTTGTGTGTTGAAGGGTGTAGTTGATAAGTATCTCGCATGTTAACAGGATCCAAATTGCGTGTTGACGACTCAGCTATATCAGGAAAGGTAGGAGCCGGTGCAAACGGGTTAAAGAACGCATCAGGATCATGCTCTGCGGGTTGTGGAACTGATTGTGGTGTGGGATCTTCAGCTGAATGGCGGGAGTTAGAAACAGTTTGTTCTGCTGTAGATGGTGATGCAATTGGAGGACCGTCTCTCTCAACACTTGTGGTAGTTTGTTGAGGTGAGTCTGGTACTGGAATGTTATCAGGTTGAGCAGCGGAATTAGGTGAGACCTCAGTAGGACGGTATTCAATTGTGTCATCAAACAGTGGAGCAAACAAGGTTTCCAATTCTTTGCGGCTGAGTGGCAATGGCTCAGCCGAAGATTCCGAAGAGTTAAGACGGTAATTCGGGTCCTAAGCTGTGTTGCTCAGAAGCCATTTGTGTGAGTTCATCAAAATTAGCGTGAATGGTTTCTTGAATTTCTCTTGTTCGACGATTCCATATCCGAAAACCTTTAGAATTTTCACAGTATCCAACGAACACTCCGATGTCAGCCTTTGCTTTAAGTTTACCTAAATCATCACGATCATTTTTCGGATAACAAAGTGCTCCAAATACATGAAAGTAATCGATATTCGGTTTTCTTTTGTGAACAATTTGATAAGGTGTTTTGCGATGGCGTTTTGTTATCATGCAACGGTTTTGGGTATAACATGCGGTTGACACAGCTTCTGCCCACAAGTAATCTGGTAATTGAGCATTAATCAACATAGTTCTAGCAGCTTCCACTAACGTCCTGTTGCGTCTTTCAACAACTCCATTCTGTTCTGGGCTTCTAGGAATAGATGTTTGATGTTCAATTCCCACTTTCTCAAAATATGACCGAAGTGTCTGATTCTTAAATTCAGTTCCATTGTCAGTTCTGACTATTCGTACCGTGTTACGTAACTGAACTTGAATTTTAGTGGGAAAGGTAATGATCATTGAAGGAGCCTGATCTTTACTTCGTAAAAAATAAACCCAAGTCCATCTTGAATAATCATCCACAATTACAAGAATGTAGCGTTTACCGTTGATACTTTGAACACGCATCGGTCCACACAAATCCATATGTAGCAGTTGTAAAACATGATTCGTAATGTGCTCAGGTTTTGAAGGAAAATGAGCCCGAGTACTTTTTCCTTGTTCACAGGCTGAACATAAGTGATTGATGAGTGCTCAAACACTCATCATTTTTACCGTATCTGGACTGCCAAAACATCCAAAAACACCCAAAAACGCATCAAAATACACAAATTATCCCAAAAGTGTGTTTTATATGTTTTAGATGCAAAATGTTTGAAAACAAATGAAAAACGAACAAAGTTTGCACAATTGGCAGTTTCAGTCCCTCAAGTTTCAAAATTTGGCAAAACTAGTCCCTGGAAGTTTAAAACGAAAGAAAAGTCAACCCAAGGCAAATAAAAGTCAAAAATTATCAAAATAAGTCCTTGGGTGATAAAGTTTGAGAAAATTACACTTTTACCCTTTAAAATCCAAAATTGACAAGAATGGTCCCTGGAATTTTGGAAATTGACAGATTCAATCCCTGGTGGGATAATTTTGAAAGAAAATCACTTTTGGTCCTTGGAAAATCATAAATTGTCAAAAATGATCTTTTGGTGTGAGTTTGAGGAAATTACAACATGGGTCCCTCAAGTTTGGAAATATGGCAAAACAAGTCCCCCGGGTTTTCAAAAATGGAAATTACCTTTTATAACCCCTATACTATTCAGACTTGTCATTATTAGCCCTTGGGACAATTTTAGGAAAGTGGCATAACACACCCCTCAAGTTTCATTAATATCAAAATTGGTCCTTGTGATTTTAGAAAAACCAAAACCGGATCAATAATAAACTAAACCAAAACCAAACAATCCAACCCACTCCATGGTCTGATCCAGTTACTCACCCCCAGGCCCATCCCTTCATGTCTTAGCCCACTCCACATCAGCCCACCAAAATAAAAACTAACCCCCAGCTTTTTGACCCGCGTTGACCAGGCAAACACCCTCACCCTCTCCCCCATCTCCCCTGCAACTCCACTGACACACTCCACACTCCTCACCTCCACCTCAGCATCCCATACCCTTCTTCCCCCTCCAAACACTACCCTCCAAACAATCTTAATTAAGCTCAGCATCTCACCAAGCAACCCCCCTAGCTGCCAAAATAGCTTTCCCGCCAAAACTTCATTTAAACGGCTAGGATGATTCCCACCCAATCCAATGGGTGGGATTTGATCAAGAAGATGCAAGTAGTCAAGAAAGGTCAAAAATTGAGGAAGAGGAGAGAGGTGAAGCTGATTAGGTCAAATTCGTGGCATATATATGCTTTTGTAAAAAGCCAATATGGCTAAGTAGTTTTTATGTATGTATGTTTCAGTTTAATTCTCTCAGTGTAATGTTTTCTTTTAATTAATGAAGATTTAAAGTTCAAGTTATTCTTGTTTCTCAGTTTTTAGAAATTTTTCTAAGTTACTTAATTTGTTATTTCAAGTTAAAAAGTGATGTAAGTTCATCTTAAGATCAAAAAGGATTCACAATTGAAGTCAAAAGCTTTATGGAATCTTGAATCAGTTTAAAACTAAAATTTAGAATAATTCCTTAAAAATATAAAATAAAAAAAAAAAATATATATATCAAAAAGCAGAAGAAGAAAAGAGAAGAAGGAAAATGGACAGCTTGGTTTAGAGCTTCATGGGAAGCAATAGGGTGCCCTGGAAGTGTTGGCTACTTGTGACCTGAGCTTAAGGCTTTTTGTGAGTCCATTCTTCTATTAAACTTGCATAGTTACTGTATCATTGGTTTATCTGCTACTTTTTAATATTCATTCAATGTTTGTGTTTGCTTAATGATGCTCCTGATAGTTTATTAAATAGGTTTTAGTGTAGTTCTTTTAGTATTGTGAGGTTTCACATCAAAGAGTACTTAACTGTCCATTTAGCACAAAATTGCTTATTGCTAATTAGCTTAATTGAAACTGCTTTTGGTATTTGGATTATGCTTCTTATGTGTTTTCAAACTTGTTTCAAACTAATATGTTCTAGTTTACCTCAACAAGTCTTGATTTCTTTTGGAAACTGAAAACAGTCAAGTTATATGGGGTGTTTGGCATAAGCTTTTAGACTGTGTTGGAGTTGTTGGTGTAACCTTAGTTTTTTTTACTCATTGTTCTTAATGTCATCTTAGGTCAAATCCACCTCTATGTGGTCTGTTTTGAAGAGAATAGTCAAAGTTTCATTTGATCAACCCTCACAGTTAACTGTGAGGGATTTGTGATCCATAATCCACCATTTTAGCTCATAAGTTTTAGCATTAGCTTATTTTAGGTCTCTACTAGCTTATTATAACTTAATTAGTTAGTTAGAAGTGTTAGAAACTCAAAAAAGTCAAACTGAGTGGTTTAAGTGGAAAAGTCAAAATGCTGTGTAAGTGATTTTGCTCCAACTTTGGAGGGTTGTAACTTGTTGGTTTTAAGGTTTTAGGATCTAAAATTTGGTGTGCTTAATATCTGCCACTTTGTCAATTTTTGTAAATTTTATCAAAATTTTAGGATTTTGTTTGGTGGGTCCCACAGCCCCTTGAAGTAGGCTGCAGGGCATACCCCTGCCCTGCACATCAGATACCTCAGCTCACCACCACACTTTGGTGGTGGTTTGTGACCACTACAGTGGTCCTTGCCACTTGATTTTGGTTCCCATCAACCCCCTCCTACCAGGGAGTGTGTCTGAACCTTTTGTTTGACCCCTAGGCTAGTGGACCCCACCTGAAATTGATCCTTAACTCTGTCCCATAATCTGCTTCAGAAACCAATAAGCTAAATGCTTATTTGATCTTTTTGGCTTATTTAGGCCATTCCTTTGCTTATCAGTTGCTTATTATTGATTGTTAGACTCAGAGAAACGATAAGTTTTCAGTGTGGACCCCACACCTCACCATTTGAGCTAAAAACACTCCACAGTCAACAAAAGTCAACTGTGGGTGTAATAAGCATTTCAATTGCTTATTTCTTGGGTTAATACAAAAGTGTTTTTATTAAAGTTAGTTGTTTTTATCTTATTATCAGTTTAGAAAAAGAAAAAAATCCAAAAAACCACTTTTAAAAATAGTGATAGCTTCTATTTAATAGGATTTATCTATTTATTTTTCTTTTTAATTTATTTCTAAGTAATTTATCACTTTTATATTTTTAGAAATTATATTTTAGGTTAAAATAATTTTACAAATTTTTCCAGATTTTTATTTTGTCATCTAGTGGTATTTCTAATTAATTTTAGTTTAATTTAGTTTTAATTAATATTAATCAATTAAAAATCATAATTAGATTTTATATAGTATAACCTAGTTTTTATAATTTTTATAGCTTCTATTTTAGTTAAAACATTTTTATAAATTTTTCTAGAATTTTTACTGTTCATTTAATAGTTTTCATAATTTAAATAGTTTAATTAGATATTAATTAATAAATAGAATAATAATTAGTTAATTAACTTAAAAATACATAAAATTAACTTTTTATAATTTTTTAGGATTCCCATGATGGTTAATTAGATTTATAAAATTTTTCTTAATTTTCTAAGTCTTTTTAGTATTTTTAATAATTCTAATTAGTTTAATTAGTATTAAATAGATAATTAGTAATTAATTAATTATAAATAATTAAATAGTGTAAAAATAATTTTAATTTTTCTTAAAATTTTCTTTTATTATTAGGATTGTAAAAATTTCAATTTTACACTTTTAACCCTTCCCATCCTTCAGTTGTACTTTTTGTTTTGTGCGTCTGTTTACGTTTTTTTTTAAAACGTACGTTTTTAGTTTTTAGCTCAAATCTTCGTAATCTAAATTCCCGTAATCAATCACGTAGCTTTCCTAAGCTATTTTTGTTAATAATTTCCAAATAATTCTGATCATAACCCTTTTCTGTGAATAATTACCCGATCACAAATACGCCAAAGTTACAATTCACACTTCAACGGGACTTAACGACCTGGTGATACCTTATATTACCCGGAGCATTGACCTAGGCTGTTTGACTTTGTTGACCATTATTTGGTCAATATAAGTTAGGTGGTTCGGGAACAATCAAAATTTGGCGCCGCGGCCGGGGAAGTGTGCGCGTTTCTATAGCGTTATTTGAGATTAGTGTTATCTCACCTCACTCACTGTACAAATACCACCACTTGTGTATATTTTCATAACCAAAATACAAAAAAGTCATTAACACTTTTCCTAAAGTGTTAAAACACCAAAAAAAAAAAAAAAAAAATTAAAAACAACAAAACAGATCGTAACGTTTTCTGATTCGGTTTTCTTTTAAGGTGATTCTTAAAGAAAAACGATTTTGGTAAACGAAACGATACCAAAAATAATTTTCCAAAAGTTTTTAAACCCATTCACAAAACACAAAAACATCCGTCTCTTTCTTGTGTATAATAATTCTACATAAAAATAAACCGTCGCAAACCAAGACAGAACACCTTCCAACTGGGGGTGTGAACAAATAAGTTCCCAAACCAAAAAGATTAAAACTTGCCTTTGTATCCTTGTGTGTGGTGTACCTTTTCTAAAGAAGCTACTCACTTGTGATTATTGGTTTAAGTTCACTGTCGTTTTGCCTCGATTTTGTTTTGAGTGAGTTTTTAGTGCATGCGCACTCGTTCTTCTAGGTCTACTAGCCCATTACGTGAGCTTGTACGAAAACCTAGAAGACCTCGTAGACGTTCAGCACCAACAGTCGGATCTGAGATCCGTACTGTTGCCACACCCACTGTCACCATGGCGGAAGACCGTCCCATGTGTGAACTTCTCCAAGCACCCATCGAGGGTTACGGAGATGCCATTATTGTCCCAGCCATCGTGGCTGATAGTTTTGAGCTCAAAACCGGGTTACTCAATCTTGTAACCTCAAGTCAGTTCTACGGTTTTGAGAGGGACGATCCTCATGCTCATATTCGATGGTTCAATAAAATCACATCAACCATCAAGTACAAAAATGTCCCATGTGAAGCAATAAAACTTCTTCTCTTCCCATTCTCATTGGAGGGGCAAGCCCGGATTTGGCTTGAAAAACTACCTCCACGATCTATTGAGACTTGGGAAGATCTTGTCAAAAAGTTTGTGAATGAATTCTTCCCACCTTCCAAGACCACGAGTCTTAAGAACGAAATCACCAAGTTCACTCAAAAATATGATGAATCTTTTGGTGAAGCGTGGGATCGTTTCAAAGAATTACTTCGCAAGTGTCCACATCATGGTTTCTCTGAGTTGATGCAACTCGATACGTTTTACAATGGCGTGAGCCAAGCTGATCAGGATTCTCTCAATGCCTCCGCGGGAGGTAATTTTTTGAGTAGAACCACAAAAGAAGCTTTGCAAATCATAGAAAACAAGTCCAAGGTCCGCTCTACACGAAGCAAACCGATTGTTTCTCAAATCAATGCGGGACCTTCTACTTCATCTTCTGTGGGTCAATCTAGCACGGATGCTAAGATTGACAAGCTCACTGAAGCGATCCAAGCTTTGGTTCTCGCCCAAACAAAGAAAGTTTCATTTCCACAACATCCTCCACCTGCTGAGGTTAAAAAAGTGGAAGTCTGTGTAACTTGTGGTGGGCCGCATGCCTACTACAATTGCACAGCTACTGATGGTACTCCATACGAAGCTCATGCTTTAGCGGGGTCCCAAAATCAAGGAGGCAATCAATATCGCCCTCCTATGGACCCTAGCTATCGTCCTCAACATCATTATCCTGGACCTCCTGGTTTTAATCAAAACCAAAATGTCCAAAACCGTGGCCAAAATCAAAATAGAGCTAACCAAGGTTATCAAAACCAAGGTAACTTCAATCAGGGCCACGGTTTTCAAAATCAAAACCAAGGGTTCCAAAATCAAGGTTTCCAACAACAAAATCAAGGAAACTTTAATCGGAACCAAGGTCAGGGTAATTTCAATCAGGGATATTTTCATGGAAACAACAACCCTAATCAGGGTAATTTTCAAAATCAAGGTCCCAATCCGAACAATCGAGCTCCAAATATTCCTAATCCGAATCAAGCCATTGTTCCAACCGGGCCTTCATCTGATGAGTTGTTGAAACAATTCATGAAGTCCCAAGAAGAGTTGAACAAGTTGCTGGTCAGCCAGATTTCTGACATCAAGAAGTCTTTAAATGATCGACCCTCGGGCTCAGGTACTACTTTACCGAGCAACACGATCGCTAACCCGAGGGGCGATGCTAAGGCGATCACAACACGAAGTGGTGCTTCATATGATGAACCCGCGATTCCTACTACCTCTTCTTCTCCTCCAAAGGTAGTGAATCGTGAACCTGAGGTGACAAAGGACAAAGTGCAAAATCCTAGCCCACGAAGTACAGCACACGTCCAACCTCAGGTTATTCCTGAAACCAGATGTAAGCCTGGAGTTGTCTTTGAACCACCAGAAACTCCAGTGGACAGCCCTAAATCCAAAACTTCTATTCCCTATCCATCACGTCTCAGTGAACAAAAGCTCCGCGAAAAAGCTAATCACCAAATGGATAAATTTTTCCAAATCTTCCAAGATTTGCATTTTGATATCAGCTTCGCGGATGCTATTCTCTTGATGCCCAAATTTGCATCGACAATCAAAAATCTGTTGAGTAATAAAGAAAAATTATTTGAGATGGCAAGAACTCCTCTGAATGAGAACTGCTCTGCGGTTCTTTTGAAAAAGCTTCCTGAAAAGCTTGGAGATCCCGGGAAATTCCTCATTCCTTGTACTTTCCCGGGTATGGTTGATTGCTTCGCCCTGGCCGATCTAGGTGCTAGCATTAACCTACTGCCATATTCTGTGTGGAAGAAACTCTCTCTTCCCGAACTTACCCCCACGTGCATGACTTTGGAGCTTGCCGATCGTTCGATTTCTCGTCCCATTGGCATTGCCGAGGACGTATTCGTTAAAGTGGGGAAGTTCCATTTTCCGGCAGATTTTGTGATTGTTGACTTTGATGCCGATTCAAGGGTCCCTCTCATTCTTGGGCGGGGATTCCTTAGAACTGGGCGAGCTCTTATCGATGTATTTGAGCATGAGATCACATTACGTGTTGGAATGGAAGCCATAACCTTCAACCTAAATCAAACTTCGAGATACTCCTCCAATTATGATTGTGAGTCGGTGAATCAAATTGATGTCATCGATGTTGCTGCTGAGGAGTATGCTCAAGAGATTTTAGGTTTCATTGATGATTCTTCGAGTGAAAACCTCACTCAGTCTTCTCACCCCATCATAGCCAATTCTTCTCCTTCCCTCACTCCGTTTGAGGGAAGTGACTTCATCTTAGAAGAAATGGAGGCGTTTCTCAAAAGTGATTCGATTCCCGATGGAGTCGATAACCAAGAGATCGACCTCGAGAGGGATATTCTCATGCTTGAAAAATTGTTAAACGAAGATCCCTCTCCTCTTCCTGTTCTACCACAACAACTTCATAAAGAGGAGGTCAAAAATGTTGAGAAAACTGATGACTTCCCTGAGGTTGAACTTAAGGACTTGCCGCCTCATCTTGAATATGCATTTCTGGAGGGTGATGATAAATTACCCGTCATAATTGCCAAAGACTTAAGTGATGAGGAAAAGGCTGCTCTCATAAAGGTTTTGAAGTCTCATAAACAAGCAATTGCTTGGCGTCTCTCCGACATCAAGGGCATTGACCCTGAATTCTGTACTCATAAAATTTTAATGGAGGACGACTTCAAACCTGCAGTCCAACAACAAAGAAGGGTGAATCCAAAAATTCACGAGGTTATCAAACAAGAGGTTTTAAAACTTCTTGATGCCGGATTGATTTACCCTATCTCGGACAGTCCTTGGGTCAGCCCAATCCATTGTGTTCCAAAAAAGGGTGGCATCACTGTTGTTACAAATGAGGAGAATGAGTTAATTCCAACTCGTTTGGTTACGGGTTGGCGCGTCTGTATTGATTATCGTAAGCTAAATGACGCCACCCGTAAGGATCATTTTCCTCTGCCCTTTATGGATCAGATGCTCGAGAGATTAGCGGGGAATGAGTATTATTGCTTCCTCGATGGTTTCTCGGGTTACTTTCAGATTCCCATTGACCCGCAAGACCAAGAAAAGACCACTTTCACGTGCCCCTATGGAACTTTCGCATATAAACGTATGCCATTTGGCTTATGTAATGCTCCGGGCACGTTTCAAAGATGTATGATGGCCATTTTTTCCGACATGATCGGAAAAACTATGGAGGTCTTCATGGACGATTTCTCGGTCATTGGGGATTCGTTTAAAACATGTATCTCCCATTTAGACAATATGCTAAAACGTTGTGAAGACACAAAGTTATATCTAAATTGGGAGAAGAGTCACTTTATGGTCAAAGAGGGCATTGTCCTCGGCCATAAAATTTCAAAAAACGGGATTGAGGTTGATCGTGCCAAAGTGGACGTCATTGCAAAATTACCTCATCCCACAACTGTGAAAGGTGTTAGGAGCTTTTTGGGTCACGCCGGCTTTTACCGTAGGTTTATTCAAGATTTTTCAAAAATCGCCCGGCCTATGACCCATCTCCTCGAAAAGGATGCTCCTTTTATCTTCTCCCCTGAGTGCATCGAAGCCTTTGAAACATTAAAGAAAAGGCTTACCGCGGCACCGATTCTTGTTGCCCCCGATTGGGACTTGCCCTTTGAGCTCATGTGTGATGCAAGTGATTATGCTATTGGGGCAGTCTTGGGGCAACGAAAAACAAAACATTTTCAGCCTATACACTATGCCAGCAAAACTATGACCGAGGCACAAAGTCATTACACCACCACTGAAAAAGAATTATTAGCTGTGGTGTATGCTTTTGAAAAATTCCGGCCATACTTGATCCTGACAAAAAGCATAGTGTATACGGATCACTCGGCTTTGAAGTACCTTTTTGCAAAACAAGATGCAAAGCCGAGACTTCTACGCTGGGTTCTCCTCCTTCAGGAATTTGATATCATTATTCGTGATAAAAAAGGAGCTGAGAAGCTAGCTGCTGATCATCTCTCCCGTTTGGAAAACCCCCATCAAGATGTTTTCGAGAGGAAAGAAATTAATGAAACATTCCCTCTCGAAACACTCAATGCGGTTGCCTTTCGTGGAGATTCTGTTACCCCTTGGTTTGCCGATTTTGCAAATTACCTTGCGGGTAACTTCATTGTGAAAGGGATGTCGTCCCAACAGAAAAATAAATTCTTTAAAGATGTAAAACATTATTTCTGGGACGACCCCTACTTGTTCAAGATATGCGCGGATCAAGTCATCCGGCGGTGTGTATATGGTCAAGAAGCCACTGAAATTCTTAAGGCTTGCCATGCTGGTCCCACGGGGGGCCACCACAATCCAAATTACACCGCCAAAAAGGTGTTTGATTCCGGTTTCTTTTGGCCCACGATTTACAAGGATGCCCAAGAATTAGTCAAATCCTGTGACGCTTGTCAACGTCACGGGAATATTTCACAAAAGAATGAAATGCCACAAAAAGCAATTCAAGTTTGTGAAATCTTTGACGTATGGGGCATCGATTTTATGGGGCCATTTCCCTCATCTCATGGAAACAAGTATATACTCGTGGCAGTTGACTATTTGTCAAAATGGGTCGAAGCAAAAGCTTTACCCACAAATGATGCCCGAGTAGTTGTGAAGTTTTTGAAAGCTCTCTTTGCTCGATTTGGAACTCCACGTGCTATAATTAGTGACCGTGGTACGCATTTTTGCAATGACAAATTCGATAAAGTCATGCAAAAGTATGGTGTAACCCACCGTCTTTCTACTGCGTACCACCCTCAAACAAGTGGACAAGTAGAAGTTTCCAATCGAGGCATTAAGAGAATATTGGAAAGAACCGTTGGGGAAAATCGTGCATCTTGGTCGGATAAATTAGATGATGCACTTTGGGCTTTCCGTACGGCGTATAAAACACCCATTGGGTGTACGCCTTATAAGCTTGTGTACGGGAAAGCGTGCCATCTTCCGATCGAGCTTGAGCATAAAGCCTATTGGGCTCTCAAGCATGCAAATTTTGACCTCAAAACTGCGGGTGATCACAGGAAAGTTCAACTCAATGAATTAAATGAACTTCGTGATCAAGCTTACGAGAACTCTTTGATCTATAAAGAAAAGACAAAGAAGATTCATGACTCCAAGATCAAAAACAGCATTTTCAATGTTGGTGATCGAGTCCTTCTTTTCAACTCTAGACTCAAGATCTTCTCGGGAAAGCTCAAGACCCGATGGACTGGTCCATTCACTATCGTTAAGGTTTATCCTTATGGCACCGTCGAGTTATCACAAAATGACGGCCCTAACTTCAAAGTGAATGGACATCGTCTAAAGCACTACTTTGGAGAAGACATACCACCCATGGTTGTCCCAGATCTCCAAACTTTCCCCAAGGACAATTGAATTCGGGGATCGAGTCAAGCTAGTGACTCGGTGAACAAAAATTAGCAACATATATGGGTTTTCACCCGTATTTCTGACTTCTTTCTATTTTCTACCACCCTAGTGTGGGGGAGTGGCCATCCCCCACCGTTTCAAAAGTAAATATGTTTCAAATTTCAATAATCGTGTTTCGTATGTATATTATATACTGTATCATTCAACTCCCGGGCTGTCAGGACAAATTTATTACAGTTAATCATTCACAAGTGATTAGCTAGCGTGGTAAACCTGACACAAGCCTGGGAGGTAGTGATTACTTATATCAAAAAAAAAAAAAAAAATTGTATGTACAGATAAAATAAAGTGAAAAATACAAAACAAAATTCCACAGTTAGCTTCGAATATTATCTTTTTACGTTCACAGATTCGGCATAATAGCCGGGACTTTGAATATTGAGGACAATATTCATTTCTAAGTGTGGGGGGGGGGGGAAATTCTAGCGAATTTTATCGCAAAATACTTTCAAGTACCCCCATTTTAGGCCAAAATTTTTCACTTTATTCCAAAATTTTTGTGGTTATCAGTCCGCCAAAGTCTAAATGACAAAGGGATTGGCTAGTCCAGGAGCAAACGGCTCTTGGTAAAGACAACTCAAATCCGTTTACGGCTGGCAATTTGCCAAAAATTGCATGGTTCCTCAACTCCCCCGCATCCTAATAAGCAAATGAGTTGGCTAGCCCACAAGATTATGGCTTGTGGTAAAGGCAGTGGAAAATCCATAATTGGTATTCAGCTCACCAAGATGTTGACTTAGTCCATCAAGATGCTGGCTAGTCCAGGAGCAAACGGCTCCTGGTAAAGACTAATCAAATCCGTTGACAGCTGGTGGTTTGCTCAAAATCACACGGTTATCAGGTGTGCCACAGTTCTTACACCTGGCTACTCCAGAAGTGATGGCTTTTGGTAAAGAGTTTAAAATCCATCAAGTTTTTCTCAAAAGATTGCTAGGGACTAGCAATAGCTTAGTGTGGGGGATTGATGAGTGCTCAAACACTCATCATTTTTACCGTATCTGGACTGCCAAAACATCCAAAAACACCCAAAAACGCATCAAAATACACAAATTATCCCAAAAGTGTGTTTTATATGTTTTAGATGCAAAATGTTTGAAAACAAATGAAAAACGAACAAAGTTTGCACAATTGGCAGTTTCAGTCCCTCAAGTTTCAAAATTTGGCAAAACTAGTCCCTGGAAGTTTAAAACGAAAGAAAAGTCAACCCAAGGCAAATAAAAGTCAAAAATTATCAAAATAAGTCCTTGGGTGATAAAGTTTGAGAAAATTACACTTTTACCCTTTAAAATCCAAAATTGACAAGAATGGTCCCTGGAATTTTGGAAATTGACAGATTCAATCCCTGGTGGGATAATTTTGAAAGAAAATCACTTTTGGTCCTTGGAAAATCATAAATTGTCAAAAATGATCTTTTGGTGTGAGTTTGAGGAAATTACAACATGGGTCCCTCAAGTTTGGAAATATGGCAAAACAAGTCCCCCGGGTTTTCAAAAATGGAAATTACCTTTTATAACCCCTATACTATTCAGACTTGTCATTATTAGCCCTTGGGACAATTTTAGGAAAGTGGCATAACACACCCCTCAAGTTTCATTAATATCAAAATTGGTCCTTGTGATTTTAGAAAAACCAAAACCGGATCAATAATAAACTAAACCAAAACCAAACAATCCAACCCACTCCATGGTCTGATCCAGTTACTCACCCCCAGGCCCATCCCTTCATGTCTTAGCCCACTCCACATCAGCCCACCAAAATAAAAACTAACCCCCAGCTTTTTGACCCGCGTTGACCAGGCAAACACCCTCACCCTCTCCCCCATCTCCCCTGCAACTCCACTGACACACTCCACACTCCTCACCTCCACCTCAGCATCCCATACCCTTCTTCCCCCTCCAAACACTACCCTCCAAACAATCTTAATTAAGCTCAGCATCTCACCAAGCAACCCCCCTAGCTGCCAAAATAGCTTTCCCGCCAAAACTTCATTTAAACGGCTAGGATGATTCCCACCCAATCCAATGGGTGGGATTTGATCAAGAAGATGCAAGTAGTCAAGAAAGGTCAAAAATTGAGGAAGAGGAGAGAGGTGAAGCTGATTAGGTCAAATTCGTGGCATATATATGCTTTTGTAAAAAGCCAATATGGCTAAGTAGTTTTTATGTATGTATGTTTCAGTTTAATTCTCTCAGTGTAATGTTTTCTTTTAATTAATGAAGATTTAAAGTTCAAGTTATTCTTGTTTCTCAGTTTTTAGAAATTTTTCTAAGTTACTTAATTTGTTATTTCAAGTTAAAAAGTGATGTAAGTTCATCTTAAGATCAAAAAGGATTCACAATTGAAGTCAAAAGCTTTATGGAATCTTGAATCAGTTTAAAACTAAAATTTAGAATAATTCCTTAAAAATATAAAATAAAAAAAAAATATATATATATCAAAAAGCAGAAGAAGAAAAGAGAAGAAGGAAAATGGACAGCTTGGTTTAGAGCTTCATGGGAAGCAATAGGGTGCCCTGGAAGTGTTGGCTACTTGTGACCTGAGCTTAAGGCTTTTTGTGAGTCCATTCTTCTATTAAACTTGCATAGTTACTGTATCATTGGTTTATCTGCTACTTTTTAATATTCATTCAATGTTTGTGTTTGCTTAATGATGCTCCTGATAGTTTATTAAATAGGTTTTAGTGTAGTTCTTTTAGTATTGTGAGGTTTCACATCAAAGAGTACTTAACTGTCCATTTAGCACAAAATTGCTTATTGCTAATTAGCTTAATTGAAACTGCTTTTGGTATTTGGATTATGCTTCTTATGTGTTTTCAAACTTGTTTCAAACTAATATGTTCTAGTTTACCTCAACAAGTCTTGATTTCTTTTGGAAACTGAAAACAGTCAAGTTATATGGGGTGTTTGGCATAAGCTTTTAGACTGTGTTGGAGTTGTTGGTGTAACCTTAGTTTTTTTTACTCATTGTTCTTAATGTCATCTTAGGTCAAATCCACCTCTATGTGGTCTGTTTTGAAGAGAATAGTCAAAGTTTCATTTGATCAACCCTCACAGTTAACTGTGAGGGATTTGTGATCCATAATCCACCATTTTAGCTCATAAGTTTTAGCATTAGCTTATTTTAGGTCTCTACTAGCTTATTATAACTTAATTAGTTAGTTAGAAGTGTTAGAAACTCAAAAAAGTCAAACTGAGTGGTTTAAGTGGAAAAGTCAAAATGCTGTGTAAGTGATTTTGCTCCAACTTTGGAGGGTTGTAACTTGTTGGTTTTAAGGTTTTAGGATCTAAAATTTGGTGTGCTTAATATCTGCCACTTTGTCAATTTTTGTAAATTTTATCAAAATTTTAGGATTTTGTTTGGTGGGTCCCACAGCCCCTTGAAGTAGGCTGCAGGGCATACCCCTGCCCTGCACATTAGATACCTCAGCTCACCACCACACTTTGGTGGTGGTTTGTGACCACTACAGTGGTCCTTGCCACTTGATTTTGGTTCCCATCAACCCCCTCCTACCAAGGAGTGTGTCTGAACCTTTTGTTTGACCCCTAGGCTAGTGGACCCCACCTGAAATTGATCCTTAACTCTGTCCCATAATCTGCTTCAGAAACCAATAAGCTAAATGCTTATTTGATCTTTTTGGCTTATTTAGGCCATTCCTTTGCTTATCAGTTGCTTATTATTGATTGTTAGACTCAGAGAAACGATAAGTTTTCAGTGTGGACCCCACACCTCACCATTTGAGCTAAAAACACTCCACAGTCAACAAAAGTCAATTGTGGGTGTAATAAGCATTTCAATTGCTTATTTCTTGGGTTAATACAAAAGTGTTTTTATTAAAGTTAGTTGTTTTTATCTTATTATCAGTTTAGAAAAAGAAAAAATCCAAAAAACCACTTTTAAAAATAGTGATAGCTTCTATTTAATAGGATTTATCTATTTATTTTTCTTTTTAATTTATTTCTAAGTAATTTATCACTTTTATATTTTTAGAAATTATATTTTAGGTTAAAATAATTTTACAAATTTTTCCAGATTTTTATTTTGTCATCTAGTGGTATTTCTAATTAATTTTAGTTTAATTTAGTTTTAATTAATATTAATCAATTAAAAATCATAATTAGATTTTATATAGTATAACCTAGTTTTTATAATTTTTATAGCTTCTATTTTAGTTAAAACATTTTTATAAATTTTTCTAGAATTTTTACTGTTCATTTAATAGTTTTCATAATTTAAATAGTTTAATTAGATATTAATTAATAAATAGAATAATAATTAGTTAATTAACTTAAAAATACATAAAATTAACTTTTTATAATTTTTTAGGATTCCCATGATGGTTAATTAGATTTATAAATTTTTTCTTAATTTTCTAAGTCTTTTTAGTATTTTTAATAATTCTAATTAGTTTAATTAGTATTAAATAGATAATTAGTAATTAATTAATTATAAATAATTAAATAGTGTAAAAATAATTTTAATTTTTCTTAAAATTTTCTTTTATTATTAGGATTGTAAAAATTTCAATTTTACACTTTTAACCCTTCCCATCCTTCAGTTGTACTTTTTGTTTTGTGCGTCTGTTTACGTTTTTTTTTTAAACGTACGTTTTTAGTTTTTAGCTCAAATCTTCGTAATCTAAATTCCCGTAATCAATCACGTAGCTTTCCTAAGCTATTTTTGTTAATAATTTCCAAATAATTCTGATCATAACCCTTTTCTGTGAATAATTACCCGATCACAAATACGCCAAAGTTACAATTCACACTTCAACGGGACTTAACGACCTGGTGATACCTTATATTACCCGGAGCATTGACCTAGGCTGTTTGACTTTGTTGACCATTATTTGGTCAATATAAGTTAGGTGGTTCGGGAACAATCAGTGATCTTTGGTAAAACGGAATCTTGGAAATCCATCAACAAGTTTGTAACGAGAAAGGTCAGTCATAGTTTTGAAATTCAAGTGCGAAAGACGTTTGTGCCATAACCAAGATATAGTTGATTCTGCTTTGGAGAGAAGACATATCGGAGATGTAGCAATCATATCTGACATTGATATTGTATAAAGGTTAGAACCACGTGAGCCAGAAATTAGATCGTTTCCTTGTAAGTCAAGAACAAAGCAAGTTTTCTCACGAAATGCAACTTCTAGATCCCCATCACAAAATTGACCAACAGAGAAAAGGTTGTGTCCAAGGCCTTCCACATAATAAATACGACTGATTTCAATGTTCCCACTTACATAGTCACCATATCCCATGATTAAAGCGTAATGATCATTCCCGAATCTAACAGTACTAATGAACTTTGAGACAAAGTTGTGTAACAGTTTGAGATTGCCTGTCATATGTCGGGTGCCTCCGCTATCAACAATCCAGAGAACAATCTGTACCACCTGCATCACAAGAAGAAGACACGGATGGAACAGAAGTAAGGGTGGAACCCAAAGAAAGTGCGGGTTCCTGTTGGTTAGAAACACATGTATTCAACAATTTAGGAATCCATTTAAAGTCTGGTTTATATTGTAACCAACGTTGCCAATTCCAACTAGTTCTTGCTTTCTTAATGGTGAATGCACTAGTAGTTGGCTTATTCCTAGATTTGTTCTCTGCACTTATGGGGGTAACTTCAACATCATTAGAAACCATAGAAGGCGGCTTTCCTAAGATAGACTTAGAGGCAGTAGTGGGCCTAGAAGGAATGCGTGTCCTACGTTTCTTATGACGATTAAGAAGAGAATTAGCTATACATTGTGTATGATCACCAGATGATACGCTTTTACGACAAAACACACAAGATGCATTAATATTCAAAACATTCAAAGGTTCATCATTCGTTACATTTAGATATTGATTACAATTTGCCAGATTAGAATCTAAATCTGATGCAACATGAGTTTTATTCGAATTCCTAAGTTGATCTTCTACTTCTTGAGCTTCTAGTGATCCTCTTTTACGTTGCCAGAGCCTATTCTTCTTTTTACTTTTTCGCTTGGGTCTACTAACGCTATTAGTGGAGACTAGTCCTGTAGAAGTGGAGTTATCAACATTAGTGTTTTGAACAATATTTCCTTTAGCAGTTTTGTCTAATTGATACAATCCTGGTGCTATCACCGTGGTGTCAACAAACTTTCCTTTTTCAAGTATCTTAATTTTCTCTTTCAAATCGATGATGATGTGATTCTTATCCTGAATATTTGACTCAAGTACACCATTGCAATATTTGATGTCTTTGTGGTTTTGTTGATATGCGACAGTTTCAATTTTTAAATCCGCAATTTCTTTCTCGTATTTGAGACACAAACTTTTGAAAGACTCATTGTTTTTGCAAAGCTGACACGAGTTTGAAATATTTTGACTTTGAAGTTTCAATTCCGTTTCAAGACTTTGAGCTTGACACCATTCAAGCCTTTGTTTGAGTAGACAAATTTCTTTTGAAAACTATTTTGTCACATCATCATTCTTTATTCTCAGCTTGTCATTCTCATGTTTAAGTGTCTCTAATTCCATGTTCAACAAGTTATTATCAACACAAAGATCATCCACAAGCATAGAAGTACCAGATTTATAGAGATCATTCATGATAACAGACAAAATATCAGCATTGAGAACTTGTTCCAAGAGTCGATCTGCATCATTTTTTAAAACTCTATTTCTTTGCTTTTGAACCAAAATCTCATTTTCCGTAGAGTTGAAAACATTTATCATATTTTTGACCTCGTTTTGAAGTTCCTGATCCCAACGTGTAGCACAGAGACGGAGGTGTTTGACAATTGGCAACATTTGTTTTTGAAAAATATCTCTCTTTTCTCGCTCGTAAGCGGATTGAAAAGTTTCAATTTTTATTTCAGAATTACGTTCAATTGTTTCCTCCAAAATTTCGATGTCTTCCATAAAAGCTTTGAAATAATTTAAGACACGACAACTTTTCGGTAAAGGTGTAAGTTCACCGGATGACGGTAAAGGACCATTTATTTGTGCTACAGTTTGGACAGGGGCCGTATTAGAGGATGAGACATATGACTCTTCGACAAACCATGATTTCTCAGGTAAGTCCTTTTGAGTAACAAAAGATTTAGAAATGTGAGGAGCTTTTGAATAATCATATGGTGTCCAATATTGAACATAACTCATTTTAGATCGACTCTCGTCTTCAAGTTCTTCTTCTTCCTCAGTATAAAAAACAACAGCACGCACAATCGTATTATCAAGCAAATGGTCCATACTGTAAATTTTAGGAATTTCTTTGAAAGCCGTGTGAAGAAACATTGAATTGTAATCGCCATGTGCAAATCCTTTATCGGGTCTCGGTTTTAAAGTAAATTTCTGAATTGTTGTGACAGAGTTCCCGTGTTTGTAAACAATATTACGAAATTCTTTGAGTTGTTTTTCAAGATCAACAATCTCACCAAGTAAGTTATCTATATACTTCCTTTTTCGTATTTTATGTTCACAAAAATCCTTTTTACAACTTGACAATTCTGTTTCTGTTTTTGAAAGTTCTCTTTGAAGACGTTCAACTTGCATTTTCAGTTCACACTTTTCACTTTCGAGTTTCGAAATCAACTTTCCGTTTGACTCAATTAAATCTTGCATTTTGTGTTGAAGATCTTGTTCTTTGTTGTAAGAATCTTGAAAAGCTTTTTCAAAACTTTTTGCATGTTTAATCTTGTCTTCCTGATTTGAAAGCTGAATTTTATAACACTCAATATCTCTTGCAAGTGACGCATTAGTTTCATTTAAAAATTTGTTTTTCTCGTTGCATTTTATGATTTGCAATTGTTGAGCATCCAGTTGTTTAGATAACAATATGAGGTCAGGGTCTGGATCAAATGATGGTTCATGTTGTTCTAAATGATCATGTTTATCTTTCTCAATAGGATCATCAAATGAAACAACTGTGTCATCATCGAATATGACAACTGTGCTTATTTGTTCATCTGTTTGAGAGGATGAAGATGATTTAGATGGAACAACTTGCGCCATATCTGATTCAGAAGCAGAAGGTGAGGCTATTTCATGTATTAGGTATGCTTTATGATCATGTACCTGAGACAAGCCGTCAGTGTCATACACTGGACCAGAATCATTAAACTGAAGTTCCTGCATGTTGGCCATAAGCATCACAGCTGCATTAGCTTCCAGATCTTCCATGTCATCATCATTGTTCACATTTGCCATGAAGTTGTTATCCTGTTCAGGGAAATGTCCATCTTTTGAGTAATGCTTGCTTGTGAAACTTACTACCCCGAGTTCTCGGTTTGGGACATGCTGTCGCTATATGACCTTGTTCATTACAGTTATAGCACCACACTGCATTCCCTGAGTTGGAGTTCCTAGTTGCAACTGGTTCAGACCTTTGCTGAGAAGATCCTGAGTTGTTCCTGAACCCTCCATTGTTACTAAACCTTTGACCATTCCCATAATTTCCTGAAGAACTTCCTGAACCAGATCGACCATAGTTACGATTCTGAATTTCTACCCTTCCATCATTGACAACAGCTTGATTCCTTGTGTTAGAAGATGAACGTTGACGGTTGTTTGTTTTGTTGGAGAATTTGCTAAAAGCACGAGCAATGAGAGCAAGTCCCTGATTCAACGTATTAAAGTCATCATCGTCATCGTCATTGGAGTTTGAGTAATACACTGCATCATTGTTGTTTAATGGAACAAGTTGAGTAGAAGCATTCTGTGGAGATGAATCATAAGGGACCATTTGGTTCGAGATAGAAGATTGTGGATAACTGAAGTAGTTTTGCTCTAGAACATATGCATGATTTGACATTGGTGGTGGAGCATAGGGAGATTGAGCTACGAGTGCCAAAGAATTTGGTGTTGGTGTTGGTGTGTATCCTCCTCGTAGAGCTCGATCTTTTTCAACTTCAGGTTCATGGTGTTTCAGAAAATCATACAACAAACCATATGGTGCATCATGAAGATTTTTGGTTTGACGAACAAATGTCACATATTTATGCCAATCTGGGCCAAGACTCCCGACGAATTTGGAGTTCACTGCGATCCTTGGTACTGTGATTTTGTGACGTTCCAGATCATTGACCACATTTGTGAAACGATGATAGTAGGATTCAAGTGACTCTCCTGGTTCAATTGTGATGTCAGTGTATTCCATGTAGAGTTTGGATTCCATATCATCTTTTGTTCAATTGAGTGCCTTCCATAAGGAGATGAACATGTTCCCACATAGCTTTGGCTGTTTTCTGAGCATCGACACTTCGATAAATTGGATTAGGTATACCTTGAAGTATATAAGCCATTGCATACTCATCAGCCTCACGATGTAATTTCTGTTCTTCTGTGAGTGCAGATTCTGGAAGAGGTCTATCACCAGGAGGACGTGGAGGATCAGCATTTGGGTCACCAATTTCAAATCTTGTTGGCCACTCAAATGGTCCTTCAAGTATCACTTGTTTCAAGAATTTCCCATGAGGTTTCTTTAGTTCAAGAAATCGTAAGAATCGACTTGACCATTGAACATAGTTCCCAGGTGTTAGCATTGGAGGTGTTTCAAGTGATCCTGCCTCATGTATGGATTGTTGAGTTGTAATAACTTCACACATTCTATCAAACCAGTGAGGTTGTTTGGAGGAGAACTGAGTGTTTTGTTGGGACATTTGATATGGTTGTTGTGGAGGAATGATTTGATGTTGTTGCATCATGAGATATTGTGGTTGTGGATTAAACGGTTGTTGTTGAAAGTGTGACTGTGAAGGTTGTTGATATGATTGTTGCTGATGGTATTGTTGTTGCTGATACTGCTGATGTTGTTGCTGAGGATTAGAGAAGTAGTAATGTGGTGGTTGAGACATCTTTGAACACTTGTATAGAAATGGATCTTTGTAGAAGATTGAAATGCACGTTCCTTTGGTTAAGTTAAAAAATTCTTGGGGTAAGTTGAGATCTTACGCGTAACAATAATCTTACGCGTAAACTTTTAGGTTATGCGTAAAGAGTTATTTATGCGTAAACAATAAGTTTAGGCGTAAGTTTTCTCTTTACGCGTAAGCTTTGGATTATGCGTAAGTTTAGACTTATGCGTAAGGTTAAACAACCAAACAAATCTTTCAAACTTATCCAAGCTTGAAAGATAACCGAAGTCGAAGTATTCCACTAACTTGTCCAAGCTAGGGAAGTACTGAGTCACCGTAACACAATGAGAAGGCCTTTGATGAAACTTAAGCGTAGATTCTGGCAACTTACGCGTAAGATGAACTCTTATGCGTAAGAATAGAACTTCTGCGTAGAAAAAATATCTTATGCGTAGGATGGGTCTTCAGCGTAGGACTTAGGCGTAGGAAACTGACTTAAGCGTAGGATTTAGGCGTAGATTTCCAAAGTTACTCGTAAGAACAGGGTTTTGACCTATGTTACTCGTAAGAAAAGGGTTTTGACCAAAAGTTACTCGTAGGAAGGACAAAAAGTACTGTTGACAGCTTTAGAATCGTACTATTCACGTGAGTTACGCGTAAAGAGGTCATAAACTTGAAAAATCTCAAATTTTTGAAGAAAAATGCTTAGAAATAAGGTACTTTTGATCAAATAACTTCACCAATACTTAGAAAACACTAACTAATGAAGATTTTGCTACCAAAAACTAGTTTTCCAATATCAAAGAAGCTATAAAACCTTAAAAAAAACCTTAAAAATCAAAACTTTATGCAAAAACTAAGCTTCAAATCACTATATCAACCTTGAAACTTGTCCAAGCTTCAAGATTTGAGTGAAAGAAACAAAGAAAAATGCAAAAAGAAGCAAAAGAACACCCTTAACCCCACGTTAACCCAAAGAAACACACTTCAAACTCTATTAGGCGAATGATACCACTTGTTAGGTCACCATTTATGTAAACACAAGTATGATATTGAAAGAAATAAGATGAGAATGAGAGATGATTGATTATAAGAAATATGAAAAGTGAAAGAACAAGAGTTTCCTTAAGATAATCAAATAACCAACAAAAAAATGAAATGTTTACATTAGCATGGTATTTATAAGGGAGGAGTAGGGCAACACTCCCTTCCTCCCTCATCTTACTAATTCGTGGGCTTTCATACTAAAGCCTTGAAACATAAACAATGTAAAATAAATAACTAAGCAACCTATTACAAAAGGTAATGACCGAGACTTGACTAAAATACAAAAATATGATCCCAACAACCTACTTGAAAGGCGTTGCAGTGAGTCTAACTTAAAGACTCGATAATAAACAAAAGTGCTCTTTTGGGAGACAACCCGAATTATCCTTTTCCTTTTATTTTGTTGGTTTGGTATGTTTTGTACTAATAATTTGCAGGTACTAGAGGACGCATTGCTATGGGGAACAAATTTTTGGACTTTTGCAACAAGAAAAATTCTCCAGACCTTTGCTACAGTGTAGCTCCTCCATTGACTACGCCGTAGCAATCCCCAGGTGTCATCCTGGATAAATTTAGCAACTATGGCGTAGCATCCCATTTCAACTACGCCGTAACTACCTTCTGAACCTTAAAAATGCTTTTTATTTTACAAAACATTATTTAAACTTGCATTAGTTTTTAAATGAACTTTGTGGGTGTGTTCCCTGTAAACCCTCACGAGACTTCACTCGTCCACTTGGGACACCAAGTGGTTTAAAAGGCTTGTTGCATATGCTAAATGCAACCGTGATTCCTACGAAAGTGAGTTAGGTTTTTCTTTTTATTTTTCTTTTTCTTTTTAGGTTTTATGCTTTTGGTAGTTGTGTGATTCCAGGGAATTGATGTTTGCTCATTAGGCGAAGTGAAGGCACGTTTTTCAACATGATCCTTCTATCATTTTCAAGAGCGAATTTCAGGGAAGTTCTCGTTCTAATTCTACTTTTCCTCTTTATTTTTATTTCATGTACAAAATGGACTTTGTACAACTCAAGTGGGGGGACGGGAGTAGAATTATTTACTTGAACTTTATTTTGCCCTATTTTTCTAGTTTATTTTGAAAAATTATGCCATTTTAAAACTTTTGACATGTTTTTCCGAACCTAACTAGAATAGACCTTAGCCGAGCACATTAACCCTTAATACCATAGTGAGGTTTAGCCTATTTCAGTTTCCCCTGTTTTACACCAAATCCACCAAAATTATGAGTGTGCAGGTAGTTTGTAAACTTTAGAACTTGGCTTTTACATCATTTTGAAACCATAGACGAGTAGTGTAGTGAGATTTCTTGATACATTTGGAAGAAACTTTTTAAGAAAGCAATATTTTAGGATTATCACCCAAAGAACCTTTATGTGTGCGTTTATCGATTAGTCACATTGACTATTCGACCCCCATGTTAAACCCTTTTTTGCACTCACCTTTAGTGCAAGATACCCCTAGATACACCCTTTTGAGCCTATCCTTTCGTTTCTTACCCATATTATTGTTTCGATACACCTATACACCTTAGCCTACCGTGTAGTCTTAGTTTATGGTTGGGAAGTTGCCACTTGTTCTAGTTTGAGGTTCGAGTCAAGAGATTCAAGAATCACACCTACGTTGAAGACAAATCATTGAAGATCATGAGAAAACCCACTATTGTACATGTATTGTTCATCCCAAGTGGGGGAATATATTTATTGTATTAGTTAAAAAAAATGTGAATTTCCGTATGTAGATATGTTATTTTTGGTGCAACCTTGTATAGCACCATAATAAGAGCTTTGAAGGAATTAGTATCGAAGAGGCCACTTCGGTCATATATTTGAAGAATGAAGTTGTTGGTTCTTAATCACCAACATGAAGACCAAGTGAGGTGCCCATCATGACGTCCTCTAATGGCACACACTTGTTACATGATCCAATTCTTGCATTTTGAAACTTGGACTTTGGATGAACGGCAAGTGGTAGCAACTCGGTTATAGGCTAAGACTATTTGTTTTCTTTTTCATTTTACACCATTATTGTGCATCCCATCTCCTATCCTACCCTTTAGTTGTGAATCATGCTTAGGTGAGGGATTTGAGCAGTCATTGGTGTCTTGCCCGGCGTTCCGGTCACGTACCATTGCCTTTGTCGCCTTTGCCGCAGTACGTTAGTAACAACGCTACACCCATAAGCCTTATATGTGTTCACCAAATATTGCCTTTAAGAACTGTTTTGACCTTAGCTCTAGTGGTAGAGATTTGTGTAACTGCCAAGCCTATGATAGAATACATACTATGACTGTGCGTTGAGTGATCACCCTGAAATTAACACTTAGATTAGGAGAGAGATGTGAGTGTTTGTTCCAATTTTGTGAGGTGTTCGACTTTGATATATTCTAGCATAGGGAGTTTTTAAATTCATATTCTCCAGTTTCTTGGGGGATATCTTTTTGAAAATTATTCTAATAAGGTCTACTTGAGGGCAAGTAGAGTTCAAGTGGGGGGATATTTGATGACATCAAATTTACTCATGATTTAAGTGTTAATTTCCCCCTAAAATGCTCATCTTTTCTATTTGTATGAAGAATATATACTCTTATTTCTTCCTATTTTGATTTCAGGGTAAAGATGAGTAAAAGAACGAACATACACGGAAATGGAAGGATTTTGGAGCAAATATGTGAAAATTATGGATTCTGCACTCACTACGGCGTAGAGGTTCATCTACCTACGCCGTAGCAAGGCTTTATGAAGATTACGGCGTAGAGGTTCGTCTACCTACGCCGTAAGAAGGAATTTATGAAGACTACGGCGTAGCCCATCCACTGGCTACGGCGTAGAAGTCCACTAAAGGGCTCTACGGAGTAAGCAACACTCCAGCTACGCCGTAGGACCCAATTTGAGGCAGTGAAGAACTAACGAGGCCAAGAAAGAAGTTACGGCGTAGCAACCCTAGCAACTACAAGGTAGAAAGTATCTTATCAAGACATTACGCCTGTAGCACTTGATAAAGCTACGGCGTAATAAAAATTTACAAAGGTTACTGATTAGCAATCTAATCAGCTACGCCGTAACAAAGTCGGGCCTATAAATACCAGCCCTAATTCAGAGTTTATTCATTCACTTTTCACCACACAGAAGTTGAGAGAAACTCAGGGAGTAGGAGGAACGAAGTTCTAGCCTCATAGAAGTCATTTCCAAGGGAGGATTCACACACCAATCATAAGTTTATTCATTCCATTGTTTTGTATTCGATTCATGTTTACTTTTGTAATAATACAATCTTGTTTTACTGCAATTATGAATATGAGTGGCTAAACACCTCTTGGTGTTAGCCTAGTTATGAAATTGTTATTGTTTTGATATCTATTGTTTGAATACTTTCATGGCGAGTCTTGGGACACTCTAGTTCCCGTAGTATTTAGCATTGGTTGTTTCCTAGAGACTTGTGGAATTAACCCTAGGAAGCAAGTCGCTAGGGATGTGACTTGGTAATAGCAATTTCACCATATACGTGCAAATTAACCCTAGGACCACCTACCAATGCTATTCGCTTAACGGAGTTAGAGGGGTGTAAGATTTGACCATGCCGCATCCGTTAGACTTGTCCATGTTAGTAGAGGCACTTAATGACTCTTACATCTTCGTACCAATGAACCCAAGGCTTTACAATAGTTTTGGATAGGACAAGGTGTAAGATAGACGTAGGTGATTTAACCCTCTAATCCGAAATGAATTAAATCCCCAGACGATATGATAGGATGCACTTATAGGAAACTAATCCAATTAATAACAAGAGTAATAATTATGTTAGCACTATTTCTCTCTTATTGATTTTCTTCTATTTTATTTACTTGTCTTGTTAATTACTTTTATTAGTTTAATTAATCTTTCAACTAAAAAACCCTTTCAAACGTGACACAAAACTTAGATAATTTCTATACACTTAGCTCTTGGGACGACCTCGGATTTACCAACTAGCTATACCACACACAATCGGGTACACTGCCCGTTAGTGCATTAGGTAGAGCTTAGGTAAGAATTTCATCAAGAACAAAGACATTCAACTTAAATCATGCAGAAAACAAGACTTCTTTACAGATTTCATCAAGAAAAACATAACCCAGCTCAAATTAACTTATATCAATGCAAAAAAACATATAAAGTGTCTTACCTTGTCCTAGTAGGAGTAAGTTGAAACAGAGCATACTCAAGATGTGTCAAGGGATATTCAAAAACCAAACACAGAAACAGAAATGTAAAGAATAAAGAGAATATAAAAGAATGAGTGTTTAGATGAAGTAATGGAACATGCACAGATCTGCAGAGTGTGTTGTTTTTTTACAAGGGAAGACAGTAGGAAATGATGAGATGATAATAAAAGAAAGTGAGTGAGTGAGTGAGATTGAAGACTTGTAAGTTGTAGTAACATGTGGGGCCCACTCCCTAACCACAATGTCTTCACTTCTCTACTTTGATCTTTATTGGGAATAAAAATAGTAATAGGAAATTTTAGGTTGCGTTTAGTTGGTTGGAAAACATTTTCTTTCATTTCCCATTTCTTGTTT
Source organism: Artemisia argyi (assembly GCA_030686995.1). NCBI lineage: Eukaryota > Viridiplantae > Streptophyta > Magnoliopsida > Asterales > Asteraceae > Artemisia > Artemisia argyi. Next base: position 198,585,639 of record CM060678.1, read on the forward strand.
TGTAGGAAAAGAGAGGGGAGTTTAATTTTCACAAAACAATGAAAAATTTAGAAAACGCGTTTAATAAAAAAAAAATGTACTTTCGTTTAATTACAAAAAAAAAAAAAAAAAAAAAAAAAAAAAAAAAAAAAGGGACCAAATTGCAAAAACCACAAGGACTAAATTACAAAAACCATTAATATATCTTCTTCCCCATTCATCCATACCAATCTATCATCATCGCTACACACACATACACACACACACTGAAAAACACACACAATATACACATACACACACTCGCTTAAATATTGAGAGGCTGTTTGTAAATTGCTTTTTGTCCCTGCTACGTTACAACGTACGTTGGTATAGCAACGCAAGTTACAATGCCAACATAACGCTAGAGGACTCGGAGTGGGAAACGCGAGTTAACGGCGTTGAAATATTGCCATGTAGGATTGATTTGCATTGGGGCGTTACCACTCCCTTTGCTCTTACATGGGTTAACTTAGGGGGTGCTTGGTTCAAATAGAGGAATGAAAAAGGGAATGGTAATGCTAAGGAATGCAATGACTATTATCATTGTATTGGTGTTGCTTGGTGAAATATTCAAGAATGAGTTTGATATTTCATTTTTGATTATAAGAAACAAAGATAGTGGAAAAATAACACAAGATCAAATAACAAATAACAAGCAGGTCATTTTGTAACAAAATTAGCACCCGAACAACTACAACCAACATCAAACAATGTTAAAACTAAAATCAATGCATAATATGTTTTTGAAAGAAAAAGAAAATCAACTTAGTCACACGAATTTTGAAATCTAGGCAGCGATCAAACATCAAATAATTAAAATATCAAAAACAAGATTGTTTGATTTATAGTGATAGCAGTTAGATCGTAACAAAACCCAATAAAACAAAGTTAAATAGGTAGGTTGGGGTAAAATTTGGCAGCTGGAGGTTTATCAGTTACCCTCAAAATGTTGAGGAATGGGTATTACCCACTATGGGGTAATGGTTGATTGCATTATCTCCAACCAACCACCACTTTTGATTGAAAAATGATTGAGAGACCTAAAACTTGTGTCTAATTGTGTGCCTAACATATGTGGAGTTACCTCATTGGATTGTGAAGCGGTGGACCCTATTGTTACAACTAATAAATTATTGGCATGCAATTTTGGGCATAAAATTAGGCTTAAAATTAGGTCTATCAATCACTACTCCTTTTGATTACTTTTCTCATTCCTTAGGCCATATAACTCCCAACCAAGCATGCCCTTAGTGTAATACAAATGCTAACCATCTTCGAGGAGAACAATGTAGAGAGCTTTATTTGTCGTTTAACTGTCTCAAAATATTTATACTACAAATCAGTTTTGTAATGTTTTAAGTAGGATTTAAACCTACAACTATTTGATTGAGGAACATTTTCATATAAAGCATAATTGCGAAACAAGTCTTTTGATACTAATGTACAATCAACCAATTTTTAAGAAAGATCATGTTTCGGGACATTTTTAAACTATGAAAAAGGTTTGTAGAAATACTGGTTTGGCCATGTATAACTAAAAAGTATTTTGACTTTCTTAAGGAACTGAACATGTGTCATTCATGCATTTGAAATAAAGATCTTAGGGTGTGTTTGGTAGAAGGAAATAAGAGAGGAGAAATGGAAATGCCTTCATTTCCTTTGTTTGGTGAACCAAGAAAAAAAAAAGCGGAGAGTTTGAAAATCTCTCGAGAATTTTTGTCTTTGTAATTTGATTTCTCTAAATTCTCTTTGATTGGGTGTGGAATTGTGAGCTACACAAGAGAATTTGATTTGACCACAAAATAATGAAACACGTGTCATTAATTTTCTAAATTTAGTACAATTACTTTAATTTAATTATAGAACAACCACTCGTATATAATAATTCAAGTTAAGTATTTTTTTAATTGTGACAATTCAAGCAAAGTTTGAGTAATTATACTTGTGTGAATAAATCTCATTTATATAACTACTGAAAAGAAAATCACTTTAGATATTTAAAAATTAGTCGTATTTTGTTAATGACACCATTATTGAAAATATTTAAAAATTAGTCGTAATAGATATTTAAATAGGTTTTTTTTAAATATTTTTCTTTTAAAAATAATTTTTTTATAAAAAATAATTTAAAAAAAATAAATTCATTTTGAAAATATATATTAAAAATAAATTCATTTTTAAATAATTTTTATAAAAAAATAAATTAACTTTTTTTAAATAAATTTTTTAAAAAATAAGTTTTTTTTAAATAAAATTAAAAAAAATAAAAATAAAATATAATTTATAAAAAAATATTTTTTTAAATATATTTTTTAGAATTGTTATTTAGAAAAAATAAATATTTTAAAAAAAAATCAACAAATAATTTTTTTTCATTTCTCGGGTCAAGTCTCTGTTGTTACCAAACATTAGAATTGAACAAAATTCTCTACTGATTTCTATTCTCTGAATTTATATTCTCTGCTTCATTTCTATTCTCTGAAATTCTCTCTACCAAACGTGCCCTTACTCTTTTAGATTGTGTTGAATAAAGGGAAATTGGCAAAAAAAAAAGTCACCATACTTGCCACCTTTTGTCATTGTATGTAGCGTCCTTTTTTTTTTGATTATATCACTAACTTTTCAAATCCGTGTCATTGAGGAGGAGAGTCATGACGTTCCATGTTGCTTGATTCTTGTTGGCTTAACAACACAATATCTTTGCAGCCATATTCATCTTCTTCAAAAACCGAACTGCTTTTCTGACTTTGAGACAAGTTTTTCTTACCCGGCATTAAGTCCCACTTTGACATTAGTTCACCTACACCGTCATCAAAAGCAAAAGGGTCCTGACTTCCAAAAGGATCTTCACTATCCTCAAAGTCAAAGGTGTCACCCTGGTACGTTGACTAGTTTCAGATTTTTTCCCTAACTTTTTCCCATGCTTACTTCCGTTCTTTAAACTACTTGAGGTACCACTGCTCGATCTTGACGCTGAAGATTTTGCTGTAATTTTAAGCAATTGACTATTAAACCCAGATATAGGGTCAGCTTTTGAAGAACCCAACTGTTTGTTCTTTTGAGATGTACTCGAATTCTTCTGGGAAGAGATCAGATCCATACTGCCATTTTCAGTGGAGGAGCTGATATATATGATCTCGTGTTGTCAACTGCAGATCAGATAACACGTAATAAAATGACTGAATATGACAACTAGAGGTGGCAAGATGGATGGGTTGGGTAACGGGTCAAAACAGGTTTATATTGAGACGGGTCATTCTTAGTGTACATCAAAACGAGTTAAGTTGACCAGTAAACACTTTTTCTATACGTAAATGTTTCAAGGAACTATTTTTTTCAATGTTCAAAAAAATTACTCCGTAACAGATACAAAACTCACCATAAATAACTATTAGTGTTCACATTTTGATATATTAAGTACTTAAAAAAGTTCAAAAACAAATAAGGAAAACCGGTATTCGTGAGTCAACCTAATACAACCCACAACCCTTTTGAACCCTTTTATCCAATTCACTCATTTTGCAAGTATAAGTTTATATATAAAAAATAGTACCGTTGTTGTCAGCCTGTGACTGACGGTCAGATATATGAGCATTCTCCTTGGAAAAGACTATTTCCATTCCTAATGTCGGAATTCCAAGAACTTTTCATTAAAGATACACCTATAAATCAAAGCAAGGTAAAAATTACTTTTAATGGAATAAAATTTTATCATTTGTTATATAAAAAATAAATAGATAGATACCCGAGAGGATCTTAATGATGTTAAGAATAAGTTTCGTGAAAGACTGAGAAACATTTGGATAACCAAAGTTGTCTTCTGCTCCAAGCAAATGGCTCTGAAAGTTCAAACAAGAAACTGAATTCACATCACAACTAAAAAATGAAATGATTAACTCCTAGTCAAGTTAATGATATGTGTTACCTGGTTATCATTACTAAGAAATGTAGCATTTTCCATGATTTTCAAACATTTTAATAGAAGAATCGGGCTTTCTAAGTCAACAATATTTTGTGACTCGGGTGTTGGAGATGTATATCGTTCTAGCCATCCCTGCAAATAACTACATTAGTCTCTGTTCCAAGAAGTTTGCAAATGCGGAAATCAACTATTTGTTGATGTCCAAAATACCCTTCAAACTGAAAGAAATAGAAATGTCGCAAATTTTCATCAACATGAAATTCAGACCTCCATGACGCCATGACATTCTCTTATGATGTCGATAACAGCATCAAGTCCTCCATGCTCTCTTAGTTTTTCCCTGAAGTTACCCCCCATTTTTCTAACTGTCCCAGTTGACTCTGATAACAGCATCAAGTCCTCCATGCTCTCTTATTTTTTGTGGCACGTACAGTGGCTGGTTTTAATGATGGAATTGGGTGAATCCGAAAGGAAATCGTCTAGCCCCTGAAATTAGATAAAATACTAGATTTGGTAAATCATATCATAGTGCGCAAATTTTATAATGTACTCTAACTACCATTGAGGGGGGTGTTTGAATGCACAAATTTTCAATCTTAAAATTTGACCCTAAATAATCAGAAAATGATAACCATAATCACTTTTAAAGTACACCCAAACAGCCCCTAAATGTATAGAACAATCAAATGCTTGAGTTTTCTGTTGCTTCTATTTCTAATAAAGTAGCTTACATCACTTGTCAAAACGTAAAACAAAGCTGCAGCAGCACGGTTGCTAGGAGTGTCATCAAGACTGAGCCCTAATACAGCATCAAGCCGTCCTGCAAAAAATATTTTTAATTGTTAACCACACACTACAAGACAAAGGAATTCCAGCCTACTACTCCGTACTAAAAAGAACAAGATGCCATTAAAATAATCAATGATGTTTTTAAACTATCATAAACGATTATGCCAAAAAGGTTGGGAATTCAAGCAGCGTATCCATAATTTGTATCAAAGATCGACAAACAAAGAAACAGAAACACAAACTTCGCCATCGAAGAAACATATTACTAGTAACCACGAAATATCAAGTCTGTTATGATCAATAATACGGATGATATCCAAGTTCAATGATTCTTGCCACTATATAGAAATTATAAGCAACCTGTAAATAAGCACTCTCAATCACTGCCAATAAGCACTCTCAATAACCCTCAAAACGCGACACCCAGATAACCAATTTGCATAACCAGTCCCAACATCCCCATACCACCCTTCTCTAATCAAGCCTAACTAATGTCGCAAAAGCACAACTACCAATAACTGCCTGAATGCCGCAAAACCATAACTACCAATCACTGCCAATACTACTCTACAAATAATTCTCAACAAGAAGCGCTTACATCTACGTCGTCGCCCCACTTCAAAATTTCAATCATGTCCGCCCATATAAAGAAACCATGTTCAACTTCTAGATGCACCGTCACGGAATTGCTCTCCAAGATTTGGGCATTATTCATAATAAACTCAAACTCATCAACATAAATCACATAATACTAATTAGTACCCAAGATTGCTTGTATAATCCTACATTTTATGTCCCTTATAAAGAAGCAACATATCCTAGTCTTAACAAAATACGAATTACACGACTGCAACTGAAACTAATCAAATATCAAATTTTGACATAAACCACATAATGCTAACTATCAGCCAAAATTTGGGATTATTAACGTTCCTTCAATTTGGGGAAAATTTGAAGGTTATCGGGTCGGGTCGGTTGTGACCGTTGGATTTTTTTTGGATATATAATTTTGTATCTGACTCGTGATTTTTTTTTTTTTTTTTTTGATAAAGTATAAATTTACATCATGTTGTACAAGTGCCCCAATTGAAAATGGCACATATCCATTATACATGTCATCTACATTATCTGTTAACGCCATTCTAGTCAGCTCATGAGCGATTTTATTCCCATCACGTCGCACAAAAGACCAAGTACACGAATCGAATATGAGGCATAGACGTCGAATATGGAGGAATAAAGATCTGATGTGATGCAACACTTTGTTGTGTTTGAAAGCGTCGACAAGTATACCTGCGTCTGTTTCCAAAACAACTCTTGCAAAACCTTTGGCTTGAGCCACTTGAATAGCCCAAAGAATCGCTTTCGCCTCGGCTTCAACAACGGACGTTGCGAATGCCAATCGTTTGCTTCCTACTACCAAAACTAAACCGTTGTGGCATCTCATGACAAAGCCAAGGCCTGATGCACCATTAGTTCCTAGAACTCCAGCCTCACAGTTGATTTTTATCACTTCGTAAGGTGGGGCAGACCAAGCTCGCGATGGTGGATGATGAGGAGCTGTAAATGTTTCAGTCTGTCTGTTGACTCGGGAAAGTTCTTGCAACATCCCATAAGCTGATTCTTTCACTTTATCCTTTTCTAGATCTCTTTGTCCGTGAGCTTTGGAGTTTCTTGCACACCATATCCGCCACATTAGCATCAACATCAGCTCAAACTTACCACTTTTACTCTCTTTTGTAGCACCGAGCATTTCTTCAATGGATATATCTGCTACCTGATTAGTAAGATTACTTACCTCTATGTCAGCCCATATATCTCGAGCCCAGTCACAAAGAAACAATGCATGTTTAACGTCTTCCATAGGGGTCGAACAATGAACACAATTAAGGAGTTCGGTACTAACCCTCTTGTAACAAGATTGCTTATGGTGGGCAACAGATTCATACAAGCTCTCCATACAAAAATCTTTACCTTACCAGGAATATTTGCCAACCAGACGGCCTTCAGGTATTTTCGTTCGTGCTGTGATTCTTGGAGCCAATCTATACTTTGAGTTGCAATCCAATAAGCAGATTTGCAAGTAAACTCTCCATTTGTGGAAGCATCCCAGAAACGGAAGTCACACTCCGTAGGATTGATGTGTACACATGAAATCATGGTTGCAATTTGGCGGGGAAATAGTATAACATCCCGTAAATTTTCCCCATAATTAATACATTATTACAACATAAATTAACCATTTTTACCCATAACAAATTTTTTATATATATATACTTTGTCAATTACAACGTTATTCACTCTTACCTTGAAACGACGTTTACACCTGAACCTTAATAACCTAGATACCATACATAACTTAAAACGTTGATACTTAATAAGTATACATTTCAATAATTACCAAATACAATTTATATAAATCCCGAGCCTACAAAAATTCCCATGTGTATTTACTAATAATAATGGACCTCTAAGAACCAAAAGGCCTTAACCCCTCATTAATCAATCAAATAGACCCTTTATTCTTGGCTCCTTTCCTTTGGACTTGATTCACTAACGAGCTCACTAAGCTCCACAGCCCAAGCACACATCTAACCATTATTTTTACAAGTCACAAGTGCATGTTTGCTTTGGCTCAGTTGCTCACAACTTTTACACACGACATACCCCTTTTAATTCACAACTCTAGTTTCTATGCTTCTAAGAACCATGAATGACAATTGTTATCAACTTTCAAATATAATTACTATACTAGAATTTGATCAAGTTAAGGCACCTTACACGTTTCATCTCAATTTGACACAAATAATAATCTTGTTCCAAAGACAATTAGTATAAATTCTAATAAACCACCAACTTTCTGTAACGAATTTAAATCCCAATTTTAAGGCCCTTCTGACGAACCAGGAAAAGTGTAAAACACGAAAGATGTCCGAAATAATATTTTATGTCTAGACTCGCGAGATTTTAAACCAAAAATGCAATTCAAGACTGTTATATGTAAAATACGACCTGGACTCAAACTTGAATACTACTGCCTCATATAAGACCTAAGTAAACTATATAACTTCAAGCTCACCTCCATAGCTCTCCAATCACTTAGGAACTGTCAGGAATTATCTCACACATTCCTTGCTTATATTCTTACTCAAGGGGTTTCGATTGGGCATGGTGGGAGGCAACATGTAAGATAACAGCTTGCTCATACCTTCACCTCCCTCACTTGTTACTTCCTCAAATGTAACCTAAGAAAACCATGTGCAAAACTCTCACGCCACCTCCATTATGGCCCAATCCAGGAGCATCAAACATTCTATTCTGCCACTTGTCGCTGTCCGGATTGAGTACTTATAGGTTGCATACTGTTCGACATCCTCACTACAACTCACATCACATACATTCTTGTAATATTCTGTCGAGCCATGGTGGAAGAGAAAGCAAGGTGATGGAAACATGGAACTGATATTGGTTCATGGTTAAGCCTTAACCAAGCTGTACACCATCACCTTACCACATCTCAACTATCACTAAACCAAACTTAAACATAAAGTATTACTCTTGTGATTGCTGTCGAGAAATAGAAGAAACTATGCACACAAACATTTCACTTTTGTTGTTCCTGTTGAACGAAAAGGAGGGGAAGAGAACAAGAGGTTCAAGTCAAGCCTAGGAGCTTTGAAGCATTACTCATGATTCATGGGTTTCCTTTTTGTTTTGCTCGACACCATCAACTTTCCTTTGCCACTGTGAGTCTCGATGCACTTTTGCTCATTTAACATCTTATCTCTTCTCAACTCATGCATGCTAGACTTTGCTTTGTGACTCATGTACATGTGTAGTATGTCTTGTTTATCAAAAACTACTTGTTCGGTACAAATACAATCTTACACATACACATTTACATACTTATGAGTTTAAAAGTTTGGTTTGAGAAACTTGTGTGGCAGTATACTAAGAAGATATAAACCTATAAACCTTAACATGAAACAAAACACTTGAACGAATAATACTAATGAAGGTTTTAAACTCATTTTCAACTTTCATGTAAATATTAAGTTGTGGTTTGGTTTTGTCCAAGAAGCTTGTATGGCACCTTGCTATAAAAGCAAGCTCGACAGAAGTAAATGAATACCATGATTCATCAGTCGACCTATCCTTATATGTCGAGCTAGTAAAGAATTTTGAACTCACAAATGAACTACAAATTAACGTAAAGTATGTTTTTAGAACAAATGACAGGTACTTAGAGGTAACCATACACACATGAATGAAAACTAATAAAAACTTATTGCGTTTAACGTTCTTGTGTTTCTTTGGGTCGCGAGAAAACACTAATCAAGTGAAATTTAACAAAAGACAACTACTTGAACTTGGGTAATCACTAGCTCAGTTTTGGTTTTGAAGATGAAACACGCATGATTTTATAAAACATATACAAACCCATGACTATATATATATATATATATATATATATATATATATATATATATATATATATATATATACATACCAAGTGAAGTTTACTAGACCTTAAATATAGTTAAACGTAAAAGATAATCAAAACAAGCTCACCTAGCTCAGTTGGTTGGAACGCTAGGTAGTGAAGGAGAAGTCCTGAGTTTGAATCATTCACACACTATTTTACAACTTCCACATGTTAACATCTTTAGCCCCTCTACTTTGCACCCTTACTATTTCCTAAAAGACTTTTATAAGCTTAACACTAATATAAATACTTTACACTCTCAACCTATAAATTTAGAAACATATATTATTTTCTTTAAAGCTTTTATATGTATTAAATATGTAATCATTTAACTATTGGCGTTAAAAGAGTAACCTTGTATAACTTAAAGGTTTACACAGAAACTTAAGTACGGTTTGACAAGTTAACATTTTACAAATATACCGAAATCTACATTATGAGACTATAACGAAATAATGTTTCTAGTTAACTTGAAGTATAAACATATGACTTGACGTTATTATCATTCTCTTGAAAACTTTATAAGTTGGTAAACATATTTAATTTGGACTAAATACGAAAATCATTTAACTACTAAAGGAGTCACGTTGGCACAGCTTAAAAGTTTACATAACAACTTAATTACAATTGACAAATTAATATTTTATGACTATATCATAAAAACATATAACGAGACCTACATTTTTAGACGATAATGAAGTAATAATTACGAATAACTATATATTTCTGAATATATATAATTTATAACGTAAATTATATAACTTGACATTATTATCGGTTAACTTGAACACACGTTAAGAAATGATTATTCCTACAATAAAGCTCATCGGTTCACTTAACCAGGCATAAATTTGCAATAATTTATCATTCACCAACTTTCGATACATATTATAGATTCATGACGAGAAATATAAAATAATAAACGATACTTATACATAAAGACAAGTTATATGGTATATAACTTGCTCTTGAACTATTAAGCGTTTTGCCATGCAAGCCACCTCTGCCACAAAAGTCATTTTGTCATCTGACACTATCACGATTCTCGATAAGTCGAACTTATCTCGGACTTCCATATCATTCAGGTTATCTTTGAAGTCATTTCCATTCTACCCCTGACATTACGTTATCTATGCCTATCATAATCCTCAGGTGAGTCATAGCCCCTACTTTTACTTGTTTTACAATGGTTTATAAACGTTTTTGGAGGAGATACATGCTTAACTACTGTTTTTACTTTTACAAGTATTCATTAACTAAATACATGACTGTATTTCATATAAACTTTACTAGTTTACACATTTTTAAATCTTATAAGGAGATACCTGCTATAGACATGATTACAAGTGATTTTTCGACGATATGCTATACTTGATCTCTATTGCCTAAGTTACCTATTACCAAAAGTCCCTCGTTCATGCATCTTAATCACCCAAAGGGTGAGCGTAAGTAGTTGTGGATAGATCTATTAGGGATTGACAATCCCCATTTGGTCGCTAGAGGAAAGCCACCAAATGCACTCTATTTGATTTCATAGGTTATTGGTAAATACCTATCATGAGGGACACTGTTTTACATCATTATTATGGATAATTTTGGTGTCTGTTAATCGTTGAGTGTCATGAGCTTAGAGCAATAGAACGGTAGTACTGTAGTCATGATACAGTACTACAATGACTGATGTTTGGGGTGTACAATGCTGTAGCCCACTGTTTTATTAAACTATGAGATTGTGCTCACTATATAGCAGGAAAACTACTAATAATTGGCAAACGAACTACTATTTTGGTGTTGACCCGGTTAGGTCAAACAAACTAATATTTTGGTGTTGTCCCAGTTAGGACAAACGAACTACTATTTTGGTGTTGACCCGATGAAGGGCAAACCAACGGACTATTTTTGAATTAATAAGGAAATCACTCATTTTCTGATTTTGATAAATCAACGATTTAAGCTATGGATATTATGGATTTACTCACACTTTAATTTGATAATCAACTGTCATTATAACTACTGAGAAATCATAAACTCTTTGATTTTGGAAATCGATATTCGAAACTATAAACTCTATGAACTCACCAACCTTTGTGTTGACACTTTTAGCATGTGTTTATCTCAGGTCCATAATGAGCAAGGATGGCACGGAGGAGCACGGATACTTACAAAGGCTATAAATCTTCCTATCATTCGAAAAACTGATTTAATAAACTTTGGGACAAACAAGGACCTCTTTTAAAACTCTGATATTTATATTCGAATGATAGATCTTTAAAATGACTAAAATGACAATCATTTTCTACTAATAAACTATGCGCTATGAATTAACACCCAATCTAATTTCCGCTGCATGTTTTCAAAACTGGGGGTGTTACAGATTGGTACCAGAGCCTTGGTTATAGCGAAACGTGTCTAAGTTAGATCCGAACTATTACCGTTTTTACAAAACAAAACATTTTATAGGCTTACGCTCTCCGTGCTTTCCATCCGCCAAACGATTATGTGACTTCTAGATAGTTATGCTACACCAACACTCTAGTATATTGATATATATGCTTACCAACTGTTCTGAGTACTATACCAATCCTCCTTAATTATCTCACTCTCATCAGTATAGATACGTATGACATACTCTTTTCGTACTCTCAGAAAATCCGCGCATGAATTACTTTGTCGATTAGTATGGATGTTAAGTCAGAATCTTAAAATGATTACAACGTCTTAATTTGAAGGGATTGGGACGCCTTTTTATTCAAATCAAGAAATTGTAAATCATTGAACCATAAGTTTATATTTCCTTAGTTACATAGTTTGGGACGCTTCTCTATGTAAATAATGAAATATAGATAAATAGGTTTAATTATTTCTGAAATAACAGGCATATGAAACCAAGAACCACTAAATCTCATTAGAAACCACAAATATTAATACACAACGATATAACTAGCATCGGTATTGCTAACGTTACAAAGATCATTAAGTAAACCTTAACATCACTAAACGATTGATCCACCAAGCTGTTGAAAAATGCCACCACTCCTATAAGTGCAAGAACCACGACTGGATGTAATACATCGAATACCCTGTATGACAAAACCACACAATGAAACGTTAGTGCCTAGTGCATGATGATACTAGTTCAAAACAACACTCCTATTATAACGATATCTCTTACCCCCATATTTCATCCACACTAACGGCTAAAACCACGATTAGCATGAGAAGTGCTATGATCCAATCCAAGGACTCCAGATCTTCTTTTGGGAAGAGAGTTGCAACAATATACACAATTACGAGAACAATATAGGTATAAGACATTTTAAAATTTTTGCCTGAAGAAAGAATGAACGATAAAGAGGAAAATCAGGGCGTATATATATAGTAAAGTAGCCATAAATCACTATTCTAGCCACGTGCATTCATTATTCCCCAAACTAATTTCTATCCACAAGAGCTGATAATTCAAGAATTTTCTCTACACTCTTCTCTTTGTGAAAATCCGTATCAACAAAACTCCTTTGTTTAACGGGTAGGTTACCCGCACAGATTTTTGTAATTGTAAATCATAAAGAATATCTAAACGTAACAGAATAAATAAATTCTCATCCTCATTATGCTCACAAGGAATTTTGATTTAAACATTCAAACAACAGATTATTAAAAATAGACCTGACATAAATACATAAAAACATTACAAACGATGCTGAATTAAAACATCACACTTCAGTGGTAGTCTGGGTGATCCCAAGTCTGAGAGTTGTTGGAGTCATATCCATCATCATAAGGGTCAAAGCTCTCCAACCTCTCTTCTTCTATTTGAGCCTCCAACCTACTTAGCTCCCGCTCCATGTCAGAAGTCCAACCACCATCGTCAACTACTACATTTTCCTCAAAACTTGGCTAGAATTGATCCAGATGAGGCAATTGTTGTTGTTGCACAACCACTCTTGGTGCAGAGGAACTTGATGCACCTTGTTGTAGTAGTGGTTGCTGTTGCTGTTGTTGTGGTGGTGGTGGTAGATTTTGTTGTTGTTGTTGTTCAACCCTAGCAGCTTCAACATTCTCTTTAAAACTCCAACGGATCTTGTTGGAAATCTGGTTCTCTATCTGATGAACACAAGCCCATAGCGATTCAATAATAGCCGCATCCTAACGATATCCGTCATGCAAGAAAGTATCGATCACGTACTTCCGATCATCTGATATGTCTGTGCACTCTACATAGCGTTCCCTAAGTCATTGTTTCAGTTGTTTCGCAACCTCAAACTCCATGATGACCTTCACAATAGCATTTTGGCGATCCACATCACTATTTTCGGCTTCTGCTTTGATATATCGTTGAATTTGTTCAGCGGTATGTGGTAGTCTGCAAACCATTGATTGTTTTGTAAGTGTGTGTGAGGATAACACAAACGTACCAGTGGTATTTATAAAGGATTGAAAAATATTTTTCAATTATTTTATTAAATATAACCGTTTGTATTCAAACGGTAAAAACTTTCAAAGTTTGTGTCTATTAAAACTAGCAACTAAATTTTTGGGATACGTGGTGAAAATTCTACCTTGGCTTTCGCATTTCAACACAAGTGGCAAGAACAGATCACGTTAAACACGTAACACCATAACTTAAATCATAAACGCGCCACGTATAAATAATACACTCTCACAATTTGACCCCTCAGAAATCGTGAACTTATCAATAATCCATCCAAACTCTCAAACATTATATATAAAATTTCAACGATCTCCAACCAACTCGTAACCTCAGATAATCTAAGAATAATAAAACGCATGTCGATGAAACATAGCAAATACCAAACCAAATACACCTTCTTAACTTGGGCTTTGGCCATTGCTTCGTATGCCAACCCACCCTAATGACATTGGGCCTTAACCCATTTCTCACAATAACCCAACGCACCATTGAACTTGATCACTAATTTGAGCCCGACATTGCTCAAGACCAGAACTTAAATATTACTCCCAACCGACTCATGCCCGTTAGTTCGAACCATTTTTAGTGACCTTTTATTTACACCTTATCAATATTTTTGTGCGTCTCGATTTATCATGTACCCAAGAATCAAGTGTGACCAATCTTTTTCAATTACTCGATCATTTGATGGTCAAATTATCATCAAAGCTCAACCCGATTAGTACTTTCTTCAAATTATTCAACCATACCAAAAATCATATATATCTAAATATTTGGTTTCACGCAAAGACAAACAAACTTCCATATATAATATCCGTTATAATTTAAAACCCACCTTTGTAAACTTGACTACAATCAAACCAACCAACTCTAAATGTTCTTGACACATAATGACATTCTATATACTAATCTAACGATTCATAAGCAGTAAAAACAAGAGAAAAATCAACATAAGCTAAGGAATCATAAAACGAAATAAATTTTATTCATACACTAGAGGTTACATGGAAACACAACGAACCTTTATTTCAACATTCCAACCACTACACTACGATACTATTCCTCACTTCCAAAACTTGTCAATAATGATCGATAGAACCACGAGTGGTACAAGAAACATTAAGATTCCGGCCAACATAGCACGATCTTCTTTCGGAACATACACCAAATAAATAGCAGCAACGATGACATACAAGTTTGCAAGGATGGTGATGAAATGCGGCATGTCGACAGCAAATAGGAAAAAGACTATTTTGGGAAAAAAGGAGGTATACTAGTGGGAGATTTTAAAGGGAAAAAGAGTTGGGTACTGTACATCACTGTAGTAAAACACTATTTACACCTTGAAACTACATTTAGTATTGCCACATAAGATTTATAATTTGGACCAAAGTTCCCCAAGTTTTTCTTTAAAAATCATATTAAGATCCGTCATCATCAAGGAAAAAGCTAATGTAGTAGCAGATACGTTAAGCCAGAAAAGAATAATTAAAAACCGCTCAGGGATTAGATCGTTAGGAATTACTATATGTTCACCCCTTCTACTCACCTTTACTGTTTTATTACAAGTCTTTCAACAACTACCTTATCTTGGAATCCCGGGACGGGATTCAGTTTAACGGGTAGGTAATATAACATCCCGTAAATTTTCCCCATAGTTAATACATTATTACAACATAAATTAACCATTTTTACCCATAACAATTTTTTTTTTATATATATACTTTGTCAATTACAACGTTATTCACTCTTACCTTGAAACGACGTTTACACCTGAACCTTAATAACCTATATACCATACATAACTTAAAACGTTGATACTTAATAAGTATACGTTTCAATAATTACCAAATACAATTTATATAAATCCCGAGCCTACAAAAATTCCCATGTGTATTCGCTAATAATAATGGACCTCTAAGAACCAAAAGGCCTTAACCCCTCATTAATCAATCAAACGGACCCTTTATTCTTGGCTCCTTTCCTTTGGACTTGATTCACTAACGATCTCACTAAGCTCCACAGCCCAAGCACACATCTAACCATTATTTTTACAAGTCACAAGTGCATGTTTGCTTTGGCTCAGTTGCTCACAACTTTTACACACGACATACCCCTTTTAAGTCACAACTCTAGTTTCCATGCATCTAAGAACCATGAATGACAATTTTTATCAACTTTCAAATATAATTACTATACTAGAATTTGATCAAGTTAAGGCACCTTACACGTTTCATCTCAATTTGACACAAATAATAATCTTGTTCCAAAGACAATTAGTATAAATTCTAATGAACCACCAACTTTCTGTAACGAATTTAAATCCCAATTTTAAGGCCCTTCTGGTCCGAACCAGGAAAAGTGTAAAACACGAAAGATGTCCGAAATAATATTTTATGTCTAGACTCGCGAGATTTTAAACCAAAAATGCAATTCAAGACTGTTATATGTAAAATACGACCTGGACTCAAACTTGAATACTACTACCTCATATAAGACCTAAGTAAACTATATAACTTCAAGCTCACCTCCATAGCTCTCCAATCACTTAGGAACTGTCAGGAATTATCTCACACATTCCTTGCTTATATTTTTACTCAAGGGGTTTCGATTGCGCATGGTGGGAGGCAACATGTAAGATAACAGCTTGCTCATACCTTCACCTCCCTCACTTGTTACTTCCTCAAATGTAACCTAAGAAAACCATGTGCAAAACTCTCACGCCACCTCCATTATGGCCCAATCCAGGAGCATCAAACATTCTATTCTGCCACTTGTCGCTGTCCGGATTGAGTACTTATAGGTTGCATACTGTTCGACATCCTCACTACAACTCACATCACATACATTCTTGTAATATTCTGTCGAGCCATGGTGGAAGAGAAAGCAAGGTGATGGAAACATGGAACTGATATTGGTTCATGGTTAAGCCTTAACCAAGTTGTACACCATCACCTTACCACATCTCAATTATCACTAAACCAAACTTAAACATAAAGTATTACTCTTGTGGTTGCTGTCGAGAAATAGAAGAAACTATGCACGCAAACATTTCACTTTTGTTGTTCCTGTTGAACGAAAAGGAGGGGAAGAGAACAAGAGGTTCAAGTCAAGCCTAGGAGCTTTGAAGCTTTAATCATGATTCATGGGTTTCCTTTTTATTTTACTCGACACCATCAACTTTCCTTTGCCACTGTAGTCTCGATGCACTTTTGCTCATTTACCATCTTATCTATTCTCAACTCATGCATGCTAGACTTTGCTTTGTGACTCATGTACATGTGTAGTATGTCTTGTTTATCGAAAACTACTTGTTCGGTACGAATACAATCTTACACATACACATTTACATACTTATGAGTTTACAAGTTTGGTTTGGGAAACTTGTGTGGCAATATAACTAAGAAGATATAAACCCATAAACCTTAACGTGAAACAAAACACTTGAACGAATAATACTAATGAAGGTTTTAAACTCATTTTCAACTTTCATGTAAATATTAAGTTGTGGTTTAGTTTTGTCCAAGAAGCTTGTATGGCACCTTGCTATAAAAGCAAGCTCGACAGAAGTAAATGAATACCATGATTCATCAGTCGACCTATCCTTATATGTCGAGCTAGTAAAGAATTTTGAACTCACAAATGAACTACAAATTAACGTAAAGTATGTTTTTAGAACAAATGACGGGTACTTAGAGGTAAACATACACACATGAATGAAAACTAATAAAAACTTATTGCGTTTAACGTTCTTGTGTTTCTTTGGGTCGCGAGAAAATACTAATCAAGTGAAATTTAACGAAAGACAACTACTTGAACTTGGGTAATCACAAGCTCAGTTTTGGTTTTGAAGATGAAACACGCATGATTTTATAAAAGATATACAAACCCATGACTATATATATATATATATATATATATATATATATATATATATATATATATATATATATATATATATATATACATACCAAGTGAAGTTTACTAGACCTTAGATATAGTTAAAGTAAAAGATAATCAAAACAAGCTCACCTAGCTCAGTTGGTTGGAACGCTAGGTAGTGAAGGAGAAGTCTTGAGTTCGAATCATTCACACACTATTTTACAACTTCCACATGTTAACATCTTTAGCCCCTCTACTTTGCACCCTTACTATTTCCTAAAAGACTTTTATAAGCTTAACACTAATATAAATACTTTACACTCTCAACCTTTAAATTTAGAAACATATATTATTTTCTTAAAAGCTTTTATATGTATTAAATATGTAATCATTTAACTATTGGCGTTAAAAGAGTAACCTTGTATAACTTAAAGGTTTACACAGAAACTTAAGTACGGTTTGACAAGTTAACATTTTACAACTATACCGAAATCTACATTATGAGACTATAATGAAATAATGTTTCTAGTTAACTTGAAGTATAAACATATGACTTGACGTTATTATCATTCTCTTGAAAACTTTATAAGTTGGTAAACATATTTAATTTGGACTAAATACGAAAATCATTTAACTACTAAAGGAGTCACGTTGGCACAGCTTAAAAGTTTACATAACAACTTAATTACAATTGACAAATTAATATTTTATGACTATATCATAAAAACATATAACGAGACCTACATTTTTAGACGATAATGAAGTAATAATTACGAATAACTATATATTTCTGAATATATATAATTTATAACGTAAATTATATAACTTGACGTTATTATCGGTTAACTTGAACACACGTTAAGAAATGATTATCCCTACAATAAAGCTCATCGGTTCACTTAACCAGGCATAAACTTGCAATAATTTATCATTCACCAACTTTCGATACATATTATAGATTCATGACGAGAATATAAAATAATAAACGATACTTATACATAAGGACAAGTTATATGGTATATAACTTGCTCTTGAACTATTAAGCGTTTTGCCACGCAAGCCACCTCTGCCACAAAAGTCATTTTGTCATCTGACACTATCACGATTCTCGATAAGTCGAACTTATCTCGGACTTCCATATCATTCAGGTTATCTTTGAAGTCATTTCCATTCTACCCCTGACATTACGTTATCTATGCCTATCATAATCCTCAGGTGAGTCATAGCCCCTACTTTTACTTGTTTTACAATGGTTTATAAACGTTTTTGGAGGAGATACATGCTTAACTACTGTTTTTACTTTTACAAGTATTCATTAACTAAATACATGACTGTATTTCATATAAACTTTACTAGTTTACACATTTTTAAATCTTATAAGGAGATACCTGCTATAGACATGATTACAAGTGATTTTTCGACGATATGCTATACTTGATCTCTATTGCCTAAGTTACCTATTACCAAAAGTCCCTCGTTCATGCACCTTAATCACCCAAAGGGTGAGCGTAAGTAGTTGTGGATAGATCTATTAGGGATTGACAATCCCCATTTGGTCGCTAGAGGAAAGCCACCAAATGCACTCTATTTGATTTCATAGGTTATTGGTAAATACCTATCCTGAGGGACACTGTTTTACATCATTATTATGGATAATTTTGGTGTCTGTTAATCGTTGAGTGTCATGAGCTTAGAGCAATAGAACGGTAGTACTGTAGTCATGATACAGTACTACAATGACTGATGTTTGGGGTGTACAATGCTGTAGCCCACTGTTTTATTAAACTATGAGATTGTGGTCACTATATAGCAGGAAAACTACTAATAATTGGCAAACGAACTACTATTTTGGTGTTGACCCGGTTAGGTCAAACAAACTAATATTTTGGTGTTGTCCCAGTTAGGACAAACGAACTACTATTTTGGTGTTGACCCGATGAAGGGCAAACCAACGGACTATTTTTGAATTAATAAGGAAATCACTCATTTACTGATTTTGATAAATCAACGATTTAAGCTATGGATATTATGGATTTACTCACACTTTAATTTGATAATCCACTGTCATTATAACTACTGAGAAATCATAAACTCTTTGATTTTGGAAATCGATATTCGAAACTATAAACTCTATGAACTCACCAACCTTTGTGTTGACACTTTTAGCATGTGTTTATCTCAGGTCCATAATGAGCAAGGATGGCACGGAGGAGCACGGATACTTACAAAGGCTATAAATCTTCCTATCATTCGAAAAACTGATTTAATAAACTTTGGGACAAACAAGGACCTCTTTTAAAACTCTGATATTTATATTCGAATGATAGATCTTTAAAATGACTAAAATGACAATCATTTTCTACTAATAAACTGTGCGCTATGAAGTAATACCCAATCTAATTTCCGCTGCATGTTTTCAAAACTGGGGGTGTTACAAATAGTTGTAACAGGAGTGTATAATTCCACCCTTGTGTAGTACTATCCAAAAGATCATTAACAACCTTATATTCTGAATTTTAAGTGTGGTTATGAAGTGTCCTATAACCCGCTAACCAATGGTCTTCCCAAATTCTTACTTTCATACCATTGCCAATGTTCCATCTTTGCCCTTTTCGTATAATGTATCGTGCTGAACATAAACTCCGCCATATAAAACTCGGATTATAACCAATCCTTGCATATAAGAAATTACCCCTTGGATAATACCTTGCCTTAAGAATTCTAGCTGAAAGTGACCCTTCCATTGTGATTAGTCTCCAGCCTTGCTTTGCGAGGAGAGCCTTGTTAAAACCATTCATATGACGAAAGCCCAGACCGCCACGATCTTTAGAGATGCACATAGACTCCCATGAAGCCCATCGTATAGGATTTTCCTTGTTTCCATGTCCCCACCAAAAGTGATTGAAAGCACGATGTAGCTCATTTATTAGCACATTTGGTAATAGAAAAAGATTCATAACATACATCGGCATTGCTTGAGCAACGGATTTTAGAATAACCTCTATACCCCCTACTGACAAATTTCTCTATCTCCAGCCGGCGATCTTCTTTCTTACCTTATCTAGAACAGTTTGAAACACATCTTTTTTCTTTCTTCCAATAATAGAAGGGAGTCCTAAATACTTTGTTTGATTTGATGCTTGGCGGACCTCCAGTTCAGTTACAATAACATCCCGTAAGTGTGCTTCAACATTTGGGCTAAAGAAAACCTCAGATTTCTGGAAATTTATATTCTGACCTGAATAGATGCAATACTTTCCCAATATATTCTTCAATCATGTACATTCATCCACCGACGCCCTGGTGAAGAAAATACTATCATCCGCAAAAAATAAGTGGCTGACTTCAGGCGTACCACGACTAATTTTAACTCCATGAATGCGACGTGTAGAAATCTCCTTCCTAATCATTGCTGACAACACTTCCGCGCACATGATAAACAAGTAGGGCGATATAGGATCCCCTTGACGGAGTCCTCGAGTGGGAACAACATGTCCTGAAATTTGCCCATTAATATTAAATGAAAAGGAAACTGACGTCACACATGCCATAATAAGATCGATAAAGTTTTGTGGGAACCGAAATCTTTGAAGAACTGATCTAATAAACGACCACTCCACACGATCATAAGCTTTACTCATGTCAACTTTAAGAGCCATTGCGCCTTTCCGACCACTTCTTTTGTTCTTAAGCCAATGAAAGAGCTCAAAAGCAACTGTAACAAAAGCAGACTGGGTTTCATCAATCAGCTTTGGGAGTATTGGTTTAATCCTGTTGACGAGGACTTTGGAGATGATTTTGTAAATCACATTGCATAGACTGATGGGGCGTAGGTCATTTAAAGATGTCGGTGATGAGATTTTTGGTATCAAAGTTATTAGAGTTTCATTTATATTTGGCGGCATAACTCCACTACAAAAGAATTGAGCCACTACACTTACAACAGTAGGTCCAACGATCTTCTAAAATTTCTGATAAAATAAGGCAGTCATACCGTCAGGTCCAGGTGCCTTTGAAGGGTGCATTTGCATAATTGCATCATAAACTGGTTTTCCTATATTTTCGATATCACCTTCACAAAGAGCTTTATCAAGGCATGATACCTCGTCTTCGCATTCTGGAGGATTGGAAGTAGCAAATAACTTCACAAAATATAACGAGACAATGTCACATAGACCTGCACCATCTACCATCATCCGTTCGTAATTTCAACAAGCTGTTTTGTTTTTGTCGACTGCTGGCACGAGCATGAAAGAATTTTGTATTCTTATCACCTTCCTTCAACCATTGGACTCTACTCCTTTGACGCCACATGACCTCTTCCCGTGCATATAGTTCCTTTAACTCGTCTTGCAGGTCATGTTCTTGTTGATAGGTATCGTAACTCGGTTGGGTTTGTTGGCCAAAGGTTGTTTTATTCCATTCTTTGAGTCTGCCCGCACAACCCCTAACTAGAGCAGAAGGATTACTCCTGTTGGGTTAGACTTTGAAATTTTGAAGGCTTGTTTAATGAAACTTGGATTTGAATTTGAACATTTATACGAGTAGTGGCTAAGCAAAATCACCCGAAAATTGACCCGGCCAAACAACCGACCGAATCAAACCAAACCGACCTTATTTTGTTTGGTTTTCGGTTTTACTCGGTTTCGGTTCGGGTCAAAACACGCTTTTTTGGGCTCGAAATAGCTTTTCTCGGTTTAGGTTTTGGTAGTTTTTCCTCGGTTCACATTTACCTTCATTCGGTTTTCGGGTCAGGTCGATTTTGGCCGATTCGGGTCGTTCCTCGAACTTGAAATTTGTTGGATCGTTTTAAAATTTACACGTACCGTAAACATATGGCTCGGAATGGACCTAAATAATGACCTCGGGATGGATATACCTTGGGACGGACTTAAGCCTGTAATGGGCACAACCCCGGGATGGACATAAGCCCAGGATGGACGTAAGCATGGAATGAACTTAAGCCTTGGATGGACATAAGTATGGGATAGACTCATAGACATAACCCCGTGATGGACATAAGCTTGCGATTGACTCAACCGGGATGGACATAGCCCCGGGATGGAGTTACTTTGGGATGGACCTACGTCAAGAACAGACATAAGGTAAGTCCGGGATAAACATAAGACTTAAGTCTTCGATGGACATAAGGTATGTCCGGGATTGACATAGGGCATAAGACTAGAGGTTATGATACCCCCTTGCACGCGTCTTAGTTCCATGTGGCGCCCCATCAAACGTGCCTTTTCCTTATTAGAGACACCCCATGCACGAGTATTTGATGCTTTTTTTAGCACAAGTTGGTCGTCCAGACGGCCAACTTTTTTTTTTCATTCATTCATTTTTGTGTGCTTGAAAGAGAGTGTCTTATGGTGTATATTTGTGTATAGTGAGATATATTTAAGACGTGATATTGGTTGTGTTATTGCACTATGTTGGTTGTTACGATGGTAAAGGAAAGAGAAGTTGAGTTGGCGGAGTTAGTCCCTGTTATACGAACAATTACATAGCTTGTCCTTGTCCTTTAGCAACTCATTTTCATGAAAGGTCATTTAGACTAATAAAGCCTTAAAATATATTAAAAAAAAAAAATCCTTACTAAGAAAATTGAGGTGTTACGTGTATTAATATTTGTATCAAAAAACACTTTTTGAAAAAGACGAGAGCTCATTTATACATAGAGAAAAAGACAATGAATAATGATTAATTATAACTACACATTTTTTATCAAATGACAAAGTCACTTTCATCATTGAAAGAGAGTGTCTTATGGTGTATATTTGTGTATAGTGAGATATATTTAAAAAATATAGTAAAATGAACATAACTCTTTCTACAAATTGTAAGAAGTTTCACAATTTTTTTTACTATAAACCAGTATATTTTGACTTATAGATTAGAGCAATTAGTTCGTCGAAGTTAGACAAAACAGATAAATCAGAGGTGATATTTACCACATGTGAATTTTAAAAAATCAAATACATAAAAAAAAAAAAAAAAAAAAAAAAAAAAAAAAAAAAAAAGTAGTCAATGTAATGCTACAACTAAATAGATAGAAATGGAAACTGCAATGTAATGCTAGCAAAGCAATTACAATCTTAACTAATTATAAAGGGTGTATGGTCAATTAGTCAATGGGTGAAAACTGAAATTATTGTATTCCCCATTTTACCCTTGGATACCCATATATAAACCGAACCTTACTCATTCTCTAACTCAAAAAACACACACACACAACAAATTACTCCCCTCTCTATCTCTCTTTCTCTCTCTCTTTAACCACAACCGAACTCCATCTCCGCCTCTTGTCCTTGAACCGGACCACACACCTCCACAAATACTAAAATTGTGGATCTTGATTTTTTTGAAACATTGGACACGTTATAAACAGATACATGGCACCTTCACAAATCAAAAACACATTTCATCTCCCATCTCTCTTTCTTTTGCTTCGAATACAGCAAACCATGAACAACGCCAACCACCACAGAAGCCCCGTCGCCGAAATCTTAGAGAAAGGTATTTTTCATATCTAATGTTTTTTCTTATCGATCTATCTTTATTTTTTTTTATAGATCTAAAGGTTTTTTTAGTAGATCTATCTTTATTTTTTTTTTAATAGATCTAAAGGTTTGAAGGTTATAACATATTTTCTTAAGGTTTTGAAGGGTTTTTATTTTATTTTTACTTTTTATTTTTTTTGTTTATAGATCTATGCATATTCTTAACGGATCTATTTATTTTGAATAGTTTGAAGATGATTTCCGACCACTGCTATTGACGGAATATTCCGATGCCGCCACCGGAATATGCGTTGCCATCGCTGGATATGACCACGAGCGACGCCATCCTAGCCGAAACCATCAGTCAAAGGTTTTTATTTTTGTAGTTCTTTTTGTTAATATAGTTTTGAAGATTTTTCTTGTAGATCTATAGATTTTATTTTAGATCTATAAGTTTTTTTTTGGTATTTTTTTTGTTAGGACCGCGGGTGTAGACGTCGATATCTCGCCGGAAAGAGTGACCGCTGCCGCCTTTGTCGCCGGAAAGTGTTTTGTAAGTATTTAACTATTTATTTTAAGATCTATGTATTCCTTTTTGGATTGATATATTTTTTTTATAGATCTACATGATTTTCATGTTTTGTATTTTTTATGTTTTCAAGGTTTTTCTTTACTACTTTATTTTGCAGATCTTTCACCACTTTCGCCGGAATTTGTTGTTCACTTTTGGATTTGCTTCTTTCCGTTAGAAACTGCAGCTCCTTGCTGGAATTATACATGTGTGTTTTGTTAGTGATTTTTAATAGTATATTTTTGTTAAATATTGCTGTTGTTTAAGCCTTCTGAAAATTTGTTCGTGATTATGTTAGTAAAATATTAGTTTAAATTTGTTGGTAATTATTTTAGTGAAACTAAAAGTTTTAAATAACTGAAATATGGACTGTAAAAAAATGGTTAACACATCAAAGTTGTAAACATTTTTTTTACAGGATTAACTCAAGATTATTTATTTATTTATTATTTTTTTTTTTGTGTCTTTTAAATTTATAATTTCTAAATTATGAAAATTTAAAACCATAAAAATTCTAATATTGACCAAATTCAATGTTTGAATTTGAAAACTTGAAATATGTATGAGATTTCTAAACTAAAAGTAAATACAAAATTTCAAATTTTTATATTTTGAAATTTGAAATATACTTTTGACTATTGTTGTTTTCGATGTAGTTTAGAGACACTTTTTTTGTAATAGTGAAAGTTGTGCTATACTGCTATAGTGCTACTCTATATCTTAAATCACTTTTGTTTTCTTGGACTTCACATATGAGAAAGACACCAAAGTAACGTGTCGAACAAAGAAAAAAGTAGACTTTATGGGCCTTTGGACATTAGTAAAAAAAAAATAAATGTAGTACGTAAGCAATTCTGTTTGGGTCAAAAAAAAGGGGAAAAAAACCCGGGTTAACCGGTTAGATTCATTAAGGTTGGTAAAAAATGTGATTAGGCTGTTATCTAAATCATTTAATTAAGCGCTACAGCCATTCAGTCACTACTTATACTCAGTACTCACATTACTATATTAAAAAAAAACTTGAGAACTTTCTCTTAAAATTCGAATGTAACTTTTGATGTGTAAAATCATTGAACGCTACACAAAACACTCACCACAATATCACAAATCGTTAATTATCTGCCGCTAGGAACCGTTGCTATGCACGGGTACTCGTCTAGTATCAAGGATAAGGAATTACACTATCCAACTGTAAGAAACAAATTTACTCCAACTAGTGATCCAATAAAATGATGAGACTTGAAATGATTTTTATTTATTTATTATTTTTTTTTATTACTTTATTATTATTATTATTATTATTATTATTATTATTATTATTATTATTATTATTATTATTATTATTATTATTATTATTATTATTATTATTTTATTACTTTATTATTATTATTATTATTATTATTATTATTATTATTATTATTATTATTATTATTATTATTATTATCAACACATGTGTCTCGCCCATCATCTCAAGAATAGAGTAACACATCAGCAGGGCGTAAGTTTTGGTCCCTGTCTCCACATAGCCCAATGTCAACCTCTTTACGAGCCGAGATCCCCGCTCGGGAACATATGTTAATAAGGGTATCACGCACTATATTATGCCGATGCTTAATCCCGATAATACCAGCACATGAGACCGCGTGGTCCCCATAGGTGTCCCCTGCAAACACCCTGGAACAAGCTGAACATGGCATTTGAGTGGAGAATAGGGGAATACCCAGCCGATAACATAGCACACATCGGTAAGTTCTGGCATTCATGGTTTGTCCCAACCCAGAAATCGGGACCACCCGAAGCCAGTCTGAAGTGTGGTCCTCATTTTGCGATCTCCATAGAGCCATCTGTCTAGTTGATAAGCTAAAGGTGGATTCGGCCATTTTGGCAACACGTGTGAAATATATGTCTGCCAGTTTCTTCATGAGTTTGGGGGCAGCGATCTCACATGAGCTGCCTAAAAGGTCGGTTTCCATTTTCGCATTAAAAGCATGCAAGGCCTCATCGAAGGAGGAACCAAAAGTTACGATGTCAGAATGTCGGAGGAGCCTAGTCTGTAAGCTAGCAGATTGGAGTCGAGATGCAAGGAAAGCATAGTTCAAGACATCACCTGCAGCATAAACACCAAGTCCCCCAAATTCGAAAGGTAGTGTGGCCTGTCTCCATTGCCACTCACCAAAACCAGGTCCAGAAGCAGTGACGATGCGCTCTAGAGAAGAACGAAGTGCCATATCAAAGGAAATCTGAGCCCTCTCGAAGACCTGAGGGGGAACACGTGCGCATAGAAAAATATAACTTGGAGATTCCAGCACATGCCCGAAGGAGTAGCAACTCACATTGGGGGTCATTAAGCTTAGTAACAACATCCATAAGCTCAATGGTTTTAGCGACCCTCTTCATAACAAGCTCACTGCTAAACACAAGGTCTACACTAGCGGGTCCCCCCAACAATTTAACACCATGTAAAGGCCGGGCAATATTAGGCAGGAAAACACCTGCGAGCCTGCTTCGAGGATCCTCCCTTGGCCAAAAAACCTCGGTTTTATCGACATTGAGGTGCAACCCATATAGAGGTCCATCCATCATAATAAGCTCCAAAACCTTTCCAACTTTTAGAGTATCGCCAATGATCGTGCCATCGTCCAAATACCACGCTTGAAGGGAAAGACTAAAGGAATCTCTGATCTTGCAAACCAACGGGTGTAGCACAAGGGCAAAGAGGAGAGGTCCAAGCGGATCACCTTGTTGCACTCCTTGGTGTGACCATAAAGTGTGTTCACCATAGTATAATCTAGCTGGGCTGGAGTAGCAAAATTTAACCCAACGAGAAATGGCAGGACAACGCAGGCGAACTTCTTGTAACATGACCTCACGATCAACCAAATTGAATGCGTTTTTGAAATCCACCAGTAGCATCGAAAGGCCTTCCTCGCCACCACGATCTTCAATGAACCTACTCACTGCATGAAGAATAGCCTCACCTCCTCCAGGTACCCCAACGCCAAATTGAAGATCATGCAAATAGTTATCTAAGGAGTGGTCAATCATAGAAGCACCAACCTTGGAGACTAAACGCCTCCAAACAGTACCAACGGCAATGGGACGGATACCCCCTCCGGGTTTGATCAGAGGTGTGAGGGGGGCACTAGCAATAAACTCACCCAACACCCGAGGACACTTACCACCAAGAAAAAGATTAACCACCTGGGTGATAGAATTGATCAGCTCGTCAGAAATGGCCACAGCCGCACCACTTAAGCAATCCAAAAGGTGTTGGGCGCGCAATCCATCTCGACCACAAGAGGTACCATGGGGGAAATTCTTGATCATGTCTAGAACCACAGCATGCGGTGCGATGAGGTTATGATGATCAATCGGTATATCCGGCAAAGAAGGAGCAGACTTGAAGGGATGCTTAGCCCTGAGGTCCTCAAGAGTGGTATCATTATAAGGAGCAACACCTGAAGAAGAGAGAATTCTGACAGCTGCAGTATAGTGGCCATCACAAACCTTCCTCTTACATTGTTTGACATTACGCTCCCCCACGTCCAAGTTGTCATCATCAATATTAGACCATGCAGGGGAGGGCTCCGCTAAAACCTCTTTAACAAGCTGTAAACCACCACCAGGCGTACCCCACGAGCTAATGGCATTAGCAATATATTATTATTATTATTATTATTATTGTTATTATTATTATTATTATTATTATTATTATTATTATTATTATTATTATTATTATTATTATTATTATTATTATTATTATTTTATAAAAACATCACTTCATTAGAAAATCATAGGATTTACAAGAAATTAGAGGGGAGCCGAGAGACAAGCTGGGCCCCCACTCCTTTAGGAATAGCAAAACCAATCCTACTAAAAATATGATCAGCGGCCCGTGCTCCAATGCCTTGAGTCAACGAGAATCTACGGACGCGTTTTAGTAATGCCACCGCATCCTTCTCAAGTTCTCCCAAGGAAGAGAATGAGAAGGGGATGAACCCATAACCAATGTCCGAGCATTTAGTCTCATACTTGGCCCGTTTGCGTTGTGCAGCTTCAACAACCGCGCGCCCCGGTACAAAATCAGCCATGTTGGTCTGTGTCAAGGGAGAAGCCCCAGTCAAATCAACACATGTGTCCCGCCCATCATCCCAGGAATAGAGTAACACATCAGCTGGGCGTAAGGTTTTGTCCCTGTTTCCACATAACCCGATGTCAACCTCTTTACGAGCCGGGATCCCCGACCGAGAACATATGTTAATAAGGGTATCACGTACTATATTATGTCGATGTTTAATCCCGATGATACCAGCGCATGAAACCGCATGATCTCCATAAGTGTCCCCCGCAAATACCCTGGAGCAGGCTGAGCATGGCATTTGAGTAGAGAATAGGGGAATACCCAGCCTATAGCACAACACACATCGGTAAGTTCTGGCATTCATGGTCTGTCCTAACCCAGAGATCGGGATCACCCTAAGCCAGTCTGAAGTGTGGTCCTCATTTTGCGATCTCCATAAAGCCATTTGTCTAGCAGATAAGCAAAATGTGGATTCGGCCATTTTGGCAGCACGTGTGAAATATATGTCTGCTAGTTTCTTCATGAGTTTGGGGGCAGCGATCTCACTTGAGCTGCCTAAAAGGTCAGTTTCCATTTTCGCATTAAAAGCGTGCAAGACCTCATCGAAGGAGGAACCAGAAGTTACGATGCCAGAATGCCGGAGGAGCCTAGTCTGCAAGCTAGTGGATTGGAGTCTAGATGCAAGGAAAGCATAGTTTAATACGTCACCTGCAGCATATACACCAAGCCCCCCAAGGTCGAAAGGTAGAGTGGCTAGTTTCCATTGCCACTCACCGAAACCAGGTCCAGAGGCAGTGACGATACGCTCTAGAGAAGAACGAAGTGCCGCATCAAAGGCAATCTGAGCCCTCTCGAAGACCTTAGGGGGACACGTGCGCATAGAAAAATATAACTTGGAAATTCCAGCACATGCCCGAAGGAGTAGCAACTCACATTGAGGGTCATTAAGCTTAGCAACAGCATCCATAAGCTCAATGGTTTTAGCAACCCTCTTCATAACAAGCTCACTGCTAAACACAAGGTCTACACTGGCAGGTCCCCCCAACAGTTTGACACCGTGTAAAGGTCTGGCAATATTAGGCGGGAAAACGCCTGCAAGCCTGCTTCTAGGATCCTCCTTTGGCAAAAAAACCTCGGTTTTATCGACATTAAGATGCAACCCATAATGAGGTCCATCCATCACAATCAGCTCC
The DNA here is from genome assembly GCA_030686995.1 of Artemisia argyi. Lineage (NCBI taxonomy): Eukaryota > Viridiplantae > Streptophyta > Magnoliopsida > Asterales > Asteraceae > Artemisia > Artemisia argyi. Next base: position 198,615,516 of record CM060678.1, read on the forward strand.
AAAACCTTTCCAACTGTTAGAGTATCGCCAATGATCGTGCCATCGTCTAAATACCACGCTTGAAGGGGGAGACTAAAAGAGTCTCTGATCTTACAAACCAATGGGTGCAGCACAAGCGCAAAGAGAAGAGGTCCAAGTGGATCGCCTTGTTGTACTCCTTGGTGTGACCATAAAGTGTGTTCACCATAATATAATCTAGCTGGGCTAGAGTAGCAAAACTCAACCCAACGGGAAATGACAGGACAACGCAGGCGAACCTCTTGTAACATGACCTCCCGGTCAACCAAGTTGAAAGCGTTTTTGAAATCCACCAGTAGCATCGAAAGGCCTTCCTCGTCACCACGATCTTCAATAAACCTATTCACAGCATGGAGAATAGCCTCCCCTCCTCCAGGTACTCCAACACCAAATTGGAGATCATTCAAATAGCCATATAAGGAGTGGCCAATCATAGAAGCACCTACCTTGGAGACTAAACGTCGCCAAACAGTCCCCACAGCAATGGTGCGGATACCCCCTCCGGGTTTGATCAACGGTGTGAGGGGGCGCTAGCAATGAACTCACCTAACGCCCTAGGACATTTACCATCAAGAAAAAGATTAACCACCTGGGTGATAGAATCGATTAACTTATCAGAAATGGCCACAACCGCACCACTGAAGCAATCCAAAAGGTGTTGGGCACGTAATCCGTCACGACCACAAGAGGTACCACGGGGAAAACTCTTGATCATATCAAGAACCACAGCAGTAGGTGCAATGAGGCATTGATGATCAATCGGTATATCCGGCAAAGAAGGAGCAGACTTAAAGGGGTGCTTAGCCTTAAGGTCCTCAAGGGTGGTATCATTATAAGGAGCAACCCCTGAAGAAGAAAGAACTCTGACAGCCGCAGTATAATGGCCATCACAAGCCTTCCTCTTACATTGTTTGACATTACGCTCCCCCACATCCAAGTTGTCGTCATCAATAGTAGACCATGCAGGGGAGGGCTCCGCTAAAACCTCTTTAACGAGCTGTAACCCATTACCAGGCATACCCCAGGAACTAATGGCATTAGCGATATATTCTTCCTGGCGTTGGCGTTTAAAGGCCGATCTACACTCCATGTTACTCCTTGGGCGGAAGGTTTTCAGGAGACAAAGAGGCATGACTAATAGACTGACCCAACAAGAAATATCCTCAGGTGTGCAGATCACCTTATCAAGGGCTCCTTTCAGTACGCGAGCGAATCCCAAACGACACTTTGGAGGGATAGATTTGACAGTATGCAACCCTTTGTCAAGCAAGGTGTCAAGCAATTGTAAATCAAAACCAAACTGCTTCTCCGAAGTCGAACCCTTGTCAAGAGTAAGCTGAACAGAAGAAGCAACTGGTGGCTTGGCGAGATCAAACAACACGAACCTAACAACACCATTACCACAGTCAGGGGGCGACACACAATCAGACCCATGATAAGGTGATTATAAGCTACAATTAACTATACCATTAACATTATTGGAATCGAATTTCAGTGGTTCAAATGTAAAAGCAGCCTTAGTTACAGAATCCGCTAGAAATAGAAATTAGGAGACCAAAACCATAATTAAGTTTATATAGCACGTAGTATGAATAGTGACGGAACCAGGGGGCAGTGGCGGAACTTGAAGGTTTTTGTTAGGGGGGCCAAAAATTTTATAGCGTAAATTTAATTTTTTCTATCAGAACTTAAAACTAGTTACTTAAGGCATTACCCTTATTCTCGAAAGCATTCGCCTCAATTCAATGATATTGATATACCTCAAAAGTAAATGTTTTAACATAACAGTAGAGCAAATAAAATTTATGAAAATTAGCATACAAAAAATAAATGTGATTGACTATCAGTTATATATATATATATATATATATATATATATATATATATATATATATATATATATATATATATATATATATATATTTTGAACTAGGATAATATTTAACCCAAATCGCTCCTCAACATAGAGGTAAGTACAGCAGGAAAGTTTACATCCCAGGAAAAGTTATCAACAGAATTTAAAGCAATACCCGCCACATGATGTGCAACAAGATTACATGTATGGAGAACCCAAGAGAACTGCAAATTAAGTCGTGCTGCCCAGTCTCTTATATCGGCTACGATTACGCCCAAAGCTCATGGAGGGACGGATTCTGATGAAGAAAGGCTTATAGCATCTGATGAATCTGATTCAACAATGGCACCGACCCAACCATTTGTCAAAGCAAGGTTACATGCGGCTCGTATTGCTAGCAGCTCCATAGCTAGCACTGACGAAGCATGCCATTTTTCCCCAATACATACAAGAATAGCCCCTTTCGAGTCTCGAGCTACAACCCCAATGGCTCCTTGGTTCGATTTAAAAGCTCCGTCACAATTAAGCTTCACAATATTTGAAGTAGGGGGGACCCACTTTGGTGAACTCTCTTGAGAGGAGTGAGGATGAACCAAAGAGGAAGGGAGAGTCGGAGAAAGTGATGATAAGAAAATAGCTTCACTTTGAATAGCATTTGAGGCTGAAATCACATGACTCGGGCATAAGGAAGTATGCTCAAAGATAAACTTGTTTCTAGATTTCCAGATATTCCATGATGTGATAGCAATAGAGGCAAGTAACTTTAAAGCTTGTGATTTGGATGGAGATACGTCAATAAGAGATGAAATGCGAGAAGTGATATTACCAGAAAGATTGTCAACACGAAGACCATAATTTGAGCCAAACCACACCGACTTCGTCCAGGGGCATTCAAAAAGCACATGTTCAATAGTCTCAACTTGAGCATTACAGATTTGGCATAAAGGCGACGGAGAGCAGTTGCGATTATACAAATTCTCCCTGGTTGCTAAAGCATTAGAACACACTCTCCACAAAAAAGTCTTGATCTTTGGCATAACTTTGATATTCCATACTTTTTTCCAAAATTCAGGATTTGGAGATGATGAAGATGAGGCAACTGCAATTTCAGAGGAGTTTCGCCATTTCAAAGCTTGACGATATCCTGATTTGACGGTGTAGTTTCCTTTCGCATCATAGTGCCAAATAATTCTATCATTAGAATGGGTACGAGAGATTGGAATTTCAGCAATGAAATTTGCTTCCTTGTCTGATACATGAGCTCTTAACTTTGACATATTCCAAGACCCATCTAAAATAAAATCTGAAACAAGAGATGAATTATCAAATGGACCACGAGGAGTACGAATACAAAAGTCTTCGTGATACGGTACCCACTTTTGAGTCCAAAATGAAATATTTGAGCCATTTCCCACTTGCCATCGTATGCCCTTGAGAAGGAGATCACGACCCTGCAATAAACTTTGCCATAACCAAGAAGGGCGGGATCCCTTACGAGCTGTAATAAAGTTTGAACGAGGAAAGTAAAGTCCCTTAAGCACGCGTCCCCAAAAGGAGTGCGGGTTTATGATAAGGCGCCAACCTTGTTTGGCAAGAAGGGCTAAGTTAAAAGCATTCAGATCACGAAACCCAAGTCCACCTTCTTCAGTGGGACGACTCATATGATCCCATTTAACCCAGTGAATGTGCTTTTCATGAGCGTCACCACCCCAAAAGAAGCGTTTAACATGGCACATCAGCTTGTTTCGAAAACCAGCAGGAAGTAGATAACATTGCATGGCATACGAAGGGATAGCTTGGATTACTTATTTAATCAATATGGTGCGACCTGCATATGAGAGAAACTTATGCTTCCATCCCTGCATTTTCTTAAGAACACGATCTAAAATGAAAGAGAATAGCTCGCTTTTATTGCGACCATGTATCGTGGGTAGACCAAGGTATGTACCTTTTGTGTCCATAACTTTCACTTGGAGACGACGACATAGATCATGTTGGAGCTTCTGGGACGTGTTAGGAGAGAAAATGGCAGAAGACTTTGAGAAGTTTATGCTTTGACCAGACGCCGCACAATATTTATCAAGGATAGAGAGTAGCTTGTTGCAGTCCTCTAAACTAGCCTTAAGGAAAAAAAAAAGAGAGTCATCCGCAAAGAAAATGTGAGAAATCACCGGGCAATCTCGCGCCATCTTCATGCCTGAAAGAAACGAATTATTTAAAGCCTTGTTGATCATTTTTGAAAGCACATCAGCTACAATTATAAACAAAAAGGGAGATATTGGGTCTCCTTGACGGATTCCTCTCGATGGTTTAATTGTGCCAATAGAGCTGCCATTGATCATAAATTCAAGCTCATAAGAGGAAATGCATGCATTAATCCAAGTACACCATTTATTTCCAAAACCTAGTCTTTTAAGAGATTCTAACAAGAAATCCCATTCGACCCGATCAAAGGCTTTGCTTAGGTCAATTTTCAGTGCCATAAAATGTTGGCCGCCTTTCTTTTTATTTCTAATATAGTGAAATGCTTCATTAGCAATCACTGCAAGTTATTTTTTCAAAGGTTTGAAATTCCCACATAAAGAAACACTTGAGTATGAACGCACACGTGGACCATCTACGTAATTTACTCTGCATAATAGTATGAATGATGAGTGTCTAAATACTCATCATTTTATACCAATCTGAACTGCCAAAACATCCAAAAACACTCAAATATGCATCAAAATACTAAGATTATTCCAAAAGTGTGTTTTATGTGTTTCAGATGCAAAATAATCAAAAACGGATCAAAAACGTACAAAGTTTGCATAGTTGGCAGTTTCAGTCCCTCAAGTTTGGAATATTGACAAAACTAGTCCCTGGTCACTCAAAACTTGTACAAATGTCATAAAAGGCCCTTGGGATTCATAAGTTGTAAGGAAAAGTCCTTCGAAGTTAAAATTTACAAATTTACAACTTTGGTCCCTCAACTTTGGAAAATTGTCAAAATCAGTCCCTGGGTTATTTAAAATGGAAAATTTATCAAAATAACCCTTGAACTATTCCTAAATGACATGTTTGGTCCTTTTTGTTAATATTTGATATTTACAGGTTTAACCCTTCAAGTTTCAGAAAATTACAAGAATGGTCCCTGGAGTTTGGTGAATTTACAGAAAAGGTCCCCGGGTATTTAAAATCGAAAAAACATCAAAAATACCCTTGTACTATGCATCCTTGTCAAGTTTGGTCCCTATAAGAACTTTGGTGAACTTACAAAACCAATCCCTCAAGTTTGCACTAATTACATAATTGGTCCTTGAATGAAATAAAACCAAATCCGGACCAACAACAAATAATACTACTCCTAAATCTGATCCAGTCCATGTTACTAGCCCATCTCCCATTCCTTATTACTTGGGCCCAAGGAACATCAGCCCACTCCAACACCCCTAAACTAATACCCCGTCCAAACCATTGACCCCTCGGTCAAATGGTCAAACACTCATCCCCTACCTCATCCCTGCTACTTGCATCCTCCACCTCACCACTCTACCTCCACTTGCTTCACCCCATCACCACCTCCTTCACTCCCTGTCATCACCAAAACCAAAACCCACTCCATGGGTTTACCCCAGGGGATGCCATGTGGCACTCCTACATCCACCTTGCACACCTATACCCTGCCACCACCCCTCTACCCTGCAAACACAGTTCAACACTCCAACTCCATACCCCCAGCCCACTAGCTCACCTACATGTCACCTCCACCTCCAAATCCACCAATAAAAGCCCTCACAGTCCAAATTGCATAAAAAAGCTTTTCCCGCCAATTTGAATCCAGAAGCAAAAGGCATCTACTTGATAATTAGAGTGGTGGGATTTGACCAGTGGGGCCCACACAACCTTTTTGGAGGCTATAAAGATGAAGAGGAGCAGAGGAGAAGATCAAGTAGTGTAGTATAGAATAGTTTTAATTTTCTTATGTTGTTTGAAGTTAAGTTTACACTTTCAGTTTAATTTCTAGTTTAATAATTTGTACTAAGTATTATTAGTGTATTTGAACCTTAATTCAGTATCAATTTCAAACTTTCTTGTACGAATTCAGTTTTAGCAATTTTTTGTGAATTTGACAAATTCATCTTAAAATTGTTACTTGTTGTTATTTAGTGGTTCTGTAAGCCCAGTTGGATTACTAGCAAGCTTTTAAAAGTTTCCTTAGTTCAAAACAAGTTCTAATCAGTTCTAGCAAGAAATTCTCAAAAATAAAAGGAAAATAGATAAAATTCCAAAAATCACTGTGGAAGGAAAGAAGCTAAAGAAACAGGTTTGGAGCATGATGATTATGGAAGTTTCATGGTTTTAGAACCTCAAGGGAGGTATAGGACAGTGGAATACTTGGTTCTTGGTTCTAGTTTCAGCAATGCACAAGCTGTGGATGACAAGTAGGTCAATTTCCATTTTGTTTCATGCATATCACATGCTACATGCCTAATTGTTGCTTATATCTGTTTATTAGGGCTTAATTCAGTGTAAAATAGTTTAAGTGATCAGTATGAGTTGTTAATTTTATCAATCTCTTTGTTAATCTTTCAAAACTGCCATTAAGGGAGTGTTTGGAATAAGCTTTTTAGAGGTGCTAGGAGTAGACTTCTAAGTTTAGGTTTGTAGGTTTGTAATACTTAAGTTCATAGCACTTTAAATTAGCACTAGTTTTGGTAAAATTATAAGTAAAAGTCAAAAACCACAGCTTCATCATCACAACAGCTTAACTGTTGTGATGTAGCTTGTCAACACTCTCAAATTGCTTCAAATCTAGTTAACTTTGCTGGAAATAGTTCTCATTAGGGTTAATAAACATAAATCAATCATTTAAGTTCAATTTAAATTCATTTTTGTCAACTTTGTTTAAAAAAATCAAAAAGTCAAAAGTAGGTTCTGTCGAGATGGGAGCATATTCAAGTCAATGCACAGGGTTCAAATGAAGTTGAGAGTGGGTAAATTTTGCTGATTTGTATTGTTTGGTTGCTAGTGAGTCTGAATCAAGAAAAAAATTGGGTTTTAGAGGTGATTTGCTCACCTAGTTCTAGCCTTGAACTTGCTCAGCTGAGCTTGTAAACACCCTGCATCAGCAGATGTGCAGTCCACCACCACCACTTGGTGGTGGTTTTCCAACCACCATAGTGGCCCCCACACCCAGTATTTAGGTTCACCCAACCCCCCTCCTACCAGGGAGCAACCTTTGACCATTAGTTTGACTCTAGGACCCCTGGGACCCACCTGGTTGAGCCTCTCATATCTGTCCCATTTTCAGTTAATTAGCAATCTTTCCAAGTGCTTATTTCCATTTAAACAGCTTATTTGTGTTGATTTCTTGTTGTTTCTGGCTTATGTAAGCTTATTTAGTCTATTTGTATCAATTTTTAACACTGTGGACCCCACCCAAGGCCATTTGACCCAGATTGACCAAACAGTCAACCAAAGTCAACTGTTTAAGACAAGGGGGTGTTATAGCTTATTTATAAGCTATCTTAAAAAGTGTTTTTACAAAAGTTTGTCTTTTTAAGGTGTTTAGTAGTTCTGAAAAAGAAAAATCCAAAAAAATTAGTTTTAAAATAAGTGATAGTTTCTATTTAATTCAAGTTAAGTTTAATTTTCATTTTTAGATTTTAATTAAGTAACTAGTGTTTTTATATTTTTATTAAATTCCTCATATAGTAAAGTAATTTTGATAATTTTTTCAGATTTTTATTTTGTCATTTAGTGCTAATTAGATTTAATTTTAATTTTCTTTATTATTAATTAATATCAAGTATTAAATAGCTTAATTAGTTTTTATAAGGTTAAATCTAGTTTTTATAATTTTTCTAGTTCTAATATAGTATAATAAGTTTTTAGAAAATATATTTTGAGATTCTACTGTTCATTTTATATTTTTCTTATTTTATTTGTTTAAAATAGACTTAAGTAAATTAATAGGTAAATAATTAGTTGTTTAATCTTAAAACATAATTTTTAGAGTTTTTATAATTTTTTAGGATTCCTGTAATGGTTAAGTAATTTTATAAATTTTATCTTAATTTTCCAAGTTAATTTAGTATTAATATTAATTAAAAGTAGTTTAATTAGTTTAATTAAGTTAAATAGTTTTTAATTAATTACAAAACCACAAAAAGACAAAAATAGTATTTTTAATTTTTTATACTTTCTTCAAGTTCTAATTTAGGTTTAGAAAGTATTTTTATAAATTTTTAGTTTAATTTAAATCATTTGTCATTTTTAGTTTATTTAAATTAGGTTTTAATTTAGATTTTAATTAAGTTTAATTAATTAAGTAATAGTTTAATATTATTTTAATCACTTTTATCATTTCTTTTTCATTTTTAATTTTAAGTTTTGAAAAGTGTCAAAAGCACCCCCTGTAGTTTGATAATTACCAAAAACCCACTTTTCCAGTCCGATACGTGATCTTAATTGTGAATACGTGCATATATCTGTTATCTGATTTTTGTGAATATTATATCTGTTTGCCAATACCAAAATAACAGTAGCAATATCATTCCCACATCATCTGGCTACTGTCCTCAGTGCCACTTTCTCATAAACGATTCCAAAAGCACCATTTCAATCTCGCTGGGACTTTAACGACCCGGGAATACACTATACTATCACCGGAGTATTGATTCTAGGCTGTCTTTGACTTGTTGACCTTGGTCAATAATAATCTGACGGTTCTGAACCAATCAATGAACGCAGGCGTCTGCCTATATAAAGAGCGTTATTATATTGATGCATGAATATTAAACATTACATAAAATCATCATTTACATTCCCTAGTGTTAATTGCATGTACGTATAGTACATGCAGGCTAGTTGAGCGAAATTAAACTCTAGTGTTGAAATATTGTTGTGCCTAATCAACTTTGTTCCACTGACCACTGATAGAGGCAAGCCACGTTGGTCCTGCTCGATAAAAAGTTGCACCCTATAGCTTGATATTGTAATTTCAAACCTGAATAGCACTGCCGTACCTTACGGGAGTTTGGAAAGTGAGCGTCCCTAGCTGAAAGCAACAGTAACAAGTAATCCTCTCCAAATCAAGATCAAGAAAGCAACAGTAACAAGTAATCCTCTCCAAATCACCGAAACCAAGATTACCAAGATTACTCTTGTGCAGATTAAGGATGTAAGTGTAAAATTTAACTGTTTCTTGAAATATAGTCGTTGGATTTAAAACTTTAAAACTAAAAATCACACTTTCATCAGCAATTTGTTAGCAATTACTATTCTTCTGCTAAAATAACGATGAAAGACTTTTATTAAAAGGTTTATGTTTTTGTTTGTTGAATTGTTTTCTTGTTCTTAAAAACTGTAACTGTTTTTTTCTTATAATTTTTTGTTTCTTTAAATTTCTTGTAATTCTTATAATTTTAAATTTCTTTAAATTAAAAGGTTTATGTTTTATTGACTGTGTTGTTTTATGAAAAAATTGGTGTTTTGTTGTAATTCTTGTTTGTTTTATTGACTGTGTTGTTAAATTCTTGAAATAATTATTAAACTTTCAGTACATATAAAGATTATTTTGTGTTTCAGATTATTGTAATCAATCTGTATGCAATTTGGAGCAAAATCACCGGGCCGAACCGAACCTAACCGACCTTATTCGGTTCGGGTCGTTTCGGGTCGGGTTTGTCCCGTTGCTCATCCCTGTATGATGATCATATTATTGACTCATTTTCCTTTGCAGATCATGGATCCCACTGACAGCGACCTCATCCAAGTTTTGATTTCATACGCTGGTGGTACCTGGCTCCAGAGTTCATCGCTACAGGAAAGCTAACATTCCAATGTGATGTTTTCTCGTACGGTGTCATGCTGTTGGAACTAATCACTTGACGTAGACCGGTTGATGCAGCTCGTAAGTCTATGGATGATACTTTCGTGAAGTGGGTAAGATCAATTGTTTATAGACTATATTACTTAAGGACATATATAATATTTTTTGGGGGAAATGTTGGATCTGCCCGAGTATATAGAGAAAAGTAGGAAAACTAGTATGATGTCGTTTACCAGAATTTATTACCCATTGTATAAAAACCAGAACCTACCAAGATGTCGTTGATGGATATTTTATTTTAAAAGTGTTTTGATCTTTTTGTTTCGGTTTTTTGTCATCTGCTGGTTGTAACTAACTGCAACCTTCTAAGATTTATTTGATGGATATTTTTGGCTAATAAAGTTTTGAACGTTTAGATGGGAATTTGTGGGTTTGGCCCATTAATTCACCATATCATGATTTCTTGGACTAGTCTGGTAGTGTATTACAGTATATATAGTGTTTCAAACCTTTGCTTGGAAACATGTGGGTTTGTGGGTTTGTGTGACTTTTGCAATGCTAACAGTAAGTAAACTATAGGAAAGGCCTCTCCTGACACGAGCTATGGATGATGGAAGCTTTGTGTCACAGACTTGTCTCTACAAAGGTCTTCCGTGCGACACTTAGTCAGCCTTACTCGAACACTCAATGATCTAGGCAACTAAAGAAAGCTTTAAATTAAGAAATGACCAAATGGAATATGGGAAATGCTTTGTATTGTTAGAGAACTTTACAAGAGTGATTAAGGGCCCGTTTGGTATGAGGGTGTGGCAATCATTTAATGGGTTGACTCCCATTAATTGTTGTTTGGTTGTTATTTTGAAAATGTGATTTGGAATCGTGGAATGAAAAATCAATCTAGTGGCACATAGCTCGTTTCCTGATCACTTTCTATTATTTCTGACAAAAGTGGGCCAACCACTTGTATTGAGTGGATAGAAATTATGCATTTTGATTTAGCCACTGTCGTTTTTTTTTTTTTTTTTTTTTTTTTTTTTTTTTTTTTTTTAAATTTTTAATATAATATAAATTTATAAATGAAATTATTTATATATAATAGTATATTTTTTCTCTCCTATTTTCCACTCATTTCAAACCTAAGGGTGCGTTTGGTATCTCACTATGGGAATGAAACAATGACTATGAAAGTGATTAAAGGTGTTTGTTTAAGATGAGGGGGTCCACCACTATGGTAATGAATGATATATATAATCCATACTTCATATACATCAAGGGATCAAGGTATGGATCTTTCATAGGTGAGGGACCCACCACTACTATCAAACTCATACCCATTGTCATTCATGGCAGCATACCAAACGCACCCTAAATCTTTCAAACCTTTCCCAAATCCAAATACAATTACAATCCCACTTACGAACCAAACGGGCCCTAAAGTGAATTGTTGGATGAATTGTGCAAATGAGGCCTTCTCTATTTATACTACTCAATGTTCCAAGGGTGGAAGCTTCTAGGACTTCTAAGAACTTCCGGGACTTCTAAGAGCTTCTAGGACTTCCAATATCCTCCAACATCTTCCAAGGACTTCCAACACCTTCTTGCAACTTTCATAGAATTCCATAGAGTCTTATAAGCATGTGTAGAACGATCCGGAATCCCGACTAACCTCGAGAACAGTGCTATCTATCGTGCGGGTCATGACATTTGACTTCATAGCCGATCCGCGTCTACAAAACAATAAAACCACAGCGAAATGGCTCGTATGCTTTCTGTGCTGAAGCCTGTGTGAGCCACTCATCCCGCTGCAGGCCAAGGATGAGTCAAGTGGTCCAAGCTTTGGAAGCAGAGTTCTCACTTTCTGACCTAAATGAACGAATCCGACCAGGGCAAAGCTCAGAGTATGGACCCCAAAGAATATCAGAAGATGAGTTGATTAAGTTAAGCTTGTTGGCGGAATTCCCAAACGTAGATAGATATAATGTGTAAAGTTTGTTGCTTTGCTTAATGGGCGAAGGGGTAACATAGCTCTATAATATAGTAATAACTTATATATATATATATATATATATATATATATATATATATATATATATATATATATATATATATATATATATATATATATATATATATATATATATATATATATGCACTAAGCTGTTAACTCATTTAAGACGACTGAAGATCGATTAGAACACTCTCCTGGTTCATAAGTACTGTTTGGCACGCACAACAAATTAGTTTAGTGATATCAGGTTGCTATGATGATGGATATTGATATTGCCTCTTTTCCTTTTCCATCTCAGAATAGATTCTCTTCTGTATTGTTTTTGGCTCATTTGTTTATCATCTTTATGCAGTGAAAATATAGCAGACTGATGGTTCGTTACATTGTTTGTGTTTTGATTTTGCTGTGGTTCGAACGGTTTCGAGTTGAGTGTTCGAGTGGAAATGAAAGAATAGCGGCTCAAAGACTCTCCTGTAAGTGAAGGGTCATTTTCTAAAAGTAAAGTCTCATAGGTTGGAAGCAACATGTGAATGGTCTTCTGCCGAGAAGCTATTACAGTAAGAATAACATATAGCTACAATTTACAAAGCTATCCCAAATACCATCATCAAAACACAAAAGTACCAAATTAAAACAAAATAAGATAACCTAGAAAAACACCCAAGAGTTCCAAAATTAAGTAAAAGACAACCATACGAAGAACAAAAAAATGAAAGTAACCGAAGTGTTTGTTACCCTTGTGTGACATATGATAAGTCTTTAATGAATGGATGAAACATATTGTTGCTGATGTAATTAGCCGTAACCAACATATCGAACAATGTGTGTCGGTCTCATCTAAGCCATCATGGATTGATGTAGCTGTTGCGCGTATGGTAACTTACACAAGTAATTATTAAGGGGCTAAAACCGCTAACTAATAATAGAACTATAAATAACCAGTCATCAATAACCAATAAACATGCATATTTCAGTTACATGTTACTCCCCACTACAAATTTCCTTGTTTAATATTCAAGAGTGACAGTGACTAAATTACCATGACAGGACGGTGGTTTTATTAACAACACAAGGACTTCATGGTATCGATCCCGTGCATCTACCATTTGTTTATACATGTTTTTATTTCACGAATAAATATTATTAAACCATCTAGCAAGATACTAGACACATAGTAAAACACCCGTTACAATAGAAAAGAGCAGTGCAACTGCGGGGGTTACGAATCCATTTTAGCTCAATCTTTTCGACGTAAAAATGCATAGAAATCAATAGATCAATGGACAAAACTTCCGAACAAACCATGGTCATATCCATAGTTTTGGACATGAGAAGCAGCCGATGATGATGGTATGATGGGAGTAGGCTTCATTTCATAATGATCCACACCACCTCTAATACTATTATTAGTACCAAAAATCGACGTAGAGTTAGAATTTTCAGTGAAAAGCTTATTAGCTTGTATAGCCACGGTCTTCTTTAGCTCCTCCATTGAGTCCTTCAATTGTTCGATTTCATGCAGAGACAAGTCCTCTATTGGTGCTTCCCACCAAAACTGGCTCCGGCTAGTCTTTCTCATTTCGTCTAGTGTCTCTGTTCTTTTTTTCTCAGCTTCTAACTCATTAAGCATGTGTGTTAATTGCATGTTTAGGTCAGGAATACTAGCTATCCTATGAGCCTCAACAAAATGTAAACTTGTTGAGTTAATTAGATTAGAGTTTCGAGCCTGCAGAAATCTATCAACAATTGACTCGACTTTAGGATGACCAAAAGAAAAAACTTTTCCAGCCGGTGAGAATACCACAATAGCGATTTCGACCCCACACAATGTACAAAGCTCGCTAGCTTTCTTGAAGAGCCCTGATCTCCTCTTCGAGAATGTTACTTGTAGATGGTTTTTTATCTGGATTTTCGCGATTTTAATCTTTTGGCGACCCAAACTCGGTTTCTTAGCCATAGTTTAAGTGAGACGTGATTAAAAATGAAGGTTTGTTGGACAATTCAGTTTTGAGTAAAACATGAGTATTTATAGGTGATGAAGTTTTAATTGCAACAAATGATTTGGGAGTTAAAAAATCTTGATTTTTTAATTGTGGATATCAAGACATTCATTTTCTTCTTGTTTACATTATGAGCCAACTATTAGACTTTTGCAGTTACATAAGTCAATACCATGCATGCATGCCAGATAGTAAAGGCGTATGTTACATTTCATCTATTTAAAGTCAACATTTAACTTGTGAGTTAATTGTAAATGATTATTGATGAAAGAAAATGATGGTTAAATAGAAATCTTCCATCATCAATTAAGACTAGATCATATATAATGCATTTTTAGTAAGTTACAATCAGATTGAGTTGCCCAATACATTTAATTCCTAATATTCGACTAATTATCTAATTACTATGTTGAACCTTGTCATAATTTCGATGCAAAATGCTAGACGATCAACTTACAATTCCAATGTACAGTTAAGACATTTTCTTAATATCATACTGCTTTTTAATTCGTGAAGACACCATTATTAGTCGATAATGGCATCAGTGCAAGCAAAATATATGACGAAATGAGTAAGAAATGATAGACCATCACACATTAAAGGTTAAGGTATTAAGCATAATACTAATGAATTCCTTTATCAGTAAAATTTCATTTCTTTCCATTAATATAATGTAGCTAAATGGATAATGTTACTATGTAGTTGACGGTCAATATCGTTTCCAATTTAAGAATCTGAATTGAGAAAATTGTTAAAGTATTTATAGGTACAAGCCAATTATCGTTACTCAAGTAGAGAAACATAACCATAGACATGTACATGAACTAAAACATCAATTATACAATGTAAGAGGCATGATAGACTTGATAATAAGCAAAAACTTAAGATGAAAGATCGATAAGATATAGCACTGAACAACTTTAGCACCAAGGGTTAATAAGGTTGTGACTAGGTACTAAAAATGTTCCAATAACTAGCATTTTGCAGTTAACACAAACATTGTTTAAAGTCTGCAAAATACAGAAGTAACCTTACAAGCCACATATGATCACTGACCTCGAGGACTAAAACCAAACAAGAAAAAGTCCTAAGTGCTAACTCCAACAAGGTGACATGAGATATCATCAAAACGCACAGAGAGTATCACAATGCATTTGATCGTCTAGAGTTTAATCAACTGTCACATCGTTGCCATCTTAACGTCTCACTAAACCATTTATTTGCACTCCATTGAATCTTACATAATTTAATAAGGTTTTATATAAATATATTTGAATAGTGGATAAAGGAATGCAAAATCTTAATAGTGGATGTGTCCGAAACTAATTATTGTAATCGTATAAATTCAGTATTGAAACTAAACATCTCATTGGCCACCCTAGGATGGCAAAAGCACCCGAAACCGATGGGGAAAACCGAAACCCGAACCGGTTGGGTCGGGTTCGGGGGCTGGTTGGCGGGTTTGGATGCGGGTTTGGGTATTGATATAATTTTTTAGCCGGGTACGGGTTCTGGTAATACCCGCCCGATTACCCATACCCGTATCCGTTTATCCGAATCTATACCCGCTTTATTGATATTATAATTAACTAGAATATATATAAATTATATATAATTTCTTCCATTATATTTTTTATATACCTATCTCTATTACATAACATATTTTATTTTGTACATGAATTATTCAAAAGCATTAAATCGTTTGAGACGATATTAATTTTCTTTAACTTAAAAAAAAAATTGAATATATTAGGGTGTTTTCCTTTATTTTTTCTTGGTGGATTTTAGTGTGACTTAATTTTAATACCGTCATTTTGTCCATATATTTTTCAATTGGGGATAACCGAAACCCGCGGGAAAACCCGAAAAACCGATGGATAATATTAATCGGGTACCCGGCGGGTAATGAGGCGGATACGGGTTTGGATATTATAAACGGGTACGGGTACGGGTACACTAAAACCCGCCCCGAACCCGACCCGACCCGTTGCCATCCCTAGGCCACCCTTTTATAAAATTATCAAAACTATTTCCAAATTGATATAAATTTAATTGGGTTCAAATTTTGAACTTTGAAGAAATTGCAAGAAATGTGATATGAACTGGATCGATAATAAGATAAAAAGAACAATAAAGATAGAGTAATCGACGTTCGAGATGTCGAATAAGCTCTCCCAATGGTTTATATTAGTGAGATAAACCGACTCCCCAATTAATTAACAAATCAATACTTAATATTCATTCAACATAATAAACATTACAACCCTAGACTAAGGATCAAATGAGAAGAAAACTTAAAATGAGAAGGATGAGAAATAATTATAACTAAATATTTGAGATGCATCGACTTGAATTAGATGCATCCCTAGTCTTTTAGATGCACCATAATATATTTTCTAGCAAAAAATTAAATGCATATACATATATTAAATGCATTTCATCAAGTTAGACGAATCCTATACATTTTTCGTCCTCTGCGGGTCAAATTTGTTGTTAGTACTACTTTGTATCGTTTTCACTTCAAAATCACTTTCGAAACTAATTGGGATGCATCTAAATGAATATAGATGCATCTAAATCAAGTCAATGCATCTCAAATGTGTGGTTATAATTATTTCTCATCCTTCTCATTTTAAGTTTTCTTCTCACTGGATCCTTACCCTACAACCCTAATACCCTATATATAAGAAAAGATACTCTAAGCTTAACTTGGTCTCTAAGAAAATATAATAAAAGAAAACTAAATAAACTAATTAATTAATTAATAAAGTATAGAATGCAGGATCGTATCAAAATGACATTTACTCTTTTACAAATTCTCTTATATAGGCGGAGTACGAGGTGTTTACCCATGGGGTAAAAGGGACGTGTCGAACATCTACAAATAAAGTAAAGTGCTACCTTAGTACGTTAAATGATTTTATTCTTGGAATGTGTCGAATCACAATTTATGGAAGAAGGTTGGCAATTGTTAGTCCCTTTATAGAAACTCTTGTACTTTTCTTTAACTTTTTTGATTGTTGCTTTTTTACTTATCTTTCCAAAAAAATTCGCCCAGACATTACTTGGTACTTTTAGATACTTTCTAAGTATCAAGGTTCTGCCTTTGATGTTGAGAAGACATTATCAGATCTCACTAACTTCATCGTTTTTATTTGATTCAGTACATCACTTGCTGACTACCGCTTCAGTAAGTGTTGAGACTTCTATTTTATCTTTGAAGAACTCTAAAGATGGCTCACTGAATGTTCTTTCGTTCACAGACTAATCTTACTCTTAAGATATTTTATGTTCAAATCATATTCAGAGACTATTGGAAAACGAATTGGCCCAACACATCCCAAAATCAAAAATCAGTAACCACACAAACATTGACAAAGAAAATCTAGTTTTTAACAATTAAACAAAATTTAATGATTCATATACGTAACAAGCGTGATTCGAGTACTAAGTGATTACTTTTTAAAAAGGTTTCTACCTAAAGAAGCAATTAGAGAAAAAAAATACTAAGCCTTAAACGTATGAAATTATGAACTACAATTAACCTGATCAATTCATAAATCTTTAATTATAAGAAAAAACAATACCTCTTTTTAGAACTGAAATCCTCAAAATCATCTCATTAACTTGATAATTAGAATATTAATGGAGATCATCATTTTTACCTTGCGTTAAGAGTTGTCTTAATCGATTATAACCATGGGAAGGAGGTGGGTGCTTGGAAACAAATCTAAATCATTTTGCGTTTGCGATTTAAACTAGATTTTGAGTTAGGGTTTAGAAAAGACAGGACTTGATGTGACATGTGAGGATGTTAAAAAGCATTTACTTTTCAAAATTACCCGTTAGCAAGTTTTCTTATTTATAGAATTGACACTTACATTTTTATATGAAAATCCACAAGTAAATGTTGACTAAAAATTTAAGCAATGTTGACTAAAAATTTAAATGTTGATTATTTAGTTGACCAATTGAAATGCTCGATTAGACACCTTCTTTTGATCTTTTCTATCTGTTTTCTTATCCCTTATTGTATCTATACTACATACAGAAAATATATTTACTTAAAACTTAAAAATTTAGTAATATTGTTAGACCAACTCTTAATTTACATATAAATATAAATGAATCTATTAAATATTTAAATACTTAATCATAATTTAAATTATTAATTTTTTTCACTCTCAATCCACAACTAAATTGTCGCTACTATACATCGTCGCCGATAGGGCTGAGCATTATAGATCGCAGACCGGACAAAACCGAGAAACCGGATCAAACCGGACCGACCATACCGGACCGAACATATTTTGCTCCGGTCCTTGCTCCACCCTTTTCCTCATTTTTGGTCATCGGTCCGGTTCGGTCTTTCACAGAACCGGCTATTATGCTTTGTTAGACCAAACCGACGAACCGGACTGACCCGGACATGGACCTAACATTTCGGTCCAGGCCTCGGTCCAGACTTTTGGACCAAATCAGTTTTCGGTCCAGTCCGGTTTTCTAACCATGATCAACCCTAGTAGCCGATATGCGCTGAGAGATTAAAAAAAAAATGGGCATTGAAAAAAAGGAAGTAATTCTTAGCTTTCTAAATAAACACCATAATTAAAAGAGCGGAGATTGAAAAAAAGGAAATAAATATTAGCTTTCTAAAATAAACACGATAATGAAAAGTAAATTAGGAAAGAAAAAGTATTATTGTATTAATTAGGGTTAAATTCGTTATATATTGTAGGAGATTGAGAAGGAATCGTCAAAGAAACAAAGAATGGAGACATCCATACTCTCACTGAACGCTGTTTTCCTGTTCATGGCCGTAATTGTCGTGTGCTTCGTCATCTCCTTGTTATTTTCATACTGCCGTCCTCCCCCCTCCTTAAAAAAAGACGACAAGCAGCAGCGTCGCGTATATTATCCGTTTAGTGATATATATCCAATGATACTGCCTCCGGTTCAACTTGGTGAGATCTCCAAAGAAGAGTTGGAAGCATATGATGGTAGTGATTATAACAAGCCTCTTCTTATGGCTGTCAATTATCAGATATTTGACGTCACTCTCGCCTGGTATAATTACTTAATACTACTATTTTTATTCCGAGATACTTTTTTTTTACTGTTGGTGTAATTCAGATAGCTAATATGGTAGGGAAAAATATATTTCCAGAATCAACATTCTATGGGGCATGTTATGTGTTTAAAATCACTGGGCCTGATTATTCCGATATCATACTCTTGCCTGAACCTTTATAGATTTCCAAAAAATTAAACATTGCTTCTAAGAGTGCCTTTCTAGAGTAAAACAATGCGAGATTTTTTTTTTTTTTTTTTTTTTTTTTTTTTTTTTTCCTCTTTAATAATAATATCATTGAATTGCTATACTCAGCTGCACATAAAAAAGAGCCACTCAATTTGTGATTTCTCTCAGGTTACTCTACGGTCCAGTTTGTAAGTACAATATGTATGCTGGAAAGGATGTCAGCGTAGCTCTTGTCAAACGTTCGACTAAATATGAAGATTTGAATGTTGATCCCACTTGTCTTAATGAATATGATGAACTTTGTACTTTAAAAATCTGTGAAGACGACTTCGAGAGTACGTTTGCCAAGGTTGGAACCATCAAGAAGCCCGGAGGTGCACCTGATGCATTACCTGCCGAAAGCTCCAGCTCGTCCGACGATGGTGCTCATAGTGTTCGCATGGCTTTTCGTGGTGTTGGTAACATGAGCATGGGTGATGGTGATCATAATGTTCCCATGGCTTCTCGTGACTTTCCCACGGGTCCTGGTAGTTTTTGTTATTTTATCACGGGCCGTAAAATTATATTAGGTAGTGCTTTTAATGTTCTCATGGGTAGTGGTTTGGATAAGGAGCTAATGTTAGTTAGGAGTGATTACCTTAACATTACCATGCATGATTTGTTAGAAGCTAATTCTTGTAGAGCACTTGGAAGAAAAGGAAGAAGGGTGTATGCGTGTAACGTGATCAAGTTTAAGTTCCATGTAGTTGTGAAGAATTTGCAGAGTGTCACGTTATCGGTGCCTGAATTTAGGGAGAGGATTAATCGTGTGGCGATAATGGAGCATCCGAACTTGCTTCCCATCAGAGCTTATTGTTACACGAAAGAAATCAAGTTTATTTTGTATGAATATGCGCCGAGTGGAAGCCTTTATGATCTTCTTCATGGTTTGATTTCTACTTGACTTACTTTGTTAGCAATATATATTTGTTACACTAACCTTATGATTGTTTTATTTCTACTTAACTTCTGAAAATTCCAAAACCATAAATATCTCAAAATAAATGTATCAAAACTAAGGGGCCTGAGTTTGAGAAGACCATTACTGTTTATGCAAAATTTTCTAGAGAAAACCGTTACTGTCTTGTAACCAAACGCTACCATGAATTTACTTTTCTAACGATAAATTATAAATTAGGAAAGTAACTTTTTTGCTTTTATAAAAGGTGTTTATATTTTTCATCTACACTTGCAAAATCTGGCAAACATCATTCATTCTTGCACACTATTATGCTCTTCAAGTGAATTTATATTTTTACTTGTCGTATTTGAGTTTACAATTATTATGTTTTCAGCTTTGTATATGAATCAAGTTTTGATCGCTTAGTCAAAAGTTGATTTATCCAATTTTTAGCATCAGTTAAAGATTGATATATTGGTGGACCATGGGAGTATCTTTTGTGGTTAATTTTTTAAAGTCCTGATCAATATGCGATATTGGTTTTATATACGTCCTAGTAATTGTTGGTATGTTTTCCTCTTTCAGACGCTCGTAGGTCTTTAACTATAGCAGGCCGGTTAGCCATTGCTCATGGAGTTGCCAAGGGCATTGAGTATTTCCACACTCACGCTGACAAAACCTCCCATGGAAACATCAAATCCTCGAATATCATGGTTACCACAGGTTTACAGGTACGTGTATTGGCTCTTGGCCTGCCTTCAACCTCTCACCGATTCACCGCATATCGTGCTCCAGAGGTCATAGACCCATACAAAGTCTCGCAGGATGCTGATGTGTACAGCTTTGGGGTGTTGCTATTGGAACTTTTAACTAGAAGGAACCCCAATCTCCTTCATTTATATGGAGATGAAAGTGTCGACCTCGTGAGATGGGTGCAGTTAATGGTGGAAGCTGGCCCTACTGTTTACTTATTGGATGATCAGCTTATACTTGACACACAAAGTGACGTGGAAAGCAGGCAAATTGATGGTCTATTGATATTAGCTGCTAATTGTGTTGCTCATGATCCAAGCAAGCGACCGACAATGTCAGTGGTCAGGAGGCAAATTATGTCAATGGTTTATTGATATTGCGTCTTTTGTGTGTGTGTGTGTATTTGGACGTTATATGTTTTGGATACGGTGACATATCAAACGCTCTCCAAGTCCAAAGACGCATAATCGTGCTTGTTCTTTTGGTCTATTGTTGAATTTATGCCTTCATTAGTTGACGAATGTCCAAGTGTTTTAGTCTTAATAGAATATGTATCATATAAGTATACTTGTTACATGTGTGATGGTTATTAGACTTATGTGGAACGGTACTAACAAATAAAACAAAGTGCCATACCTGTTGGTGCATCAGGTAGAACTTTAATTTAACGGGGATGAAAAATTATGGTGTAACAGGTTTACGCAGATACGTACACATGTATTATAATGAAACATTTGTAGGCTTGTGGCATTTGTCCATCCGATTCGATCCTAAAACATGATTTTGTCCATTTGGTTATACTGGCTTACACCCCATCACTTGATCCCAAGCCTAGCTTCTGTATATGCTTTTGAACAATTGCTAAGGTCCTGACATTAAGTAGGGTATTTTGTAAACACATGACAGCTCATGAACCATAGTAACCTGAACACATTCCACAATATCGCTATAACTTAACACATTTGGGTAAAAGGGCAAAACGTAATTTTTATACGTGTTGGGTTGGTAAGACATACATCAGTTAAAAGTGCAAAATTATGTTGTTTCATTGAACTTTAATATTTTGAGTAAGATTATTTGAGGTTTCTTTAGAGCAATTTTGACCCTCGACCCATGTAAGCTAACTTTTGTGTAATATGTTTTGCCTTGCAGTATTATTTAAGTTAGGCCTGAAACAATAAGTTGAGATTTCGATGAAAATTAAAGCGTAAAACTATAAGTATTTAGACAAAAGTTCTAAAGCGCTAGACTAACAATATATATAGTCACGCAACTCTAGTAACTAATCACATGATAAACTCAGATACACAATCACAACTTATTATATGATCACGAAATTCTATGATCCTTTTGGCTTTAATAAACCCAAAACGCAATCAATTACACAAAATGCTTTAGCAACTTCACAAAAATATATTTTTAATTTGATAATATAGAAACGCACCATATTGTGGCTAATTGTGTAGTGGTTAATGGCTACCCTCTCATCTAAGACGTCGTGTGTTCGGTTCTACCAGGACCCAATTGCTTTTTCGGCGATGATGATCTTTTTGGTTACATTTATAAGTATGACCGTGGGTTTATTACCGATATTTTAACAACGTAAAATGGGTAAACGGATGTGGTTTTCCTATTTAGGTTATCCGGGATGACAAACTTTTTGACTCAGTAGTACGCGATCTTACCGAGTTAAATCATTGGACCGTTTCTGACCCTTCCTTAGCCACCTCTATATGTATACACACACATACCTAGC
This sequence comes from Artemisia argyi, assembly GCA_030686995.1. Lineage (NCBI taxonomy): Eukaryota > Viridiplantae > Streptophyta > Magnoliopsida > Asterales > Asteraceae > Artemisia > Artemisia argyi. The sequence goes on from CM060678.1 coordinate 198,637,922, forward strand.
GAGGTTTAAATTATTGACCTCCTGTTTGAAAAGCAAAGACCTTAGCACTGAGCCATTTGGTTGTGGTTCAATATTTCAACAACATACATTCAATAAAACAGGTTGTATTAGCTTAAAGCAAGTTATAGCAATGTAAATTTGGGGTCAGCCTCGGGTAGTCGAGGTTTCACTAGTCTGGCCTTTCTTTTTAGCTTTTTGTGTTGTTTGAGCATGATAACAAATTGAAAAGATTTATGTTTTATCTAAATCAAACCGACCAACATATCATAATTTATGGCTAATTTACCATTAAAGTCTCTTAGTAAGTTAATAGCATATCCCATAGACGTGAAGTTCTCAAAAACTATTTTCAGCTCATCATATACTTCGTCAAATTTTCCTGTTGGTTTATCAAGAATGTATTAACTTTCTTCTCAACCTCTTCAGCTCGCTTCGCCAACGTTTCGGGACACCCACCATCAACTGCCGCCATTTCCCTCTTATTTCTATTCGAGGTATATTAAATTAGTTTTGCTAAAGCCCACATCATCTAGCAATAGTCCCGCCACCTCAAAACCATGATGGCGAGTGGCGGTAACACCAACTCCATACCCCACTTGTCAACAGCGGTGGGTAAAACAACAACAAACTCCAAAACTAACCAACAAGAAAAACTTACAAAAACTCGCGTTTACAAAAAACCTCATATTAGAAAGTGAAAGCAACATTAAATTTACATCTGTCACAAAATTTAGCAGAACATCATGGAAAACTAATTGTATGGAAATCGAACCGGAAAAAATTGTCTTTGTTCTTGTTTCCCTGTTTAGTTAAACCGGTTGGTGACAAGATTGGTGATATGAGGGATTACGATACCCGATACCCTATTGTGTACCTTGATTACCCACAAGGCCGGATGAAATTGTTTAGGACTAGTGTTCACCTTGAAAATAGGTTCCTAACATTGGAGTTCTCTAAAGGTACGAAAATGTAATGATTGACGAATACTTCGATCATTACATTTTTCATATCTTTAGAGAACTCCAATGTTATGTACCTATTTTTAGGTTGAACAATAGTCCCAAACAATTTCATCCGCCTTGTGGGAAATCAAGGTACACAATAGGGTTCTCGGTATCATAATCTCTCATGTCCCCAATCTTGCCACCAACTGGTTTAATTAAATCGGGAACAAAAACAAAGACCATTTTTTACGGTTCGGTTTCCATACAATTAGTTTTCCATGATGTTCTGCTAAGTTTACTGACGGATGTAAATTTAATGTTGCTTTCACTCTCTAATATGAGGTTTTTTTGTAAACGCGAGTTTTTGTAAGTTTTTCTTGTTGGTTAGTTTTGGAGTTTGTTGTTGTTTTACCCACCGCCGTCGACAAGTGGGGTACGGAGTTGATGTTACCGGCACTCACCATCATGGTTTAGAGGTGGCTGGACTATTGTTAGATGATGCAGGCTTTAGCAAAATTAATCTAAAATAGCTCTAATAGAAATAAGAGGGAAACGGTGGCGGTTGATGGTAGGTGTCCCGAAACGGCAGCTAAGCGAGCTGAAGAGGTTAAGAAGAAAGTTGAATACATTCTTGATGAACCAACGGGCAAATTTGACGAAGTATATGATGAACTCAAAAGAGTTTTTGAGAACTTAAAAATTGAGTGTTATCGGGCAATGGGAGTAGGAGTTCAGTAGTGAATAAATGTTTGGTTTGTGAACAACTGTTGGGAATGAACCACTGATTTAATAAAGATCTCGCGTTGGGAGTAATTTACTATTGTCAGAAGGAGCGTTGTAATTTACTACTGTCAGAAGAAGCACTGTAATAAGTTGATGAAGATCGACAAATTTGTAAATGAATCAATTGAATGTAAAAGGAAAGAGGTAGCTAGGCTGAACCTCTTCAATGCACTTTTTATCTTTTCATATTTATCTTCTTCAATAAAAGATTTATGTGGATGAACTAACTAGGATCTATGTAAAGTGAAGTGGGATACGAGGTTGGTTGTGAAAGAACTAGCTAGGAGGTAAAACATTTGGTTGAGGAGAAACTAGAGCAAGAGGCATCAGAAGTAAGTTTTTGGGCCGATTATGTTATCGATGGATATTTGTGTTGCAATTGCCTTTTTTCAAGACCATAACATCTTGCCAAAATGACTCTTCAATTCGATGAGTAACTCCTTTGTACTTTGGTTGGTGTTGGCCATAAATATTAATGAAATGCAATAACTCTTGCAATGTTTTGAAAACGGGGTTTGAAATCGACCCGGTTGAGTCACCGGGCACCGGGTAAACTGGTTCGACCGCCGGGTCAACCCGGTTTTCAATTTATTATTATTTTTTATTTTTTCGACTGGGTCAACTGGTTCGACTGAACCCGGGTTTTTATTAAAAAATTTTGAAAAAACTAAACCCGGCCGGGTTTCGAGAACCGGGTTTACCCAGTTCACTCAAAACCCGCTGGAACCGGTCGAACCGGTTAACCCAGCCGGGTCAACCCGGGTTTCAAAACACTGCTCTTTTGTACTTTGGTTGATTATAAGGTCAAATAGCTCCTTGTACTTTGGTAGTAATTGTTGGCCATGAACTATCCATAAAGAATTTTACTACGATGTGTTTTAAGTTTAGAAAATCAAAAGTGTGCAAGACTCCACTTTCCAGCCATACCAAAGAGTACCAATTTTTAATAATTAGCAGGGTTCTCGCGCGCTACAGCTGCGGGCACACTGTAATTTAATTTTTTCGGCTAATAATTTATTCTATTTGTACGTTTTTTGTCAATAGCTTTACTGATTAGTTTTTTTAGCAAAAGTTTAATAAAATTTTGCTTAGTTTGTATTATTTTATTTATTATTATTATTATTATTTTTTTTTGTTTAGGAGTTTGCTTGGTTTGTACAATATGTGAACATATTTTAGTTTATTATATTCTTTTTGATAATAAATTTACAGATATTAAAAATTTCGTTTAGCTCGTGTCTGTTCGGGCTCGAGCCCGTTTGACCCGTGCCCGTTCGGGCTCGAGCCCATTTGACCCATTGCCCGTTCGGGCTTGAATATTTGTATAATATGCTTTATTATTTGTATTAGTGACATTTAATGCAAGAATTGTGTTTGAGTTGGTTGTACAATATGCTTGATAATTTATATTTCTTATGTAAGGGGTGTTTTAATAAGTGCATTAATTATATTTATTGACTAGTTAATTAATTGTATTTAATGTATATAATGATTTATTTATTGTATTTAATGTTACTATTAATTGTATGTTAGAATTAAATACGAGGGGAATTTCTATAAGTAGCATTGGTTGTTGTACTTATATCTTTAGAAGTTGTAATGCTTAATTTTAAGTATTCTAATAATAGAAGGCATTCATGCTTTATAATATAGTATGATAATATTTTTGAGGGGCAAATGGATTGAAACAACGACAAAGATTAATGTTAAACATTCTTGGAAAAAATACGTCCTCTTAGCACCACCTCAGCATCCCCACTTTTAATGCTAAATATTTTTGGGGTAGCATAGCCTGCCAAAAACATATTTTTGGTGTCACCTTAGCACCACCTCAGCATCTCCACTTTTAACACTCACACACCAAAATAACACTTCACTCATAACATCTCTTTCAAATATCATCTGGGACCCACAATACAATTAAAACACAAAATAAACAAAAAAACTATTAAAAAAACCTTCATTTTGTCTTTTTGGATTTTCACTCCCTGCCAATTGTGTAGCATTCAACTTGGCATAAAGGGGAGATGGTATGGTAACACGGGTTTTGGCACGCCAAAAGAGTTGCCACATGGGATTTGGCGCTTGGGGGCGCCACAATACATGGGTTTACCCTGCTCTAACAGAATTAAAGTATTATGTTCTTGCAATAAAACCTAATTAAGGAAAAACCTTCTGTCAACCTAAACATACATGATCAAATCATAATATAGTATATTGTAGTATTCTTTTGTTGGAAGAAATCCAACAAACCGATTTCTAGAGCGGAACCACGAATCAAGAACTACTTCAACAAGACCTCGGCAAAGGGTTATGATCCCTTAATGCCGAGTGACACCAACACACACGAGATATTTTACACTCAAACGTTTATTAAACGTGAGCAAGAAAAAGAAGGTACAAATAAAACCTCACCCCCTCATCCCTATTTATAGAGAATGAGGGGGGAGAAACCTAATCCTTGGTAAACAAGGATTCTACAATTGAGGAGCTTAGGAACTTTCCTAATACATGACTAACCTCCTTAAGTTTGAGATAAAATACAATTAACCCCCTAAACTTATATCTTAACTATTACACACTAATATTCTAACATCTTTAGTTAAAACGTGGTGTTCATGAACATGAAGACACGATGTGACTTGGAATTTGAAAATACGACGATGAATTTAATTTTAGAACTTGAGTTGGGCTCTCATATATATACTGGATGACTGAGTTTAGAAATTTGAAAATAGTTTTTGTCAAAATTTTGTACTTTTTTTTTATCAAAGTTTTATTCATGTCACTACACTACTTTTGAAAGTTAATTGGTTTTGCTTGTTTTTGAATTTTGTACATTGATATTTTACTTTAATGTCTTCCCGTAGTAACCAACCAGGCCAGTTGCTAGAAGGCGTAGAGGCAAGGCACCATTATGTTTTTATAAAATGTCCCAGGTTCAAACATCACTAAATTTACATCTTGAGAGTAGCCAGGAGAGAGAGAAAAAAAAAAAAAAAAAAAAAAAAAAAAAAAAAAAAAAAAAAAAAAAACCGGACACGGATATATCCCCGTTAAACCGCATACATCTGAACCAAGGACTTGTGTTCATTTTTTCACCTCTCCAAAATTTGTCAAAACAAGTATGTGCTTAATTTTAAGAATTTTTAGCCATAAAAGCTTTTTGAGGTGAATACAAAAATTAAATGGGATTGGTTATTGCTATCCAGAAATTACAATTAATACCCTCTCTAATTTTAAACTTTCTTTTAATTTTTATAAATTTGTTTTTACAACAAAAACTACGAAATGGAGAATACGAAAATGAAAATATAAAGTTTGACAAATCACAAGTTGTAAAAGAAAAAACCATACAAAAACAAGGGTAAATTGCAAAAATGGTCCTTCACGTTCCACAAAATTGCAAAAATCGGACCGAGATAAAAAGTAGCGCAAAAAAGACACCAACGTTCCACATTTTTGCAATATCGCCACTGAGAGGCCTTTTCCGTTAGTTTTCCCGTTAAGTGCCATGTCATCGAGGGCATTTTCATCATTTTGTTGTTTTAGGGACTAAATTTGCAAAGTAATTTTATCTCACATTTCACAGCCACCACCACCATCACCACTCTCTATTCATCACACAACCACCACCACCACCCTTTACCCTTCATCTTCATCTTCTCCGGTGACCAAACCCAGATTCCGGTAATCAAACCCAGATCCCGGTCACTTTTTTCCTTTTCTTTTTCTTTTAATTAGGTTATTCTAGAATGTTTCACATGTTATTGATTACGGATCCATAATGTTGTCTAGGTAACTTCACTTATCTGTATACTATTTTTCGACCCGCAATTGACGTAAAATTGATATCATCCTTGAGCAGATTAGAAGTAAGTTTGGCCATCTAGTTGAAGCTTTCTTTGTGATATTAGTAACAGTCCAATTTCATCTGCTGTTCTATTGCACACGCCCGCTTCCTAATATACTGGCATTGGGCTTAGGTGATATTACTTGAACCATGTTTTCCATTTAAAAATATTGCGTATGTTTATGTTTTGTGGATTAGTAGTTCACTTGGTACACGTTTGAGTTCTAACAAGCATTTTTTTTTAATATGCAGTCAATTTATCATATGGTTACTGGTTGAAGGGGAGCTATTATGCCACACTAAGATGTCTGGTATGCTTTCAAAACTGTAAATAACCTCTGTCATGGATTTCCAGTTTTTGCTTTTCGTAATAATTTTAATTGTGACTTTGCATTCTTTACAATGAGGCAGGTCCTTAAAAAGTATCTACATCATAAAAATCAATTATCTAACTTGTACCTCTATCTTATGTGTTCAGATTTTTGCTACCATTGTCTTTAGATGTGATATGCTGCTCCTCCTTTGTCCTATTGCTCTCGAGCTTTTGCTGGTATGTCTTCTTGCTATTGAGCTGTCTGTCTGTTTTTTTTCACCCTATATCCCATTCTTACTCCTTAGTTAAATTTGGATATACATATATTGATGTGTTTGCTTTTATTTCATTATCAATGGCAGACAAAATCAATTTCATTGTGGGAAGCCATAAAATGCTATGTTGGAGCTGTGATTTTCATACATGATTACAAAGGCCAATATGGACATCATCTCCGACCGTAGGTTCAAAGAGTTCCAGTTGATGGCCTCGATTCTTGCTGCTCAAGATCTTCCCTCCATGATGGAAACATGTTCCCCCAAACTAATTCAAGATGCCAGCAACAGCCTGCTCTTTAAGGACGGGGCAATCGATAAAGAAAATCAACGATTTATTCTAAATGGGGACAATATCGGATACGAAGACATCTACCCTGTAGATATGTTCACCTCTGATGATTCATATGAAGATCTCGACACAGATAATTTGGATCATGTTATGTTTAAGCAACTTTGATCGGGCTAAAAGTGTGTGCAGTATATTGTTATATACGGAGTAAATAATATCTGTAATAAGTAGCAAAGTATGTGCTACTCGCATGATGTACAAAAAGACTGATGTTTCCTGTATATTTCTCTTTCTTTGCAAATAAAACGTGTCTCCAACTCAAGTTTATCTTCATTTTACTTCATAAATACAATTGAGATGTTGGCGACAGCTTGATTACGAAAAAATTATTATACTCAATAATTGTTTATAGTCTGCAAGTTCTTTATTCATATTTAATGAGAGGTTTCAGGTATGTTCATTTGGTAACAATCGAGTTCTATGATTCTTATATCATACGTTTGTGTACCATTCTTCTGTATTCTGATAAACAGAGCAAACGAAAAATTATTATTACTTTAAATTTTAATAATATTCCATATAACAATCAAAGAAAATACACAATTCCCATAGACACATTCCATTCGATTACAAAAGTACATTTCATTTTTAACAAACATGTTCAGCTAAAATTGCATATTCGTCCATCATCACACCATGTCGTTGGTCACCGGAATCTTGGTTTGGTCACCGGAGAAGATGAAGATGAAGGGTAAAGGGTGGTGGTGTTGGTTGTGTCTTAGTAGAGTGTGGTGGTGGTGGTGGTGGCTGTGAAAAAGATAAAAATAACTTTGCAAATTTAGTCCCTGAAGCAATAGTGATATGCCACATGGACATAAAGCAGTGAAATGACGATTTTACCCTCGATGACATGGCACTTAACGAGAAAACTAACGGAAAAGGCCTCTCAGTGGCGATTTTGCGAAAATGTGGAATGTGGGTGGCTTTTTTGCGCTACTTTTTGTCTCGGTCCCGTTTTTGCAATTTTGTGGAACGTTAAGGACCATTTTTGCAATTTACCCCAAAAACAAAAAACAAAACTCCCTCCTTCCCAAAGAAAAGTGTTCACAAACAAAAAATGAACAAATTATGATAAGTGTAATCAACACTAGTTTTAATTGATAAAAAGTCATTTTACCCTCATAGTCAATATAAAAATTAGAAATGAGCAATTAATGCAAGTTTTGATTATAAGAGTAAAAAAAATTACTTACCAATCATAATTATTGTTCATATATAAAAACTGAATACTTATTTTGATGCAAAAATAAAAAGTAAGGTTGATACTTTTTATGAGACGGAGGATTAAAAGACTAGTTTGTCATGTCAATAAAATGGCTAAAAATGAAATGGGGTATGGAGGGGCAGGAATAATACAAATCAAAGGGTTGTATTATTGATACCTCATACCTCCTCTTACTAGCTTTATTAACATGACAAGACATATTTTGATTTTTTATTTGTTCTGTATTTTTTTCTATTTAATACTTTTAACTTATCAAACTTTATATTTTATATTCCGTACTTTTTTAACAGTTTTATCTACTTTATTAATAGGCAAGACAATTTTTTTTTATAGTTTTGTGCTTCGTATTTTTTGTGTTTTCCTACTTTTAGCTTGTAAAACTTTGTATTTTTTGTTACGTCATTTTTTATTTCACAATTTTATAATAAAAATATAATTTAAAATATAAAAAAAATATATAAAAAAATATTAGAAGGATATTATTATTATTTCTAGAGTAAATTGCATAAATCGTCCCTAAACTTTGGCCAGATTGCATGTTTCGTCCCAACCATTACGAAAGTGCAGAAATCGTCCTTGTGGAAAACCTTTGAGCAAATTTTCGTCCCTAAACTTTGGCAAGATTGCATATTTCGTCCCAACCAAATTGCATGTTTCGTCCCAATCAGGGACGAAAATTTACTCAAAGGTTTTCCACAGGGACGATTTCTGCACTTTCAAAATGGTTGGGACGAAACTTGCAATCTGGCCAAAGTTTAGGGACGATTTATGCAATTTACTCTTATTTCTAGAAGAGGTGGCGCCCCAAACCAAATTCAATACACTTTCTACTAAATATATACTTTTGTTAAGCACAAGAATTACCAAAGGGTTTGTGTTCTAATGACACTCTTTTATTATGTGAGAAGCTCTCCAACCAAAATGGTTGTGCGTTCATGTATTGCTTAAGACATGTGAAATTGTGGTGCATGTGTATTGTGAGATAATTTAGTTGCCGTTCTAAGAAAAACAAATGAGACAATTACACATTAATGCTGAGTTAGTAGTCATGCGTCATTATAACTTTACAAGAGGTATACATTTTAAAACTCACTAGGTACATCTTGAGGGTGGCCAGAAAAGGGTCAGGAGGATATATGAGTTTCGTAGCGTACATATGTGCAGAAAAAACTTGCTCTACCCAAGTAGCTTTGATAAGAAAAAACCTTATTCGTTTACTAGTAATAAATTGCGTATATATTTGACCAAAGTGCTAATTCAACAATCCAAATACTTTGTATATGTAAAGGTAAATAAACTATAAACTAAAGTGTTGTTAATTAACCATCAATAATTTGACAATTATTGGGGTTGTTTAGATGATTAGTATGGAAATAATTGTTATAATTATGGGTATACTAGCTTAGCAGGGTACGATATCATTAACATTTCAATCATAGTAGTTTATAGATGTTTATAAAACGATTAAAAATAATAATAATAGAAAATAAATAAATAAAAAAAGTTGATCGATGTCTGTAACATGAGAAAAAATGCTATGCTCATGAGATATTTCTAAAGTTCGGGTTGAGCTCGAAATATACAAATTTTGGATATTGGTATTTTGTTGAAAAAAAATAAAAATAAAATAGCAATAACTTGACTACTTGAGCAATATAATTTTGATTCATTCCAACAACAAACGAACTATTTCTTCTGTAACTTGAATATTAAATGTAAGTGCAATGAAGATGTCGTTACCTACCTCCTTCCTTTGACAATCAATTCACTCGTTTACAAGTATTGCACTTCATTAAATAATTTCAACGCTAAATTAAATTACACCTGCTTCTTCTGACACGAAGTAGGTTACCTCATTAAATCAATCGTTCATTCACAACAATTGTTCACAAACCAAACATTTCGATCCTCGTTTGTTTCATCTTCATATTTATCTCATATCCGATATGTTGCTTTCATCTACTTCATAGTTAGTCCTAACGCCTCGGTCTTATTTAATCACTATTGAATTCCTTTATATTCCCATTACCTGAAATTATTGCAAGAGATCTCGATCACCAAGTAAGCTAAAACACGTACGTAGGTTATGTTCTATACAACGGGTCACTACGACAATAATATCCCATCAACATGCAACTCGTTTTGTCTTGACAATGGTGATGTCCGTGGACACACACTTTCACTAATACAACCGAAAGGATACATGTAAAATGTTAAAAACATAACCAGCAACTTAAAATAGTTTACATCTCTTGTTATTAGTTGACTGCTCCACAATGCTATTCCTGGCAACTTGAGATTCCAATTCAACGATCCAACCCAACATGAAATCTTGACCCTTTATCATTACTTCACACGGATCCATCATGAATGTATGGCCAAGATTAAATCTTCAAACAAACACAAATATCCATTGGGTAAAAGCCTCTCTTTTACCCTTATTTATGACACACGTTAATACACACCAAACACACATATTTTCTAACTTACAAGGTTATTTTCATCAGTAGAGAACTAGACATCTAACCTAAAACACTCAGCAGCGTATGCACCATACAACCCAAAATTTCGACCTCAGTTATTTCGACATGTTGGTCTTTTTTACTTGTCGTATTTGAGGTTACAGTATGTTTTCAGCTTTGTGTACGAATCAAGTTTTGATTGATTTGGCAAACATTTAATTTATCCAGTTTTAAGCATTAGTTAAAAGTTGATATTGCTGGACCATGCATGGGAGTGTCTTTTGTGGTTAATTTTTTAAAGGCCCGATCAGTATGTGATATTGGTTTTCTATACGACTTAGTCATTGTTGGTTTAATTTGTTGTCCTCTTTGAGGCACTCGTAAGCATTTAACTTTCGCAGACCGGTTAACCATTGCTCTAAGAGTTGCCAAGGGCATTGGGTATTTCCAAAGACACGTGATGATTTTCCCACTCACACAAAACTTATTAAATAATAAAAGAGAAAAGTGAATAGTTGTCATTTTAAGCTAGGTTATGTATATAATCACTTATAAGAGTATGGGGAGTCGTAACACAAGTTATGAAATAACACCATGTTACGTCAGCGTCACATAATCTTAGCACCAAAATAACATAACATCAAAAAACTCCAGAAAATTATAACACCCAAGTTTAGAACGTGCTTTGTAAAATTTCTTCCTTGTTCACGTTGTAACGCACGTTACTATACCAACTTACGTTATAACGCGCTGACCTAGGAAATGGTAGCAACGCAAGTTAACATGTTGAATTGGTGCCACATCAGAAATAACGCAGCTCCTGCGTTATGACTCCCTCTTCTCTAAACTATTTTGTATTGGTTCGAATGTATCAAAAATACTTCATATATATCTAAGTATGATAAAATAAGTTAATATGACTTTCGTTTGATGAACAAACCCATTGTTTTGCTATAAAATTTGCACCTTGTCAACAACTCTTCCTATCGGTGTTCACTTCCTTCTGTATTTGATTTTTCATACAATGTAACAAATCATTAAGGTAATTAATAAGAATGATAGAAAATGAAAAAAAGAATGATATGTAACATTTTTACAACTTTGGTTATAAAAAAATTACGTTATTTTTTAATGGTTCTATATCTAAGCTTACATACATGACAACCACATATCCCCTATCCTCATAATAAAAATGATACGCTAAAAACTTGTAATCTTATCTTTTACATTTGAATATGTCTTTGTGTTATAAAGAAAGTCTTTTGAAGGTTTATATGCATTGGATGCTTGTTGCTTATTTACTTCTTTCACTAGATTGTAATTATTTGAATTTTATCAAAATCATGATAGGTTCTTGTTTTTTCATATGTGTTAGCTTTAGGTTCTCAAATGGCACTTCATTATATCACCCTTCAACTATGTTGAAGATCTTTTCATAATTGTTACTATAATTAATCTTTTTGTCAAAGAAAACAGAAAAAAAAAAAAGTAAACTTTAGAATTTATGGCCAACCACTAGTAAAGTACAAGGAGTTACTCGATTTGTATTTAATTGAAAGTTCATTTGGCAAAGATGTTAGAGCATCTACAATGGGTAAAGCTTTTAAAAGCTTTTTACTATTTCAAAAAGTCATTTTATGAGGTTTTTTGCATTGCTTCAAAAGCTTTTCTTCAAAGACTTGGTGAACCTCAAGTCTTTGCTCAAAGATTTAGTCATTAAATGCATTTTGCATTAAATGCATTAAATGCAAAAAGTCTTTAAAGGTTTTTTCATTGTAGATGCTCTTAGGTCTTGAAAACGTTTAGCCTTTTACATTCAATTGATGATCTTCTTAACTACCCACCTTCCATGTAGCTACCAATATTTATGTAAAGCTATTTACTTCCATCTACCCTTATTCAAAGCTACTATATATCATATTCTTTGCTTGCTGGTTTTTAAACACACACAAAGACACACTACTAGATTATCGAAGCTGCAAACAATGTTTGCTCCAAGTGCTGATCAAAATCCTCTGCTTTTATTTTACGATACAAGAGAAACACTACCTTTTTCTCGTTGTTGAAATAGGTGGTCTCGGAAAATACAAGGTATAATCTCACTATCTTTTCTACCTTATTAATATCTATATCTTGTTAACTATAATCACTAAGATATACAAAAAAAATAAATAAATAACATAGTTATTTAAAAGGTCTACTCGATTTAGTTTATGTGTGTTGTTTCAAAGGAGAGCTTATTTGTTTAGGGTCGGTAGGTTATGTGTACTCCCATTGATCCACTCGAGTCATTTGTTTAATTTGTTTGTGAATGTTATCTTGCTTCTTTTTATTTTGATGTTTATAGGATAATGCAATGTAAGCTAGCTTTTTCGATGTGTAAGCCAATATAATCTATGTTTTCATAAATAATTTGGTATGTTAATGAATAGTAGTTTCGTATAAAATCATAAACAAAGTTTCGACCTTGACCATGGTTTTTTGAAAGTCCTCTTTTTTTTTTTCTTTTTTTTTTTTTTCCCCTCTACTTATTGTTAAGCAAAATCAGCTTTGATGTTATTTTAGTTGCAAAACAAGCTGTTTCCCACAAGGATTTTAAAAGTAATTCCAAACTCTAGTTTTTCAGAATTAGTCATTTATAAATTATAAAACAACTTATTGTCACTATCACAATATTAAACATGAAAATGCATATAATCAAATAAGAAGTTCAATGGGAGTGTTTAGGTAGAATTTTACTTTACATTCTTCACTAGATTTTAACTTTCTTATTGTCAACTTTATCATTAAAAAGGAACTTATTATATGTGGTGGGCATGGAAATTGGTGCTTATAATGTGATTGTTTTGAGAGTTCATTGTACTAGTTAGCTACTATTGTGAGGAATGATGCATTGTTCGTACTTACCGTTCTTGATGATTGTAAAGCCGACATACTATTGGAAGATGGAAGCTGATACCAAATACGATGTAGCTCCACTTAAAGGCAAGGATGGCATTGCATGGTTGTATTACATTGTGTTGACGGATGCAATGGATTTTGCCATAGAGGTAACATATGATTTTAAAGAAGGTGGTGGTCGAGAAGTTTATGCAGAAATTTATGCGAGTTATGGTGATGACTTTTAAAAAAAATGAAGATCCTTTAGTAAAAAACTACTACAGGACATTACTTTATCAAGGTTGTTTCGATTCTAGGAGAGCTGGAAAAGCCGGCAAAGTTCCACTTTATCAAGGTTGATGGTGGTCAGAGAAGGGTCAGGAAACGGTCACTAGAATTTGTGAGTTTGGTAGCGTACATATGAGTAGAGAAAATTCGCTCTACCCAGGTAGCTTTAATAAGAAAAAACCTTATCCGTTTACTTGCAATAAATTGCGTATGTATTTGACCAAAGTTTTAATTCAAGAATCCAAAAACTTTGTATTTGTAAAGGTAAATAAATTATAAAGTAAAGTGTTGTTAATTAACCATCAGAATTTCACAATCATTGGGGTTTTTTAGATGATCAGTACATAAATAATTGTTTATTATGGGTATACTAGCTTAGCAGGGTATGATATTACTCCCTTCGTCCTAAAATTATAGTTCCCATTTGACTTTTTCGGTTTTTATTTTTCAACTTTGACTTTAAATATTTTTGTTTATATTATATAATATTTAATTCAAAATATATGAATAAATTAAGTTTTAAATGTATTTTTCATTAGTATAATTATCATCAATTATTGTATAACATAAACAAAAATATTTAAAGTCAAAGTTGAGAAAAAATATCAAAATGTCAAAAGGAGGCTATAATTTTGGGACGGAAAGAGTATTAATTCAATCATATTAGTTTATAAATGTTATAAATTAAAACGATTAAAAATATAATAATAATAATAATAATAATAATAATAATAATAATAATAATAATAATAATACGTCTGGGTGGTGTAGTCGGTTATCACGCTAGTCTCACACACTAGAGGTCCCCAGTTCGAACCCGGTCTCAGACATATTGTTTTTCGCTTTTGTATTCAGAAAGGAGTGGGAGATCAACTTGTGTTAAGACTCTCATCTAACTTTGTGTAAGCTTATTATGTATTAATGAAATTAAATTGTGTAAGCTTATTATGTATTAATGAAATGAAATGATTATTATAAAAAAAATAAAAAAATAAATAATAATCATAATAATAATAATAATAATAAAGGTGATCGATTTCTATAAGTATGTCCACATGAGAGAAAATGTATGTGGTAACAATCACCCTCATAAACAAACCTAGCATATAAATAATTAATTTACATTTTTCTCAATAAACGATGCTAGGATGCATGTAAATCTGTAAGTTATACGTGGATTCAATTATCTCATGACGAAAGGGTGACGGATCCACATATGTAATTCCGTAATTTATGCAACAAATCCTTATTGCATCCATGGGTCAAACTTCAAAAGTTGGACTGTGTGATATGCATGCCTCAACAACCCGAGAACAACATGGCAGGCATATGTTAACAAAAGTACTAATTTCATATTGTGATAAATTTTAAACATATAGATATTATGGTAAACCGCCACCAATGTAGCAAGCGAGTAGTGCCCTAGTGATGAGGTGCCGTGAAGATTCAAACCTCACTAGTAGGAGTGTAAAATGGCTGAGGCGAGGCTAAGCTCAACAAGGCTAGCACGTACTTGGCTCATTTAACATTGGAGAAGCTTGAACTCAACTTGTTTCGAGCCTTACTTGTAAAGCTCGAGTTATGCTCATGAGATATTTCTAAAGTTCAAGCTCAGCTTAAACTCCAAGTATACAAATTTTGGATATTAGTATTGGGTTTTTCTAACTTGTGCCTTAGGGGCACAAGTTAAGCACATCAAAAGTACACAAGAGCCCACGAAAAAGTAAACAGTGATTCACATAAAAGTACCGACAGATGTACTTTTATGTGGGTCCCTGTGTACTTTTGATATACTTTTGATGTGCTTAACTTATGCCTCTAAGGCACAAGTTAGAAAAACCTATTAGTATTTTGTTGAAAGAAAAAAAAGCATTAGCAATAACTTGAGCAATATAATTTTGAATCATTCCAACAACAAAAGAACTTTTTTTCCTATAACTTAGAATATTAAATGTAAGTGGCTAAGTGCAATGAAGATGTTTTCACCTACCTCCTTCCTTTTACAATCAATTCACTCGTTTACAAGTATTTTGCACTTCATTAAATAATTGCAACGCTAAATTAATTACACCTGCTTCTTCTGACATGAAGTAGGTTACCTCATTAAATCAATCGTTCATTCACAACAATTGTTCACAAACCAAACATTTCGATCCTCGTTTGTTTCATCGCTACTGAATGCCTTTATATTCCCATTGCTTTCATCTATTTACTTCCATCTACCCATATTCAAGGCTACTATATCATACTCTTTGCTTGCTGGTTTTTAAACACACACAAAGACACGTACACTAGATAATCGAAGCTGCAAACAATGTCTACTCCAAGTGCTGATCAAAATCCTCTGCTTTTATTTTACGATACAAGAGAAACACTACCTTTTTCTCGTTGTTGAAATAGGTGGTCTCGGAAAATACAAGGTATAATCTCACTATCTTTTCTACCTTATTAATATCTATATCTTGTTAACTACTTATAATCACTAAGATATACAAAAAAATAAATCTTTTATATAATAAAACAAAACCCCTAGTGGGTACTTTTCATTTCAAATAAATCAAATCATACCTTATTAAGTAATAATTAATTTGATATTATTTTTCTAAAAATAATTTTTTAACTAAAACAACATAAATATTTCTTAATTTGGCATTAAAATTTTGAAAAATCGTTTTTATATAACATATGTAGACAAACTCCGAAAATACACATGTACTTGGATTTAATACATCGATAGATTTGGATCAAATTGTAACATTTAAAAAAAAAAGGCTCCTAATCAGTTTCTTATCATCCACAATAAAAAGAAAAACATACTCCGCAACACTTTAAATTAAAGATTTGAAAAAAGAAAAATCACCTACAGCGAGAGTATATTGAAAAAAGCTTTTTTGTACATAACTTCTAAACATCAACATAACTGATAACATCTTTAAATTAAAGATTTGAAAAAATTGAATACTGATCTTTTCTTTTAATTTCCCAGGATGTTAGAAGGCAGGAGTGGTTCCCAGCTGATCCGGAACCTACACTAGCATGCTGTGGATGCAGAAATTTGAGTTTTGATCAAGAAAGAAACATGTCGCAGATTTTCAACAAGTTATCGGAAAATGGTTTCGAGTTCTTTTCTGGAATGGGTAAAGTTATTGTTCATTTACTGTATTTTTATTTTCTGAAAATGTTTTATTGCAAATATAATTTTATGATTTTTCTTTTATCAGCCAAGGATTTTGGCTACGATCCTGCCCAATATTTTTATTGTCTTATCAAGTAAGATATCAACTCTTTTGTCTTAATTTTCACCCTTATTCTACTTTATTGTCATCAATAATCTAAGGAGAGTGGTAAATGTTCTTTTCTCGTCAACTTGCTGTTACAGTTTTTATAATGAATTCAACTATGTAACATGGCTATATTCTTTGTTTCACAAAACAGACACCCTAGTTTCATATTTATACATTTGTGTTTTGTGTTCTTAACAGATATACATTGTTAAAGAAGTATAGATTGGCTGAGGTAACACTCAGTATGGAAAGTATGGAAGAAGAGATGTTTGATATAGATGGAAATACGTTGGTAAATATACTAAGAACGAAGGCTATTATAAGTAATATTATCAAGAATTCGATTTCTCCCGGTAAATTGTCTGAATCAGAGAAGGTTGGACTTTTCTTTTCGTTTCAATGTTGTTACAATGTTCTCATCTTGGCCTCAGTCTTATTAGCGCTTTCTTGTTCTTGCCCTAAACAGGCTTTAGCCGGCAAAGAACGTGAGTTGGGATTACAGCTGGTGGAGTTCACTGGGGTAATACTTTTATTTGTTGAAGTCATACATAATTGGAATTTGTTCGAGCAAATCTAACCTTTTACTTATTCAAAAACAAGGGTCGGATTGAAATGGGTAGATCTTGATGATAACAACTTGTTTTTGCATGATTCTTGAGCCTAAAACTAAATTCAGAGAGTCTAGTTTCTGGAAAAATTGGCCACAGACTTTTAAGGTAGGGAAGGTCGATTTTTGATTTTTATAAGATTAAGGGTCGAATCTGTGTATCCAAGTCTGATGGTGTTTTTGATTTTTAATTTCGAAATCATAAAGAGTTAAAGAGCTCTCCTTTTGTAGAAGTGATATTTGGGTTATGTGTGACTTCCTATAATTTTGTAGATTTTTCTGAATTGATGAAGTAGGTGTAATAAGGGTAAACGTTTATCCAGATCCCAACATTATTAATTTATAGAGGTTTTACTTTGTTTTATTTTCCTAGGTTACTCCTAAACATAGTTTCTTCTAATATGCTTTTAAATTATCTAGTCTCATGCTTAAGGGTAAGCAATCATACAAAATGATAGGCTATCTAGCGACTAGCAATACTAGTGTATGGACAATTTGAAAATAATGAAACTTGCGTAATTGCGTTTATTATTTGATGTATTTGTAAATCTAACTTCTTTTTACAGGTTGTCGAAAAGGCTTGTAGAAATTTCGTGCCACATTTTCTGTGTGAATACCTATTTGATTTATCCAAGTTATTTATGAGCTACCATCTCGCGGTATATTTACTTGCATATGTTTTTTCTCATACAATATCGAATAAGCTGTGCAGGGCAACTGAAGTGGTAATCAACCAATGCTTTCATCTTTTGGGGATCAATCCGGTAAGCCTTTATCTAGCAGATTTTTATAATTCGGTTTTTTGGTCCGGATCCTGTTACGCGGGACTATCTTTTGTTCATCAAGTTTACTCCTTTTGTGAAAGCAGTAGTTAAGATTTATTTATGAAGAGCCCAAGTATAAACATGATTATTTTGTTAAAAAACTATTAGTATAAAAAAACAAAGTTGGTCACAATACCACATTTTATAAGCGGTTCTAAACTCCTTTTTTTTGTGTAGTCACAATTGGATCCATTCAGATTATCTTCCCCAGATCCATTTGGATTAAGGAGGCCAAATGTTCATAGGTAACTACATGTTTGGACGTTGAAAATGACTCAACGTGCAACAAAACAATCTCTTAAGTTCAATGACTTAA
Source organism: Artemisia argyi (assembly GCA_030686995.1). Taxonomy (NCBI): domain Eukaryota; kingdom Viridiplantae; phylum Streptophyta; class Magnoliopsida; order Asterales; family Asteraceae; genus Artemisia; species Artemisia argyi. The sequence goes on from CM060678.1 coordinate 198,656,328, forward strand.
ACAATACAAAAGAAATTTTTTTATGGCGGGTGATTAATTTTTGTTTTTATTTTCATCAGGTTTTCTCGATCTCGATTCGAGTTGTTTACCATGAGAGTTTTTGTGGCACATCCTGCGTTTGACGAAAGAAGCATTTTTGGTAACATTTGGGTCAAAGATGAAAATTTGGCAAGATCAGATTGGACAATGGTGGATCGCGACCATTGCTATGTGTCGTATTTCAATCATGAATGGCACCAACCATTAAACATCACCTACGGTTCTTTAATTCCATTTGGCGACCCTAGTTGTCGCCGTTCTGTCCCCATCTCGTCCTCCTTGGAGGTTCATGTGATGCTGCACGCTATGAGTGACGACAAACAGCATTGTTATTTATTATTCCATGGCAGGAATGATGAAATACGCTCAAAAAAGTGGTACACACAACGAGATGCAGTGTGTCCAGAAGCAGAGTGTGGGACAATGGAGTTGGAAAGTGATGTTGGCACCGTGCTTATTAACTACATTCTACTGAAAAATGCGGTTGATGCGTTAATGGACCTGCAGTTTTGGTCGCCTAAACCCAATCTCTGTGTAAAGATTCGCGGCTCCATAATTGCATATTATGGAGACGACTTGATCAAAGATGGTGATATCCTAGGTCGATATAAGGCGGTTATTTTTAGAACCACCAATTTTAGATCAACTGAAATGAAAGGTGCGTTGCCGCTGCACAGATCCTTGTTGGCAGTACCGGCCAACAGGTGCTTAACGATTAAGGCAAATCTGGTGGATGTTCTCTCAGGAATAAAATATGTGCGTGAAGAGAGTTACTGTGCGACACCGGGCAAAGATGATAATTTGTTGATAGAATGCAGATATTTCTCTATCAATCTTAAAGTGGCTTGGAGAGAGTAAGTTGGCCTTTTTGCTGGTGCTGCTTTCAGTTATCTTGATCTGCGCTGCTATCAGTTCTCATAGTCGTTTTTTGATCAACTTTAAGTACAAAAAGTGTCATTACTGGTATGTCGTTTATGCCGTTGCTGCTGCTCCTCTTTGCCTATGCTGCTGTTAGTAATTCTTATGGTCATTTTACTGGATGTTTTGTCTTCTACAAGATTTCCAGCGTTTTCGTACTTGGTTCATGTTCTATGTTGTCGTCTTTACTTGTTGGCGATTATCATTTACCCGATGCAATTCACTGGCTAGTCTTCTACATGTAGTTAGTAATTCTTATGGTTGTTTTATTGCTGAATGTCTTGTCGCTAGTGGAGTGTCTACTATAAACCATCGTCGTTACTGTTGTTGCTGAGATGTGTCCTTTTGTTTTTTATATATACATGTTTTATGTATTCATCTTCATTTGTTAGTTTTTGTATTTTGTACACTGCAATTCACTTACACATGGACATGTGGCGTATCTGATGTATATTTTCTGTAAACAATTAAATTGCTTGAATGATAGAGTGCAGAAAAAAAAAAAAAAAAAAAAAAAAAAAAAAGCAAACAAGTATCGAAAATTGAGATTAAGCTGCTTATCATTGGCTTCATGTTGCTAGTCGTAGAGTCTCTCTGGGTAAGTTGGTTCCTTTTTCTTTTCTCGACCATGTCAATCGTGTATTATATGATAGCAAATCAGAAATAATAACCTTATACTGTCTTGATGCTTGGGAAGACACATTGATACATCCGACTTGTGGTAATAAAGGGGTAAGACGTCTCCTTCGTATAACACACGTTATTCTATTACAGTTTCGACAAACCTATTTCCAGTTATAAGACACAGCTCTTAGACGATTGACTCTAGTTAATAAAACACGAGACACTATCTTTTGAGATTTTCTTTGGTTCTTTAGTTTATGGCCTACATAGCACCCAGGAAACCAAAAAATCTTATCCTTTACCAAATTCTGCTGTGGTGAAAGTAAAATATGTCCAAATAGCTGCTTTTCTGAATTGATAAGACGATGCATATGATCAACCATATGTGCCCCTTGATTGTTGTGTAGTAGGTTTAAAGTTACTGTTAGAATGACTTGGATGGTTGGATGTGTTTAAGGACTTGATGATGTTGCTCCTTATGCCATGTTTGATTACTTTCTTTCCTGGTGTGCTGATTTAATACTTTCACATATAATGGTTAGGCAATAACTTTGGGTATTCATTTCAACAATGCCTTTCAGAAGAATCCGTTGAATATTTTTAACGAAATCAGAAAGTTTGCATAGACAGGTCACTGGGCATGGTCATGGCATATACGAGAATGTATGTCAAGCTAGTCAACTATGTGTAGAGTCGAGGAATTAGAAACCTGATTATTTATATAAGCTTCATTTTGTATTTGTTCTCCAACAAGTCATACTCAGTCATACCATCAATGTCTTAAAACAGCTAAAAATTCTGAAATGTAGTTCTGGTAACCTGATAACCAAAACCGAACCAACAATACCAAAAATATAACCTGAACCTTTTTTGAATGGCGTAGTTTATCGGGTCAACTCATATACAGTACACACCTAGAAGGCTAGAACTCCTGTCTACCACCTAAACGAGTATTAGACATACATAGGTGTAACTGAAGAGGTGTCATGGATGGTATAACACACATTCACATAGTCGAATTGAAGTGAAGTGACTGGATTTGAACTGCAAATGCAATTCCATTGTTCTGAGAATGAAACACAAAGCCAGTGTAAAATATAAAATCGAACTCATATCATTATATCTACTCCAGAATTTCTAACCAGTGCTCCAAAGCCAGTCAAGACATATACAATCTTTTATATAATAAAACAAAACCCCTAGTGGGTACTTTTCATTTCAAATAAATCAAATCATACCTTATTAAGTAATAATTGATTTGATATTATTTTTCTAAAAATAATTTTTTTAACTAAAACAACATAAATATTTCTTAATTTGGCATTAAAATTTTGAAAAATCGTTTTTATATAACATATGTAGACAAACTCTAAAAATACACATGTACTTGGATTTAATACATCGATAGATTTGGATCAAATTGTAACATTTAAAAAAAAATGGCTCCCAATCAGTTTCTTATCATCCACAATAAAAAGAAAAACATACTCCGTAACCCGTAGCCACATAATCATCCTCCGCAACACTACCCTAAAAACCTATCAAATAAACGATGTTTTTTCAACGAAGGATGTCTTTTAATACATTCTCCAATCACACAATTATTATTGTAAGTATCTCAATATGTAATTGATTTTCCCCTCTTTTTAATTTATCTCATATATTGCTGATTGTAGTTATTTACTATAAAGTTGAGTTTTTTATTGATGGGTTTTGTAGGATTTATACTTTTGATTAAGTTTTGTTTTTGTTTTTTTTCATTGTTTGTTATAATAAGTAGAAGTGGATAATTAGTTGTTTTGCTTATATTGTGAATTAATATGTGATAGTTTAATAAGTTGTTGTTGTCTTAGGTGTCATTTGTTTTTTCAGAGTTTTTACCTTTTCATCTGCAAACCATGTCTGCAGAAGAAGAGGTGCATATAAGCTCTTCATCTGCAAAAAGAAGACCGTTTGTTTTTTGTGCTATTGAAGTACTTCTTTCATTTTTTTTTCAAAACTATTTTTTGTGCTATTGAAGTACTTTTTTATCTTTTCCTTTTTCTTTTTCACAAGTTTTTTTACATTTTCTTCCGCTTGTTACCGTTTTGGTACGTTTTCCACTGTTTTTTACGTTTTCGTTGATTTTTTTTACATTTTTGTCCGTTTTTTTTATGTATGCCCGATTTTTTTTATTTTTTTATGTTAAGAAACAGGTAAAAATGTTAAAAAAACAAACAAAAAAGTACAAAAAAACAGTTGGAAACATAAAAAAACAGATGAAAACGTAAAAGAATGTCAAAAACGTAAAAAAACATACGAAAACATAAAAAAATAGACAAAAAAGTAAAAAACGGGCGAAAACGTAAAAAAAACATAAGAAAATGTAAAAAAACGAACGAAAACCTTAAAAAAAACAGAAGAAAACATTAAAAAAAAAAGAAGAAAAAGTAAAAAACGGACGAAAATGTAAAAAAACATACAAAAACGTAAAAAAACAGACGAAAACGTAAAAAACGGGCAAAAATGTAAAAAAAGGGCGAACACATAAAAAAACGGACGAAAACGTAAAAAATCAGACGAAACGGAAAAAGACGAAAAGGTAAAAAAGGGGCGAAAACCTAAAAAAATAGACGAAAACGTAAAAAATGGTCGAAAACGTAAAAAACGGGCGAAAACGTAAAAGAGTGGACGAAAACGTAAAAAAACGGAGGAAAATGTAAAAAAAGGATGAGAACGTAAAAAAACAACGAAAACGTAAAAATTTAATATTGAGAAAGAGATGTATGGTTTGTGAATAAAGAGGTAAGAAGTGAAAGAAGATGTAATAAGAGGAATGAGATGTCTGCATTTTGGAAGAGGAAAGAAGAGGAAAGAAGCTCTTTTGTCTGAAAAAAAACAAACATGTTCCTCTGCGCGCCCGCAGAGGAAAGAAGTGAAAAGAGGCAATAAGAGCTTTTTTTGAAAAAAACAAACGAGGCCTTAGTGTTTGGCAAATTATGAAAATAGCTTATTAGTTGTTGAATGATCATGAGGATGTTTGGGATTGTTTATTTTTATTGCGCAAGTAGTTAAATAATTAGTGTTAGAATTTGTCCAAAAAAATGCAATTAGACACCAAAGAGTGATAATTTGTTCCAAGATAATGATTGGTTGGAAGTTTCAACAAAATGCGTTTTAATCAAAGGGTTTAGGGTTTATACATACCTTCATTATTTGGGGATGGTTATTGTTTCTATCAAAATCATGGTAAAAAGATTTCGGAAAACATTAACAACCTAAATATAAGCTGAACTAAAACAAGCATGTGTCACACTGGTCAAAGTTGGGTGGGTTTATCAAGTTAACTGCTCTAAAATTTACTTACTGTTAGTTTTTAAATATAGTATGGGTCTTCTTTAACAAGGGTTCGAATAGTTCAGGGTTCCTTAATTGAGTGCAACACTGTGAAGGTTACTCCTTAAATGAGGCTATTTTTTTTTTTATTGTTTTTGTGTATGCCTTTTCTTGCTGAAATTAGATTATAAAGGTGTCATGGTTGTGATGGAAAGATGGGCATTTGTTAAACCTGCAATCACAGTTATCAAGTTATATATTTGTTCAAATTGTATTATATTATAACAAGAAAAGGATATGCGTTAAACTTTAACAGCTATTCAGCAAAGGCATATATGTTGGAAGATTAACCTTTTATGAGAAAGACATAAGGTTGCGGTTTTTGATTGTTCATCTCAAATCTATGTCGGTATGGCTCTGAAGCTTCATCTCTTTTTATTTTTGTTAGGTTTCATTCAATTAGCTCTCAATGATTATGTAATACATAAAGAAAAACAAAAGATTATTAGGATATTGAACATTGGTTAGCCTTTGGTGTTTGGGTTGCTGCTACAGGGGTTGGGGAATCATTTATTATTAAGGCTATACATTTATTCCTAAACTACGTGCGATAATTGTTTAAGCTTCTTTTGAGATATTAAAAGCTCATTTATATCGGTTAATGAGCTTTAGCTTTATAAGCTATAAAAAACGATCTTATCAAATTTTTAATAAGCCCACCAAAAATCACCAAACGCAAATTGGGGTCTCGAATGTAGTGGTTTCTACTTTCTACCAAACTAATTGTGGCTCTCGAATGGCACCATGAACCCTTTACACATTTAACGACCCTCGTCATGTATCCCTAAAAGTATGACCTGGTTGTAGACTTTTAAGTAGCCACATAATCTAATAACCATGGTTCATCTGTTTATAAGCTAATAAAGATATGTATATTACAAATGTAAGGAGAAACACTTAAGTTTATTGTCTTATATGTTCATATTTAGTGTGGTTTTACTAACTGTTTGGGATGTTTTAATCTGCTTATTTTACTGCCAAATAACCACTTTTGGTTGCCTATTTGAAGTCTTTTTAAGACGATACAAGTAAAGAAGTAAAGAACAGGAAACTATGACATGGGTTAAAATTGTGTAAGAAAAATACTTGCTTTTAGTATTAGTTTCAAGTGTATAGGGTGTTTGGAATTGCACATCTTATATTGTTGTTATAAAGCATTCAACTTTTTTTTTTTTTTTTTTGGGGGGGGGGGGGGGGGGGGGTTTCTTTTTATCCGCTTATTTCTCTATTGTACCACACATGACCACGAGTGGTGGTATTGAAACAGTGGTTATTCCAAATAAGCTAATTGATATGCTTAGCAAATGTTGGGAGTTAGGTCAATATGGGTCATTTATTAACGATGGTGGATGGCTAAGATGACAAGGGACCGTGTGACCACTTACCACGAGTTGTAGTGTTTCCTATATGACCCGGTATGCGACAATAAGCAAAGCCAAAATCTAAATCATGATCACATTGTATGCCCATCTAAGAAGCAAAAATAAACACACTTGAACATCATTGGTAGCTTAGATCTCAACTATGCAGCAGCAACATATGTCAGAGTGCTTAATATTCCTGACATGAAATGGGTAAAATTGGGTTATGTATGCATGCATTTTAACCCGTTACCACATACCCACCATTCCAGTTACATGAAAATGTGTTAACATATTGGGCTACAATTTTATCTATAATACTGTTAATACAAATATCGCCTAAAAACGTTATTTATATTTTACGATCTTTGCTAAGTTTTGTTAATGACAAAGTATGAACTTTAGCTAAGAGTAAATCATCACTTGAAGTGTTTAAGTCTTGTTTAACTAAGGTTTACATTTCCCTTTAAACTAAACACAAGTTTATTTCTTAAATTAGAAATAGTCACATCACATTTATGGCAAGTTTTGTCATTATACATTTATGGTAAGAAATGTGTTTGACTAGCTTTGTTGTTGCTTACAAGTTTCATGTTTGACTTGCTTTAAGTGATGTGACATTGTTTGGTTGCTAGAAGTTATGAGACAAGACATTGTTTGGTTTGGTATAGTTATTGCAAAAATCTACTGCAGCCCTGGCGGAACCCTGGGGGTACACGGGCGGAACCCATCTGAGGGTTCCGCCTGATCCGCCAGAACTGCAGTTTGGTTTGCTATAAATACCAAACCATTTGTTTGTTTTGTGTAACCCTTTAGGACATATTTTCACATATTCTCTAAACTAACTCAGTAACCCTTGACTTGTGTGATTCTCTTATGTAGCAAGGAATTCCACAAGATCATTCAAGAAGTTGCAAGCTTCAACTCTAAAGTTGCAAGTCTTGGTAGCTTGGTCATGTATAAGCTTTGGTAGTTTATACTTCATTTGTGTCATGTATGTAGAAGTTGTTGGTTAGTATTTTAGGCCTCAAAATACGTAGTGTGTTGGGAGTTGTTGTACCCTAGTAAAAGAACTAACGGGAGTGGTTGTACCCTTGGTAAAGAACTCGACATCTAGCTTTGTGTCGGTAAAAGTGTAAGCGACGAGTGGGAGTGGTTGTACCCTTGTAAAAGAACTCGACATCTAGCTTTGTGTCGATAAAAGTATAAGCGACGTGTAAGGTTTTCTCCGCCGGTGAAAGGAGCTTGTTGATTAGTGTTTATAACTCTCGAGTTGGAAACTCGGGGCGTGGATGTAGGGCAAGGAAAAAGAGTCCTTGTAGCCTAACCACGATAAACAATCGTGTTGTGGTTTGATCGTTTCTTTCTCTATCTTTGCTTATTGCATGTTATTGTTTAGTTAGAATCGTTAACCACATATATAGCTTTTCAAAGAAGTAAAACAATTAAAGTTATCTTTATGTTTTCAAACAAGTGTAAAAGCTTTTCAAAGAACTAAACAAGCAAAGTTAGGATCATCACAAGTAAAGCTTTTCAAAGTAAGAAACAAGTATATTTAGAATTGATACTTACACTAAAAGATTTTAAAAGAAACAAACATATAATGGTGTGTTTATATTATTGAGCAAACATAAAGTTATTAAAGGATTTTTATGTTGAAAAGGATTTTAAAAAGAGGTAAACTATTCAACCCCCCTTCTAGTTTTCCACAATTGGCATCAGGAGCTACGTTACCCAAGTTCCTTAAAATAAACTGTATTTTAAAACTTGGATCGATCCATGGATTTTGAAAATCTCAAAGAAGGGCAACCTATTCAAAACCCACCACTAATTGAAAAAGAAAGCATGCTTAAATGGAAAAGTAAATTTGAAAACCAAGATGATCAATTTGATCTCACATTTAAGTTAGAGGTCTTAGAAAAATTAATTGATAAACATTTAGTTGAGATTAATACATGTACTACTAGTTTAAATGTTTTAAATGAAGGTGTAAGTGAAGATGACTTCTCATGTCGAGCTCTTTGGTGGACTTGCTTGTGATTCATGGACTAACACGGATGAAGATGAAGCCAACCATCCGGTTTGTGATTCTCTCTTAGCTAAATCACCAAGCAAGGTACATTTTGAAACCAAACATTTTTGCTTTGACACATTTATCCTAGAGTTTTCTAAAATAGAAAATGAGTCTAAACTTTCATGCAACATGGACCTAAAAACTATCTTTAACAATGAAACTTCAAGATCTTGTGTAAACACTTTTGAAAATGAAATCATGTTAGAAGATAAGATGTCTAGACTTGAGAGTCATGTTGAAATTGATTTAGAATGTAAAGTATGTCTAGAGTACAAACATGAAATTCTAAAACAAAATGAAAAAGGAAAAATGCTTCCTAAATTTGAAGAAAGTTCAAAAACTCTTGAAAGTTGTTTGAAGAATCAAAGTAAAACAAATAGGATTTAACTCTAATAAATCATCAACAAGTAAAACAAAACATGTTGTGTTTGTGAAACATAAGAGTGTATTGTAGAAGTTACTCTAGCTCTAATAGGAACACATGATAAAGGGATAAAAATATCATGGTCAATACTTTTATGTGTCTTTCTAACTTTCTTGGATTTATAAGAAGTTGTGTTTAGCCTCTCTACGTATCAAGATTATTTGCTTTATGTTTTTCTTCTTGATGGCTAATCTATGGAGCTTAAAAGGTACACGTCTCTTCAACTTACCTTTTAAATGTTTCTTGTTGATTAACAGTATGATTTGTCATAAGTATTAGTAGTAGTCTTTACTATAAGGTGTCTATGATTGTGTGAGTAACAATAAGGATTAGATCCTTCATAGGTAAAGTAGTTTGATACTACTTCTAGTAGGAGATATAAGGTGTCTTGCCTCGTTTAATCTTTCGGGAAAATACACGAGTAACTCTTGAGTAAGTCTCACTTAATTCTTATCTACAAGTGAGTGAACTAAGAACTTCTTAAGTGATAAGACAACCAACACTTTTGTGATGCTTGCAAATCTAGCAAAACCAAAACATTTCATAAACACTTGTAGTACAAAAGTCTTTTGGTATTATACCCTATATTTTCAATAGCATCCTAAGTCCAATCATTCTTTTGCTAAAAGCTTCACGAAAGACACACAAAGTAAAATAAATCAGTTGAATTTTATTTGAATGATTGGGAGAAAATGATTTATTAAACTTCTAGGATGTGAACATTAAATTCGACCCATAGTCTTATGATGTTGCATATCTTAGACATTTACACTTATGAGGTCTTAAGAAAATAAACCCAAAGAGTCGAGGAATCATTGAGTTTAAAATTCAATGAAAGACCACCTCCTTCTAAGATATCATCTTTGGTAGATGATGACTTAGTCGAAAGCCCAACATTGATAAGACAAGTATGTCAAGATCAATAACAAGGAAGATGGACTATTAAAAATTGAAAAACAACATCCTTTCGTCTTGTATAAAACATTGAGTCAAGCAATATCAACAAGGTCATAAAAACCTGAAACATGGGTCATAATAGTAATTGAAACAAATTAATAAAAAGTGTTTTTGGACATTAGTGTAAAGCAATTACTAAAACAAAATAGACTTTCAAAATAGAAAAGAATGTTAATCTTTGAAAGACTATTTATTTACCTAAGCAAGCTCCAAAAGTAAGGGATAATCACTCAAAAACATTCCTAGTTATTCACTTGTTCACAATGATTAAGTCCTTTATGACTTATCAAGAATGAGATTAGTAAATCCGTAGGTAGAGCTAAACATAGAGATATGTTTGGAAGTATACTTGTTCTTACAACAAATGTAACCCAACATTATGTTTAGTGCTTGTCTATGTGCTCGATTTTAGAGAAGATCCTTTAACAACTCTTTCAAAAGAGCTTGCTTGGATTCATTTAGAAGTACTACACCACTAGGATTATGGTGTCCCAAAAGAATGGGATTAGAAACCATAGTGTATGCCAAATAGAATTGCATCGGTAATAAGTTGATAAGAAAAGCGCAAGTGGTACTTGCACTTTTAATACTTACTTACCCAATGATTCTCCAAAACGCTGAAGGATCTCATTTGAGAATTTAATGAAGAAGCACATCAACAAGCTCCGCTTGAACAAGCTAATTCTTATCAACAAAGGAATTTCTTCATCAACAATGTTATCTCGTCAACAAAGGATGCATCGACTTCTGCAACTATTTAAATCATCACAGTCTTTACAGACATATTGTGATCCATCATCATCGTCTTGTTAAAATTGTTCATTGAGAAACATCTTAACTAAGAAAGTTTTTCTACGTTAATCAATCCATCAACGTTTTCACTAAACCCCTTGAATGTGAAACATTCATCATTCCTAGGCTTAGTCATACACAATAAGACTTAAAATCTTAGGTTTGAACATTAGGATAAAACCACAAAAATCAAGACAATCCCTTTTTGATTTTTCCTGCAGACACCCACGGCACCCTCAGACCATACGGGCGGAACCCATTTTTTGGTTCCGCCGATTCCACAGATTGTTTTTATTCTAAATTTCAAAACCAAACACCCTCCTAACTTAGTCATTCACCTTCAAACTGCCATTACCCTCTCAAAAACACATAACCATACGGAAATTAGGGCTTTCAATCAAATCTCTTCAAATCCAACAAACTTTGTAAGTGTTCTAATCATAATTGCATTTTTGATTCAAGAATAACATTTTCATTTACATTCATTAACTAGAATCTTAGGATTTATGCATAAAACCTCTTAATTTATGAAAAAACTTGGTGGCTAACTAATCATGTCTTCCGTTAGTTAAGTATTGCATCCTCTTTGTTTTTACTTTGATTTACAAAACACACCAAGTGCATTATCCTTTAAATGCAATCCAAGACTAGAACACAATTCATCACCACATTGTTAAAACAAATGAAAAACATCATTGAAACATCACTTGCATATTATCTCTTGAATGCTAAAGGGAATACATAACCAATATGTATTTTCGGGTACATTCAATCGAAGATATATTCAATTAGGAGAGTTTTTGGTTATCCTTTGTTTTCATAACATTACTTCTCAAACAAAACAATTTGGGCATCAAAATGAGTCAATATAACCAAGTCTCCTCATTGTTTGCATATAGGAACACATTAGAACATGCACATTGATTAAAAAGTCATTAACATATAATTCTTGTGTTTTCTAGGAATCAACATGCCTAACGCAAATCAATCCGATCACGTGGAAACCCTTAAGTACTTGCCCAAACACCATAGGACTAAAGGTCTTAACAAAGTTCAAGTAGAAACCTTTAAGGCACTAGAAAAACGCTATGTTCACGAAGGTAGAACAATTGAATCATCCTTTCTAGAAGGAACATCTATTCGCCAAAACTTTGCCGCAATCAACTTTGATTGTCTTCTTGATATTAATGAGCCAATTTGCCCTAGGTTCGTACTAGAATTCTATGCAACCGTAGAACTCTCCACCGATGAGTCGGGTAAGATATCATTAACTTTCAAAACAAATCAAATACCAAATTTCATAGACCTAAAAGACTTAGCTATCATCCTTGGTGTTCCTAATGAAGGTACTTGTCTTTACACGGATAAGTGGCCTATTTCAAGCCTAGACTCAATTGAGCGTTTTCATCCATACAACAATCCTCTTGTTAGTAAGGATACAATTAAGGAACATCTCTTTGTTAGAGCCTCTACCACTAGGAAAAATCGTTCGGGGAATATTGTGGATAAGGACCCATTTGGTATGGAGATCAATGAGCTTAAACCACAATTTAAGAAGTGGGAAGAAATTCTTAGAGCCAATGTCATAAGTACCATAGGAAATAGGGATCATGTTAACACATGCCTTTGCTACATGCTTTATAGCATTTCCATTGGTCAACCATTCAACTTAGCCTACTACCTAGCCCGACGAATGGCCGACATACCTTTAGTTGGAAAAACCGCCCTTCCATATGGAATGCTTCTTACTCGCCTCTTTAGAGCAATTTCACCCATTCCTCCAACTGACAAGGGAATATACCTTGACTATTCTCTTGTCCCTCACATCTTCGTTCCTATAAGTGATAAACGAGTCTTCAAAACTAAGGGCAAACGCACTCGCTCACCTTCACCTTCATCATCATCATCCGACATGAGCGATGACGATAGTCTTCCTAATTCGAAGCTACCTCCTTTGGAATACCTTCAACAACTCTCCGTCATTAAGAATTCATCCGAGGAATTCAAACAAACAAAGGGAATTTTCAAGTGCTTTGGAAGATACCTCCACAAGCTCAATAAGAAGATTGATAGGTTGTAAGATGAATGATAAAGGGGCGTTTGGCACATGGAGAGTGTAGAACCTTTTATGTGTTGAATTATGTGATTTGTATTACTTCTCATGTTCATGACTTATTACGTTTAATGAATTGTGCTTGGTATGCTCTTTTATGATTAATGACAATATTGGTGGTATTTGTCTACTTCATGCTTATGGTAAAATTCACTAAGTTATATGAAAATCGTTAGCCCCCGGTCAAAGTCCTAAGAGATGAGTGTCTATATGCCTAATTTTTGCATTTCCTAATCAGCCATATAGTAAATTTTCATTTCCAAGAGTTTTCGAAAATTTTGAAAATCGTCTCGCGGGTTTAAATCGCGTACTGTCTGATTTTTCAGTCCTGGCGGATCAGGCGGATCCCAAATTTGGGTTCCGCCCGTGCAAAATCTGGGTAACCCAGGTTTGGCCTAACGGACCAGACAGAACCCTCATTTGGGTTCCGTCTGTGTATTCTCAGGGTACCGCCAGTCATCTGCAGAAAATTTTTGCCATTTTTCTTAAATTCATAACTTGATTTAGTGTCAAATCATTATCCTAAGTGAGAAACATTCTTCATTAACACCAACAACCATATTGGAACAAACCTCAATCACTAAAACAATTAGTAAGACACTTCCCGCCAAAATTCAAATTCAAAACATAACCAACCAAAGGAACCCTTTTAAAGGATCCTTCAAACCTTTGATACATTTTCAACCAAACCACTTCCATGATCACAAAGCATTGAGTGCTTAGTTTGATCTTCCACTCCATCCTATTTCATTGGATTAACATTACATGATGTGACATGGTCATGAAAATCATGTGAAACTTCAATCTTTGAATAGTAAAACATCAAATCCAAACACTTATTTCAACACTTTTTCTCATCCTATAAATGTGAAAGGTTTGCAACAATTCAAATCACACCATCAACTCTTCTTCTCTCAAACACCAAAACCAAAACCTTTGAAATGACCAAATCCAACACCTCATCCGAGTCATCAAAATCATGTGCTAAAACCACTAGGATTAGTGTGAAAACTTGTTGCTTCAACAAAACCACCAAGTCAAGCTCATCATCATCAAGTGATGCCTCACTAAACATCTCTTCACCTATCCAAGATTTTCTTAACCTTACTACCTCAACTACACCCTCAACACCTTGTAATACCAATGTGATCACCATTCAAGATTTGCTCAATCTTGCCACTCCACCACTTTGCAACTCAAACCTAGCCTCTAATCCATCACCAACTAAACTTTTGAGTGTGTCAACCTCACCTTCCCAACAAGCTTTTAAATCAAAAACTTCTTCACCTCAATCACCAACACCTACACCAATGGAACTTTTCCATACACCACCAACATCACCAACACCCAATTTGGAAACTTTTGATGATTTATCATCAAGTCCACCATCCTTCTCACTTTTTGACACCATTGCTCAAATGGAAACACAACAACAACATAATGAGCAACTCAATGATGAACCTCGTTACCCATCTACGGTAGAACGGTTGGCTTACCGTTATGCTAGACCATCCATTTTTCCAAATGACCAAGGTCATACCCACTCACATTCATTTGTATTTCATCCAATTTACAAAAACCTTCATGGTGATCCTTACGGAGAACCGAGTTTTCGTCACCTAGTTCAACCACAAGAACAACAACAACAACAACAACCATCACCACAAGAACCTCCAAACATAAATGAGGAAATTAACACTCATTTAAACCACCTCAATGCCTTCAAACGAATGGTTGATTCTCAAATCAACCATGTTATGGAATTAAATACGGCATTACACTCAACAAGTGAAGGAAGCAAAAACACTTCTCAACCATCCACCTTTGCTTCTTCAAGTTCAACCCATCCACCACCAACAAATCAAACCTCTCTTCCACCAAACTTTCCCCGCCATGATTGCGGACATTGCGAAAGAACTGCTCGCATTAGTGAAAGATGTCGAACGAAACTTCGCGAGTTAACCGAAGAAATGAGGTTTATTCTAAACCACATTTTGAATCATCTACAATCCTTGTCTCATCCACCACAACCTTAGAGTCTCCAAAATGAAACAAAACCGTTTCTTTTGGAAAAAGTCCCCATTTTAACCAACAAAGCAAAACCAAGTCACCTCCTCACATCTCCAAATAAAACCCGCTACAACCCTTAATCCACATTTTCATCCCTAAACAACCCAATCCTTGTTTTTGGATAATGTTTCTCATTAAGGAAAATGATGATTTCCTTGTAGCATTTTATGTTCTTAGTTTATTTTTTAGTTTTTCTTTGTAGGATGTTGTCATCTTAATTTTGTGTCTTTGACTCTCTAAGAGTCAAAATTTTACAAGTTAAATGAAATTAATTCTACAACAAGGTTTGAAGGGTTTGTTGACCATTTAGGTATACTGAGTGAACTATACCTTGATATGGTACCATACATAAATCTTGTGCTAACCTCTCTTTTTGTAGGTTCATTATTCATGTTTTCCTTCCTTGAAACTCCATTTAGGGGAGTAATATTCAAGGGGGAGCATGAGTAATGCATTATTTCTCTTCACAACTCTTAGTTGTGTTTTAGACATGAAATTCTTTCATGACTTGTCTCGTTCGGAAATTAACTTTTCTTTTGTAGGTTCAAAATCTATGTCTCAACTCTTGGCACTCCATTTAGGGGGAGTATCGACCAAGGGGGAGCATGGCCATTATTCCGCTTCGCTACTCTACTTTTTGTTTCGACAAAAAGGGGGAGAATTTAGAGTAAACTTGTTCTACTTTAAATATTAGTAAACTTGTTCTACTTTAAATATTTCCGCTTCGCTAACTCTTTGCAAAAACAAGTTTTACTACTAACTAAATAAGACTTAACACTAAATCTTATGGCTTACTTTTAAATAAAGTTTATGTTTTGTCATCAACAAAAATGGGGAGATTGTTAATACAAATATCGCCTAAAAACGTTATTTATATTTTACGATCTTTGCTAAGTTTTGTTAATGACAAAGTATGAACTTTAGCTAAGAGTAAATCATCACTTGAAGTATTTAAGTCTTGTTTAACTAAGGTTTACATTTCCCTTTAAACTAAACACAAGTTTATTTCTTAAATTAGAAATAGTCACATCACATTTATGGCAAGTTTTGTCATTATACATTTATGGTAAGAAATGTGTTTGACTAGCTTTGTTGTTGCTTACAAGTTTCATGTTTGACTTGCTTTAAGTGATGTGACATTGTTTGGTTGCTAGAAGTTATGAGACAAGACATTGTTTGGTTTGGTATAGTTATTGCAAAAATCTACTGCAGCCCTGGCAGAACCCTGGGGGTACACGGGCGGAACCCATCTGAGGGTTCCGCCTGATCCGCCAGAACTGCAGTTTGGTTTGCTATAAATACCAAACCATTTGTTTGTTTTGTGTAACCCTTTAGGACATATTTTCACATATTCTCTAAACTAACTCAGTAACCCTTGACTTGTGTGATTCTCTTATGTAGCAAGGAATTCCACAAGATCATTCAAGAAGTTGCAAGCTTCAATTCTAAAGTTGCAAGTCTTGGTAGCTTGGTCATGTATAAGCTTTGGTA
Organism: Artemisia argyi; assembly: GCA_030686995.1. Lineage (NCBI taxonomy): Eukaryota > Viridiplantae > Streptophyta > Magnoliopsida > Asterales > Asteraceae > Artemisia > Artemisia argyi. The sequence continues at coordinate 198,672,566 of CM060678.1, forward strand.
GTTTATACTTCATTTGTGTCATGTATGTAGAAGTTGTTGGTTAGTATTTTAGGCCTCAAAATACGTAGTGTGTTGGGAGTTGTTGTACCCTAGTAAAAGAACTAACGGGAGTGGTTGTACCCTTGGTAAAGAACTCGACATCTAGCTTTGTGTCGGTAAAAGTGTAAGCGACGAGTGGGAGTGGTTGTACCCTTGTAAAAGAACTCGACATCTAGCTTTGTGTCGGTAAAAGTATAAGCGACGTGTAAGGTTTTCTCCGTCGGTGAAAGGAGCTTGTTGATTAGTGTTTATAACTCTCGAGTTGGAAACTCGGGGCGTGGATGTAGGGCAAGGAAAAAGAGTCCTTGTAGCCGAACCACGATAAACAATCGTGTTGTGGTTTGATCGTTTCTTTCTCTATCTTTGCTTATTGCATGTTATTGTTTAGTTAGAATCGTTAACCACATATATAGCTTTTCAAAGAAGTAAAACAATTAAAGTTATCTTTATGTTTTCAAACAAGTGTAAAAGCTTTTCAAAGAACTAAACAAGCAAAGTTAGGATCATCACAAGTAAAGCTTTTCAAAGTAAGAAACAAGTATATTTAGAATTGATACTTACACTAAAAGCTTTTAAAAGAAACAAACATATAATGGTGTGTTTATATTATTGAGCAAACATAAAGTTATTAAAGGATTTTTATGTTGAAAAGGATTTTAAAAAGAGGTAAACTATTCAACCCCCCTTCTAGTTTTCCACAAATACATTAACTGATACATGGGAAACGGGCTTAAACATATAAGAAGCCTAGATAGAATAGGGTCAAAGAGGTGTAGGTGGTCGTTAAGGTCCATATTTTTAAACATGAGGTTCAAGTAAACTTCTTATCTAATAACCATGATTCTTATATGTTCATCTTTAATAGTTGGTTGTCTAAAGTTCTGGAATTTTAATGGTAGGTTCATGGTCTAGGGCAGAAACTGACACCAGTGTCTCATACTGGCCAGACGCCTGGTACACCAGAAGCTAAAGTTAGCTCGAGAAAAAGTGGCGTTTGTGTCGGTGAAGCGTAAGGAGTTTATTAAGAAGAAAAGGAAAGATGTTGAGGAGTTGGGCATTGTGAGTGAGAAGTATAAGAAAATGGAGGAGTTGGAGCAAGCGGTTCAGACTGTAGATTTAGAGATGGCGGAATGGGTTAGTGATGGACTTGTGTCGGCTGAGAGGGATAGGGAGAAGGTTTTGGTTGTGGGGAGGGAAAAGGAAGCGGAATGTGATACGGTTGAAGTTAAGATGCAGGAGGCGTTGGAGATGCAAATTGTCGCGGAAGAGGAATGTGTGGGTTTGCTAGAGAGCTTTGCAGTGGTGAGTTTGCTATATTTTAAATACGTATTTGGTTCTTTCCATGCTGCTTTTGATTTACCTGATATAACTGTGCACTTTAACATTCGGATTCATTGCTTGATCCATCGACGACTAGATAAGTGGCTGTATAGTGTTAGTAATTTCATAGATATTAAATTAGAAACCTGATCACAGTACGAAAAAAGTTTTAATTTTGAAGATACCGGGGGTTCATAAATCCAAAAATTAAAAATAAAACCAATTCAAAGAAACAATTAAGTTAATGAGCTTGCATACCTAAAACAATAACTCCTATTATAACTTTGACTAAGTGTGTTTTCAATAGGTCATTTGTTGTTTCTTTGGAGTTGTATATTGTTTGTCTTTGTTTTTAATGATGTTAAGCACAGTTAAGATTAGTCATTCAATCTCCATAAAAGAATAATTTCATATTAGTCATTTGGTGCCTCTATAGAAAATACTACTTCAAGATACATGACTACTGTTCACAATACCTCATGTTTGTTATCAGGAGAAGTTGTTTTTCGTATTGCACGATATCTTGATAGTATTGGATGAAGTTAGTGACCTTCAACCAATTTTCGCTGATCATGTTCCGGTTATAAAGTTCAATCTTAAAGGTATATCGGTTATTGTCATATTGATGAGTGCTCAAACACTCATCATTTTTGGTCTAATCTGAACTGCAAAACATACAAAAACACTCAGAAATGCATCAAAATACTAAAAATATTTCAAAATTGTGTTTTATATGTTTTAGATGCAAAATGTTTAAAAACAAATGAAAAACGAACAAAGTTTGCACAATTGGCAGTTTCAGTCCCTCAAGTTTCAAAAATTGACAAAACTAGTCCCTGAAGTTTTTAAATGAAAGAAAAGTCAACCCAAAGTTTTTAAAAGTCAAAAATTATCAAATTTAGACTTTGGGTGAAAAGTTTGAGAAAACTACACTTTTTACCCTCAAAATCCAAAATTGGCATAAAAGGTCCCTGAAGTTTCAGTAATGGACAGATTTGGTCCCTGGTGGGGTATTTTTGAAAGGAAAATCATTTTTTGCCCTTGGAAAATCAAAAAGTGTCTAAAATAGTCCTTGGGTGAAATTTTGAGGAAATTGCACTTTTGGTCCCCGAACTTTGCAAAATTGGCAGAAATGACCCCCGGTGGTTTAAATTGGAAAATTTCATCAAAAGTCCTTATGGAATTATAATATGGCAGGAATAGACCTTGGTTTAAAGTTTGGAAGGATGGCAGATTCGGTCCCTGGATTTTCAGTTTTTACATGTTTGGTCCTTGGGCTTTTAGCTATTAAATCAAATGGACCCTTGTTATCTTTACTACCCAAAACTAATTCAAACCCAAAATACAAACCACCCCTCAGCCCACCAAACATACATCAGCCCACCAACAATAACCCAACTCACCCCGTTTTTTTATACTCCCTCCTAGGTCAAAGCTTTGACCTTCCACCTCACCCCCTCCATAGCCTGCTACAACCTGCTACAAACCAAACTCACTCCCATCATTACCTTAGCCTGACTTCCCCCTCTACACACTCAACATCTCACCCTTATCACTCCAAACAAGCACCCCACTCCAAAAGAGGAAGACTGGCACAAGTTATCAGGTCCAAGTGGTCAAATCAATCTTTCCCGCCAAAAACAATTCAACAGTCAAGATCACATGGCAGTCATCCAAGGGTCATTATTTTTGATGGGAAATGCTCAGTGGGTCTGGAAACCCTAATGGCTGATTATAAAAAGAAGGGAGAAAGAGCAGAGGGGGTGTGAGTTATTAGTTGTAGTTTTTAATTTTTATTAGTATGAATTTATTGTAATTTTTGATTTCCAGTTAAACCCTCAGTTGTACTTTGTTCACTTTTGATTAATATAAGTTTTAATTTTGAATAATTCCAATTCTCTGTATCAGTTTCAATTTACATTTTAATTTCAATAAAAATAGAAGAAAACATAAATATAAATAAAATAGAAAAATCAAAAAGAAGAGAAAGAAGTGGAGATGGACTTGGAAACCTGGTTTAGAGTCTCAGGGAGACAGTAGGTTAAGAGTGAGTATCTGTTTGTGATATTGACCAATTATCTCAATGTAAGTCAGTAATTCAGTTTCATGCATTTTTTTATATCTTATAATTACTAGTTGTAGTTGTTTATCATTGATAATTTATGCTTATTTATGTGTAATGTATGTTAGTGGAAGCTAAATGGTGCATCTTTTGGTTTAAAATCTTACACTGCCTCATTAAAATCCAATATCAGATTATATAGGGGTGTTTGGATCATCTCTACATTAGTACCCTTGTTGTTGTTGTGTTGTTGTTTTAAGTTTTGGTAGATGGCATTAGGTCATAGTAAGTGTAGACAACCATTAAATACAAGCTTCAAGTGGCCATAGTCAAAATCACCTTCTTACCCTTAGATTGTGCTCACTGTTGAGGTTTTTGCTTCTATAATCATCCATAACAGTGTAATAGTGGTTAAATTAGCTTAAGATAGACTCATAGTAGCTTAATCTTACACATTAAGTCATAAAATCAAGAACAAAATTCACAAAAGTCAAATGAATGCAAAATCTTAAAAAGTCAAAATGACCATTTCTCAGGAAATTCCAAAAGTTCTAGCATTTGTTGTGAATTTTGTAGTTAATATTAGGCCTTGAGATTTTCAGGGATTATTGTCCCTAAGTTGAACTTTGGAACCTCACATCCCATACATTTTTGTGATTTTTTTAGAGGGCCCCACCTGGCCTCAAAGAGACATGCAGTGAAGGTTCTTCCCCTGTACCCAGCTTCTGTTTTGAGACCCAATTTTCTTTTGATCAGTGTTTGTTGGTTAGTTAAGCTTAGGTTCTGAGCTTTGGTGTTTTGTGTACCCTGCTAGGTTGGCTTGTTACATCAACAAGTGGTTCAGCCCCATTCTCTTTCTAGCTCACTTAGAATTGCCATCAAAGTCGCCCCTAGGCAACTGTTGCTGCTGTTTGTCTCAGCATAAACTGAGATTGTTGAATTGTTAATTTCATTTGATGTTGTTGTTAAATGTTTACCTCAGCTTTTTTTTAGATGTTTAGAAGTTGTTTATAGCTTATTAGGGACAGAAATCCATTGAGCTTATTGAGCTTTAAGTTGCCCTGCACAATAGCTAGTGTCCAATACGCCTCATTTCATAAGTTCCTATTTGGTTTGCTATATAAGCTTATTGCCTGAATCTTTGATTTTGTGCTTAATCGGAGTTAGAAGCTTGTATGATCAGCTTAATTTAGCTTGAACATGCTTACCCAGACCTGCACATCCAAACAGATTCAAAACCCCCTAGCAGACCTGGTTCATAAGCTTGAATCTAGCTTATTAGTGAAGCTTTACCTGAGATTGTTGTAGATTTTGAAAGCCCTCCTGGCCATCTACTTATTTGTGTATTTAATTTGCAATTTGTGTTTATCCTCATGCATGATCTTAGCTCTTGAGTTGGTCCACCAAACTGAGACTCAGTGCTTCAGTCACTAATAAGCTCACTTTCAGAAGCTCTTGCTAAGCTTATTAGTGAGTTTCCACCTAAGTATCTGAGTTCTTTCAAAAGCTCCGTAGGGTAGCTTGTTAATTCTAGGCTTCATCTGGACTTTTGAACCCGTTTGATAAGCTTGCAAAGTAGCTGCAACCCTGGGTGGGATGTGGGATTTGTGGATCTGCTTATTTGGTTTGGTTGCTTATTGCAGTTTAGATTATCCATATTTAGATTAGATTTAATATGCTTGTTGTGTAGATAGCTTAGGTGAGTTTGTTTGAAGCAATTTAGCACAAACAGTTAAGGAAATCTTAGTTTATTCATTTGTTGTTCATTTGTCTTTGATCATTGATAAGCCAACAGCTTATCCCAGCTTATTTTGTGGTTTTAGGTAAAAAAGTCTTTTATAAAAAGTCATCATTTTCAGTACTTAACAACTTTGCTTTTTGTCTTTTTCATAAAAACCAAGAAAAAAATAGTTGTAAAAATTTTGGGACTTGTAGGAATCGAACCTGGGACCTTGGCAACCAAACAGACACACCACACACACTCTGCTACCATATGCCCTTGGGTCTTTTTCAGGTTTATGTTTGCAATTTTTATTTTTATAGTGGTATGTAGTGTTTAAGCTTATTTTAGCTAATCAGCTTATTTATCTGCTTATTTATAAGCATTTTGGGTTTCTCTTATTTTTCTTATCTTAGTGATAGTATAAAGTAATTTTAGAAAAATTTTCATATTTTTCCAAAATGGTTTAGTATTTTTAATAATTAGTTTTAGTTTATTTAGTATTTAATTAATAATAAATAATTAAAAAGTCAAAAAAATAATTTTCTTTTTCTAATAATTTTCTTTGATCATTAGGTTTGTAAAAATATTATTTTCATGTCCGTAGGATTTGCGTAGCGTAAATTTCACTTTTTATTTCGCGCACTCGCGTTTATTTTAAGTTTAACTCGCGTTTTATTTAAATAACTTTCACGTTTTTAAATTTAGGTTACGTAGTTTGTAAAATTAGAAAAACCAAAAACATAAATAAAGTGATAGCTTCTATTTAAGCCGATTGGCTTATTTTTCTGTTTACGTATAAGCAATTTCTGATTTTAAATTCTTAGGTTACGTTTTAGGATAATTTGGTTTCGCGTTATTGTTAATATAGTTTGTTTAAATCGTTTTCATTCGTTTTTTTTTTTTAGCATAATCATTCAAAACCCTTATAAACCCTTTCCTGTCCAAATTCACCCGATCACAAAACCGTTTTATTACCATTCACACCTCGTCGGGACTTAAACGACCCGGGAAAACACTGTATTCCTCGGAGCATTGATTCTTGGCCTTTGACCTTGTTGACCATTATTTGGTCAATTTAGGTTGACCGTTTAGCATCAATCAACATTTGGCGCCGCTGCCGGGGAGGTTGTGTGCGTTTTCTAAACGGTTTTTCTGATTAAGTGTCTTTGGAATTCGTTCCATTGTACATTTATCCATCCTTTGTTCATATTTTCCTATTTTCAAAACAAAACCGTTCACGAAAACTTTTTAAATCAAGTTTTCAACGAACACAAAAACACAAAAACATTTTCTTTATCATTTGTACAAAATGTATTTCCAAAAACCCAAAAATATTCACCTTAACCCTCTCACATCTTTGATTCTTCATCCCTACCCCTCCCAAACCATTTGATTCTTTCTATGTCTCACCCACACCTTCTGGTTTGCCAATGGTGTGGTAATCCTCATAATGGTGGCAATTGCCCCAGTTGTGGCATGGTAGAATCAGGAAACGGGTCTGTCTATAACCAAGATCCTTATTCCTACCATGACACGACTGATTCATTCCATCAGTTACCACACCATCAGTCTCAGCAGTTTTACTGTTGTGAGTACTGTGGTGGTTCACACTACAGTTCTGATTGTCAATCGGGAAACACGCTTGTCTATGAGCAATTTCCTGATAACGATTATGACTCTAGCACGTACAACCCACAGTCTCAACAGTTTTACTGTTGTGATTACTGTGGAGGTTCACACTTCAGCTCAGATTGTCATTCAGGAAATCCATATCCTTGTGACAATTTTGACATACCTTGTTACGACCAACCTCCACAGTACGATATGAATCAAGCACTTCTTCCTGAAATGCAAAATATGATGAAAATCGTTGATGGGCTTAAGGGTTTAGTTCAAGACTTTGCCCAAAGACACACTCATCAAAAATCCATGGAAGAATTGCTTGCTGAAGAGCAGGCTGCTAGAATAAATTCCCAAGATGCATATGAAAAATCTGTGAGGGAATCCATTGCAAAAGAAAAAGCAGCCAAATCTAGCTCTTTGTTCCGTTTCATTCCTGATGACGATGATGATGAGGATTCTATTCAAATGAAAGAATATTACAAAGCTTCATCCAGTTCATCAGTTGAGATTCCTTCCATGGAAGCACAGGGAGATAAGAGTATGCAAGAATTGTTAGCAGAAGAACACATGAAAAATATAGAATCTATGTGTGCTAGTCTTTTGTATCTCCCTCAGTCTGCTGTTATCACACCCGAGGTTCCCACTCACTCTTTGATCATGGGGGACGAGCATCTTGACACTGTTCCTGAAAGGGAATCGGACGAATTCATAAAGTCTAGTGTTGAGAACCTTGTTCCAATCCCAAGAGAGTCACAGGGAACTCTTGAGCACATGTGTGATATTCCTTCACCCATTGAGTGTCCTAAAGATCATTCTGAGACTTTCTCAGATTTTAGCGATGATTGCACATCTTATGGAGACATCGAGTATGTTGAGGCATCAGTTCCACAAACTAATGTTGATCATCTTCTTGAGGAGTTCGCTGATGAACTTGCTCACATCAATCCACTTTCATTGGAAAGTAATGATGGTCTCCTTGACTTCGAAGCCGATCTGGGAGAAATTGAAAGTCTCCTTTATCATGATCCGTCACTCACTTCTTATCCCGACAATCCAATAGAGAATATTGATCACTTTGTTCCCGAAACATTCAATACTACTCTCACCAATCCTCTATTTGAATTCGACTCTGAATTCACTTTGATTTCTGATAATCCACTATTTGATATTCAAAACGAGGATTGTGAGTCTATTCCGGAACACGAGTTCACATATTCACATCTTGTGAATAATTCTCTTCATGAGGAGTTCTCCGGTGAACTCGCTCATCATGTCATGACTCCTCCGGAGTTTGATAGCCCGGGGGGAGATGCTCTCAATTATGAGAATTTGCAAATTCCCACCCACCCTCCCGGGTTGTTTACGAGCTTACCCTTTGAAATCCAAACTCAGGCTATTGAGCCTCCTCTTGAGGAAGAAGATCAAATCATGCTTTTTATCATGGTTTTCTTCCTTTTCTTCACCTATAGGGTGACTTCTCTTGTTCTTCACTCCTTCGGGAATGAAGACACCATATTTGATCCCGGCATTTTCATGTATCATTATCTTGAGCCGGATACATATCTCATCGGTGTGGAACTTTCACGTGCTTCAAATGTTTGTCCAAACATCTTGAATGAAAGTCCGATTGAGATTGTTTCTTCCACATCATGCTTCCCCAAGGACAAATGAATTCGGGGTCGAGTCAAGCTCGCGACTCGGTAAACAAAAAATGAGCATGCTTATAGGGTTTTCACCCTAAGTGTGGGGGAGTCCCCCATGCTATGATTACAGAAGTGAAAATACAAAATGATGTTTTCCACGCTTAGCTTGTAATGTTGCCCTTTTACGTTCAAAATGTCGGCATAATAGCCGGGACTTTGAATATTGAGGACAATATTCATGATTAGTGTGGGGGGGGGGGGGTATTCGCTATTCTAGCGAATTTTATCACATTTTACTATCTTATACCCCCGTTTTTGACCAAAATTTTTTCAAAAATTTTTCACTGGAGCTCAAAATTTTTTGTGGTAATCAGTCCGCCTTGTCTAAGCGACAAAAGGGATTGGCTAGTCCAGGAGCAAACGGCTCTTGGTAAAGACTAATCAAATCCGTTTATGGCTTTCAATTTGCCCAAAATTGTACGGTTCCTCAACTCCCCAAAAACAAATGAGTTGGCTAGCCCACAAGATTATGGCTTGTGGTAAAGGCCGTGGAAAATCCATAATTGGTAATCAGCTCACCAAGATGTTGACTATTCCATCAAGAGCTGGCTAGTCCAGAAGCAAACGGCTTTTGGTAAAGACTAATCAAATCCGTTGACAGCTGGTGGTTTGCTCAAAATCACACGGTTATCAGGTGTGCCACAGTTCTTACACCTGGCTACTCCAGAAGTGATGGCTTTTGGTAAAGAGTTTAAAATCCATCGAGTTTTCAAAACAGTATTGCTAGGGACTAGCAATAGTTTAGTGTGGGGGATTGATGAGTGCTCAAACACTCATCATTTTTGGTCTAATCTGAACTGCAAAACATACAAAAACACTCAGAAATGCATCAAAATACTAAAAATATTTCAAAATTGTGTTTTATATGTTTTAGATGCAAAATGTTTAAAAACAAATGAAAAACGAACAAAGTTTGCACAATTGGCAGTTTCAGTCCCTCAAGTTTCAAAAATTGACAAAACTAGTCCCTGAAGTTTTTAAATGAAAGAAAAGTCAACCCAAAGTTTTTAAAAGTCAAAAATTATCAAATTTAGACTTTGGGTGAAAAGTTTGAGAAAACTACACTTTTTACCCTCAAAATCCAAAATTGGCATAAAAGGTCCCTGAAGTTTCAGTAATGGACAGATTTGGTCCCTGGTGGGGTATTTTTGAAAGGAAAATCATTTTTTGCCCTTGGAAAATCAAAAAGTGTCTAAAATAGTCCTTGGGTGAAATTTTGAGGAAATTGCACTTTTGGTCCCCGAACTTTGCAAAATTGGCAGAAATGACCCCCGGTGGTTTAAATTGGAAAATTTCATCAAAAGTCCTTATGGAATTATAATATGGCAGGAATAGACCTTGGTTTAAAGTTTGGAAGGATGGCAGATTCGGTCCCTGGATTTTCAGTTTTTACATGTTTGGTCCTTGGGCTTTTAGCTATTAAATCAAATGGACCCTTGTTATCTTTACTACCCAAAACTAATTCAAACCCAAAATACAAACCACCCCTCAGCCCACCAAACATACATCAGCCCACCAACAATAACCCAACTCACCCCGTTTTTTTATACTCCCTCCTAGGTCAAAGCTTTGACCTTCCACCTCACCCCCTCCATAGCCTGCTACAACCTGCTACAAACCAAACTCACTCCCATCATTACCTTAGCCTGACTTCCCCCTCTACACACTCAACATCTCACCCTTATCACTCCAAACAAGCACCCCACTCCAAAAGAGGAAGACTGGCACAAGTTATCAGGTCCAAGTGGTCAAATCAATCTTTCCCGCCAAAAACAATTCAACAGTCAAGATCACATGGCAGTCATCCAAGGGTCATTATTTTTGATGGGAAATGCTCAGTGGGTCTGGAAACCCTAATGGCTGATTATAAAAAGAAGGGAGAAAGAGCAGAGGGGGTGTGAGTTATTAGTTGTAGTTTTTAATTTTTATTAGTATGAATTTATTGTAATTTTTGATTTCCAGTTAAACCCTCAGTTGTACTTTGTTCACTTTTGATTAATATAAGTTTTAATTTTGAATAATTCCAATTCTCTGTATCAGTTTCAATTTACATTTTAATTTCAATAAAAATAGAAGAAAACATAAATATAAATAAAATAGAAAAATCAAAAAGAAGAGAAAGAAGTGGAGATGGACTTGGAAACCTGGTTTAGAGTCTCAGGGAGACAGTAGGTTAAGAGTGAGTATCTGTTTGTGATATTGACCAATTATCTCAATGTAAGTCAGTAATTCAGTTTCATGCATTTTTTTATATCTTATAATTACTAGTTGTAGTTGTTTATCATTGATAATTTATGCTTATTTATGTGTAATGTATGTTAGTGGAAGCTAAATGGTGCATCTTTTGGTTTAAAATCTTACACTGCCTCATTAAAATCCAATATCAGATTATATAGGGGTGTTTGGATCATCTCTACATTAGTACCCTTGTTGTTGTTGTGTTGTTGTTTTAAGTTTTGGTAGATGGCATTAGGTCATAGTAAGTGTAGACAACCATTAAATACAAGCTTCAAGTGGCCATAGTCAAAATCACCTTCTTACCCTTAGATTGTGCTCACTGTTGAGGTTTTTGCTTCTATAATCATCCATAACAGTGTAATAGTGGTTAAATTAGCTTAAGATAGACTCATAGTAGCTTAATCTTACACATTAAGTCATAAAATCAAGAACAAAATTCACAAAAGTCAAATGAATGCAAAATCTTAAAAAGTCAAAATGACCATTTCTCAGGAAATTCCAAAAGTTCTAGCATTTGTTGTGAATTTTGTAGTTAATATTAGGCCTTGAGATTTTCAGGGATTATTGTCCCTAAGTTGAACTTTGGAACCTCACATCCCATACATTTTTGTGATTTTTTTAGAGGGCCCCACCTGGCCTCAAAGAGACATGCAGTGAAGGTTCTTCCCCTGTACCCAGCTTCTGTTTTGAGACCCAATTTTCTTTTGATCAGTGTTTGTTGGTTAGTTAAGCTTAGGTTCTGAGCTTTGGTGTTTTGTGTACCCTGCTAGGTTGGCTTGTTACATCAACAAGTGGTTCAGCCCCATTCTCTTTCTAGCTCACTTAGAATTGCCATCAAAGTCGCCCCTAGGCAACTGTTGCTGCTGTTTGTCTCAGCATAAACTGAGATTGTTGAATTGTTAATTTCATTTGATGTTGTTGTTAAATGTTTACCTCAGCTTTTTTTTAGATGTTTAGAAGTTGTTTATAGCTTATTAGGGACAGAAATCCATTGAGCTTATTGAGCTTTAAGTTGCCCTGCACAATAGCTAGTGTCCAATACGCCTCATTTCATAAGTTCCTATTTGGTTTGCTATATAAGCTTATTGCCTGAATCTTTGATTTTGTGCTTAATCGGAGTTAGAAGCTTGTATGATCAGCTTAATTTAGCTTGAACATGCTTACCCAGACCTGCACATCCAAACAGATTCAAAACCCCCTAGCAGACCTGGTTCATAAGCTTGAATCTAGCTTATTAGTGAAGCTTTACCTGAGATTGTTGTAGATTTTGAAAGCCCTCCTGGCCATCTACTTATTTGTGTATTTAATTTGCAATTTGTGTTTATCCTCATGCATGATCTTAGCTCTTGAGTTGGTCCACCAAACTGAGACTCAGTGCTTCAGTCACTAATAAGCTCACTTTCAGAAGCTCTTGCTAAGCTTATTAGTGAGTTTCCACCTAAGTATCTGAGTTCTTTCAAAAGCTCCGTAGGGTAGCTTGTTAATTCTAGGCTTCATCTGGACTTTTGAACCCGTTTGATAAGCTTGCAAAGTAGCTGCAACCCTGGGTGGGATGTGGGATTTGTGGATCTGCTTATTTGGTTTGGTTGCTTATTGCAGTTTAGATTATCCATATTTAGATTAGATTTAATATGCTTGTTGTGTAGATAGCTTAGGTGAGTTTGTTTGAAGCAATTTAGCACAAACAGTTAAGGAAATCTTAGTTTATTCATTTGTTGTTCATTTGTCTTTGATCATTGATAAGCCAACAGCTTATCCCAGCTTATTTTGTGGTTTTAGGTAAAAAAGTCTTTTATAAAAAGTCATCATTTTCAGTACTTAACAACTTTGCTTTTTGTCTTTTTCATAAAAACCAAGAAAAAAATAGTTGTAAAAATTTTGGGACTTGTAGGAATCGAACCTGGGACCTTGGCAACCAAACAGACACACCACACACACTCTGCTACCATATGCCCTTGGGTCTTTTTCAGGTTTATGTTTGCAATTTTTATTTTTATAGTGGTATGTAGTGTTTAAGCTTATTTTAGCTAATCAGCTTATTTATCTGCTTATTTATAAGCATTTTGGGTTTCTCTTATTTTTCTTATCTTAGTGATAGTATAAAGTAATTTTAGAAAAATTTTCATATTTTTCCAAAATGGTTTAGTATTTTTAATAATTAGTTTTAGTTTATTTAGTATTTAATTAATAATAAATAATTAAAAAGTCAAAAAAATAATTTTCTTTTTCTAATAATTTTCTTTGATCATTAGGTTCGTAAAAATATTATTTTCATGTCCGTAGGATTTGCGTAGCGTAAATTTCACTTTTTATTTCGCGCACTCGCGTTTATTTTAAGTTTAACTCGCGTTTTATTTAAATAACTTTCACGTTTTTAAATTTAGGTTACGTAGTTTGTAAAATTAGAAAAACCAAAAACATAAATAAAGTGATAGCTTCTATTTAAGCCGATTGGCTTATTTTTCTGTTTACGTATAAGCAATTTCTGATTTTAAATTCTTAGGTTACGTTTTAGGATAATTTGGTTTCGCGTTATTGTTAATATAGTTTGTTTAAATCGTTTTCATTCGTTTTTTTTTTTAGCATAATCATTCAAAACCCTTATAAACCCTTTCCTGTCCAAATTCACCCGATCACAAAACCGTTTTATTACCATTCACACCTCGTCGGGACTTAAACGACCCGGGAAAACACTGTATTCCTCGGAGCATTGATTCTTGGCCTTTGACCTTGTTGACCATTATTTGGTCAATTTAGGTTGACCGTTTAGCATCAATCACATATGCATCATTTTTATGGTTTATCATTTTTTATAGTTATCTGTATTATAATTCTGAGTTAGAACATTTTAGTGCTGTGAGCCACAATTACTATATAGTTGTTATAAACGAGTTCCTTTAAATCTATTTTTTACGTTGGGATTTCAGTGCAATTAAGTAAATAACAAAGAGATCTGCTGTAATTTTGTATAAGATAATTGTTAATTATATATATTGTATTTATGTATAAGATAAGCATTATCTAAAGTGTTATACATATCTATAAGTATAATTATACACAAACTTGGACAACCATAAAGTTTATAAATACAAAAACTAATCATCAGTCGATTATGATTTATCCGTATATCACTTTCTTCAATTCGATTTTTATTTTCCCTGGAAGAAAAAAATTATTGTTGGTTGGTGCAGGTTCTTGTGCAGTTTACTTCGGCGAGGCATGAAGCAAATTTGCATATCGACAAATGTTAGCCCAACATTCGAAGAAGGTATTTCATATCAAAATTCCCTTTTTGTTCGTTATTGTCATTAATTTGAGTCAATGATATTGATACTAGGTCAACTTGAATACTTCTATGACTCACTTTTTTTGAATGGCAGTTTAGGCTATTATAGTTGCAAAATTGCAACTTCAGTTTTTTTTTTGTGAATCGAGTTGTTAAATGTTATAATTGGTTATTGCTTAAGCTGTATAAGAGAATATTGTAATGAAAATCACGAATGCATCTCAACTGATTAGCTTCAATAGGATCCCCATGCTGCATTTGCCCTCTTATTATCGATGGGAGACTTTGACTTGCCGCTTTGGAGGAAGATTTGAAGCATCAATTCTTGAATTTAGCCGTTGATTGCGCTTACACATATTTTATAGAGTCCCACATACATTACATAATTGGATAGTTGATCGCTTGCAATGACTTGGAATTGCACACTACTTTCATCTGAGTTCAAAATTTTGTTGAATATATCTACTGGTACATGAATTATAAGCTAGACCGAAGAAGAGTTAATTAAAGATTTTTATGAAAAACTAAAATAGAAATTACTAATACATCTTTATGAATAATACAGTGTGAAGGTATTGGAACAAAAAAAAATGGGTATGCTAGGCACACTGATGTACTAATTCTGACGATCGAACTGCTATGGGCTTTCATATTTTAAGAATGAATGGTTATGAATTTTCTCCTGGCAAGTTTCATTAATAATTTTATGCATCGTTAATTAGCGTTATTATTATAGAAGAAACTGAAAACAATTTTTTTTCCACATTACAGGATGATCATGTTCAATCTATATCGAACTTCTCAAATGTATTTTTCAGAAAATCCTCTATAATTCCAAAAGACGCTCAAGAAACCAAGTTTTGGACAAACAGACCATTAAAGAAAGGCATGGTGACTGATGAGCTAATTAACTATCTATACTCAAGTAAAAAAAGACATAAGTAGTTGTTCAGTTATAAGTTATGGCTACAATATAAGTATTAATATAACTATTCAAATGATACGGTTTAGGAGGTGTTAGTCATTAATACTTTGAGTTACTATGAAGAACTTAACAATTTCTCCCTTTATCTAATTTATTTTAATATTTTCAGACTAATTTATGCTCTAAACAATGATGGAATACATAGTACCAATACTACATGTAATTTTGTTTTTCGAAAGGATTGGTCGGAAAGTTTTTCTTATATGTGGTGATAACTGTAATTGATTTTGTTATATCTGTGATTGTTGGCTTGTTGCATAGCCATCTTTCAATCGCAGTTTATGTGAAAAGTAAACTACAACCATCTTTAAGATCGACTCAATGTGGGGAATGCTGGTGATAACTATAGCCCGTTCGATGGTTCACCAAACTGCCCATTTGCTATCTCTGCTATTTTTATTGATACAAATGCAGTTTTATAGAGCTGTACACGAATCTCATACATAATAATTTGCAGTGATGAATCAATAAATCTTATATCAGTGGGACTCGAAGCAAATTGCGGTTAAATGTTAGGCAACTTTCGATCACAAGAGGATTCACCAAGTCATGCAAAAGAAAAAATGAAACTAATTAAACTACAATACTTTCTAAGCCTGATACTTTTTAGTTTGGATTATGACAATAAAAAATATTAAATAATACTTTTTAGATTTAAAGGGAAAAAAATGCATCTCAACTGTAAGAAAAAATAAAAAGTCTCGGTATGCATTTGTAGCAACCAAATGTCTTCAACATAGTTTAAAACATACAAAATTATCAAAAGATTAAAAAAATATGAATATACATGCTTACGTTAAAATTTATATTTAAAATTTAAAAGTTGATAAAACTATAACCATTTTATATTAGTGTTCTTAGTTCTTTACTGTCCACAAAAACATACAAAATGTTATAATAGCTAGTTGAACTTACAGCAATAATATTTTAACCCAACCATGATGAATATTCAAACATAATATTAAACAAGGAGGAATAAATTATCAATGCAAAACATAACATATCTTAACTATCAACAAATTATATAAAATATATATGTACCTTTACTACGTCCGTCGTTAAAAATAATTATAAACCAAAATGAAAGAAACATGAGTAAAAAATAAATAAATAAAAAAATAAATAAAAATTAAACAATTTGTTTTTAATTGATAAAAATATATTAATAAAAAAATTAAGAAAAACCCCGTGCGTGCACGGGCATTATAACTAGTAAATAAATAACATAGTTATTTAAAAGGTCTACTAGATTCAGTTTATGTATGTTGTTTCAAAGGATAGCTTATTTGTTTAGGGTCGGTAGGTTATGTGTACTCATTGATCCACTCGAGTCATTTGTTTAATTTGTTTGTGAATGTTATCTTGCTACTTTTTATTTGATGTTTATATGATAATGCAATGTAAGCTAGGTTTTTCGATGTGTAAGCCAATATAATCTATGTTTTCATAAATTATTTGGTATGTTAATGAATGTTTGGTATAAAATGAGAAACAAAGTTTGGACCTTGACCATGGTTTTTTGAAAGTTTTTTTCTTTTCTTTTTTTTCTTTTTTATTTTTTTCTTTTTTTTTCCCTCTACTTATTGTTAAGCAAAATCAGCTTTGATGTTATAGTTGCAAAACAAGCTGTTTCCCACAAGTATTTTAAAAGCAAATCCAAATTCTAGTTTTTCAAAATTAGGCATTTATAAATTATAATACAACTTATTATCACTTATCACAATATAAAACATGAAAATGCAGATAATCAAATAAGAAGTTCAATGGGAGTGTTTAGGTAGAATTTGACTTTACATTCTTCACTAGATTTTAACTTCTCTTATTGTCAACTTTGTCATTAAAAAGGAACTTATTATATGTGGTGGGCCTGTAAATTGGCGCTTATAATGTGATTGTTTTGTGAGTTCGTTGTACTAGTTAGTGTTGGTTTTATAGACAAAATAATAATAGTCGTGTGTTAGGATCGAACTTGAGATCATGGGATTGCACACAATACGTATGAAGAGAAAATGTAATAATTATTTATAATATGTTATAATTAATTATTAAACACAAAACAAATAAATAATAATTAGTATTATTGATTAATGACTAATTAATTATTAAACGAAGATTAGGAAAGTAATTGCTAGACAATACATGGAAACAAGAGAAGGTTCCGGAATCCCCTAGGGGATGCCAAAACCGATCGGCCCAAGGGGTTTACCCACCTCCATTGTGCCTTGAGCTCCAAGTCTTGTGTAGTATATAAGCAAACCCAAGATGTAGGTTTTTCTCATAACTTGTACACACACATCTTGGTGTTTTTCTTCTCCTTGTCTTTCCTTGGTCGATCCAAAACCGAACACCCCTAATGGTTTCGTTTTTCTTGCATCTAAAAAGGGTTTTGTGTTTATTACTTGCATAAACGTTTTCTTGAATTAGTACGTGTGTACAAGAACGTGAATCAAACACACTATTGTTTGATTCTTGGATTGAATTACAAAAAGGTAAGGGGTAATTCATATAATCCTTATAAACCCTAAATTAGGGTTAATTGGTTCCGGAAGATTGCATTGATTCTTGTTCGGGCTAGAATCATAAAGGTACGTTTACGATTTAAATAATTGATTAATTAATTACATGTTATTCGATCTATTATAATTGCTTCCGCTCATGCTCACTTTGATGTACTTGGTTTATTTATATGAATGTCATGATGTAATAATTCCAACAGTGGCATCTAGAGCCGTTATAATGTGTAATTAATTATCGAAATGCATAAAAATTGGATTTTGATTCGTATAGTTACATGTTTTTAGGGTTTATGTGTTTTATCCCTAACCCTAAATTTTGGGTCGATTTAGACCTAAAGGGTTTTTAGGGTTTTTGTTTTTTAAAAAAATTTGATTAGAAACCCTAAGATGTCATGTAATTGTTATGCGTTTTAGTAAACGATCTTGGTGCAATGTGTTAATTGTTAAGCTAAATCCATGAAAAAGTGCATATTTGCATGGATTTTTATTGTGTTATAATTTAAATTGGTTAAATTGCTTATATATATTAATGGTTAAGTTATATTAATACATGTAAATTTTAATAGATGTCGAATTGGGGAAGACTCCAATATTAAGTAATCAATTATGTGCTATGTGGTATTTATTTAATTTTGGCTTACGCAATCGATTTATCGATGTATGTGGCTCTTTTTCCAAGAAAAAGAAAGCCTAATTGAATTAATACGTAATACACCTAGATTTGATTATTAATAGGACTTTTGAATAAGATTTGCATGTGGCTACATGTTTATACATATTTAATTGTTATGATTATGTATATGTGTTTATTTAGTTGTTTTATTTTTTTATTGTATATTACTTGTTTTGTTTATTTATTGTGTTAGACATGTTTATATAAACGAAAAGGGTAATTTTTTGAATAGAAAAATAATACGGACTAAATAATGGCGAAATTGTTTTGGTTTTTAAGAGTTTAAAATTTCAAAGGATTGGTTGATTGATGTTTTTGTACATAATGGTTAAATAGGCTCGACCGAAGTTTACACACTACAAGATGGGTATAAGGATGGCAACACATTAAATTGTGGCCTTAGATAGACAACACTCTGTCTTAACGCTCGTTTGTGTGTAAATTAGACTTACCGAACAACCATTACATGTACATTGTCATCTTAAGGGTGAATAATCCACAATTCCACAATGATTATCCGAAACACTAAGCTTTCGGGCTTATGCAAAAGTACGATATAGTGGACGATAATTGATGGTTATTCTTTAATTGGTGAACCTGATACCTCAATCAAAACTTTGTTATTTTACTCTTAGCTAATTGGTAATAAAAATGTTTTGTAAAACCAATGTTATGAAGTTGTATGCATGCTTCTTCATACATTATTTTGATCACATCAAAATATAATACCCTTATAAAATTAAGTCGAATGCCATCTAATTAAGAACACTTGAAGTTGTAATTTACGTCATGTGAGAACTTGGCGAGATTGCAATGGAGAGGTAAATTTCATAAATTCATTGCTAGCAGATCAACTGATGTGATGGATTTGTGAGTTTGCAGTTTTTAAGTTAGACGACTTAAATTGAGTAGGAAGTGAGACTTGGACTCAAGGCATTAAGATGGGGACTAAACATGCTTACAATACAAATGTTTTGTGATTGTAAATCCCATAAATCTAGGAATTGGACAAATGTTATGCCAATTACTTGTACGACAAGTTACCTCATATTGTACTTTCATTACTAGCAGATCAACTGATGTGATGAATCTATGTTTATGGAGGATCCTAGTTTTCAAGATTATTCTATGGATTTTATTTTCCTTGGGTATTTTAATTTTCTTGAAAAATTGTATTATCAAAAATACTAATGTTTTGAACTTTCTTTATCTGTAGAAATGGCTCAAACTGATAACACCAACTTTCGTTCTGTGTTCAAAACTTATTTTGAACGAGAAAAATTGACTGGCTCAGAAAATTCCAATGATTGGTACCGTTCACTAAGGATTGTCCTGCGAGTGACTGGTCAACTCGAAATTTTGAAAACGCCTTGTCCTGCTGAACCTGAAGGCGTGGCAGCAACTGATGCTACTAAGGCCAAATGGAATCTTGATTGCAAGGAACATATTGATGTGGCCGCAATGATGTTAGGGGCGATGTCCACACCTCTTCAAAGGCAGTTTGAGGAGTATTTCCCCATGAACATGATTGATGAACTCAAGAAACTCTATGAGAAACCATCAAATGTAGAGATTTACGATTTGATGGAGGCTCTACATGGTTATAAGCAGGGTGATGGTGAACCTGTGAGTGCTCATGTGTTGAAGATGAAAAGTTTCATGGATCAAAGAAACCCTATGACAATGATATGGCTGTGAACTTAATCAATAGATCCCTTAACAAGGATTTTAATGGTTTTGTGAGGAACTTCAATATGCATTGCGTGGGGAAGACAGTAAGTGAATTGCACGCACTGCTCATTGATTATGAGAAAGGGTTGACACCAAAGGCTCCTACGCCCCAAGTTCTTGCTATACAAGGGGGTAGAATTAACAAGCCAAATGCGAACAAGAAGAAGGGTAAAGGAAAGAAGAAGGCTGATAAGAATAAGCAGGTTATGGCTTATCAACCACCTCAACCTAAGAAGAACCCTCCTGTCAAGAATAATCCAAAGAAGGATCAAGGATGCCATTACTGCAAGGTGATGGGCCATTGGAAGAGGAATTGTCCTCTTTATCTCGATGACTTGCGAAACAATAAGGTTAAGAAGACTGGGCACATGGGCGCCAGCACTTCAGGTAACTTATTTGTCATTGAATTATTTAATTTATCTCGAATAATAAATTCCTGGGTATATGATACTGGATGTGGTATTAATATTTGTAATACACTGCAGGGGTTTAGAGAGGAAAGGAGACTAGCTTATGGGGAGCAATTTCTGCATGTGGGAAATGGAGCACAAGCAGCAGTTGAAGCCATAGGAATGTTTGATTTAGTTTTACCTTCGGGTTTAGTACTTTGTTTAAACAATTGTCATTATGCACCTTCTATAATTAGAGGTATTGTTTCCTTTTCATGTTTGTTGGATCTTGGTTTTTCTCATACTATTGATGGCAATAAAATTTCTGTTTCTTTAAATGGTGTACTTTATTTTAATGTTGTTGCTGTGAATGGTGTGTTTGAAATTGATATGAATAATTGTGTGACTTCCAACAATAATAATAATTCGATGTACAGCATAAGTAAGAGAATGAAGTATGACTTGAATTCGTCTTACCTTTGGCACTGTAGACTTGCCCATATAGGCAAGACTCGCATGCAAAAGCTGCAACGTGAAGGGCTTTTGAATAATATCAATGATGAGTCATTTGATAAATGCGAATCTTGTATTTCTGGGAAGATGACGAAGAAACCTTTTCATAATAATATGGAAAGAGCTTCAGATCTACTTGGTTTAATACACACGGATGTATGTGGACCACTTAGACATGTGTCAAGGAGAGGTGTTGTCTACTTCTTAACTTTTACGGATGATTTCAGCCGTTATGGTTATGTTTATTTACTTAAACATAAACATGAAGTGTTTGAAACATTTAAAGTTTTTAAAGCAGAAGTAGAATTGCAATTGGGAAAGAAGATTAAAGCTCTTCGTTCTGATCGAGGTGGTGAATACCTTAGTCAAGATTTTAAAGATTTCTTAACTGAGAATGGAATTGTCCAGAATCTCACATCTCCATATACTCCACAACAAAATGGTGTATCTGAGAGAAGGAATCGTACATTGTTGGACATGGTTCGATCAATGTATAATCTTACTAATCTTCCTTTGTCTTTTTGGGATTATGCTCTTGAATCAGCTGTTCGTATTTTGAATATGGTTCCCACCAAGAAGGTTGATAAGACACCATATGAGATATGGACTGGAAAAGCTCCGAACTTGTCTTATTTAAAGGTCTGGGGTTGTGAGGCGTATGTTAAACGTGACTCACAAGATAAACTCCAACAAAGATCTGTAAAATGCATTTTCGTAGGATACCCTAAGGAAACTATGGGTTACTACTTTTACTACCCACCTGAGAACAAAGTGTTTGTTGCAAGATATGGTGATTTTCTTGAAAGTGAATTTGTGGTTCAAGAAATCAGTGGGAGGGTATATGATCTAGAAGATGATCTAAATAATGTATTGCCTTCAGAAAACACTAGCACACTTCCTATAGAACCGGAAAGTCTGGGTCCTCCACCGGAAGTTGAAGTAATTCCCATTCGCAGATCTTCAAGATCTGTGAAAGTTCCTGACCGTCTATGTCTTAATGTAGAGGTTGATGAGCATACACTAGGGGATCTTAATGAACCTACTAGTTATAGAGCTGCCATTAATAGCCCTAAAAAAGCTAAATGGAAAGCTGCTATGGATGGGGAAATACAATCCATGCATGACAATGAAGTCTGGGAAGAAGTTGACTTACCTCCTGGTGCCAAGGTAGTTGGGAGTAAGTGGCTTTACAAAATCAAGACTGACATGGATGGATATGCACACATTTATAAGGCTCGTCTAGTTGCTAAAGGTTTTACTCAAACTTTTGGAATAGATTACGAGGAGACGTTTTCTCCTGTAGCAGACATAAGAGCTATAAGAATTCTCATAGCTATAGCAGCGTACTATGACTATGAGATTTGGCAAATGGATGTGAAAACCGCTTTCTTAAATGGTCATTTAGATGAAGACATCTATATGGCACAACCAGAAGGGTTTGAAAATCCAGAATTTCCAAATCGTGTTTGCAAGCTTAAGAGATCCATTTATGGATTAAAGCAAGCATCACGACAATGGAACAAGAGGTTTGATGCTGAAATTAAAAAGTTTGGATTCACTCAAAATCTTGATGAGCCATGTGTGTATCACAAAGCTAGTGGGAGTGATAATGTAACTTTCCTAATTCTATATGTTGATGACATATTAATCATGGGAAAAGACATTCCAACTTTGCAAGAAGTTAAGGCATATCTTGGAAAGTGCTTTTCTATGAAAGATTTAGGAGAAGCTGCATACATTCTGGGAATCAAAATCTATAGAGATAGATCAAGGCGGTTAATTGGATTAAGTCAAAGTGCTTACATTGACAAAATATTGAAGAGATTCAATATGCAAAATTCCAAAAAAGGATATTTGCCGATGGAAGTAAAACATGGCTTATGTAATGAGTTTTGTGCTTCAACACCTGAAGAGGTGGCTCGCATGAGTAAAGTTCCTTATGCTTCGGCTGTAGGATCTATTATGTATGCGGTTAAGTGCACAAGGCCAGATGTGGCGTTTGCTCAAAATATTACCAGTCAATTCCAACAGAATCCAGGTGAAAAACATTGGATTGCTGTTAAACATATTCTTAAGTATTTGAGGAATACAAAAGATATGTTTTTGGTATATGGTGGAAATCCATCTGCAGAACTTTGTGTTACAGGTTTCTGTGATGCATCCTTTCAAAGTAATAAAGATGATTCGAAGTCTCAGACGGGTTATGTCTTTGTTATCAATGGAGGAGCTGTAGACTGGAGGAGCAAGAAGCAGAGTACAATTGCGATGTCTGCAACAGAAGCTGAATACATTGCTGCTTCAGAAGCTGCTATGGAGGCTGTTTGGATTAGGAAATTCGTTTCTGGGCTTGGTATTATGCCTTCAATTGAATTACCTATTAATATGTATTGTGACAATTCTGCTGCAATCATATTTGCCAATGAACCTGGAGTCATGAGAGGCACCAGACATTTTCTACGGAAGTATCACTTTGTTCGTGAAAAGGTTGACGAAGGTGAAATAAATCTGCTGAAAGTTCACACAGATGATAACTTAGCTGATCCGTTCACTAAAGCTTTGGCGAAAGAAAAGCTTAATGAATTAGCCAATGGAATTGGACTTAAATTAGCTAGTAGTTTCATGCATAACTGTGATTAGTATTTGGATAAAGGATATTGTAAACAATTATTATTTTAATGAAATAAAGTATGTTGGTATGTTTATTTCTATTTGTTAATTGTTGTTGTCCTATTTTGCATGTTTAAATCCATGAATAAGAGTTATTCTAAATTGTCCGTTGTCAGTTAATAATATGGGAATATTATTAAATTAAGACAAATCTGAAGTTGATATAATATACTTAAAGTATATTGATGCGTAGACATGTCATTTCAGACGATATTCGATGATACTGAATATAAGACTTATCCCAACTATATGATGTTACTTTATGGATCTTGTCATTAAGTAAATCATAAGAAGTTATCCTTAGACTTGAGATACAAGATAACGGTCATGAATGTAGTACATTTTTGTGGAACAACTTAACGCTATACGTAACTGGTAGTCATAAGGGTTGTTTTCGGAAGTGTTACAAAGTTTGTGTGTTTTGCTTGTAATCAATAAAGAATTTGTTCCTTCAAATTGATTTTTGGAGTTTAATACTGCTGGGCCCCTCGTAGGGTTGTCAAGGTGTTTGCGTGGCCACGCCCAAGGTCTTTCATGAAAGGTTCAAAAGATTTGGTAATCTTGTCAATTTCTAAAAAACGAGAAACAGAATGGTTAATTAATGAATGACCTAGATCCATATCCTTATTTAACATGGTATTAGAAACAAAGGGATAATAATAATGAGAAATCATTAAAAGGTTTTCCAGGAGCCTTACTCAAGTTGTACTAGAGGCATCGGCGTGTTGCAAGACGCTAACCGATGTGATCACACTATTATGATATGTCTAAGTGGGAGCTGTTGGTTTTATAGACAAAATAATAATAGTCGTGTGTTAGGATCGAACTTGAGATCACGAGATTGCACACAATACGTATGAAGAGAAAATGTAATAATTATTTATAATATGTTATAATTAATTATTAAACACAAAACAAATAAATAATAATTAGTATTATTGATTAATGACTAATTAATTATTAAACGAAGATTAGGAAAGTAATTGCTAGACAATACATGGAAACAAGAGAAGGTTCCGGGATCCCCTAGGGGATGCCAAAACCGATCGGCCCAAGGGGTTTACCCACCTCCATTGTGCCTTGAGCTCCAAGTCTTGTGTAGTATATAAGCAAACCCAAGATGTAGGTTTTTCTCATAACTTGTACACACACATCTTGGTGTTTTTCTTCTCCTTGTCTTTCCTTGGTCGATCCAAAACCGAACACCCCTAATGGTTTCGTTTTTCTTGCATCTAAAAAGGGTTTTGTGTTTATTACTTGCATAAACGTTTTCTTGAATTAGTACGTGTGTACAAGAACGTGAATCAAACACACTATTGTTTGATTCTTGGATTGAATTACAAAAAGGTAAGGGGTAATTCATATAATCCTTATAAACCCTAAATTAGGGTTAATTGGTTCCGGAAGATTGCATTGATTCTTGTTCGGGCTAGAATCATAAAGGTACGTTTACGATTTAAATAATTGATTAATTAATTACATGTTATTCGATCTATTATAATTGCTTCCGCTCATGCTCACTTTGATGTACTTGGTTTATTTATATAAATGTCATGATGTAATAATTCCAACAGTTAGTCACCTGATTGTTTTGTAGTTTTTGTGGGTGTTATTGTGTCCTTTGGTCACGTATCTTTTGTCACCACAGTAGGTAGTTCTTGTTGTTTGGAAGCCCCTAGTCAACCATCTTGTTTGGTTAGTGGGTTTTCCGTGTTGTACTTTGTTTTATTCTTATATATGGCTGCCTTTAAAAAATATATTGTATCCCAACAACCTTTTGTTTTAATTTGCAGTTGCAGAGCAGGGCAAATTTTCTCGTAGATTTCGAGGACGGACACATAATTCTAGATGACGAAAAACGTAACCACGTGGATATCATAGACATCACACGGGTTAATATCACGTTCGAGCATAGATTATGGAGTCTGAAGTTTGCCCTATTTAAAGCTCTTATGCCTTGCCGATGTGGTTTAGTAAACACGAAGATGCTGATGCACGTGGAATATATCATACTAATAATCGTCCTTTTTGCCTTGTGAGACAACAAGAGGGTATGATGACTTGATAAGTCTCACCATCAGAAGAGGAACTAAAATTCCACTAATCAACTTAATTGTCGACCTTAAGTCAAAACTAAAAGGGCTAATTATGTAACACATCAAGCCATGTACCAAAGTAATTATGTCGTGACTGCGAAGGAGGGTTATTATCATGATTCTGTCATATACCAAAAACATAATAGGTTATTAGGTTCAACCGGCATTCCAACATTCTTCAATACTATGGCAGGAAGGAATTTCAACGACGTTCATATTTTGTATTTGGTTTGTATGAGTAAACTTTGTTAGAATTTATGTCATCAGGAAATATGGTACAACATTCGAATGTCAATGGATGGATACAGTAAGTTTAGTGAAATTTATTTATAATTTGATTACTTAACACTTTTTATTATCTAATATTTTATTTTATTTTACAGGGACATAGTTAAGGGACTCTCGTGGCCCCATTCTTCCTCACAATATTGTGATACGTGACAACAAAGCCATGCTTCATGGACTAATTAAAGATGGAAACAATAAAAGATGATATGAAGTTCTTAGTTGCACTCATGTTTTAGAAAACCTGCCTCCATACGAACAATATATCCCCTCCAAGAAAGTTTGCTACAAACGTCCTGTTCAGGTAGCCAGCCTGCAAGATATCCGTCTAGTTCGGGTGACTTCGGGTAGTGATATTAACTACCCAACCATAGAGACAGCCTTTTATTTCTCACTAGCCGAGCTGACCCAGCCCGGCCTGCAAGCATCCATATATATCATCTACTACATATGAATATTCAAACTCTGTAGTCACTCAAGTAGCAAGACTGGAATGTAAAGACGAATACTCAAACTCTGCACAAGTAAACGTGCTGAATTGTTACCGGCTTAAGCTTAAATGGATTATGGTTGCTAAACATAGTGTTGCTCCTTATAGTACTTATGATAGTGAAGAATGGTCAAGATGATCGAATGTAAGAATAATGCTCGGATAGCACTCCAAAGTATTACAGTCCTTATAGTGCTTGTTATAGCATGACATCGATCTAAAGTAAAAGTCAATTGCATCTCAAGTGACCCAAGACACTTTCATTATTAAAAAATGAATTAACAACTTAAATACATTCAGAATTAATAACTACATTGTTTTTGCATTACAGTACATGAATTAGTTAAGACATACATAGCGTACTTTTTCTAGCAAAATTATTTAATAAACGTTTAATAAGTAGGTTTAATAAACGTTTAAGGATTAGGTTTCTCCCCCTTCATTCTCTATAAATAGGGATGAGGGGGTGAGGTTTTATTTGTACATTCTTTTCTTGCTCACGTTTAACAAATGTTTGAGTGTAAAATATCCCGTGTGTGTTGGTGCCACTCGGTATTAAAGGATCATAACCCTTTGCCGAGGTCTTGTTGGAGTAGTTCTTGATTCGTGGTTCCGCTCTAGAAACCGGTTTGTTGGATTTCTCCCAACAAGTATAGTAAGAATTGTTATTATTATAGCCTTATAGGTATATTAGCTTGGCATGGTACAATATTACTAACATTTTAATCATTAGTGATTTAGTGAAATCAATCTTGTCCAACAATTAGGGCATCATAACAATGCAACACCAACTTTGAATCTTAAAACAATATTAAGATCCTTTATCAATCTTATAAAGGGGTATTAGCATAATTCATGACTATTTTACAGAAACAATGTAAAAAAGGTTTAAGCAATATCACATAAAATAAACTTTTCAACGAATTACTATTAGAATGAATCAAATAATTACAAAGTATTATACGGATAAAATACTTAATTGAATGACAATAAGTTTTGCTCTTTGATCAAGTAAACTCGAGCAAGTGTTAGAGTTTGCAAGTGAACTATGAGTTTCTGATTGGATCACGGATAGACGAGTTCAAAGAGTTTAAATACTCTTCTTAAATGTTATATTTAATGTAAAAAAGATAGCATTTACACTAACCAACATTCTCTTTATATCGGAGATAAACGAGGATGTCACGTGAGGATGTCGTGATATGTCAAACATTTAATGGTTAGGTGTAACTGCCCTCATATGTTTCTACTATTAGAGCACTCCCATTCATAACATGCATCTCGCGTTAAGGGGTTTTAACCCGGCGTTAACCTCGCGTTAACATTGCGATGTCCTGCGTTAAAGAGGTGTTAACGAGCCGTGTTAAACCTTTAACCCGGCGTTAACATGCAACTTGTGTTAAAAATAAAAATAAAAATAAAAATAAAATTAAAAAAAAAGAAAAAAAAAAAAAAAAAAAAAAAAAAAAAAAAAAAAAACTCACTTTCTCCCCCCAAATGAATGGGTGTTTTTGTAAATTGTTGTTGAATCATGATTGCGGGTGTTTTTTTTTTTTCTTTTTTTTCTATTTTTTAGTTAAGGTGAAAAGGTTAAAGCTGATGTAGCGCTGACGTGGCACCATGTTAAACTTTAACTCAAGTTATGGTTGTGCATGCTCTTAGAAACACAACAACCATGTTTTTGGGGAACAATAATGACAATTGTTCTTGCATTTTTTACTAACTCGTACTTGTGTTTACCTTTTCAAGGTTGTACCTTATCAAAATTATTTGTTTTCTTGAAAAAGTCCCGTCTAAATATCTAAGAGATATTTTCGAGTTATACTTTGTTGGGTAGATCATAGAGCTAATAGGATCATCATTGGCGTTGTCAATCCATGATGATCCTTTGTCCTTCACCTTCTACTTCATAACCTTACTAGCTTATACACATAGTTGGCAAAGTTATCTTTAAATTTATCTTTGAATTTTTGAAGTTGTCTCTGACTTAGAACCTTGTTGAAGTTGCTTGTGAATTTATTATTAGCGAGTCTTTTTATACTTATTCTAATTTATACTTAAATTTATTAAAGAGCATTTGGCACTGAATTAACTCAACATGTTAATTCCTAAAATATGAAAACAATACTTTATTGTCGGCTTATAGCATGTATATGATAATTTTTAGTAAATATTGACATCTATTTATGCATGGAATATCGTGAAAGAACAATATTTGTAAAATCCAATTTGTTTTGTATTATGTGTGGTTATAAACAGGTAAATTGATGATATTTTTTCTTGTTCAGGTTGTTTGAGGAACACAAGTCTTTGGTTCGGATGTTCGCGGTTTAACCGAGGTATATCCATGTCCGTTTCTTTTTTTTTTTTTAAATGGCTACTCCCAAGACATATAAATTCAGTGATGTTTGAACCTGACACAAAAACTTAATGGTGCCTTGCCTCTATGCCACCTTAATATCAGTTCTAGCGACTTGCGTGGTTGGTTACTACCGGAAGTGATTAATGAAAATATGATTGGACAAATAATCCAAAAACAAGCAAAACCATATAACTTATAAAAGTTGTGTAATGACATGAATAAAACTTTGATAAGAAAAAAGTACACAATCATGACGAAAACTTATTTTCGAATTTTCTAAATTCTACAGTAAATCTTATGGCCCAATAAGATGATCCACTATAAGAGCCCAATTGAAGCTTTAAATTCAAACGCAGCATCATATTTTCGAGTCACTTCTGATGGATACCACTTTTTAACTTTTGATGTTTCACAATGTTGGCAGTAGTACTAGAAGTCGCAATTATTTGATTGAGAAGCTTCTCACATAACAAGGAGTATATCATTAAGACACAAATTCTTTGGTTTAACGGAAAGTTTTTCCTTAATTACGTTTTTTGCAAGAACAACAACATGCTCAATCCCCGATAGAGCAAGGCAAGAGTATGTTTTAGCATTAATCTTTATCGTTTTTCAATCCCTTTACCCCTCAAAAATATTCTCACTAAAAATTGGTAGTCGGTATGGTATGGCTTGCAACTGGAGTCTAAAGGACTATTGATTTTCTAAACTTAAAAACACATAAATTCTAAAATTCTATATGGATGACAAGTTAAATACTTGTATATCGAATTAGCTTACACTGATTCAAATTTGTATTCAGTAACTTTGATTCCTCAATTTCACAAATCGAGAAGTTAAAAAATAAAACGTATAACAAAAAACACGTAAAAAGGATCATGTAACTTTTTTTAAACACAACTATACACGAACAACGCGTTCATTCCTATTGTCACACCATGTAATATGAACTCGTAATGTTTTCATTTGTATGTCTCAAACGAACAAACTTATTGATCATAGTCAGTATTACCAATTATATTACTTTTATTACTAGTTATAATTCCCGTGCATGCACGGGTTTTTTTTTTTAAATTTTTTGAATCATGTATTTTTATTTATTAAAAAACAAATAAGGGCATCTATTATGGCGGACCTTTATAAAGGTTTATAATAGTGTCTAGTCATCCAAAATCATTAATTCATAAACCTTTTTCTTATTATAAACATTTCTTCACTATGGATAAACTTCTTAAAGCTTTATCAAAACCACATTAAATACAAAAGCATTAAATTTAGAAGAGGTTCAAGATATTAGACTTTTTCATTCTACATAAGCATGAAATACATTTCCACTATGGTTAACAAAATTATAGACCTCTTCATCTTTTCTTAAACCTTTTTATAAACCACCATAGTAGATGCTCTAATTTAATCTTTGATTTGTTTGATTTATAATGTTTAATTAAAGTTTTTTATTATTAAAGATAATTATTTAAAAATTTTAATCTTATTATTAATTGCATCTTATCTATATTTTTTGTATTTATCTTCTACTTGTGTTATGGATAAATATAAAATATTACCTAATAAGAAAATAATCTTTTTTTTAAATAAAATTATTACTAAATAAAGTATGAATGCATTTTTTTAAATGAAAAATTCCCGTTTTGTTTTATTATATAAAAGATTGGTGACATGACAAAAATCATGAAGATATTCTAAACCCTTTATATAATCATGTATTCTTGATTAATTTAACCTTTGAAGCTATTATAATTTTGAACAAGTTAGTTGATATGTAACATCGAATTTTTGGTGAGTATTTAATAAACTGGTGTATCATTGGATGTAATACAAAATCAAAGCAGATAACAACAACTATATATATGCTAAATCGAGTTTACAAATCAAGATCAACAATTTCCATATCATTGGATGTAGACTTGAAACCATAATCGCAATAACTTGCTACGAAAAATGACAATCAAAATGTGCGGATACCATTACTTTTTTCTCTTATAGAAAACTTCGTTTTCAAATGAAAACGCCAATTACAATCCCTTTTTGCTATAACCATATCGACAAGGTGAAAAGACAATGACAAATCTATGGATTGGGTTGAGGATAAACAGGTTAAATCTCAGGTGAGTAACATAGCAACTTCTCATTATACTAAACTCTTTTTGATTATGATATAAGCATACTTAAAAAAGCATATTGAAGTTTTTATAAATACGAACACAAAACATTATAACTTAATATAACTTTCAAACATATTATGTGGACACCAACTTATACTGTAATATTTTTCTATTCAATCGCAGCCAGTGACTCCGTTTCTCCTATAACTCAACTTAATCTAATAACCAAATTTGTAATCAAATCATATTACAGAAAACCAAACCACTAAACTTTTTGGTCTTGTTTAAAGTTAATCCAACATTAATTTTTCTATGAAAAATAAAACGATTTATTAGATAACACTCTGGACTGAAAACTAGTGGCTCGGCCTCCGTAAGTGAGGAGTTTTCTCTTGTCTCGGTTCTACGTAATTAGCAAGAGTTTTTCATCATTTTTGCCGTCCTCACAGTTAAAATCTTGGGTAGAATCTAGAATATGTAGATAGGTTTATTTCTATTTTCTAGATTTGTTTTTTTGCACTCTTCAGCTTCTAATGTCTTACTGGTAGTTCTTTTATGAAATTTTTGCCGTTTAAAAAAAAATTAATTAATTAAAAAAAAATCAAACGAAATTACTTCACTAAAAACGCATTGATATGATAAGAAACAAAACTTCTTTACACTAAAATTTGATCAATCTTAACTTTACAAATTGGTTTTCATTATTAAATCCAATGTCAATTGGGATGACTTGACTTTGTTCAAATCTAGAAACACTTAAACCAACCATATTAATAGCTTATAAATTGTACTCATTTTAAACAAGGACATAATGAAATCAGCTTAAGTTAAAACCATAAGTACTCATAGTTTAATCCTATAACTTTAATAGACAGTTTAAACTTACATGCATAACTAATACTGGTATTAGTGTAAGATTTTTGGGTGTTTTAAATGGAAATTGTTTGTTAACACACGAAAAGCATGATATCAAAAACTTAACACCATAAATTCATGAAAACGGACCCACAACAACCCCACTAATTCCAACGTGTCACATCATCAATGGTTCTCCATGGGCCCACATACCCCACAAATAAATATACTTGTTTTCAACATTGTCTTACTTCATAACCAAACATTTCATAACCTTAAAAAGATTGTTGTAGCAAAGTCTTGTGTTTTAGATGGAAAGTACCGATTCATCGACGTGTTCTCAATACCCAAATCTTCCTCCCGGGTTTCGGTTTCATCCAACGGACGAAGAACTAGTGGTTCATTACTTAAAGAAAAAAGCTTCTTCGGTCCCTTTGCCCGTTGCCATCATAGCAGAAGTTGATCTTTACAAGTTTGATCCATGGGAGCTACCAAGTAAATCTCATCTTTCTTCCTAGATGCTATAATTATTCAACTACAAATTGAATAAACTTGTTTTTGTGTTTTTTGATTAGGTAAAGCTATTTTTGGCGATCAAGAATGGTACTTTTTTAGTCCTCGAGATAGAAAGTACCCTAATGGAATGAGGCCTAACCGCGCAGCCACTTCAGGGTATTGGAAAGCTACGGGCACTGATAAGCCAATCTTGTCATCGACTGGAGATCAAAAAGTTGGAGTAAAAAAGGCGTTGGTTTTCTATGGTGGAAAGCCTCCGAAAGGGATTAAAACCAACTGGATCATGCATGAATATCGACTTGTTGATAGTACTTCTTTCAAGTCTCCCACCATGAATTTATCAAGCAAAAAGGGCTCTCTTCGGGTATATCATGTTTCGTTCATTTTCAACTTTTCTAATTGTTCATTTACATCTTTTCTGAATATTAACTTTACGATCGTTATCTTTCATTAATCATGATATTTTTGCGTATACATATATAGCTTGATGAATGGGTTTTATGTCGTATATATAAGAAGAACAATGCAAGCAGACCGATGGAAAGAGATACAAACAATGATTATATGGAAAACCTACTCGCTTCAAAAACTGCAAACTCAAACGGTGTAAATGAACACAATCAAGAAACTTACTTTGAAATCATGAACAACGAAGATGGATCAAGAATTCGACAAAGCAACAATATGTCTAAGATTGGATCATCAAATTCTTCGTTGAAATCTGGTGTTTCTTCGATGGTTATGAATCATGGGAAACGTTCATTCCCAACAACGACTCATTATTGGAATATTGAAACCTCCGAGAAAAGGTTTCATTCCGATGAAGACATCAATGGAATGATGGATGGGAATGCTTCTTTCATTTCTTTGTTGAATCCAACTCAACAAGTTGGTATTAGTGGATTCCATCCAAACGCAGTCTTGGGTTCACTTGGTGATTCTACTTTTCCTTACCAACTTTCTTCCTTAAATTGGCATAACTAAAGTTTTACTTTTATTTTTGTTTTGTTGTAAGAAATCCTTTATGTTATTACTCTTTGTAATAAAAATAAAAAATTGCCATAGTAATTATTTATACAGAAATGTGAATTTGTTAGCTGAAGTTGACATGCAACTGTTACTGAAATTCTCTTTCTTATTGAAAACCATATTTTCCTAAAATTTTAATAATGTATTGGAAAAAAAAATAAAATAAAATAAAATAAAAAAATCCACATGTACATATTTGGAATTGGAATCCCTTTTTTTATATATAATGTAATATATTTGAAGTAGTTAATTTATAGTTCAGAATGTTGATTTATGCTAAAGCATACTATTACTTGCAATGTTCTACAAATGACATAAGAAAATTTTGATGATAAAATAACATGAAATTGACACCTTATTAGCATGGTTGTGGTATTTATAGTAATGTGTACTTGTATTATATATGCAATTAATTAATTCTATACTACATATGTATATGATGATGTAGAGGTTGCTTCAAAATATGGCATTCCCTTTTCATATGTTGAATGATGTATTTTATCTTTATGAATATAATTGAGAAGTCAAATGAGGTTGGTGATTGTTGAATTAACACACTAAGATTAAATTGATTAATTAAGGCATGGGATGACATATGTGATCTCTTTGTTTTATGTTCAAATATTCTTCTATCAGGAGGTTTCAATTTAATATGTTCAAATACAATGCCGCAATGGTAGCACACAGAATGTTACTATACATAGATTTTGAATTTTGAATAATGACCAAAATATCCCTACCCTGTTTCCACTCGTAAGGAGAGCACTCGACAACATTGTTTTTAATAGCTGGTTATAGTCCGTTGGGACTAAACAGTAGACAGCAATGTTACTTCTTAAAGCAAAACTAAGGTCAAGCCTACATCAAGAAGACTCCACACGCTTAAGTCTAACACATAGGACCACACACGGCACATCAGATAGAAGCTCCCTTACATGGATAATATCAAATTGACAAATCTATAATATAGCAACAACCAAATTTACCCACCGAATAAGAGCAGCCAATTGCTCAAATACTCCTCGCCTTTCCATAAATTTAGGGGGAGAGCTTTGTGCACAACATTCCGTTAAGTCAGCAAAAGATACATGTGCATTTAGTTAATGCAAAATAATAAGATTAAGAGAAAAAAGATAACCCATCCATCCTTCCAACATTCTGTTAGACTTCAAAAGCCCTATATATAATATTAACATTTTAAGACTAAGAAATCTTGCAAACCCCAAATTTCTTTCTTCCTAAAACTAAAAGAAATTCCCAAAAACCGATAGTAATAATGTACCAGTAATTGATTAAGGTTGACCATGAAAAAAAACGACACCAAGATATCAACATAGCTGTTAAAGGAAGGGCCTTTTCCTGGATTCAGAATGGCAAATCTAGAGCAATGTAAAACCCTGATTGCATGAGATACACGCCATTGTATTATAATTGCTCTAGATCCGACATTTCTGGCTCTAGAAAATGGATGTACCAGGTACTATGCTTGGAATAAATATTCCATGTCAGCAACGGTGAGGCGATTCTCAGAGCCACCATTCTTATCATCTCCAAATGCTGATTCTACCATTTGTCTCTTCCTTTTCTGCAAAAGACAAGAATTCATTCAGTAATCCGAGAACATGCACCTTCCATCCAAAAAAAAGACCAAATATAAATCTATTACATTCTTGTTACGTAGAAACTGACAAAATATGGCACAGTAATACCTGAAGAGCCAAAATGCGATCTTCAATGGTATCTTTAACAGTAAACCGGAACACTGTAACTGGACGAGTCTGTCCAATTCGATGAGCTCTATCAATTGCTTGATCTTCAGTTGTTGGGTTCCACCATAGATCCAAAAGAATTACATGACAAGCTGCAACCATGTTTAGCCCAAGACTAGCCGCTTTCAAAGACATAATCATAACAGTTACCTACAAAAGCAGACAATCTTTTGAATAAACAAGTGGTGAAAAGTAATTTTCAGTAAAAGGCAAACAACATTCCTGCAGGTGGTAAATGGGTTTGGGTCAAAACAGGTAGCTTTTGTTACATATTGGGTAGGTTGCCCAACGTACACATTATGTCTTTCTTATTATAAAAATCATAGATAATAAATGTATTTAAAAAATAATACAAAAACTATGAAACCTTTTTTTTTTTTTTTTTTTTTTTTTTTTTTTTTTTTTTTTTTGTAATTTTACCCATTTGACCATTAGAAACAAAATGGTTGACCCAGATTGACCCAATTATCCACATTATAAAGGTGTCCCCTAAATTTTCCCCGCAAACCTCAGGAAGAGTGTTAAAATCCTTCACTGCTTTATCTCGAGCAACAACAGACATTGTTCCATCAAGCCTCCTGTAACCCATGCAGGAATCTTTAAGACAAACTTCAACCAAATCCAGCATCCTCGTCCACTGTGAGAACACAATTGCTTTCCCCTTTGTCACTGGATTTTTAATATTAGTGTCATCCACAGTTATATCCTCAGGCTTTGAAATAGACTGAAGGACTTCAAGGGCCGCTTTAATTTTGGAAGATTCAAGTGACTTAGTAGCCTCAATTTTCAAGGAGTCGATAGGTCCATTGGACGAAGAAGGTTCCAGGTCCTCAGATTTAGCTGAACCAGAACTAGAGACGTCATCACTAATACAAATTTTGAGTGTTGATTTACAAAATACTGTAGATCTGCTAAGAAGCTCTTTGCACTCTGAGGATGGACAATGGCTGTCGTCACTTGAAAGATGTTCGAGGATGCATTGATTACAGAAAACATGCTCACACGTTGTCACAACAGCATCTTCGGGTGGATCCTGCAGAAATTGTAAAAAAAATGATCAATGATATATAATAAGCAAAAAAAACTGTTAATCTAAAGAGTGAGAAGAAACTTTTTTACATACGTTACATATGCTGCAAATTGCTAATGAAGCTTCCAAACAGTTAACAAGACGGTTTAGTTTTTCTTGAGAAAGCTCTTTTGCCTTCTCGAGAGACAACTTCCAGTCAGTCGTTAATTTAGATTCTCTGACAAGTGAAGGATGATCACAGGCTTGCCGAAGGCGCAAAAGCATCAACAAAATGTTTATGTAGTTTTGTTTGACAGTCCCAGCAGCAGTGTATTCCTGACAGATAATGGGCAAGAAAAACCATTAAAAGTTAGAGAAAAAGGAAAAAAAAGTGAAAGGAAAAAGAAAATAATGGGGAAGTATATCACAGACAATAAGTTAACCCATTTTCATTGACCTAAATACTACTCCGTTATATCGGGTTTGCATAATCGAAATTAACCTCTTAAGAAATTGTTTGCCTATCGTTGTTGCATATTTAACATATTATTTATGAGATATATACTGGTTAGTTGCTCAAGCTTCAAACAAATACATACTTCAAACTGAGCACGGGCTTCAGCCTCCAGGCTCTGGTAGAAACCACGCTCCTCAGCTGTGAATTCGACCTTTTTCAGCATAATGGTCTTGGGTGGCAATGATATAATGGGCTCTCCCTTGAGAAGTGTACCTAAAACAAAATGCACCAAGAAGTTATAAGTTGAAGCATAAATGCATCAGCATTGTTCTCGATTAATCAGCATTACTTGACTGAGAACTAAAACGAAAATGCATTTAGT
This sequence comes from Artemisia argyi, assembly GCA_030686995.1. Taxonomy (NCBI): domain Eukaryota; kingdom Viridiplantae; phylum Streptophyta; class Magnoliopsida; order Asterales; family Asteraceae; genus Artemisia; species Artemisia argyi. The sequence goes on from CM060678.1 coordinate 198,709,407, forward strand.
AGACTCTTTTCACATATCTAACCTTTCGTTCGTCGTAGCATAATAGTCTTTAAGATAATTTGTAACTTTTTATACCCAGCGACCGGATTCCTTTGAATCGGAGCCTTTATTTCTTTGATGAATTTTCTAAATATAGCAAATGGATCATATCTTAAAAACCTGAAATAACTATACAGGTCATCAACGGAGTTCTGAATAGGGGTCCCAGACAAGCACCACCTCCGTTTAGCTCTAAGACCCCAACAAGCCCTGGCTGCTTGAGTTTTGTAATTCTTAATGCTCTGAGCCTCATCCAATATAACCCTAAACCATCTCAGCTTAGCTAAAGGACGATCAATAGATTCAGACGGTTCTTTTTTGGGACTTTCATTAGATGTAGGAGGGTATTTTCTTTTCTTGTTGGGTGAGATCTTTATCTTTGTTTCATCTTCGTCTTCATCAATTGGCTGCTTTGGAACCTCCATGCCCACAATTGCATATGTGGTGAGGACGACATCATACTTGGCTAACTCAAATGGATCCTTGGTTCTATTTACTCCATAATACACTAACACAGAGAGATTAGCTTCATTATGTACTTTATTCTGCAACTCGTCATTCCATTGACGAAGAACACTTGTAGGGCATACAACAAGTGTCCCTGCAGCTAGACTACTATTAGTCTGCACAGAAGTGTTTGTATGCTCTATGTATTCATCTTCATCATCATCCAAACACAAAGTCTCTGTTTCTTTCTCTTTTGTTCCATTAGCATTGACAAAAGAATACGGAGGAGATCTTTCCTTGAGAATAAGCGCAATTGCAGATATAGTTTTACCAAGCCCCTGCCAGAGGGTAACAAATATAACCACATAAATACATAATATTAAGTTTAGGGCTTCATAAATGCCATACCATTAACCAAGACCATAATAAAATGAAATAAAAAGAAAAGGAATACGGATAGACACTTGATCATCTGCAAGAATTCCGCCACAGCAGCGAGTGCTTTTAGTTTCTCTTTTTGACATCCATGACAAAGCAATCCGCTGTTACAGAGTAAGACATAAAGGTTATCCACACTCTTCAGAACAAGAACTCAACGCTAAGTAAAACACAAAGTTTTATGCGTATCACCAAACCTGGTGTTTCAAAAGTGGAACTGCCAAACCACCATCTGGTAGAGGTTTCCGCGGCTTTCGAAGAAGAAGATCCTGCACATTAAGATTGACCTCATCAAAACCAATTCTAGAAATATATTTCAATTTACCGATAATAAACTTACACTACTTCAATAATCTCAAAACATGAAGTTTAAAAAGTATTTGGAATCTTGAGAGCATGAATAGATATTTCATAAACAGTTGGCGCATATATGTGATGAAACAGTAATAGTTGTAATAAATGACTGTAAACAATGTTGACATGATTTTGAGCAACTAAAATTACCTGAGATGGAACTTGCTGACCAGACGGTTCATCGACTGTTTTAAGTTTCGGCTTTTTTCGCATGTGTGTGCGTGGAGCACCACCTTTAGATGTTGGAACAGATGGATCTTGCTGACCAGACGGTTCATCGACTGTTGTAAGTTTCGCCTTTTTTCGCGTGTATGTACGTAGAGCGCCACCTTTAGATGTTGGAACAGATGGATCTCGTTTTTTGTTCTTTACAGATACCGCTTGTCTTTTGTTTGCCATATTACAGGGACGAAGGCCATGATATCCACTTGTGGATTCTTTAGCAGGTTCACTCAAAGAACTTTCACCACGTGAGAAGAAATCACTGCCTTCAGCACCGACATATGGTCCAATATCAGAGTTCTGATCCACGAGAGCTAATCCATCTGGTCCTGCAGCTACAATATCATAATTCATCGCATTGCAAATCGGTACATTTTGCATTCGATGTTTCTCTGATTCAGTCTTAACAACATTTGAACTTTGGCCCTGTCTTGATGAACCAAAATAAAATGGTCCATCTATGTTTGTGACATGTGGCATAGAAAACCCGCTAAGATCCATATTGCCAGGGACCTCTAATGTATTAAAACTGTTTCCCACTGAATCGTCAAATATTCCATCAACGACCCCTGCTTTATCCATCAGCTGATAATTATCATTACAATTAATTAACCCAAAAGTATCATTGCTGAATGATGAATAGCCCTGAGTAACTTCATGATTGACATGTTCTGGAAATGGCATCTGCCAACCACCAACGCTCCCAGTGAAATGCATGGGGAAGACATCTTGATGAGGTTCCAGCTTATCAAAGCCAGAATTCAAGGTCTGACTCTCACTAACGGATAAACCACTTGAACAAAAATCCCTAGAAGCCGAAGCTGCTGAGTCATGCAGAAGCGGAAATGCATGTGAACCTGAAAAGGCGGGCATATATAAGTTTAAATTATAAACTGACATAAATAAACATACACGTTTGTTTGAGAAGCCAAGATATTACCATTATGGGTTTCGGAGTGCTGATTAGTCCCATGTGAAGCTGTCACGCTAGAGGGTAAAATACTTGATGACGTACCAGCTATCGCGTTCTGCACAATACATTATAGAGTAATTTTAGTATCATGAATGGATAAAGTTTATCAGATCAATGTCACCTAATTTATGGTACAAGTACACATTTGCAGGCGTGTGTAATTATTGGTTGTACCTGTTTCATGAAGGTAGTCTATTTCAGCACATTCTTTTGGTGAAAGGCACGTGTAATCACCAAATGTGCTAAATATTTATGTGTGATCGTCAATATAATGACATACTCGGGAATTTTATCTAATTCTCACAGATTTTGAAATCTTATAACTAGCATATTTGGTCCAACTCATAAATGTGATGCTAAAGAATAGATACGGAACAAAAATTGTGTCTGTCAGGTTACTCGTGCATAGTACAAAACTTAATTGCAGTATCGTACTACACTATTTAGGCCAAAATAAACCAATTTCTCAATATTTTTACCTAGATCCTGATTTCTTACCAAATGCTCTATAGGGTTGGTCAACCAAGCGTTTCCATGGCACAAACCACGAATGTAAGACGAGAAAACCTGTAGTGGGGTTTGCGCGTTTGGCTTTAGGCCCGTACATATATTAACACTCTTTCAGTCTTTTGTTTCATAAAGAAGTTAGCTCATTGACCTTCACCCTTGTTTCATAATGAAAACTACCTCGGCAAATCAACAATACTCAATTCGATTTACCAATGTAACTCACAATCTACATTTCAAGTGCACATTTTTAATAACTTTGGTCAGACCTATACCAATTAGCAAAAAGAATACAAGTATCAAAATGACAGATACAAAAAACATCCAACAACTTTGGAATTATAAACCATAAGCCAAACACAAAACCTAGAACAGCTCCCACACCAGACTGCAAAATTTATTCATAAAAATCCAAACTTGTGTTGGGCTATCCAGTTATAATGATCCGTGGTCGTCTAATTTACGGCAATACCAAAATAAAACTCTAAAAACGGTTACAATAATTATACTCCATTTTGCCTCTATTCACTTGAAATTCATTAAAAAATAATTATAAAATAAATAAAAATTAATAAAAAATAAAAAATTAATGACAGCTAACTATCTCACAATATATAAACCACAAGTCTATCTCATACCTCATGAGAAGGACATGAACCGAAAATTCGTAAATATTACAAAAAAAAATGACAAAGTCTTCATGTAAAAACACACATTATAGACACGATACCCTAATTAACTTGTAATCACTTGAAACCTAAAACAATTTTATAAGACTAGTTTTAATGGTCACAATTACCGGTACTTCCACGTCACCATTCAACACACTATCAAACTCACCACCTTTTACCTTCTATGGTCCTCAAAAATATAAAAATATCTCACAATATACCCCACACACACTCACAAACTAAATAAATAATACAGAGTAATAAAAACACCCATGGGCCCACAATTTCTTAATTGGGTAAAGGCGAGGTGGAGGTAGGTGCCTTTTATGGGGTTCTACGCGCACCTCCCATAAAAACTAGTCTAATATATCTAAAAAAACATCAACCACCAACTGGTGGGCCTAGTGGTCTCAAACCAAACTAGGTACCTGGTTAAGCAGCGTACATCTAAGTTAAAAGACATGTATACCCCGGGTAAACTAAACAAGGAAAACTTCATTGAACATCTAGTTTTCATGTTAAAATAAATAATAATAAATAAATAAATAAAAATACCTCTGCATAATCACCGCGTGATTTTTGACCAAGGGAACTAAACAAGGACTCAAAATCAACATCTTCAACAATGGCGGGTAAATTAAGATTGTCATTAACATCATCAACATCAAACTGCCATTGATACGAACAAGGACTACCGTCAGACATGATCATTCACAATCACAATGCTGCTACTATCATAACTTGATTTTGCCCTAATTTATTTATGTGAAAAAACAAGGTTAATTAATCTAGTCTAGGTATTATATAGAGGAAGAAGAAGAATGTGAAAGGATGTATGTATCTGTCACGTTTTGCATTCATTCATTATTGGCTAGTTTTGGTATTATGCTTATTTGGAAACAATAATATTAATTGCGCTTTAAAGTTTTTGTTACTATTTTTAAATTCTTTGCTTCTTTGCGGGAAAAGTACTCGTGCATTGCAACGGTGATGACAGATTTGCAGAGGAGGCGGAGATAGGTTTGATACTTTTGACATATTAGATAATTTTAGTCACGTAATTGTTTCTTGTAGTTAGTTTCACTTAAAATCAAAAGGACAACTTCATTGAAAAGACAAGTTAGAAAAGATACTAGATTCAAAGACATTTTTTATTTGAAAAGTGACAGGGGGCTTAAAAAAATCGAAGGATACGTTAGTCTTTCGAGAGGAATCTGATGGATAAACGAACATAAATATATTTGCAGAGGAGGCGGAGATAGGAAGGGTGCAAAGTGGGTACGTGTTTTTTTAGTGAAAATAATTGTAGTGTAAAATTTTTTTTAAATATCTAGCTAGTTTTGTAATTTGTCCTTTAACGGATTGATTTGTAGTGTAGATTTTAAAATTTACCAAAGTTTGTCTTCTTAATCCTTAACGGATTGACAGAGGATATGAATCTAAGGTTGTGTTCGGATGCGGGTTTGTTAAAGGTTGTTGGATAGAGTTTTTAAAATAAGGTAGTTTATAAATTTATTTTTGTTTGTCGCACAGGCTTGTGAAAACTTTTATAGATCATATCCTTCAAAGTCAAGCTAATTGAACTAGCTTTTAAAAATGAGTAGGCATATAGTTAGTCAATTTACCTAAATATTATTTAAAATATACTGAATTAATACAAAAATGTTGAAATATATGAGAATTTAATTTGATGAATTTTTAATTTTTTATGTTGTTTAGTTAAGGTATGAAACATGATTGTGACTAGACTATGATGGTTATGTTGTTTGGTTTTCCGTTAAGAAGGATAAATACCTCAAAATAAGATTGAGAATCTAAAGTTGGGGTAACAATTAATAGAACCAAGTGTGTGCATTCACTATGTGTGAAGAAGTGTGTAAAATTATGACGAATAATGTGATTGATACAGTTCTATTTATAATGAGGTATATAAGATTTTGAGATAAATCGCTATGGTTGATCAACAGTTGTGGACAAGCTACACGTTGATCATTGGATAGGCAGACAAGGATGCCAGATGGCATTCCTTATTTGGACGACTATGGTTCGTACATAACATGTTTGCTTCATGTTCTGGTCGTGTGTCTCATACTGTCACACATCAGGTGTCGTATCCTAGCCGTTAGGTGACAGTTGTCTACGCATGTGCATACGCGGCCTGAGAGATCTTCCCAGGGCATTGGCCTGAAAGTGTTTATGTATTAGACTGGGCTTATCCGAGTGTTGATAATGGGCGAATTTTGGCGTGTATTTAGTAGGTTTGGACTACTAATATCCGTACACTATCTAGTTCCCATCTACTATTATATTATGGAATAATGATATGATGTAGGACTAATAATCAAGATTATCCGGTCATCCCTATTGGATTCCAGGCGAGGCCTGGCTTGTAACTAATGCAAATGCAAGTTGCACCACTTGCATTATATTGAGTTGTATCAGGGTGAACCAACATTACATGTTTGCGTGGGAAATGTAAAGAGGACAATTTGAATTTGGTCAACTTGGCGCGTCCCTTCGAATGTACTCGACGTTAATGTAACGTCAATGTAAGCGCGTCACCTATGACATGTATGTTAGGCGCGTAACAGAATCTATTGGCCCAGGCGGTTGTTGCCACTTTTATCTCACTAATCTAATATGAGAAATGATACATCTACAAAAAGTTTATAAAATTATATTCACGCAATGACTTAACAACCAATTGTGGATGATGATGAAAAGAAAAAAAGAAAAAAAAAAACTATACAAGTATTTGAATCACTATACATGTCAAATTATTTTGTACTACTCCCTCTGTCCTAAAATTATTGTCCAGTTTGAATTTTTAAAGTCAAACTGGTTCAACTTTGACCATAAATATATATTTTTTATTATATAATAGTTGATAAAAATTATACCATTGAAAAGTACACTTAAAACTCAATCCATTTATATATTTTGCTTCAAATATTATATAACACCCACAAAAATACTTATGGTCAAAGTTGAAGAAGAAAGACTAAAAAAGTCAATAGTGAACAATAAATTTGGGACGGAGAGAGTATAATTTTATAAACTTATTTTGAATGTAGCATTGCTCATCTAATTTTTGTGACTACAAATAAGAGTCGGCTAATGAGAAGTTATTACTGCCTCCGTCTCAATATATAAGTCCATTTTAACTTTTTCAAAAATATTTTATTCCAATTTTGACCTCAATTTTTTTTTTCGTGTTATATAATACTTGATATAAAATATATAAATGGACTTGTGTTTTAAATCATTTGTATACTTTTCATCAAGTATTATATAATACGAAAAAAATAATTAAAGTCAAAATGGGAAAGAAAAGACTTTGAAAAATTAAAAATAGACTTACATTTTAAGACATATGAAGTACTTTATAACTTTACAACTTATACATTGCCCAAATTTATGGGTAAAAGATTAATGATGGATTGTTTGGTGTAAATAATAAATAGATTTATGGGAAGAATAGATTGGTGTCACGTTTACTTTCATTACTGGCTGATTGATATATGCTTATTTGGAAACAAATATTCAATGCGCTTGGGTCTTTGTGACTAGTTTTAAAATCCTGGCTTATTTGCGGGATAGGTGTAAATGTGTTTTGGGAATTCAGACTGAGACAGAGGATCTGGACTTTCACAAAAGGGATAAAAATTAATTTATAATATATAGAAAATGTGTATTTCTTTAATTGCCTCATGGCTTATCCATTTTGTTTAGAGCATTGATTGATATTCCTAATTGGTATGCGTATTGAAGTGACATTTTTTATGCACACATGACACTTATGTATATGTCATGTTGTAACTTATGCATTAATGATGTCATATTGCGGTGAAAGAATCAAAAAATGTGATGTAAGTATCACCCCCGTATGCCTAAATATATGTCTAATCATATGTGTCAGCATCCCATTGGTGCCAGCAAAATGACCCACTTTTTCACAAACCAATAAACAACTTTCACATCCATTTAGGCATAAAATTAGGCACACATTTAGGTCTCTTAATCATTTTCCTTTTGTTTAAGGGACAATTTCATATATATATTTAAAAAAAACGATTACCCGTACATAATGACAAGATTTTATACCGTTAAATAATTATAGTGATATTTTAGCTACATAAAACGTTATATAAGATCAACATATTATTAGCTTCAAAGAAAGCACAATGGTTTGAAAGATGAGAAAGAAAGAGATAACTCAAATATAAGAATGAATAGTTAAATTCTAATGAGCAAATGAAAATATTAAATTGTGATTAATTAGTTACCTAATATAACATGTATATAATAAATGACTTATTAACAACATTTACTATTTTTCTCTCAAAGTCGACTCTTAGATTATAAATACATTCCTATATTAAAACCACTAGCAAGGTATTCGCGCATTGCGGCGGTAGGTACCTTGAAACTAAAATTTCAGTGATCGATTACTTATTGATAATAAGTTTTTCATGACATTAATTTTACGATAGCGAGATGTTTAACTTGAAATAACTTTTAAAAAATGTTATATTATACGATATAAAAATAGCAAGTTACACCCGTGATACGAAGACAATATAAAAACAATAACAGATAATATTATCACGGTAGGAAAAATATATAATCGAATAATATTGTTCAAGGTAGTTATATCCAACAAAACCAAAAATTTAAATAAAAAAATAACGGTATTTCAAAACCCGAATAAATCCGAAATTATACCAAGACACTTAAAATACATAGGGTATTAAATTTTCACCCTTTGTGTTATTTATTTTGGATCATAAATCATTGCAAGCTCAGCCCAATTTTCGGGTGTTATAGCAATTCAGCCCAAAATTTCCTATTCGTGTGATAATTCATATAAGCCCATTACTTGGATAACCCAATCCATATGACACGACCCGATCTACTCACACTCCATATTCGGTATCCGAATCACTTGGTGTCATTTGTGTAAACCTAAAACACATACATCATTTTATCATCCGCCCACAATTTCACCAAACTCTCTCACACTCGAATCATCAAACTAATCAAACTGATCTCATATATCTTATCATCATCTTTAATCCAAATCACCCTCATATATCTATCATAACCGAACTCATCTCAATCATCATCTTCCATCTTTAATCAAAAATCGAAACAACCAAACTAATCGAATCATCAAAGACACCAACAGTAATCAAGAAAAAGAAAGTAACATAATTGTTATAATTACTTTTCTATTTGTTTCGGATATTAATGAAGTTATGCTTAAAAAAAATTGATCGATGATGATTTTTTTCGTTTGTTTGGCCTTGAGCTGTGCTTTCGTACAAGTAACCACACGTTTAAGAGCTAATGTATTTCAATTGGAAGGAGGTTCCAATTGAAGGTTATGGTAGCTATGACAATTCCCATGTAATAATACGTGGTGATTTACGCTATGTCTATATCTTTTTGTTATTTGATGAAACGGTACAATCACCAATCATTTGTGTACAGATGGCTGGGAATGGCTATGGAGCATTTGGTGTCTCTTCTGTGCGCTCGAGATAAATGTGCGATTCTTAGTTATATCTCTTTGTAACTTAACACAGTACATAGTGTTTATGACTAATTATTTTCCCTGTATCAACGTTTCAACTCCGTGCTTAGGTAGTTGTACATATTGGTGATGTGGTGTTTTAAATTGCGTATTAATTGTATATAAGACATAGTATTTTTTTTTTTTAGTTTGTTTTGTGCTTTACATATTTGTGTTTTGTGTTTTATGACTTGTATTTACTTAAAATATATATATAAGGAAATCTTAAAAATTTAATGGGAGAGAGGGTCTAATATGTATTATAAGTAGTATAGATGTCTTTCAATTCGAGTTTTAATTCAATTCAAACCATGTGTTTTCTGATTTTAAGTTTCAAGTTTGCATTAATTTAAGTTTTTAAGATTTTTTATTTTTAAAGATTTCAAGAAATGAGATACATCTATTATATGTAGCACTAGCTTAAAGACCTGCGGATTCGCAGAGTTTTTAAAGAAATATGAAAATGAGTTTTTAAAGAAATATAAAAATGAGATAATAAGAAAACAACGAACATCAACATGTTTCATAAATATATAAAAGAATAATGAGATAATTATTCGACAATCAATTGAGTTTGTAACAACTAAAATAATAAACGTCCATGCGTTGTCGTCTCCAAATTTGACGGTCTTGAATAACAAATGACGTATGTGAGCGCCAATCAATTTAATAGCAAATGTCCATCACGTGAATACCTAATAGTCCATAGAAAATTATAGGAAACTTGAGTAGTTGTTTATACTTTCGAGTAAGACCATGCAAGTTATAGGAAACTTAAGTAGTCGTTTATACTTTCGAATAGGACCTTGTTTATAGGAAACTAAAAGAAGGTATTTAAAAGCACCCTTTAATTAATTAGGTATGACTTTTAGAAATCATGTCAACAAATAAATCGAAACACACAAACGTCTTTATATAACAAATAAGTCGTAACTTGGGTATATCGGAAACAAAGGCGTGTTACATTAATGTAGGAAAAAATATTACGTGAAAGTTAAAATAGAATAGTTGTTGGTGTAACGAATTTATAGTTAGATAATTACAAATATATACCAACTCTTCCAAGTTTGTGCTTATAATCAAATATGCACTTTCAAGTTTCGACTGTGCTTATAATCAAATATGCACTTTCAAGTTTCGACACAAGTAGTTTGTGTGCAAGCGATACTTCTTGCTCAGAAAACCATGTAGCCTAACTCTTGCAAGCATCAATAGTTTATTAAGCCGTAAACATTAGAAGTTGATTTGTCAAAGAGCATCAGCAACCTCTCCACTTGTTTTTTCTAATTTTGAAGGGATAAATTATAAATCCATGTCACGTGCCATGTAGATGTCACACCCACATAATTTGCAAGTGAAATGAAAAATGAAGAATTAGTAGTCATGTAAAATTAGAGTTTCTAACAATTGCTATATAAGATAATTAAAGGAAACATATATTCGCAATAAACCCCAAAATTAGTTCTAAAAAAACTAACAAAAAACATATAATTCCTGGATAATTATTGGGCCAGTTTTTGTGTTTTTGGTTTTGGTTCGTGTTATTCTTTTGTGACAAAAGTTTGATTTTGTCTTTAGCGTGCGCATGGCCGGATTTGAGCATGTGCGGGGTGTGCAACCGCACAGAGCCTCAAATTTTATAGGGGCACCATGATTATAGACATGTATGTACATTTAATTCGACTTCTAGCCTAAATTTGTCACATGTTTTTGAAACGTGATATAGTTGGATCCATACACAAAGTAAGATGAAGAACTATTGGTTTTGGTGATTTTCAATTCTCCGCATAACACAGGGTGAAATGGGTTTGATACACGAAGAAGAAGATAACATTGGGCTTTATGTACTTTACACCCCTTAACTTATGATTTATGAAGTTTTGATACTATTGTTTTATACACTAAGCATTAATTCCACACTAGTATAAAATGTGTTACATATTTGACAGTTTCACCCCTCAGATTAGATAAAGTTATTAAAGGTTCTAATAGGTTTGTGAGTTTATATAAGTATCTTATTTATTATCAACACTTTATTTAACTTGACTAGTTTTAATGCTTTATTTTCATTTTTTTGGAAGCTTTAATTAAAGCGATTCTTGCTTTTTCTTTCAAATGCATTTCACATATATACGAGTTTTTTTCGTGTTTAAGGGGTATATATCGTAAAAGTTGCACAGGGCCTCTGAAAACAACGGGACGGCCCTGAGCGTGCGTTGCGGCGAGGCTCATTTGTAGAGGAAGCATGTATTTTCTTTGCTCGTAGATTTGATGTCTACACCTGCAATTTTACTTACCAATACATACCTGATATGCAACATGAACATGTTGTTTACATAAGGGTGCTCATCGATCCAAAACCGGACCGGACCGAGAAAAACCGGACCTGACCGAGACCGAATTCGGCAAAAAACCTAGACTGAGACCGTACCGAATGTGGTCGGTTCGGTCTCGGTCTAAATAGGCTAAATGTTTGGTTTTTAAGCCGGACCGGACCGGACCGAACCGGACCGAGACCGAAATTATGAAAAACCTTAGACCGAGACCGGACCGAATGTGGTCGGTCCGGTCGGTTTTATCGGTCGGTCCGGTCTATCCGGTCCGTTTGCTCACCCTTATGTTTACATGATAACTAATTAATATACATTATCTATTTAGCTTAGGCATAAGTTTCAAAACAACTCTTATTTGTCAAAAAGAAATATGTTTGCATCATTAAAACACTCATTTTTACCTGAACGAGTCAAGAGGGTCTAACGGGAAAATTTTTAATTTTTTCCACTATTTTTCATCTTTTACTTAAAAAATAAATAAATAAATCTTGTCAACCCGAAAAAACCCATATAGACCCATACTCAACCCACCCAAACCAGGACCTATTTAGACCTATGTTTCTAAAAGACACATCAACACCAAAACCCGTCTAGACTCAGACCCAACTAGACAGTGTCTCAACCCGACCAGACCGACTCACATATTTTGCTGCCTCCAAAAAAAACAAAAATATCTTGGCCAAAAAATGTGAACAGCCATATCATAAAGGACCAATTTAAAAAACAATAACTAATCTCCCAAACACACGCCTACAATCCACACTGTTCATCTTTTCGATCTGTAAAACAAAAACAAAATAAATAATTCAAAATTCAAAAAAATAAAATAAAAATTGATTATATAATCAGTTAAATAAATAAATAAATAGATAACATGGGGGTAAACTAACTGATGTCACTATTTTGGAGTGTAATTCGTCAATTAGCACAAATCGAACAAATGGTAATTATTAATCATTTTCCCTTTTTTATTATTAATTTTATTTAATAAATTTTATATAATTATTGAATAATAATACAGTTTGATTTTATATGTGTTTAATTTGTATATCTAGGGTTTCTAATTTTGATGTTGATATAGGTAGTTGTATTTTCTGCAGTGATAGTTGTACGTTGTTAGATATTTATTTGCTGTTTGTTATGATGTGTTTGTTAAGCCTTCTGCGGTTACGGTTATGGTTTCGGTTACGGTGAGGTGTAGATAAAACTAAGGCGATGTTGTTTTCGAGTTTGCGGAAAGTAATAGTTAGTTAAAAGGATCAGCGTGAGTTCTGGTTCTGTAGATAAAACTAATGCGATTACGTTTACGGTGAGGTGAGGCGAGGTGAAATGAATGTAGATAAAACTAACGCGATGTTGTTTTCGAGTTTGCGGAAAGTAATAGTTAGTTATAAGGATCAGTGTGAGTTCTGATTCTGTAGAAGTTGTAGGTTTTTGAAATCTTAGAGTTACGGAAGCGAGAACTAGGTTGAATGTTAGGGTTTGAATCAGATAGTTGCACATGATGCAGTGATAGTTGTACGTTTGGTAGATATTTATTTGCTGTATGTTATGATGTGTTTTTTTAAGCCTTCTGCGTTTACGTTTACGTTTATGGTTATGGTTATGGTTACGGTGAGGTGAAATGAATGTAGATAAAACTAACGTTGTTGTTTTCGAGTTTGCGGAAAGTTATAGTTAGTTAAAAGGATCAGCGTGAGTTCCGGTTCTGTAGTGGTGTTGCTAGAATTGAGGTTTATAGAAGACGTAGGTTTTCGGAAACTTAGAGTTACGGAAGCGAGAACTAGGTTGAATGTATGCCTGTTAGGGTTTGAATCAGATAGTTGTAGGTTAGTAGATTTTTTTTGTTTGTTTATGTTATGAAGTGAATTGATGTGTTTTTTTAAGGCGTGTGTGGTTACGTTTTTTTATGGTTGGTTTGATCGGAAAGTGGAAGTGAAATGAGTGTAGAAACGATGTTGTTTACGAGTTTGTAGAAGGTAATACGAGTAGTAACTAAAAGGATCAGTGAGAGTTCTGGTTCTGTAGTGGTGCTGGAAGTGCGTTTTATAGAAGTTGTAGGTTGGAAAACTCGTGTTTTATAAAGTTACGGAACAGAAAACTAGACTGAATATGCCTGTTCGGGTTTAGTTATTAACCAAGTTGCGTTTATGCTTTTACACTGATCACATAGGATAAGCTTAGTTTTCTTTTCTACAAAAATAGCGTTGTCACTTTTGAAGTTAACAGCAATTTATCCGACACATAAAAGGCTAAATGTGAAATATCGGTTAAGGTTTTGTTTAGTGATAGGGACATAATAAGTTTAGTCTAAGAGGTCTTTTAAGCCTTCTGTGGTTACGTTTACTTGTACGGTGAGGTGAAATGAATGTTAATAAAACTAACGCCATGTTGTTTTCCAGTTTTTGAAAAGTAATAGTAAGTTGATGGATGCCTATAGAAGCGAGAAATTAGACTGAATATATGCCTGTTCGGGATTAGTTATTAACCAAGTTGCGCTCATGCTTTTAAATCATCGAACGATCACATAGAATAAGCTTAGTTTTCTATCCAATGCCTGGGAGATTTGTTTATATGACTGGATGCAACTTTTCATTGCAGACGTGTAGTTATTAACCAAGTTGTCTACACATAGTAATTAGTTTATTATTCTAGTTTATCGGACACTTAAAGGCTAAATGTGATCAGTTAAGGTTTTGTCGAGTGATAGGAACTTGGTAAGTTTAGTATAGAGGTATTGAGTTTGAATCTCGCACTTGTATATTATCGTGTGCATTTACAAGTTGTATGTTAATGGGCGGAAAACAAAAGTTTTACCACTTTGGCCTCGGGTGTGGTAGAAGTAGTATTTGACTATATTGTTATTTTGGATTTATTGTGCGTAGGCTACTTCAAAGAAGGTTATAACAAGAGACGAGTGGGAGAAAAAGCTTAATGATGTCAAGATTCGAAAAGAAGACATGAACAAGTTGGTTATGAATTTTCTTGTTACTGAGGGATATGTTGATGCAGCGGAGAAGTTCCGAAAGGAATCTGGCACAGAACGTATCCATTTTGTGTAGTTGATGTGTTGTTATTAGTAATGTTAATGCGTCGATTTGAAATCTTTATATGTTTTCTTATTTGAGTTCCTTATGGATTATATAGCGGAAATAGACCTAGCAACCATTACAGATCGTATGGCTGTTAAAAAGGCTGTACAGGATGGACACGTTGTAGATGCAATTGAAAAAGTTAATGATTTGAACCCTGAGGTTTGTTTTTTCTGTTACTTTGCGACTGTTAGTTTATTGCTATTACTGCCTCTGTTCATATAGATTTGTATCTACCATTATCAAGCTAAACTACGGAGTAATTGTTTTTTTGTTCTCGTCTTTACAAAATATTAAGGGGGTCTCTAATTCTTTTTTGGTTCACAAGCTTCCTTGTCTTCATGAAAGTTTATTCTAGGCATCATACTACTTACCTACTGATCTTAATGGAAAAACCGGTTATGCTGATGTAACTTTGTCATCATCATTAAGGGGTTGTTTGTTGATGCTTATGTTTTGGGCATTGGCTTATAATTCATAAGCAGCTTCTGGCTTATAAATAATAAGCTCATAAGCCTATGCTTAGTGTTTGAGTTAGATTATTATATTCAGTGAGGTTAAATGACCAAAAAGTACACAAACATCTGAAATTGTACTAGTAATTGTTATATGAGGCCTCAGGGTATAAGAGTCTTTTGCTATAAGTTCCCTTACATAAGCCACAATATTTGAGCTTATCAAAACCCCTTGGTATAACATTGTAATCCTATCCATATAAGCTTACTCAAACACTTGATTGGGCTTATTTTAGTTATATAAGCTAATAAGCCCCCTAAATAAGCTTAAACAAACACCCCCTAAGTTATATTCTATACTTTTGCTTGACAAGAATATTAACGTGGCAAATATTTCCATGCAGATTCTAGATACAAACCCCCAGCTATTTTTCCATCTGCAGCAGCAAAGGTTGATAGAATTGATTCGGGAGGGGCAGGTTGCACAGGCTCTGGAATTTGCCCAGGATGAACTCGCTCCAAGGGGAGAGGAAAATGTAACTTCTTGTTTTCATATATACTTTTAGTCTTTTAAAGTTGTCACAATCATGTCCTATGAAATTTGAAAATTAGTTTCTGATGGTTTAAGATAAAATGACCTATTTGTTTGCTGTCATCATCTAAGTTGATAACATCAGTTTTGATTCACTAGTTATTTTTGCCTTTTTATATATATTTGATGGCAGAAACACTTTTCTAAACATCATATGCTGTACTCATTTTTTTCCTTCTAGTTTTTCACTTTATATGACTCGCTAGTCGCCACTCTAGTCACAGCTACTTAATTAGTTATTGTGTTTTTACTTGCACAATTTGTACCTTTTGACGTAGTTATCAAAAACAAATTATCCAATTGAATGTTTTCACACCATTCGAAGTTGAAAGTAGCTCACTTGGCATTTATAGTCAATCTAAAACATCCGTCTTCTGGTTTCATAAGTATACATTTTTTAAAGAGCAACTAAATGTGTCCAACCATCACATTTTGTCTGAATACATTATTAATGGCACAAAGATTTTATAAATGTTACGTGGTCATATACGAATAGCACTTTGTGTCCGGTTCATTAAATGGACTCCTACCCTTGCAGCCAAGCTTTCTAGAGGAGTTGGAGAGAACGGTTGCACTGCTGGCCTTTGAAGACGTGAAGAATAGTCCTGTTGGAGACCTTTTAGACTTATCACATCGTTCAAAAGTTGCAAGTGAGGTCAATGCAGCAATCCTTACAAGCCAAAGCCATGAAAAAGGTTAGCTCCTATCCAACTATCCATACATAGTTTGTGAATAAATCGTTTCTGCCATTTGAATTTAAAGTTTACACTTGCATTTTGTTGGCTCTTAGGATCTGATATGTGTTTCTTGTGTCACACATTAGTTGTTAGCAGTTAGGGATTAGCATAAAGTTCAAAAGTCACTTGGTCGCCATGTTTAGAAGAGTTAGTTGAATGCCACCTTAAGGACACCTTGACTCATATATAAAGGTCCACGAGAGATACCTTAGATAGCAAAAAGGCGGGTTTGGCAAAGGTTTGACACACATAATTGTTTATTGTGGATCAAAACGTGCTGGCATCAACGTTTTCTTTCCATTCTGAGATTTATAAATAATTGTTACTCGGTATGTTTACAAGGACTACAGAACTGCTGTCAGGTGAACAACCAATTTATTTAAGGGGCACTACAGGAGGTTGTGAACTCTTTGAGTTTACTGTGTCTTTGGGTATTTTTAAACCATTTGACCTGCTACCGTATATCTATTTTTTTTTTAAAAAAAAAAAAAAAAAATCTTAACTCGTTTGACATGTTATCAATAAAAAGCAAGAGTCTCCTGATAAAAATTGACCATTCTCAAATTAATTGGCTCAAAATTTCCACCTTTACAATATACTGATCAAATTTGCGATACAGGTAGAATTTCTTAAATCTAAAAACATGTACTGTATATTTTTTCAAAAAATTCACCATTATGTTAAGCAAAAATTAGGGATAAAGGGTAAGGAACATACTCAGTGATATAGAGATAAAAGCGTAAGCTCTAAAGAATCTAAGTTAGGAAAGTCAATGGTGCCGCTTAAAGCGTTTTACTTTTTTTTTTTTTTTTTTTTTTTTTTTTTTTGTAAAAGAAGACATAATACGACTTTTGATAGTCAGCAGATTAAATTTGAGAATGGCATGAATTATAGGATCTTTTGCAGAAATTTGATTCATATATACTGCAAATAGGATACTTTTGGGTTATATTGTTGCAAATTTATCTGGAGTATAATTGATCGTAGGTTTGCCATCAAGTCAATATTAGACATTTCTACTTGAAAGCTTGGTATAAGTTGTGTTTGAAGAAGATGCATAATTAAGCAACTTGTGAAATTTGATGAGTCTTTTTGATACATGGACTCAGTCATTAGGATTTAGTAACCTTGATAATGACACAGTTATCCTTCCAGAATTTACAAAACCACTGATTGGATACAAACGTATTTCCATGCTGACATGACATTAAGATTTATATCTGTCATCTCATTGTCACGATCAGTGTGTCAAATTTAATATGTTTGAGCGGGTCGGGTAATGCTTGAATGACCTGAAAACTCTATATGTTCAGGTCAAATTCCTACGTTATCTGTTTTAAAATATTGTCGACTTGTTGAATGTTTGCACATGTGTCATAAAGAATTGAAAACAAAATTACATTGCCTTGTCAATAAAAATGTATTTTTGGTCAACAATTATTTCAGATTTCTAGACAGGCATGAAGTGAGTGGCACCACTCACCAGTGCTTAGAAACCATATTGTTTGTTGAAATTGTTTTAATACAGGTTTATCTATGTTAAAACCTCGGATTACTTATAACACTGACATGATGAAATGACTCACAGATCCAAAGCTCCCAAGTTTGTTAAGAATGCTTTTATGGGCTCAAAATCAGCTTGATGAAAAGGCAGTTTATCCACGCATCACAGATCTTTTCACAGCTGCTCTTGAAGATCCATCTGTTTAACTGAATTTGATTCGATTACATGTGAATTCCAGGTACGAATTAGCAAATCAAAAGCACGTGAAACAGAAACTGGCTGTTAGTGTTTGGGTTATAAAATGTTTTCATGATGTGTTGCAATCTGGATAATGCTTTCGTTGGAATTACAATTCTTAGTGCTCTGTGTTTTAGAATGAAAGTTACAAAATCTCTTGTTAAATAATGGCTTCAGAGTTTCAGTAGTTAACTTCCCGATTTCTTGTATCTAGTGTTTTGTAAAGCTTGCAATGTTAGCTCATGCAGTCGAGCTGATTGGGTAATGAGTCAATGCGTATAATTTTCAGTGTGCGTTATTGGGACTGCCTGTGAAAATCTTACTATCGATTGTTTTTAGTCCCTTAAATAATCCGCACATAAGTAATGAATAGTATTACAATGGAGAGTGTTATTGCAAAAAGTCATCTTAAACGTTAAGAAGCTACCCCCATCAATTTTTACTTTTACTGATTTTTATTTATTTATTTTATTTTTATTTTTATTTTTATTTTTATTTTTATTTTTATTTTTATTATTATTATTTTTTTTTAGAAAACCAAGTTTCCCACCAATTTTTTTTATCTATGGTGCATCCTTTTGGGGGGTGCGGTTGTGAGGTGACAAGGAAGAGAGACGCGTGTCGCTTTCTTAAAGGTCTGGGGCTTTTTATGACAAACCTCTCCAAATAAATCAAATAGTTAGTTTGTTAATGCATTCAAATTTTGAAATACATTTTGTCCTTCGACCTCTTTGATAAGTTTCCACTTAAGTTATATTTTTACATCGATGCATTTGGCATTTTATAGATACAAGAATACAAAAGAGGATACCATATTCCTGACAAATTAATAGTGTGAATTGTGAAATGCTTTGTGTTCTATGTATCTATTCATAATTTGACCCAACTGTCTGTACTCGCACAGTATAATGTTTTTTGGACATAATTCAGAGAACACAATTGTTTCCAATATAATAAACTCTCTAATATGAAGTTTGTGTAAAGCATAAAACTTTTCCTCAAGTTTGGACAACGATTAGTTGCAATAAAAAGGTTTTAATATAGAGAATTGTTACATCCACATACAATTTACAAAAACAAATCCACACAAAGGAGGTGTCAACATGTGATTGGTTTGATGAAAGAGAATAGAAAGAAAGTGTATCAAAATACACCAATCACATGTTGCCACCTCATTGTGTGGATTTGTTTTAGTAAATTGTATGTGGATGTAACAATCCTCTTTAATATAAGACTTTCAACCGTGACATGTCTCTTTCTGGGTTAGTTGTGTCATTTCGGCGCTACATAAGCACTTCCCATTTTTGGGTTCGGTGATGTACCATGCTAGTTATTGTAAAACACAATTAGAAAACACAAATCACTTCTTTATCGTCAAAAAGATCCAGTATCATTTCACACATCACTACTTTGAATCAATGTCATCTTCATATTCGGGTACAAACGAAAGAGAGATGCCCCAAATTGTAATGGCAAATTTTAAAACGCGACATTGTTTAATAAGGCATTTCAGTCATTCTTCAGGTATGAAATGGAATTTATAGATTTCCGAATTAAACTTTTTCACAACTTGGATAACTTAGAAAAACAAATTGATAAAGAGAATCTTCATGAGAGTGATACCAAGGCAGCTTTACGAATGCTCAAGACACAGTTCGAAAGGTTTTTAGAACCGCAATCATTGGATTGTTCGACCTATGATCGTCGAGAAGCAAAACAGAAATTCAGAAAAACCATTGAATGGAGGTGACAACTTTTAGAAATCGCTTTATCCAACAAATGAGTAACCTTGAGTTGGTACTTAATGAAAGATCACTTTATAAGAGAGAGATGCGGACAAAAGAACATGAGTTAATGAAAGATCACCAATGCTTCTCCAATTATGAAAATATTTAAACAAAATGATCGTAATTTTAAATGATTTTGCATACATGTGATACAACCTCATATTTACTCTCACCATTATATATAAATATTTGTATTTTTTTTGTTATATACAATAAAAGAACAAGAATAAATTTGATATCGTATGTATCTTTAGTTTGTTAGTCAACTGAAAATTAATTTCATATAGAAAATGTTATGTTTGGAAAATATTCTATAGTAATGAAATATAGCTCGGACAATTTATCCTTTTGCAAGATAGTGATAAAGATAAACAATGTGAATTCATCCAAAATTTTGGCGACCCATTAATAATTTTGTTAAAACTAATTAAGATCTAGTTAAGAACCGTATTTATTTATCTAAATGTAATTCTATCTAGATTGTCCGTAAGACGAGTAATAAGTTAGTTTTTGTTGTTCGTTCTAGCAATATATTTAATAATCGTGAACGACTTGCCATTTTAGACTGTCATCATCCTTGTGAGGTTACTTAGAAAGTTCAAGGCGGATGTTAAGGGTTCGAGCCCCGTCAGTCCCGACGGATCCAATAATTACATCAATTCGCCTCTCCATTTTCTGTGAAATGAAGGGACAGAGAGAATAATTGAATTCCGAAGGGATTTCCCTCTATTTTTTTTTTCCAGGATTCTCTCGAAGAAAGAACCCACCCTAAAATAAAATGAAAATAACTAAAATAGTGAAGTTGACAGAATATTTCATCTTTTCTGCCGCGTGTATTTCAAATACTTCGTACAGTACCCAACAAATTATTGGGTGTTCTTTTAATGGTTTCAGTACCCGCGGGATTATTAACAGTACCCTTTTTAGAGAATGTTAATAAATTTCAAAATCCTTTTCGTCGTCCAGTAGCGACAACCGTATTTTTGATTGGTACCTCAGTGGCCCTTTGGTTGGGTATTGGTGCAACATTACCTATTGATAAATCCCTAACTTTAGGGCTTTTTTAAATTGATTAAATTGTGAAATAAAATATCATGACGTATGTAGAAAATCTATTTTACGGTATAGACGCTTATGACCTCCCCCTCTATGCCCTGCGGTAATGATTCCTCTGGCATTACGACCTTTACCACAATGATGCTGTCCATAGATCAAATTATTTCGTGGATTGGATTTCACTTGACTGTCTACGGAGATTTATATGTCTTGTCATGAAAGTTACTTATAAAGTCTGAAATTTACATGTCATATCATGAAAGGTAACTCATCGAATAAAATAGAAACTATTGTTTATAAATATTTTTAATATTCTCATAATAATACGTAATATTGAAATGTTGCATATATTACCCCCATGTCTACGAAGAATGCAACTATCGACTTCATTGTTGGCTCAATCCACATTTTCGTATTATCCCTTAGCAAAAATTCTAGGACATCAATAATATTGGTTGTGACTTGTGATCCAAACACGAGTAATTATTATATATACTAAAAGAAGGAACCTTTTACTCGACACTGTAGCTACAGTGGACGAAACAGTGCACGATTACAAAATAGTCTTTAAGGTGAAACTGTTGTTGCAAGATAGGTCCTTCGGGGACTAACGATGCAACATGCCGGGGACTAACGATGCAACACGTCAAGAATTTTAGGGACTTCTTATGTAAAAAAACATATTATTTTCAGAATTATTTTGTACCTAACGAATTTACAAAAATGGACCTTCCAGTTAGCTGTAAATAGCACCGTTAGTCCCCCATTAGCGATCTTTTACAAATTTAGTCCTTAATAATTTTTTTCCTGATCATTTTATTTTGATTTTAGATTAGGCACAACATTCTCGCAGCAACGCGTGAGTGCCCTCACTTGTTTTGTCTAAATAAGGGGCATTTTAATTAGTATTCAACTTCAAGGACTTCTATTAACATTGTGTCAAGTCTAACATCACATTTATTAAATGGATGAAGTGCTTTGTATTAAAAAAAAAAAAAAAAAAAAAAAAAAAAAAAAAAAAAAAAAAAAAAAAAAAAGGTAACTCAGCTGGCATGTTTTTGGGCTGAGAGCGTGGCTGATAAGTTAATTAGAAACAAACTGGAAAGTATCTACATACCCAAATAACTTGCGGATAAGCACGTACGTACATATATGGAGTAACATATATGAATATATGGAGTAACATATATGGATAAGCACGTACGTACATTTAGAATCATGTCTTAATTAATGCACAAATAACTTGCTTCCTGCATGCATGATGCATATGTATAAATACCCCATCCTCCTAAACTTTTACAGCATCCAAATCAAAAAGTGAAACCAATTCTTTTTGTAATATCTACAATTTCTAGTCATGGGTTTGGTTCTACCTTTTTTCAACATTTTATTCGTGCTCATAAGTCATTCAATCTCTCATGCTGGTATGCAACTATGCATTATGTTTCTTTCTTGCTGATCTTCATTTGATTCAATACTAACCTGCTCGTTGTTTGATGCACACCGAATATTGCTAGCTAGATTAAACGCTTATTTCTTTACATATTTTTTATGACATTAATCTTTTGTGTGTTTTGTTTGCTTTGATTTGATTCATAGACGGTGGTGCTGTTGGAGTAAATTATGGATTGATAGGAGACAACCTCCCTTCTCCAGCCGAAGCCATTAACCTCCTAAAATCCAATAATGTTGATCGAATTCGTATCTTTAGCCCTAACCATGACGTTCTTAATGCAGTTCAAAACACAGGAATTCAAGTAATTATCGGAACATTGAATGATGATGTACCACAACTTGCTAGCGATATCAATTTTGCTATAAATTGGGTGGAAACAAACATTGTCCCATATGCACAATCTATCACATTTCGTTGCATATCCGTTGGCAATGAAATTATCCCAGGTAATCTAGCATCTAGCGTATTAGCAGCGATGGGAAGTCTTAATGCAGCTTTGCAATCCTTCAATCTTGGCAACATTCCAGTGAGTACCTCTGTCGGGTTTGCCTTGCTAGCAAGTTCATATCCTCCGTCAAGTGGCGACTTTCAAAGTGACTATAAGACAATGATGCAGGAGATTTCAGGCTACTTGAGTAGCCATGGTTTTCCCCTCTTGCTCACGGCATACCCCTATTTCGGGTATGCTAGTGATCCTAGTAACATCCAGGTATCATACGCGCTAATGAACTCTACAGAAACTTTTGTGAAGGATGGAAGTTTAGAGTACAACAATATGTTTGATGCAATGGTTGATTCGGTTTATTGGGCGTTAGAAAAGGTTGGTGCAGGAGGATTGGACGTTGTAGTTGTCGAGAGTGGGTGGCCTTCAAATGGAAATGGCGAATATACAACTCCCTGTCTAGCTCAAACCTACAATCAAAACCTTGTGAGACACGCGAATTCGGGTACACCAAAGATACCCGGAAAGAGTGTAGAAACGTATTTGTTTGCCCTATTTAACGAGAATCAGAAGACTCCTGGAGTTGAGCAAAATTTTGGGCTGTTTTATCCTGATATGAGTGAAGTGTATCATATTGATTTTTAGTTAGAGATTGGTGAATATCATAACTTCAGTTTATGTTTAATAAAATGAAATTGTCATGTAACAATTAGTTTGCTCGTCTTTCTTCTTGTCACTCAAGATATGAAAAACATTTGAATAAAAAGTTGACACTTGCATTTTGTTGGCTCTTAGAATCTGATATTGTGTTTCCTATGTCCTATATAAGTCGTTAGATGCTAGGGATCATCATTATAATTAAAAACTCACTTGGATGCCACCTGAAGGACACCTTGACTCATATACGAAGGTCCATGATAGTAGGTTTGATGATGGATCGAAATACATAATTGTTTATTGTAGATCAAAACGTGTTGGCATCAACATCTTCCGTCCGTTTATATATTTATAAGTAATTAATACTCCGTATATTTGATAGGATTACGAAACTGCTACCAGTTTATCTAAAAAGCACTTTCGAAGGTTGTGAACTCTCTAAGTTTACTGTGGGTACTTTTAAACCATTTGACACGCTACCGTATATCCATTTTTTTAAAATCTTAACTCGTTTGACATGTTATTAGTAAGAGTGGAAGACGTAAGGTTCTCTTGATCCAAATTGATTCTTATGATAGAAATTGGTTCAAAATTTTCATCTTCACAAGCTACTGATCAAATTCCTGTTGTTAAGCATAGAATCTCTTGAAAATCTTAAACCTAGATATTTATTTTAAAAGTTCAGCATTATGTTAAACAGCAATTAGAGATAAAGGTTAAGGAATATGCTCAGCGACATAGAGATAAAGGCGTGAGCTCTAGAGAATCTAAGTTGGGAAAACTCAATGGTGCCTGCTTAAACGTTTCCTTTCTTTTGTAAAAGAAGACATGATATGACTTTTCATTTTCAGCAGATTAAATATGAGAATGGCGTGAATTATAGTAGTATCTTTTGCAGAAACCTGTTTCATATATACTGCAAATAGGATACTTTTGGATCTAGTATTTTGTAAAACTAGCAATGTTAGCTGCTCATGCAGTCGAGCTGATTGGGTAATAAGTCAAAGCGGATCAATTATAAGTGTGGGTTATTGCGACTGCCTGTGAAAATCTTACTATCGATTGCTTTTAGTCCCTTAAATACTCTGCACATAAGTAATGAATATGATTGCAAAACTATAAAGCCAAAACAAAAACAGCAGCCACTTTTGGAAGTTTTGAGTAGTAGAACAATAGCAGGCAAATTTAGAAGGGGAAAACAAAAAAAATAAAAAAAAATAAAAAAACAAACAAAAAAATAAAATAAAAATAAAAATAAAAAAATAAAACAATTCTATGTTTTCTTCACTTGACTTGAGCAACATCAGCAGAATTACAAACTTTGCAGCTTGCTAATTTCAATCTAATAGGCTCGGTAATGACTTTAGAGAGTTCACCACTTGATCTTTAGACATAAAAGTCACATAGGAAGAATAAGTGTTTATGCAAATCATTAACTTTGTTGCATAAAGAACATACCATCAGGTTACTTGGATACCATATCACCAATCTATATTGTGTCAATACTTTCTGTCTCCATTATTTCATTAGTTTCTATGCATTTATATGTTTTATTCCTGACCATAGTTGCAATAATATTATTGATTGTGTTCTGCAAATCCTAATTGATCATTTGACCCAATATATATCATTAGCAGAAGTATATCGACCAAAGTTCATCTTAAATTGATCTTTTGATTTACTAATTTTGCAGCACTATTCAAGGCCGCAAGAACTAGCATCCTATCAAAGGAATTGAGGTACCAGTGGATCAATATTCCTAAACTTGTGTTTAATGAAGATATGTTTGAAGTATCAACCAATGAGAATGATCTCTCTACTCTTGAGCAAACGTTCAACATACCAAGTGAAAGGAAATGGATGACCAAAAGGTGTAAACTTTTCTATGCTATATATCAAGTTCTACTTAGCACATAAGGTGATGTAGGATGTTTTTTTCACTTTTTTTGCATTTAAAGTACCCGTTGTCTTTCGACCTCTTTGATAAGGCTTGGTGTAATAAGGAGACCCAAGACCGCATTCACCACCGTCACGTCAGTGCCCTATCAGTTTTCCTCCTTCTACAGCCATCTTAGTGTAATAAGACAACTAAATTCACCACTAAACTATACCCCTACCAAAACACACACTCACGACTCGGTCTTGGCCAAGAACGAGTCTTGCAAATTTGCTATGCAAGACGCGTCCTCGTCGACCATCCGTAATAAGAACAACGTGTCTAACTAATGCCAGTGATGACGAAGACTCGGTCTTCGTTTGTTGTTACGGGTGGTCTAAGTTTCCACTTATGCATTTGGCATAGGGATGTGTTAACCGGACCCTCCCTACCATGGGGGGTCCACCTACTTTAGTCAAAATGTACAAGTTTTAATGCAGATAGTACAGGCGGCGGCAATACTGTCTTCC
Source organism: Artemisia argyi (assembly GCA_030686995.1). NCBI lineage: Eukaryota > Viridiplantae > Streptophyta > Magnoliopsida > Asterales > Asteraceae > Artemisia > Artemisia argyi. The sequence continues at coordinate 198,735,387 of CM060678.1, forward strand.
ACAAACCCTCCCTACAAGGGGTCCGGTTAACTCATGCCTTGGCATATTATAGATACAAGAATACAAAAGAGGATACCATATTCCTGACAAATAGTGTGAAATGCTTTGTGCTCTATCTATCATTCTATCTATTCATATTTGTACTCGCACAGCATTATGTTTTTGTATCATTCTATCATGATTCAGAGAACACAATATGTTTTTGTATCACTCTATCTATCATTCTATCATGATTCAGAGAACACAATAGTTTCCAATATAATAAACTCTCTAATATGAAGTTTGTGTAAAAGCATAAAAGTTTTCCTTAAGTTTGGAGAACGATTAGTTGCAATAAAAAGATTTTAATATAACACCACTTTCAACCCTGACGTGTCTCTTTCTATGTCAGTTGTGGCACCTCAGCGTCACATCGGCACTTCCCAAACTAACACACCCCGCTAATGTTAGTCTTTTTCTTTGTCATTACACAAATATACCTCACAAAACACACACACACAAAACAATCGCACACAACACAAAATGGGCCCCGAACCTCTCGTATCATGCTCGTCGCCCAATCAATGAACACCAAACCGACGCACCACCTATGTGGTGGTGCCATCTGTGTCACAAAACCGACGTGGCCGTTGGGAGTGGTCTAAGGGAACTTTAGCACCAAGGCTGATTTGCAAGCTTTTTAGTTACAACTATTTATATGAAAAATATCTTTGTTTAACCAAACTTCTTTTGACATGATACTACAAGTTTTGGTTCAATAATTTGATAATGATTTCAGAATCACTTTCATTTCATCCATTATTAATACATGACTACATGAGCTATATGTTCCTAATATCAGTACGACTTACATTTTGATTCTTGAAGTTGAAACAAGTAACAAGTATGGTCCAGCACGTTTTAAGTCGATAGTCAGAGGCGAAGCTTCATAGGGGCCGGGGGGGGCGCCCGACCCCCCGAAATTTTTTTTGCGATGTAGGGGTATATAGTTTTCGTGTAGAAAAATTTCGGTATATTCGGTTTCGACCCCCCAAAAATTTCGGTATACCTGAAATATAGCCTTAAGAAAAAAAAAATTTAGATCCCGACCCCCCACTTACAAAATCCAAGCTTCGCCACTGTCGATAGTACTTTGCTTTGTTACAGTTTACAGGAGACAAAACAGTAATGGCATCGCTTTAAACATGAGTACAAATTTAAAAGCAACACCTTTTATCATAAACTTAACAGAAGACAACCCTATAACGAGTACAAATTAAGGTCTCACTTTAAGACCACTTCATTTAATTAACACAAAATTAAATGACTTGTACAATCATACTCTTATTCACTGGTAGTTAATTTTAGTCGATGTTATGGTCACGTTCAAAACTTGTTGTAGCATTCAACCGTATTGATTGTACGGTACATTTAAATGCTGAGTTAATCATGCAAGTATAATTGAATGAAAATCTATATTTTGATATGTAGATGCATCATTACCATGAAATGATGCATTCAAACCCCACATGATCAAATAAACATGGTGTTTAGTTAGAAATCTTAGAGAGTGACTAAAAGGCGTACTCATTAGCATAATTCGTGAACGGTTTAATTTGGGAAGACTGCGAAAATTAATGGTGTATAGCTTAAACATAGTTTCAACAATTTCCACCTCCCATAACTCGTAAGACGGGATTTGGTATTGTTGTATAGTTTGAACAATTGCTAGTTGCTACTTGCTACCACGAATTTTGTGCCAGAAATGTAGATTACTTGCATGTTGTAGAAGTTTAAACCGGATGGCAAGGGTGAAAGCATCACCTTGCAACCCAACTCACGCAGCATTGCCTTGCCCAGCTCCTCCATTCACGAGCTAACTCAACTCCCAAGACAAAATAAGGTGAACGGTTCACCTTTCTCTCTTCTTCTTGTTTTATTATTTTTTATTTTGTGTGTGAGTATTTGTGTGGTATATTTGTATAAAGTGGATATTTTAATGAAGATGAATATGTATTATCATTGCCCACCAAAAGGTGAAGTGAAGTGAGGAAAAGTGAGAAAAGAGAGAAAGCTGAGGTGGCGCTGATGTATAACGGGGGTGACAACCTTGCCTAACCATGCCTCAAGTTTTTATACCAACAACCAATCAAAATGTTCCAACTCATTTTTTGCCTAACCATGCCTAAACATTGATTTTAAGTGGCAACCATGCCTCAAGTTTGATTACAATGCATGCTCCTATTCATTTAATGTCAAACGGTCGAATGTTGCTTGTGCCGAATCGGTGAGATCTACCGCATGGTGTGCCGAATCATGCTTGCCGATTGGATGGCAGTGTGGTTAGCCGATCGGTAATGGTTGCCGAACATGAATTGCCGAAGGGTTGCCACCCCCCTAAGATGAAAAATGAGAGTCCTTGCCACCGCATAATTCTTACTTTTAACACTCACACACCAAAATACTCCCCTTACCTCGCTGATAACTCAAGCCAAAACACTTTTTGAAACCACCACACCCATTTAAAACACTAATAAAAATACATATTTTTTTCAAGGTTATAAATAGCGTGAGGCGTGACGTGGCGGCATGGTCAAGCCTCAAGTCTTAACGTGAGGTGTGGCGGCATGACGTTTTTAAGGCGGGAAAAAGTATTTATAGATTTATATTATATTTCATTAGTATATCATATTTCATATACATCGAGTTTACAAAAGTGTTATACATAAGCAATAAAGTCAAGAAACTCTATTTACATTTGTAATCTTCTTCAAATACTAGTAAACCCTAAACCCCAAATACCAGCAAACCTCAATTACGATGCCCAAATTCCAATTACTAGTAAATCCCCTAAACCTTTCAAATACCAGTACACCTGATCACGCCTTATCGCACCTCATCTCATGCCAAGCCTTAAGACGACGCCTTGGTCTATTGCGTCGCGTGGAGTTGACGCCTCGCGCCTTTGCGAGGCTTTTGCGGTGTCAAGGTGCGCCTTTTAGAACATTGATTTTTTTAAAATCTTTTCTCTACACCAACGCACGTTTGTATAACACTTGGCTCAACGGCGATTGATTGGGGGCGGTGTGGTAACACCGGTTTAACACAAAGGCACGTAAGATTTGGAGTCTTAACATGTTAGGATACCCAAAACCAAGTCAATCCAAAAGGTACACATGACGTTAGCCAGTACAACTGGTTTTTCTAGGTACTCGAATAAAACTAGATAATTTCTACACTGTTTTAGCAACGTAATTTCAACCAAGGGACTTGAACTGCAAATTAGAGAACAACAAGGTAAAGATATATCTATCGTGGTATAATTTTTGGTGTAAATTGCAAAGTAGAAACAATAAAGTTATACTAGCAAAAAAGTTCATTCATCTTTCCGTTACTACATAATATCAAACCGGGTCGAACCGATTCTTTCTAGCCAGTGGCCCAAAACCACATTAACAAAAACCTAAGTTAACAAGTAGTAAAAAGCTAAAAAAAACCTTAGAAAGATTCTAAATAGCACTAGGAAAATCCGACCCGAATAACATAATGCAACTTGTGCCTGAAGAATGTGACACTAAAAAGATCCAACCCAAATAACATAGACCCAAGTTGTAGTAGTAGTTGTTGTTGTAGTACTTGAAGAATGTGATTCTTGTTGTTGCTTTGTCAAGGGTATTTTGGTAATTTTGTGAGGCTCCACCACATGAAGGAAATGGTCATGATGATGTTGATCATGTGTACCATCATCAAAGTTGAGAGCATAGCTTGAAGGGTCATATTGAAAGTTGAATTGTTTCTTGGTACCACCATATAAGGCAACAAAGAATGTGTGTTTGTTCTTGACTGCTTTTTTCATGGCTGCTCTCATTCTCCAAAACAAGCTTCTACATTGCTTCTTTGAGCAAGTGTTCATCCACTCCAATCTTTCCATAACTCCCATTTTCTTGCTCTTTGATGAATCTTGATCACTACCCACTACAAGAAATTTGAGGTTGAATAGCAAGGAATATTAGTAGTTTGCTAGGATGCTCAATTCAAGAAACTTAAGATTTAGCACATGCCTATAGAGGTAGATTGGTTTGGTAAAGTCAAGAGTATTGTGTTTGTGTTTGTATGTGAGAGAGAAAGTGGTCTAGTTTGACTACCAACTTCAAATTTAGCAGAAAAACAAAGAGTGATTAGTATAATTGAATACCAACTTCAAGAAACTAGGTTAGTGTTGTAACATACCCTTTGCAAGAATCATTGAAGTTGTGATGATGGAAATTTAAGAAAGATTTATATGATGCTTGAAAATGAAGCAGAAAAGAAAGAGGAGTGTTAAAGAATACTCATTTTTCAAGAGTCTTGAAAAGTAGCATATATAGAATATCAAGATTCTATAAAATCACACATGATGAACTTTGGAACTTTAATATAGGGATCACAAGAGAGGGTTAAGATCTCTTTTGTACAAGGGTTGGATTGGGGTTTGGGAGAGGACAATGGATATGGATATATAAAGTAAAAAAAAGAAATAAATACTTTGTTATTTTTCAGAAAGTATTTTTAGGTGTTTTAGAGAGGAAGCTATCTCACTTTGAGCTACAGTTTAATTTCCACTCATCCCCTAAAAAGCCTCTGAATTCTTTTGTACTTCCTGTGAGCCCAAAAGAAAAATAAATTCAAACTTTGGTTGAATACATCGAAAAAGAACGTAATAATAGTATTATTTTTTCAAAATTGTGACAATTAAACTTTTTAGTCTAAAATGACTAAAGAACGCAATACTATTAAACTTGCCTACACGATTAGGTAAAAAAATTAGTCATGTTAAATAGTGATTCTTAGCTCCAAAAAATTAAGAAGTTTAATTGTGTAGGCAAGTTTAATAGTATTGCGTTCTTTTAAATCATAAGCTTCATCTACTTATTATTAGAAGTACAGATTTTTTTTTTCTCAATTCATGTATGCTAGTAAAGATGAAATTGAAAGTGAAAAGTTTTGTTAGGTTCTTAGTAGCAACCGGCGACTTTTTTTTTCTTTTACTTCACAGAGCTTTTCGTCTAGTAAAGATGAAATGAGATGGCTCACATTAACTAAGATAACAAAAATATATGAAGCTATACACGATAACCTGACATTTATATATATTTTTTAATTTTAAAAGCATTAGGTACAGCTAGTGACATCTAACGCAAAAACTGCTATCATTTAAGTTTTTTTTCCCTATAACTCACAACCTATAACTTAACCTAAAAACACTCTTCCTCGTCACTCAAGTTATAGAGCACCTCGAGCCCTTCCTTTTTTTTTTTTTTTTTCATATATTCCCTCTTAGCATATGGAAAAAAAGAAGAGAGAAATGCACTATGGCTTGGCGGGATTTTGGCGCCATGACTTATAACTTCAAGGTCTGGTATCGGTTGGTGCCATAGGACAACGCCATATGGCATGCGCAAAAAGTTAAATAAGTTACTTATACATGTTATCTTGGTTAACCTACCATAAGGGTAAAAATCTCACCCAAATCAGACCCTTAATAATTGTATATAGTTATCCGCATTAACTTGAATAACTCAAATAATGTTTCTTAACCCGTAGGTAAAATCGAGTTAGTCAACTTCGGGTATTTAAACACGATTAACATGGTCTTAGACTTCTCACGTTACTCAAATTAAAAAGCAAGAAGAAAGAATTTGCATGAAACAAGAAATGTTGGTGTCGAATTTTGTGATTGGTTCAAGTTGAATTATTTAACCATGATTTAGACGGAATTTAATAAATAATAAATGACATTGGGAGGCTGGAATTCCATTAACAAGAAAACATGCAAAGGGAAGTGAGCCTAGGACCATAGGTGGTCGTGTCTCTGTCGAACTGTATGTGTTCTGTCCTGTGGGACATCTCTTTCAGACTATCCCTCCCCCCTTTTTTCTATCACCTCTTTTCCCTACTTTGCATCTTTCCATTTTCTCCAAATTTTATATGTTTAAAATATTTCATTTTTTTTTTCTCATTCTTTTCTTTTTCATTACTAAGACTATGGTTGCCCCGAAGCTTTTTAAAGTTTTTTAAGTCGATTAGCGATAAGCAATGAGTTTTTTGAGTTTTAGTGTTCGCTTGACAAAAGAGTGGCGATCTTTGCTATTTTTTAACAATGCTCATTTTTTCAACGTTTTTTTTAAAAAGCTGTGAGTGGTTAGCGGTGAGCTATGAGCCTATGGCTATTGTTCACAGCTACTGCTTACAGCTACTTTTAACAAACACAACCTAAGACTACCCGTACCGGCGAACAAACGATGTGTCGATCTATCCATATGGAACGCGTCCCCTCCCTTTACGTGACTCCCTTAGAAATGAGGCTCCCTTCTCTTTTTCGCTCGATGCGATCGGCCAAGCAATCGAATGGTTGCATTTGGTTTGTGTGTATATATATATTTTAATTATTTTTTGTGAATTATGTTTTTTGTTGTAACTAGGATCGGCTTACTACGAGTTTAGAGTCATGTGTTTGGTCTTACAGTGAGAAGCTAAGGTGCCAGGGGTGACCCCGAAAACCTTGGGTCACCATTACGCCTAGTTTAAAAACATCCTAATGATAACACTAAATGTTTGCACTAAAATAGTGTAAAAAATGCATATTATAGCATATAGTTACACCAAATTAAAGTCCACTTTGTGACAGTATATTTTATCACTGGCCATTTTAATTAGTTGTCGACACATTAAAGATAAATAAATAGTTAGAACCTTAGAATAACATATAGCAATATTAACTAGCATGGGTGGGTGGGTGACACCAACTTAATGGAAAAATATAAGGCAGTGTGTAGCAAGAACTGTTAAAAGACCGACATCTCCACTATTACATCAACTTTCTCTATCCGGTATTATTTTAAGACTAACTTTGTGTAACAAGAAGACCGAAAACACAACTAAAAGTACTTAAAAAAAACAATTAATAATACATCCACACACAACCATCCTCCATAAGTCGGTCGCTTTTGCGACCGATTCACTTATTTCGTCCTTGTGGGATGCGTTCTTATAGCCAAAACGTAATAGGTGAGAACTCTTGGACTAATCGAGTTGGGGAGATCGGCTAAGTGTTGACTTCCTTACTACACATAGTCTAAGTCCCAACTATGTTTTTCAATGCTATGAAAACCGGGTTTTTAATCGACTCGGTTGAATAACTGGGTTAACGGTTCGACCACCGGGTCAATCTGGATATCTATTAAAAAAAAAAAAAAAAAAAAAACCTGGCCGGGTTTCGACAACCAGGTTGACCCGGGTAACTTAAAACCCGACAGCTTTAACCGGTTCAACCGTTTTTTATGACCCGGTTTGATATGACTCGTTTTTTTTTGCCCAAAACAGGTTCAACCGGTTAACCCGACTATATCTAATCGGGTTTTAAAACATTTATGTTTTGAGTTGATAATGACGTATAAACTACAAGTGAGTGTGGCATAATGATGAGTCGATTTCAAGAAGTTGGGTTGTTTTTAAGCTAAACTAGTTTTGTCATGCAACAAATGGTAGCATTGGGATTCCTTGTTACATCTTCCTTTTTGTCTTTATGGCTTTTCATTATTCTTTATAGTCCCATTCTGTCCCATTCTCAAGCCCCTTTCACTTTCTCTTTTGTAGGTCCCCTTTCTTCTACATGGTTACATCGCTGGTCCATTCTTTTGTTTTAATGGGTTCTTTATCTTTTGTTGGATATTAATTAGGTTGTAATGTGATAGAGATGGATCATGCTTACCCACCAAAGTCTTTAATAGCATATCCAACTTTGCCCCTTTCAGTAAATTTCGTCTTTAAACAACATCTTTTTCGAATGTGTAAATTGATTTATGTTCTTGAGGTTTTATTATTACACATAGTTTGATACAAACAGAATATACTTCAATAGTATGTCTTTGTTTTGAAGATAATGGTTCGAACCTACTTTGAAAATATGTAAGTGGAAGTGGTGAGCTGAGAACTCATTTTGGCAGACGAAATGAATTCTTGAGCGACAACGAAACAATTTTTTTTTATTATATATATATTTTTTATTTTTTTATTTATTTATTTTTAAAGACACATTTAACATAGCTCTTTCTCATGTTTGGTCTGGTTTATTAGACTGAACCAAAAGATAAATTAATCGGGTGCGTTTAAGGAAAACTAAACAAGATAGAAAACACAATTTTTTTAAACTCGATGCACTTACGAAAAATCAAGGTTTTTACAAAACCTAACACCACACCGCAAATGTTTATGGGTACCTGATGACCCTCATGACTCACATTGATTCCGTCACAGTTTACTAACCCCGCACATGGGATAACCTCAAGTCCTCAAAATGTGAAAGTGTTTATATAATTACCTAAATTTGTGCAGGTCACAAATTTCTTCATCTTGTAATGTGTAAAATAATATGTATGATATACGAGTTTTGTTATGTCATTCTACTTGATATTCTTACTTATTCTTCTATCCATTTAAAAATTTAACATGTCTATTTTATTTATTATCTTTTTTCATCTAAATTCTCAATTCTGTCACGTGTCAGGATTCTGTAAGTAGAATGATTAGTAAGAACAAATATCATTTCTCATGATACACACACAATCTTTCGAAAGGTGACCTATGGCAATTGTTCAAACACTTTTAATGATAACTAACAGAGTTCAGATCAATGATTCATGATTAGATTTTACTCTGCTCTTCTAGTGGTCTTGTTTAATGCAAGAACAAGACTTCAGTTTAATAATTCATGATGATGATTTTGCTGTACTTTTAGTAGTCTTGTTTATTACAAAAACATCTTATTATGGCAATGATGATTGATGAATCTAGGAGATACTCGAGTGCTGTCAAATGTCAATCTCATACTACATTTTAATTTCTCATCAATCTCGTATATTTTCTGATTAATAATGATAACGAGTGTGGCTACGGTCCGCCGCGTTGCGGCGGAGCAGTGTAGTTGGCTAAAAATTTACCTATGATTTTAGAACGGAATATTGACGTAGAAAAGTTTCGTTAGTTATTTTGCGTTTTTGAATTTGAATTGTTATTTTCTTATGTGTGTTTTGGTTATTTATTTATGTACTTTGTCCAAATTAAGAATGTTGTGAAAATGAAAAGAAAAAAAAAGTAGAAGAAAAAAAAAGGCAAATTTAGAATGTAAATATGTTTACATAAGAATGTTGTCCAAATTTACATAAGGTTAATTTAGAATGTAAATATTACAGTAGTTAACATAATATTGTTTAAGTATATATACTTAGGTTTAAGGTTCCTGGGCTATGTTACTTACATTGTTGGGCCACGTCGTTTGGGATGGCTTTTAATTTAAACCAGAAAACATGAACTGGGCCGAGGAAGCAGGCCAAGAAAAACGGGCCAACAAAAAGACCACGGTTACTGTAGCAAAAGCGGGCCAAAAAAAAGGCGACGGCCACTGTAGCATGAACGGCGTCGTTTTACATCACTTTTACTATATATAGTAATTGTATATGTGAGAGTAGGGAATGCAACAAAGGAATTAAACTCTCATCTTATATAATAAGCATGAGATGAACTCAAATTTATCTAGAGCCGAGCTTGAGCTTCTCTCGTGAAGGCTTGCCGAGCTTGAGCCAATCATAATTAAATTCGAGTTGACGACTCTTGCCAAAATTCGACCTGGTTTAACTCACTTAGTCACTTTCATACACCTCTTCGAGAGTTTTCTTTTTCCCGAAACAATTTGGTATGTTAAGCCGACTTTCATAAAATATCTTATTTAGCAAAAGGGAACATAATCGTTAAAAAAAAATAATAATAATAAAAAAAAAAAAAAAAAAAAAAAAAAAGCACATGATTCTAAACAAATTTGTTGCTAGCTAAACCTTGAGATACTTATACGCAGAATCGCAGATCGTCATTATATTTCATTTTGACATGTTCAAATTAAATTTACTTATCGTTTTACAAGGAAAATTCGTTGACTTACAACCAAAACTACAAGTCAAAAAAAGAAAAATTAAAAAAAATTTGGGTGGTAGTGTACATAATTCAGTGTTGGTTTTTTTACATTTTGTGTAGCAAGTAAAATTTTTTACCCCAACATGATGATGTGACTCCCTGTGTTTTTCATCGTCAGGTGATGGATTGGTCTTTGATCCCCAGCCAAGATCCTTTTTTTTTTTTTTTTTTTTTTTTTTTTTTTTTTTTTTTCACTTTTGTTTTTAGTCTCAGTTTCTATTTTACTCGGATAAAAATATTGATTATAAGTATACAAACAAAATGACTATATCGAATATTGGTATGACATACTGTACAAACATTTGACATAACAATATTCATAATTTTCATTATGTATGTGATTTTAAGTGCTCCTCAAATAAGGGTGCAACGTGCACCACGGCAACACTATAGCCAAAAGACCATGTAGCATCGACAACACTCTCGCCGATCAAGTTAAAGCGAGAGAATAATTGTGTGTTGCAAACATTTAGGTAAATTTCTAAACGTGACAAGTTGGTTGAAGCTTTTTTGATATCGACTAGGTAAAAGCTTGAAATGAGCCGAGCTTTAATGAGCCTAATTTTCATACCCAAAACTTGATTAGGTTTACAAGCTTAAAAATTAAACGTGTTTATATATGTAAATATGCATCGTACATGTATACGGCATTATGTATATTTATATATAAACTTTAAATTAAATAAAGGAGCACAATTTTATTTTGGTTAACAAATATATTTTGTAGAAATATATTTTAAAATCAAACCGAGATGGAGCTGAACCTGAGCTTGCAAGACATGTTTTTAGTCGAGTTCAAGCTAAAAGCATAAGGCTTGTAAGATATGTCCTCAAAGAAGTCAAGCTTTCAGGAGCTCGACTGTTCCCGTTTCTACCTCTACTTGTAAGTAAATGGATATGAACGTAAAAAAAAACATATAATAAATGCTAATCTGAAACTATTGATATAAGAGAAAGTCTCTTAACATGTTACCCATAACATCAATTGTGGTGTTTTAAGAGGTGTTTCTTTGATTTGGTGGTGGTAAAAAAAATAAAAAAATAAAAAAAACCAAGTTTGAGCTTCTTTCATGAAGGTTTGCCGAGCTCGAGCCAAGCATAATGAAATCGAATTGACCCTTGCCAAAATTCGACCCGATTTAATTCACTTTCACACATCTCTTCAAGAGATTTTTTTTTTTTTTTTTTTTTTTTTTTTTTTTTTTTTTTTTTAATTTTTTTTAAACAATTTGGTATGTTAGCCCGGCTTTCACAAAATATCTGATTTAACAAATTAGTACACTAAACCATATGATTCTAAATAAATTTGTTGCTAAAACTTTAACATTACCCATACGCGGATCGTGATTATACTTCATCTTGACATGTTCAAATAAGTGTCGTAGCTGAGCTAGCGGAGACCCTGTATAAAACTATTTATATCACAACTAAACATGATATTTAAAAATATATTGTAACGATTAGCTTTAACTTTGCCACTTGAAGTAAAGTTCAACAAATATTTAGAACTATACATTCAACATTTTGATGTTGAAAATGCATTTTGAGGACACAACAATAAAAAGAAGGAATAATTCCATATATACCCAAAAGAAACTTTATAATTCCATATTTACCCAAATGACAAGTTTTCAATACATGAATACAATGCTTTTAAAGCATCTATTGGGGAAATATGAAATTATAGTGTTTGTTTTGGGTATATATGGAATTGCCCATAAAAAGAAGTAGTGTATATTTTGAGGCCCTGTACAATAGCACACCTCGCACACCCTAATATACGCATCTGGTTCAAATTTACTTATCATTTTACTAGGAAAATTCGTTAACTTGCAACCAAAACACAAGTAGATGGTCAACAATTTTTTAACGTTTATCATCAAACAATTCTTTTGCGCTATGTACATAATTCAGTGGTGGTTTTTTACATTTTTTTGTCGTAAGTAAATTTTTTTTACCCCAACATGATGATGTGACTCCCTGTGTTCTTTATCATCTGGTGATGGAATTGGTCTTTGATCCCCAGCCAAGATCTTTTTTCTTTTTATTGTTTTAGATAAATATTGATTTTTAGTATTATAAGAATATCTATATTGAATATTGGCGTGACATACTACTATACAAACATGGTATATGTATATTTGTATAAGTTTTTATGCATATTTAGCTTAAAATTATTTAAACGAACTCAATTTTAGTTTAGTTAACAATCTGAGCTCAAACCGACCTGTATTTTATTTGAGCCTATCATAAAACCAGACCGAACTGGAGCTAAACTTGAGCTTGTAAGATATGTACTAGCCGAGTTCAAGCTATACGCTTGAGAATCGGAACAAGCTCGAGCTAAAACGTTATAAACTTGAGCGAGACGAGCTTAAGCTTCAGCGGGCTCTGACCTGTCTAGTTTTCACCTCAAATCTAGGGAAATGGGTGAGAAAAAAAAAAAAAAAAAAAAAAGCATTGCGATTGTACAAAGTCCCTTACTACGTTAATCTTTTAGAAAGAAAATGAGTAGTTTACTCTAGGTGGGGTTATAAACGTTCAAAAGAACTAAGATTGATTGCTTCTGCCAAATTTAAATATGAGACCTAACATTTGCTTGAATAATAAATGGTCCAATTTTTACTATTGAACTAACACTTTGGCATCAATTGCTCTGATAATCTGATTATTTGAGTCAACTTATCAATGTGTCAAAAATTGAATATTGAACCAGCCAACTCAATTATACAAGATTTTAGATGAGGATGCTTGAACTACAAAATATGGACTCCTCCCTAGTCATTTTGTATATCAAGCGTGTACAAAATAAGTAAAACAGCTAACTACAAATTTCGTCCTTTTCGTTTACACACAAGTGTTTCTTTCGTTCTTTTTCAAGTTCATTTCATAGACTGTCCGTGTGGTTAACAAATCTTGCAAGTTTCGTTCTTTTGGTTAACGACTCGTTAACTTTTCTCATTAAGTTCTTCACATGTAAGTCATGTGAGAGCATATTGGTCCTTCTACTTCATTTCTTCTTAATCCTTTAACTGACTTATGAGCTTATATTCTATTTCAAGTATAAAAACTAACAATTTATAAATTATAACACCAACACCATGAATTTAAAACATAATAAATTCACAAACCATATAAGTCATTTACGTTAAATAAGATATACAACAAACTTATTGGACTTCACATCTAAATTTGTCAGATATTGGATCCAAACAAGAAATTTATTTTGAGTAATGATATGGTTTGGTTTGGTTTATAATTTTGTTGTTTACACAAGTGAAGCTAATATATAGAGTAAATTAAAAAAATCGTCAATTGCAGGTTTCATCCTTAACCTTTTGAAAGTGCAGACACCGTCCCTGTGAAAAACTTTGAGTTGCAGTTTTTGTCAATGGGTTGCAGTTTTTGAAAAAGGCATTTTAGTCATTTTACTTTGAACATGGACCAAAAATTGCAACCCAAAGTTCCTCACAAGGACAATGCCTGCACTTTCGAAATGTTAGAGACGAAACCTACAATTTGGCCAAACCAAAAGGATGATTTTTGCAATTTACTCTAATATATATGTATTGTTGTTGGGTTTAATCATGGATATGTTAAAAGGACATAAGAAAGGAAAAAATTATGGTTAGAGTGAATAGTACTTCAGTGAAGGATATTCATTAAGATAAAACAAAAATGGTGATAAAGTAATAGAAAGTTGAAGATGAAGTAAATGAAAAGACAAAGTTAACCAATAAATAAGGAACAAAAGACCATAATACCCTCATGTTTTTAGCACATGATGTACTTAAGGGCGCCAATTAACAAGTGTTGGTGAAACGGACTAACGGTGCAAGATTTTGCAACTAATGGACGAATCTTGCTAGAATTTTGAGAAAAGAACGAAAAGTGCGAATGTATAAAGAACTAAAAGGACTAAATTTGTAATTAACTCTAAGAAATTTTTTGTCTCTATCATTAGAACTTCTAGAAGAAATATACGATTTTAATAAAAAACGCTAGAAAAAAATAAAATAAAATGTATGACTATGTTGTATGTGTTTTCTCTAAAGAAGAAACCAAACAATTTGAAAGTCAAAGTGTTTAAGACTAACGGTCATTAATGTCACATTAGCGCTAACTCATTTTTTTTTTCTTCTTTACAACCAACTTCACAACTACTGTAACTTTTAGTGTAATGAGACACCGTGGTTATCACCAAAATATACCCCACCTAAACACATATAACGAGCCAAAATACACATACTCACACTTGAAACAGGGTCGTGCCGTCGACCGAGTCCCCCCTTTTTCGATCCATCACCGCGGTCGTGTAATAATGTAGGACGCGTCTTGCATGCCAAGGTGGCAGCGAAGACCACGACTATCTATTACGCATGGTCTATGAGAACTTCTAAAAATTGCGAAACTCATAAGTTCAAGTTTTGTAAACTTTTATTTATAGAAACTGTAAATAGAACAAACAAACTCAAGAAAATACCTATTTTGAACTGTTTTATGTTTTTGGAGTTTTTATAACTGTTACAACATGGAATAAAGTGTAAAAATCAAACATTTGAAGTAGTACCCGGTTAAAGAAAAGTATCTGATTTACATGAATTTTAAGAAGCATGTTGTCTTAGTTTTGACTCTTATAAAACATTGTGTATTTTCTGTATCCTTCGTTTAATTATTTGAAAAAAAAAAAAAAAAAAAAAAAAAAAAAAAAAAAAGTCACGTAGGCAATTTATTATTCCATTTTTAGATGAAAATGGACATGTTTCCTTCATTACATTTACTAACTTTTTGCTTGTTCGAAGTTTTTACCTGTACATAATATTCTCTGAGAGATTTTCCCCCAAAAATCTTATCAGTTTTCGAAAGTAATTCCAAAGATTTAAAATTGCAAATGGTTTTGTTACAATGTATTTGCTTCTTTCTCTCTAGGGGTTTTTGGGAATCAACTTTTGGTCTCTTAAAGTTAAGTCACTTTCTTTCGTTTTCTCCTTTTTCTTCTTTTTGACCAAACACAAAAAAGAGATACAATAAGTTGCAAATTGTACATTTCGAATTTGATCGATTTGCCAACCAACTGTTACATTACCCAACAAGTGAAATAAGTAAAAACTTTGATAAAAAGGTAAGATAGGTAAAACATTGCGAGATTATGTAATGCATATAGAAGTTAAGAAGTAATGTAGTGTTCTTGTTAAGTAAACATGTCGAAAGTTGAGATTTCTTTAATCCAACAAGTGAAATCATATCCTTTAAGCATGGGTGTAATCGGAAGGCAAAGATGCGTTTTCAACCCAGTAAACGACACGGCCTCCTTACGAATGCTCTTGTGAAGTATGTTTGTGTATATAAATGTGGTAAGTTTGGATGGTAAAGTTGGTGATCTTATTACACCTGTTTGTGATGATGTTGATGGCAGAATGAAAAACTGATATCACGCTGAGTTATCAATTGTGATTAGTCAACGCTACACCTACTTTAAAGTTGTTGTTTACAAATAATGAAGGATTTTTTCTTCGGTTAACATAATCCATACGTTTACTTTCGAGTATTTAGCTTTTGTGTTTTTTTAATAAAACAACATATAAAAGTGACAGTATTTATTTTGTTAATTAGCTAAAACGAGATTTTTTTTTTTTTTTTTTTTTTTTTTTTTTTTTTTTTTTAATTATTACGGAGTATTATTATTTTTCCTAAGTACAAAAGGTGACTACAGAAAAGAAAAAACAAAAATAGTACCATAAGTAGAAGTGGGCTGTGGGCCATTTATAAATTCAAGAAAGGGCTCTCTATATATAATGACGGCTTTAATGGGCTAATTGACACTACTTCATGGTCCACTACGTAAACACAACCTCAATTTCTTTTCGCTATTTTAGTTTCCATTTTCTTAACGGCAATAAATATTATATATAGACAAAAATAGTAGGATGCTAAAATTATATTCTACTACTAGGACCAAGCAAAATTAACCGAAAGCCAAGCCAAGCCAAACCAACCCGAACCAACGTTATTCGGTTTGGCTTTCGATTTTGTATAATTATAATTATTTTGGTTTTACTCGGTTTAGATCAAAACACACATATTTGGTTCGAACTAGCTAAACCGACCAGAACCGACATTATTCGGTTCGGATTCAGTTTTACTAGGTTTTACTTCGATCGATTCTTGGTTCACATTTTACCCTTAATCGGTTTTTGGGGCGAGCCGGTTTTGGTCGGGTTGACCCGTTGCTCAGCCTTACTAACATAACAAACTGATTAAACTCTCAACTTACTACACCAATGAACCAAATAACTCACTTACTACTACACTACGACCAAACAAGGATATCATTAAGGGTGCGTTTGGTTCGCAGTATGTTTTGAAAGAATTGTAATCTGTTAAAGGAATTGTAATTCAAAGAGTTGGAATGTATTGTAATTGTAAAGTGTTGGAATTGTAATTGATGTATTCTGTCACTTTGTTTGGTTGGATCTCAACGTAATAATTAAATATTTATTATTATTATTATTATTATTATTATTATTATTATTATTATTATTATTATTATTATTATTATATTTTTATTACTATTATTATATTATTATAATAAATATTTATTATTATATAAATATTACTATAATAAATATTATTTAAATATTATTATTTTAATATTTATATAATAATAATAATAATAATAATAATAATAATAATAATAATAATTATTATTATTATTATTATTATTATTATTTTTAAATTTTAAAATAATAATATTTATTATTTTTATATAATAATTATAATAATATTTATTATTATTATTTATTTTTATTATTTTAATAATAATAATAATAATATAATAATAATAATTATTATTTTTATTATTATTATTTTAATAATATTATTATTATTATTTTATAATAATAATAATAATAATAATAATAATAATAATAACAATAATAATAATAATAATTCTAAATTACAACGTAATTCAGAACTTTTCATCCAACATCCTATGTAATCTGAATTACCTCATTTGATATAATTGTAATGACTGAATTACAATTACAACGCAAACCAAACATCCTACGTAATGTATCCCTCTATTCTGCGAAACAAACAGGCTACGTAATGTAATTAAATTACAATTACATCCAATTACGTCAAATTACGGCGAACCAAACGGCCCCTAAGTGAATATCCAATATACCACTAAAACCGGCCACTACCACAAGACTCACACATTAAACATAACCCGTCGAAACTTCAAAGAAAACAATTTCTAATACATTTTATTGTCTCTTATATTTATCTCAAAAAAATGTTGTTGATAAAATGCAGTAGGTTTTAGGAAATATATATACAGTTGATTAATATACTTCCTCCGTTCCAAAATATAAGTCCAGTTTGACTTTTTGACTCAAACTTTGACTTTAAATATTTTTAATGTATTTTATAATACTTGATGTAAAATACATAAATGGATAGTGTTTGAAATGCATTTTCATTTGGTATAATTTTCATCAAGTGATATATGATACAAAGAAAAATATTTAGTGTCAAAGTTTGATTGAAAAAGTTAAAGTAGACTTATATTTTGAGACGGATGTATTAGTTTTTAGTTAATACCCAATTATTAACACTAACTCAAACATGAAAATTTGAGGTTGCTTGGTAGCGTAATTAAACTTAGTTATTTTGTTTGTCGTACAATTTTACAGTAGATTTAATAAGTTATAAATTTTTTTTAAGCTAGTAGAGCTCCTGGAAAAGAACTTTAAGAAATTAGATTTAATAAGTTATTATTTATAGCAATAAGTTAATACCGAATATAGTGCTAACATTAAATAATGTTTTTAATATTTTGGTATTTTTTGCCATTAAATTAGTGCAAAAATAAGTTTTGTTTTAATAGGAAATTCATCTCCTGGTCAAGGTTAGTTTAAGATAATTTCGCCACATGCCTCTTAAATGAAGATATCATTTGTAAAAATTCAAAGACATAATGATTTGAAAGTTTCAGATTTAGATATTGTGAATCATTTTAATTCAACAATTGGATAAAAGTATACAATGGCGTGTATAAAAATAAAACTGTGGTGGTGGGATGTCACGTGAGCCATACTTGCAAAATAGGACTGTAGACATCATGCATGCGACCCCTATAAAGACGCACGTGCCTACCTGTTTGTTTTTAGTTGACTTTCAAACCCTTGTAGCTAGAGATTACTATGTTGACTTTCAGATAATACATGCACACAATCCCATATAAATACATATCTTGATTAAATTTTGTTATCTTTTTCTTACATGAAAAAACACATAAACGCAACTTGTCTGAAAAAGTCAGAGTTGCAAAAAAAAAAAAAGTTTATAAGTTCGATTAATTTTTGATTAGGTGTGCTACAAGGTTACCGACCTTGTCGATTTATGTAACTGGGTCAAACACATAGGTCAACCATGATCAACGACGATAAACGGTGGTCAAACTTTTCGGAAACCTATAAATCTTGCCGAAAGTACCCAAAACTAACTGTAAACTTATTTTGATCAATTATAGTAACTGTTTAAGTATATTACAAGTTGTTTTTTGGAAAATATTGTAACTGAAATACATAAAACTCACCAGAAATACACAAAACTTGCCGGAAATAACCAAAATTTGTCAGTATCGTCAATCCGATTAATCACTGATTAATCCCACTTAGACTGATTACAAGCTACAAGGTGGTCGACCGTCCAACTACCGATTCGTGATTTTTGCAACCTTGGAAAAAGGTAGTAAAAAAAGAGTAAAACTATTGCTAAGGTATTGTTCATTTGGACATGTATCTTTACTTTGGGCATGTTGGGAAGGGTTTTAAGGATGCATGTGAACCGTATAGATTTTGTTTGTTTACGGTATCGATAATATCGATTTTTTTGAAATGCACATTGTCATAATAACATTGACAAAACTAAAATGTCGTTTGTTTTTTTTAGAAGTTTTATATTTTCATTTGCTAATCATGTGTGCAGAAGTAGATGTACATATAAAGTATTTATCTGTAAGGAAGAAAAACATTTTTTTTCTTTTGAAATAAATGAATTTAAAAGAAATAGATAGGGTTTGTGTTGAAAAAATGAAAAGAAGTAAAAATTTATGTCTCATTTTTAAAAAGCTAAGAAATGAAAAAACACTTATGTTTGTTAAAAAATAAACAAAAACTTATGCATGCGTATAAATAAAACAACTAAATTGTGAACTAAAAACTTGTCATGGTATCCCATTGGAAATAGGTTACTATAACCAAACTTATTCAGTTTAAAGAGTGATTAGTACTTCAAAGTTCAAACACATGGGAGTGTCCTACCACTAGTAATAATCAAAGCCTATAGTTTAGTTTGGTACATGCAAGTATGCAACTGCATGGGCAACGGGGTACGTACTCTTTTCTTTCCACTGTTGTTGACCTACGTACAGAAAGGCTCAAATATACGACTGACAATGACATATATCATCGACATGACGACATGGATGTATCAAACAAAAATCTAACAAAAACACAAATCTTATAAAGTTGATGTTAACACTGGTGAAATTAGTGCGTTATGCTTTAGTGAGAAATGACTAGTCGTTATGACTCAATAGGTACGGGTTGAAAATGGTTTTGGTTTTGAATCTTAAAACTTGGTTCCACCATTTGTTGCAAATGAAAACGAATCTAATGTCGATGCGAAAACAATGATGGATATTGATAATGCTTTAAGAGAAAATATATTATGTCTAACTAAGGGCATAATTTTTATAAAATTTAAAAGATTTGATATTTTTTACCACCTCAACAGTTTATAAACCTTTAGTTTTTAAATATATTTCCCCAATAGTATAAACATTCTAAAGCTTTCAAACTATTTCATATAACACATGCCTTTTAAGTTTTCTCTTACCATGCCCTGTCGGGATTGAGTTTATTGTTTTTGTACATGCATTTTAAGATTATGAAGAAGTTTGAGGTTTAGGACTTTTCGTGTTATGTTTGTTAAAACAAATTTACCTTAAAAACGTTTATTTATATTTTACGATCTTTTAATGTTTTGTCAATAACAAAGGTAAAATCATTTTTAACAAGATAAATAAAAGATGTAAAGCTTTGAGCTAAAAGTTTATTAACTCATTTCACTAAACATATAAACCATTACATAAGTTTAGTTAAATAGGTTACATAAAACCAAAACTATTTTTTATAAAACACTTAAAAGTAATTTTGGTTACTCACATTTTATAAAAATGGATACTAGTTTAAATGTAACTTGTAATATAAACTTGGACTATTCATGACCCATAAACCATGGCCAAAGTTCATAATCCATGGAGCTTGATCCATAACCCATAACCCAAAGTCTATAAACCATGACCCAAGATGTCTTTGACATCATACATGACATCACATAACCCATAACCTAAAACCCGGAATTGTAACCCAAAATCCGGACTGGTAATACCAAATACCCGGATCCTTGGCTTTACATTGGCCAATGGGAAAATATCCACCGGATCCGGGTGAACATTGCTCATAATTGCATATAAATAGTGAGTCATTTCTCTCTTGCTTCTCACACCTTTTAAACATATTTTCTCTCTATGTTCTAAACTCTCTAATCTCAGATCCGAGGATTTTACTATGTAGTCTTTCTTTGTAATTCCCTATGTTCCTCTTAAAGGCGAGATCACAACCTTTCAAAGACTTGCAAGCTCAGGACATGATTTGCTTAGATTCTTCTTCGTCATAAGATCACAGAAGTGTTTTTTGTTATTCTTTCTTCTTCTCAAGGGTGTAATAGATGTGTTGAATCGTTAGGTGTAAAAGGACGTTGGTTCCTTAAGTTGTGATGTGCTAGAATTGTTGATCGAGTAGTGGTTCCTCCTTTGTAATGGAACCCGGTATCTAGCCTTGTACCGGATAAAGTGTAGGCGACGAAAGTTTGGATATACCTCGTGGAAGAGCTCGGTATTTAGTTTTGTACCGGATAAAGTATAAACGATGTTTTGAAGGCTTCTCCGCCGATGAAAGGAGTTCGTGTTGTGTAGTATTTATGGAACTGTCGAGTTGGGTACTCGGGGAGTGGAGTAGGGCAAGAAAGGTGTCCTCATAGCCGAACTACTATAAATTCTTGTGATGTGGTTGTGTCTTTCTATCCCTCTATCGTAGTTTAGTTTATTTGCTTTTCTACTATCAACATCTAACACGTCAAAACTAGATTAACATAAGTCGATCTATAAATTTTAAAAAGAAGTTTTAATTAGTTAAATTATTCAACCCCTTCTAGTTTTCTACAGTAATCATGAAATGAAAATACGCTACAGTTGAAATAGAACATAAAACTTTTCAAGTTTCTTAAGTTATTCTTAAACCTCTTTTAATAGTTGCTTTAAAAAACTACGCTTATTTTCTTTGTTAAGGAATTGTTATATATAAATAGTCACATTAAATTTTTTAACAACAATCTTAAACAAATAAACATAGTTCCCAAATTAAGTAAGCAAAAACAGTCGACTAGTAGTAGTTTGTTATGTACGTAGTAAAATTCAACAATGATCAGTTGAAAAAAGTCGAAACAACTTTGTAAATATAAATCAACAACTGTCAACAAGTTCAAAAGAATACAATAAACCCACAAATTTAACAACTGGCTTATAAAATATATATATATTAGAAAATGTAACATCATTTTTGTAGTCTATTGAATTAGAATTTTTGTTTCAAATTGGGTTGGTGGTGATGCACTAAGCCCAGTCTAAATATAAGCCTGTTAGTCACGATTTGTAGATAAAATTTCACTTTGGACTAACTCAAGAAAAGCCCAATATTAAACCAATGGTTTGAAGATAAACCCGTTATTCATTCACTAAAAAGTAGTACTCGTAACTATTTTGAATACGAAAAATATTTTGATCTCATAAAAGTAGCAGCCAAAAGTCCTTAGCTAACTCCATCAGTCAAAAACTAAATTGGAAATAACTATCTAAAAAAGAAAACAAGCTACCGATCCTTGTGTTGTTTGTAATTTTTTTTCTATTTTGGTAATCATGATTTAAGATTTTTTATCCGACTAGTGTAAGGGGGGTTTGAACCCATCGCCAAGGGTATTTTTGGCAAAACGAGCTTGAGTTGTGGCTAAAGCTGAAGCTTATATTATAAGCTGGAATCTTGAATTTATTTTATCATAAAACTGTTGACGAATTAATTCAAGCCGAAGCTTCTTATTGTAAAATTACCTTAAAATACATCAAATTATAATAACATATAGTTCAAGCTTTTCCATGTTAATCCATTACAATTTTAAAAGTACTTAACTAAATATAAGTCCTTATAATCCGCATAAGCCCGTTTTAATTGACTTTTCTTATGGAGGCTTATAGCTTATATAAAAGCTTCCATAAACTTATGTGACAACATAACTTATTTTATAAGCACCTTTATTTTGAAAAGTGAAGTCTTTTAAGCCTTTATAAGCCGGTCGACAAGCACAACCATAATTCTAATCGGGCGAGACATTATTCACACATGACATGAACTTGATATCTCTCGCATTTGAGTATATCCCCCCGATTTTTATGTCTCGATTTGTTTGGTTCGTCATAATACAGTATCGACCATAGTTGAGTTATCTATGTCTAACCAATAACGATATAGTTATATATATTTTTGAGCAAGTACTTGCTCCGAATATCAATTTTTTATAAAAAGTTTTGAACTAACATCAATGCATTTGCCTGTTGGTATTTAAATGTATATTCCAATTCCCCCCTTTATAAGTAACATGGATCAGCTTGACCATTCATAAATCATAAATGTTATCTTACTTGAATTCATCCACCAACCATCCCATTCATATCGATCTTCAATTCATTTACACAGCTTTAATTCAAAAAATCATCATTGATCTCAAATAGATATTTCTATAGTAGCTTACAACTACTAATGCATAATATACAAACAATGGTATTTTTGTTATATGAACACGATGAAATAAAGGCGAATGCTATGTGATTTAGGTGAAAAAAATGAACTATACATAATTCTTATGATCCCGATCGTGTCGAAAAATCAATGCAGTGGCCAAATATCAGTTAACTTTCACTGGTGCACGATGTTAAAGGTTTTTCGATTGATTTGAAAAATACCAAAGAACACCACTTCATGAGATGTGTGGTTGATAGTAAGCAATTTTTTCATTTTTTGGATAAAGATGGTTTTTGACATTTTAACCGAATAATCCACGGTGTTTGAAACTACTATCACACAGATTTAAACCGGATAAAATCTTTTATTTTTGGCTCACACATTTTATTAATATTGGTCACTAAGTATTTTACCCCTGAATCACCCTATAATATTTTTTTTTTTTTTGAAAGGTTTGCTTCAGCGGCAGAAATCCTATATTACAAATCCTATGCCGGGGTTCGAACCTGGGGAAACCCAAACACAAGACTCAAATTGAGACCTTGTGACCAGCTGCTCTAGAGCACACTGGCGAATCACTATAATATACTAGTGAGCAATTTTTGTTAATGCAACGTATACCCAAAATGGCAAAATATACAAACCAATGAACCATTGCATGTTAACCAATTTAGGTATCCAAGATCTGGTAAATCTTTAGTCTTTAATTAGTATTTGAATACTGACTTTTTCTGACTTTCATATCTCATGAGGATCAGAGATTCATAAAAAAGCATGGCCCAAAACTATCTGGTTGGTTCTTTGTTCTGATCACACATCATTAAACCCAAAGTAATACTATACTCCTACAAGATTTAATACCTGGTATAGGAAGTCATCATAGCACCACAGCTCTGGATACAATAATGGCATATTGGCATGCAACAGCTTTTACCTTAACTATACGGTAAAAATTTGTCTTTGAAATTTTGCAACAACAATATATGGAGTATTCTACTAAATTTTGTTCCAAATAATCAATTGCAATAGATAGAACAAGTATAACTTCATTGAAAATAGATCAATGTCATGATAATCGTTTTCAAACAGACACACTTTAAACATCTTTTGTAAAAATGTTAATCTCTAGTATTAATATAACAAAAATATGTTATAATATCTCAAGCTGTTATTGTGCAACACTTCAACCTGATTTTCAACTCATTTAATGAGCATACAAACAAGTGTTGGAGTCATTATAAATAACTCATCAACAGCCAATAAAAGAGTAGAACCTGTGGTTGCATGTATAGTCGTATAATCTTTAACAAACCATTTTCTTATCTCGAGTAAAGTTGCACCGGTCACCAAGTAAAAGTATATATATAGTTGGTAATGATATTTCGAATAGCTTTGAAAGATAAACGTTGTATAATGAGAATATAGATTGTATATACTCCGTGTTAGATTAGTAAAAATGTGTGAATCAGTTTTAACCATCAATCCCACATAGGTTAATAAAGGAAACTATTGCCAGCTAATATACGATTTGTGTATATGCAGCCATTGTGTTGAGATTAGTATAGAGGTTTCAATGCTGCTATCATGGTCTCCTAGATAAGAAAAACCAGGGGAGATGATATCATCTTTGAAAATATATATGAACCCTTAACTTTTTCATTATACAAGCTCAGGTAGACAATTTACTAATTACTATTCGACTTTTTTCGGGTGTACAAGCTCAGGTAGACAATTTACTAATTACTATTCGACTTTTTTCGGGTGTAAATGAGTCGAGCTTTTGTCGAGTAACTCAGGTTCGAACTCGATTGAAGTAGAGAATTTACTTATTACTATTTGACTTCAAATAAGCTACTTAAAATATGAGATTTGTTGACACACAATATTATTTGGAGATTATGCTTATTTTTTTGAAAAAAAATAAGCCACTTAAATTATAAGTTTTATTTGACAGATTTAACTTAAAATAGATTATATATTTTTTTTCTTTAGTATCTCTAAAAATCAAATATTATTTTATACTAGTATATATTTTTAAAAATATATATATATATATATATATATATATATATATATATATATATATATATATATATATATATATATATATATATATATTTTATAATATTCTTCTTTATTTTTAGTTTCAGCAACAATTATTTTTTCGAACATAATATAGTAAAACTCAGTATGATATCCTTCCTTGACTCCTCATGGTGGAGTGAGATATAAAAGAGTTGAAATATAGACACTCACACCTCATACTCGAGGGTAAAGATTAAAGAATATGCTTTTAGAAAGGCTCTTGACAAGTGTGTGTACACGCAAGGAAATAGATTTTTTTGTGTGGAAAGAGTAAGCATGAAGAAATAATGACATAAAAAAATGGAATTCATTTGCACACTTCTATTTTTGACTATGACATTTTAATTACTACATATAGACAATTGTATCATATTTATATCTTGCTTAAATAAAAATAAGAGTGTGCAAATCAACGGCTTAGAAAAAGCATATAAAGCAAAAATCTATGAAAGACATAAACGCATATCAACATAAAAACATGAGAGCATAATTACCCAAAAGATAAACCAAAACAATAAAAAATAAGCATTAAAAAGTATAAAAAATACAAAGTGTTTGATAAAAACCAAAAGATGCAGTTCTTTCGACAGAACACGATTTTTGTAGCACGAATTATACTTGACACAACACTAGCGTCGTTGTGTTATTACGTCATAAGTTGTTACGACACCTTCTAACTACTAGAGTATAAGTATTGGTTGTTAAAATCACCCAATTTTTAAAACACATTAGACATAAAGGCTAAAGCACACATTTCATCGTCAAGATAGCCTAATTGTAGTAAAATAAAATGCACATTTCACTATCAAGAATTCAAGATAACCGATTGGTACATGTATCAATTTTGCCTTGGTCGAGAGTGTAACATTGAATTTTAAAAGACATGTAGACCCCGTTATTAAATTTATGACAATAACAATACCGATGCGTATTTGACGCGTATTTGATTTTAATCCTTAAAACTATGGATTTAAATTGCTTATGTTAAAACCATAATTTTGAGCATACAAACAAGTTAGAAGATCTACTTCAAATTACAATATTGCCCAAATAAGTTAACCAAATTACAACTTCTACCACTTCATTTAACTTTTTTACTAGAGGAAAATAAAACACTCCAAGGACACAAGTGGATTTTCAAGTGATTCATCACTATTTGTAGTAGTAAACCGGTTACTCTCTTCTCTAACCCGACCCGACTTCAACTCGGGCCTCCGAACCCTATCATTCAAATCGGATCCAACTCGACCCGGAGACTTCCCGGTCCTCCGAGCCGACAAGCTTCGCTCGATCTCATTCAGCCCACCCGAACAACCACCACCCGTAACCATACGCTTCCCCGGAGACCTTGACCGAGCCCCCGACAAATTGCCCGAAGCGGATTTCTGCCGACCCGTAGACCCAAACCCGGGTCCACGGCCAGCTCTCTCCGGGTCGGGTCTCGGGTCGGATCTGACCCGACCCGGAGACTGATCTTTCGCTCTTGCCGGCGATTTTTTCGCCGGCTGAAGCTCTCCGGAATACTGATTCCGGTTACGAGCTTTCGCCGGGGATCTTTCGATTATTTTTCGGCGAAAAACTTCAATGTCATTGTCTTCATACGTTGTTGTGGACATATGATCTTGTCCAAATTTGTTTGAGTTATGTCTTGAAGCATTCTTTATAGAGGCACTTTCCATTTTTAGAAAGGGGGTTTGAGTTGGTGTTTCAGAAAGTACTTCTTTCACGGTTTCGACGTCAACCGGAGGTGGAGTTCGGTTTGATGATGATGATGAAATTTGGTGGAACTTAGTTGACGGGGCTGGTTTATTTTTGCTTAAGAAACAACCCATTATCTTGAAACTTATAAATAGTATTTTATAAAAGTTGTGCTTTTGGGTTGGTTTCTTTTGTGAAATCTTGAATACCCTTTTTGTCAAATTTGAAAAAGATTGGACCTTGATGTGTTTTGAAGTGGTGGTTTTAGGTGTCTTACTAGTGAAATCTTGAATATACCTTATTTGAGTTTTTGTAAAACTTTAAAAGAGAACATCTTTCTAAAAAAGGAAACCGGATGTGGTGGTTTAGGTTGGTATTTAGAGATAATGAAGACACTTTTTGTAAAACTTGAAAAAGATTAGAACTTTCTAAAAATGGAACTAGGATTGGTGGTTTTAGCTTTTTAGTAGAAGTAGTGACAAGTGAGGTTTAGTAGTAGTGATACTAAAAATACCCATTATGCAAAACTTATAAAGATGAAGAATATAAGTGAGCTAGGGATCAAGGGTAGTTTAGCTTTTTCCGGTGGTGGTGATAGTGAGGATTTTGAGGAGGGGGGACAGAAAGGTGGGTGAAGAGATTAAGGTATAGAGAATGGTGTATTTATTGGTAGAGTAGAAGGTACAAATGCAAATGCATGCCAGTTGCAACAAAACCATATTGGAGGGAGCTAGCCATTAATAAAAGGAATTTTCAATTGAATAATATGTTTTTCATTTTGTTTTGTTTTATTAAATAAAAAGGATATACATAGTTTTCATACCTTAAATGCATAATGCACAAACATTTTCTTTGATATACATAGTTTTAATACATTTCTGAATCCTCTAATTCACGACAATTGGGTATGGTCTTGCAAGCTCATTGTCTGCATTTGTGTTTGGTATCATCAGTGTGTAGTTCCCTTGTTCAAAATGAAACCATTTTCTTTCAGTCATCCGGTGCTCGTAAGTTTTACGTATATTTTCGTAAGTTTTACGTGTAGTCCGAGTATTACATTTTTGTCCATAAACCATAATTCGTGGCAGCTTGGGTTAGTTTGGATTAACCTTAATAGTATTTCGGTTTTCATTTTACTTGTTTAATGGCTTAAGGATTTAATATCTTTGTTTCGTTACATACAAATATTTATTGATTTTATGTCTCTTGGAAAAAGCTCCCAGGATTGAAGGATTTAATTATAGTCAGCGTTTTGTCCTTTGACCCAAAGTGGAAGCATGGGTTTTAGATAGATAAATAAAATTCATCAACCATTTAGTATAGATATTGGAATTTCAGTCGTTCTTGAGACGAGAGTTAGTGCGTTAATTTCATATATTTTTTTAGATGGTGATTTGAATGTATACATTTTTGGATTAGACACACACAATAAGAAAGGAAAATAGATTACAGAAAACGAAGAAATGTCCCCATCTTCAAAAATGACTTCAAAACAATAATGAAAAAGCAAGAAATGCAAGATAAAGGCAATCACAAGAAATGCAATAATAATAAATGAAAAGATGGAACAAACATGTCACGAGGAATAATCAACCAACATTACGATCGATCATCCGTATTTGGCGTCTGTATTTGATGTACTTGAAGCATCAAACGTAGTGCGCGAGGCTAGGTATCTGAGAAAGAATTGACATCCAAAAGAGATGCACAAAATCAATATTTTTCGCCAATCTAGATCTTTGGAGGAAAGGTTGAAGAGATGATAATTTATGATAGTTCACGTTTTGTGACATCTCAACTTCTCTTTCAGAAAATGGGGAGATAAAAAAAAAAAAAAAAAAAAAAAAAAAAAAAAAAAAAAAAAAACGGTCACATTTTGTGACTTCTTTGAAAGAAAGGTTGATGAGATGTCACGTTTTGTGTCATCTCAACTCCTTTGAGATTAAAGAGACAAAGAAGGAAATTAACACTTTCTCTCAATAGGCTGAGCAACACGAACCTATTATTAAAGTAAGTTATCCTCAACTTAATCTCTAATGTTACCTAATTTTGGACCTCATATTAGAGATTTTCCAAGCGAAGAAACAGTTCAATATAAGCAATTTGTAAATTAATTAATCACCCTGTGTACCTAACATATCTATAATACCATGTGTAATCAAAAAAACTGAAAAAGAAACAAAAACATGACCTTCGTCTTCTTCGACTAAGTTGTATTGTAGTGATGATTGATGAGTTGATATTTTGTTGGAGTTTTGTTGTTTTGAAAGACCAAAAAGACCAAAACATGTTCTCTTGATCCTTGATGCATCACATGATACATCAACTTACATGTGACATTTTTATGATGGTGCATCACATCATACTTACATTAATGTAGATTGATAGTATTAGCTTACCTTAAATACACAAATATGTAAGAAAATGACAAAAATAATCAATTTTACGAATATATTTACCAAATATATAACTTTTATCCATAAAGCCAAACCACCCAAAAAATTAGCAAGGTTTTGCTACATTTTGCGGATTTTTAAAAAAAATCTGTAAAATGAACCAAGACTTTGTTAGTTTTTCTAAAATATCGCAAAGTCTTGATGGTTTTTCTAAAAAATCGCAAGGTCGTATTAGTTTTTTTCTTTTTAATCGCAAATTCTTGATAGTTTTTCTAAACTTACTTTTACTCATAAAAATATATTGAATAATAAAAGTACATGTGGCATACTCTTAAAAACATACACTCCAACAAACCATCCACTCCCATGCACCTTCTTCACATAAGTATTTTTATAGTTTGCTTGACGGATTCCATAGCAAAATTGTGCTTTAGAAAAAAATAGCAAGACTTTGCGGTTTTTTTTTGAAAAAAATTAGCATGACCTTGCGATTTTTTAAAATCCACAAAATGTAGCAAGACCTTGCTAGTATTATAGGTAGTTTGGTTTTTTGGATAGAAATTAAATATTTGGTGAAACATATTTGTAAAATTAGTTATTTTTGTCATTTTATCCAATTATATACCGGTGCAACTAGCTTTATAGTTTATACTCAATTTTAGTTTTAAGCGTTCAAACTTTGAAAGTTTTTAAGATGGAAGAAACAGTAAAAGACTTGGTGAAAGACTGAAAGTAGAAAAATGTTATGCACTCGTGAGCAAATATTGAAAATAGAACTCTTTTTTCACTATGTCCTTGGATTGAATACGATGTAAATGTCTTTATTCTAACCTAGTAAGTTGTTCTTTCTTTTTTAAACTTTGCAAAATATATATAGTTTTAAGATGAAACACTTGGTACAATCTATGCATAGGATGCTTGAAAAATGGGGCATATTGATGTCCAATAAATTCTAAAACAATAAATGTGCTTGGCTTCTCCACATGTATGAAATTATGAGATGCCCTCTTATTATTCTTTTACTTATCAATAGCAATATTTGATAAGATGTTAACTTATCGACTATTGCCACGATAGAAGTATAGAACAACATTTAGCGGAGTTCCGGACCAAAGTAAAAATCCACACCATGTTATCAGGGAATCCAGACATCGACGAAACTTCTTTGAAGCGTAACTAGATTTAGTTTGAAATTCCAATACTTCGAATACGCTTTTGTACATACTACATATCCTCGCCCGTAAACACTTTTACCATTTACAAACCGAAGGCGATTTACATACAAGTTTTTGATTACACATATAGTTACACGCTGTAAACAGTAATACATACATATATATTAAACTAAGGGTAAATTACTTAATTGGCTCCTGTACAAAATTTCACTGATAATCAAAGAAACTTTTATGTTACATTAACGGTCCTTGTGGTTATATGCAATCCCACGAGCTTACCGACCACCCACCTCTTAACAAGCCGGTAGTAAAACAGCTATATCCCGCATGCCATCGGCATCGGCCATCCACATTTACCTTGCAAAAAAAGGTACTTTGGCTAAACTGTGATTTTTTAGTAAAACTATTGGTAAAATCCTTTAAACTTAACCATCTTACGAAGCACGTAACTTCCAAACACTTTCGAGAAGACTTCAAATAATGCAACAAAACAAGTATGCACTTAAATTTGCGATCCTAAACACCTTCCGAATGTAGTTCTTTATAGCTGAAAGTTATTCATGGTCATATACTATGAAAGAAACATAGAGACGATCAATTGATACTGGAAAAAAGATTACAATAGGGCTCAAAGTCTCGAACTGGTACTTTGACACAAATTGAAGCTAATGCTAATTAATGACCCATATATGCTCATAAGCATATTTTTCAAACAAACTTACTAGAAGCAGATTAAGATCAAGAACTTTAATTACATTAGTCCACTTATATGAATCAAGTTTTTATGTATCAAAACCTCAAATAACATATGGATTTATCTGATATGCGAATATAATACGATTTGGAAAAAACCGGCCTGACTCTATGGTTTGATTTGGCCATGGAACAGCAAAACCGGTGCCATGTAACTCGTAAACTCATTTTGTGACAAACATACGCTATTCTTTATTGCTATCTTATTCAGTGTGATTGGCGATGACAGATTTGTTGTGCGATTCATCCAAACATTGCCTTTGGTTTATTGTCCAATAATTATTTTGGCATGATCAACTATTTTATATACTCATAACTTATTTTGTGACACAGATTATTACTTCGCTGTTCGTTATTGCCATAAATCTCTCTTAAGCACACAATCAATAACAAATGTCACACAACAAGATTTGTCAGTTTTATTTCCATAGCTTGTCCCACATGGATAGAAAAGAAAACTAATGAAACCTTTATAAGTTGGAGTATGATTTATAAGATAAGCGTGGTCAAATGAGTGCATAATAAATATTTGTTTGATGTGTACTTCTTTGCCTTGGTTTTTATTTTTAAAGTTTTTTGTGTATAGTTATTACAAAATTTTAAAGGAAATATACAAAAAACCAAAGTTGCTGAGAGCAATGTATACTCATGGTCATTAGGTCATGTGTTATTACGTGACCGAAAAGAATGTAACTCAATATAAATCTTCAAAAAGGAATACAAATAAACAACAACTAAAGGTGCACGTGAGTAAACGTATAGTCAACGATCCATGAATGAATAATAGAGTATACAACATTACTCCGTTCAATTCTTTTATTTTTTTTCCTCTTATCGTCACATGAGTTGTTCTTGTTTTAGCACAGTCGGAAAACCGGACCTGACCGACCCAAATTGTATCGGACTGAGAACTGAGTTGGCTCGAAATACCGGACTAAGGACCAGACCAGTCCGGTTCGTCGGTTGGTCAAGTCCAACAAAGCTGAAAACCGAATATAAGGAAAAGGGTGGACTAGGGACCAGGCTGAAATACGTTTTGTCTGGTTCGGTCGGTCCAATTCGGTTCGGGTTCTCTGTTCGGTCCGGTTTGCGGGATTAGTCTCAACCCTACACTATCTTTAAATAACCTCTATATGTTTTGAAAAAGAAATACACTTCTAAAAATTGCATAGAAAATAAACGTGCTATTGTGAATCATAAATGTAAATTTCCCTAACCTAATCGATTTCAAACACATCTTTTTTTTCATGCAATAACACCCACCTATTTCATTACCTACTATTTTTTACACCACCTCGATCAACTCTTACATAAAATTGTACCTGCGGTTACATTTTTAAGCTGAATTTTTCCCGAAACAATATAACAAAATTGACCCAATGAAGGTCTATCTTTCTCCTTGTTTACGTTATTTTCTTGATTCTCTTGATAGTTTCTTGTTATGATATTGTTGTTTTTAATTTCTGAAATGTTTGGACATCCTGATTATTCTATCTAGTCAGTCCTTGTCAAACAACTTTCATTGTAGGATCCTAGCAAAACTGCAATATTCATTAAAGTGCGGTAAAGAGATTTGACTCAAAGCTAACAGTTTCCTTTCAATTTTGTGCCCAATTTCACACAACACATTTCATCAGATATCCTATTAATTGATATCCAAATATAAAAAAGTTCATGCTGGTGTGTGTTGTAGTGACCGGATTATAAACATTTCCGGTTTCCCCTATTGGTATTTTGCAAGTTGAGAGCTTACTTAGGGCTCATGGGCACAACACCAGCCACTAACAAAAGGTGGGTTGGCCGATGGGTCAAAACGGGTCAGGTTGTGCTGACCCACTCACCCATTAACATTTTTTTGTCTCTCTTGTATCTATTATCACAATATTGACCTGCGGCTTTTAGTAAAACGACATGAAAACTTGATTATGTCATGGGCCCCGATTAATCTGTTCACTTTTAGTTAAGTTTTTTTTAAATATTACGTATTTTAACCGTTAAGCATTAAATTTATTCCCAATTCAACTCTTTTTACGTTAACATGTTGAAATTACCTTGACTGGAAATCTGGTGTTATGAGAAATGTTAAGTTCTTATCGTCCAATTGATAACAGTTGTCACAATCTTTCAATACGAAGGACAAGTATCTGCTTGATCTAGAGAGGATATAGGGACCTTAATATCTGTTATTGTATCTCCGTGTCTGCATATCTTGCTCAGTTTCGTGTTCTTTAAAGTCAGTGATTGTGTAATAGCCTAATATGAAGACCAGCTCTCTCCTTGAAATCCATTTGGACTGAAACTAATTATAAGCACTTTTAGCGATTGTTCAACAGTAGTTTGCGAAAGTTAAGCCACTAGTCAAGTGCAAAAAATGGGTATTTTGGCGAAAACCGTGATTTTTTGGTAAAACTTTTGGTAAAATCCTTTAAACTTAACCATCTTACGATACGTTTATTTGCATAAATGCATTTTTCATCAATTCAATAAGCACTTAAATGTGCAGTCCTAAACACCTTCCGAATGTAATTCTTTATAGATGAAAGTTATTCACAGTCATATACTATAAAAGAAACATAAAGATGATCGAATGATACCGTAGAAAAGATTACATATTCCAAAGATCAAACATAATAAGCTCAGAAGCATATTTGTATAAGAAAACTTTAATTACATAAATCCACTTATGTGAATCAACTTTTTATGTATTGGAACCTCAAATAACATATGGAGTTATCTGATATGCAAATAGAATAGGATTTGGGAAAAACCTGACTGTGTGTGTTTGATTTGGCTATGGAACAGCAAAACTGCTACCATGTAACTCGTAATAACTCATTTTGTGACAAACATACTATGCTATTCATTATTGCTATATTGTTCAGTGTTTGTTGTGCGAATCATCCCAACATTGCCTATGGTTTATGGTCCAGTAATTTTTTTGTCATGATCAACTATTTTATATACTCGTAACTTGTTTTGTGACACAGATTGTTACATTGTTGTTCGTTATTGCTATAAGTCTCTCTTAAGCACACAATCAATCGCGAATGTCACACAACAAGATTTGTTTGTTTTATTTCAATAGCTTATCCCACATGGATAGAAAAAGAAAGTAATGAAACCTTTATAAGTTGGAGTATCTTTTATTAGTTTACTCTAGAAAGGTATTACACAACAAATATTTGTTTGTTGTGTAGTTCTTTTCTTAGGAGTTTTTTATTTTAGTTGTTAGTTTTTATGAATGATGGCGTATCAATTTTTTAAACTTAAAATGGTTGAACTTTGAGTAATGTTAGTAAATATTGATTAAAATGGTAACCTTCAACTAAATTAATATAATAAATATTTTTTAATCTTTAAACTTTTATT
Source organism: Artemisia argyi (assembly GCA_030686995.1). Lineage (NCBI taxonomy): Eukaryota > Viridiplantae > Streptophyta > Magnoliopsida > Asterales > Asteraceae > Artemisia > Artemisia argyi. Next base: position 198,769,770 of record CM060678.1, read on the forward strand.
ATTTTTTGTCTTCTAACCAATAAATTTTTGTCTCGTAATAACTGTAAATTAAACTAATAAGTTTTGCATCAAACGTAAAATCATAATCATAATTTTGCAAGTTTAATTATTTGCCGCTATACATTGTTGGTTTGCGCGAGTATTCGTATGATTCTTTTAGAAATAAATACACTTCTAAAAATTGCGTTAAAAGTGAACGTGATTTTGAGAATCACATATAAATGCAAATTTCCCTAACCGAATCGATTTCAAACACACATATGTATTTTTTCATTCAATAACACCCACCAATTTCATTACTATTTTTTACACCACCTCGATCAACTCTTACATAAAATAAGATTGACACAATGAAGGTATCTTTCCCCTTGTTTACGTTGATTATTTTCTTGATTCTATTGATATGAATTCGTTAGTGTTATTTTTAACTAACTTCTTGATTTTATGGCTATAATTTGCGTGTTTGGGGTTTTAATTTCATCAATATATATTATTGACAATATATGGCATTTTACGTACGTAGTACTGTAAAATGGTTAAGAGAAGGCGATGAAAACTCAAAGTTCTATCATGAGCTTATCAACGATAGGCAAAAGAAGGCTAGAATTAGTGGTCTATCTATCAACGGGTCCTGGATTACAAACCCACACATCATAAAAGACACCATATACCTTTCTTTCCGCTCAAAATTTGATGAACAAAACCAAGTGACACCTACTTTCTGTAGTCCACAGACTCGCACCACTTGACTCATCTTTTCTTGACCAACCCTTCTCACTTCAAGAAATCAAAGAGGCAGTTTGGAACAGTGGCGGTGACAAGTCACCTGGTCCGGACGGGTTCACGTTCAAGTTTATCAGAAAACATTGGGAAACCGTGAAAGAGGACATTCTAGACTATATGAAAGAATTCGAAAGATCAGCATGTATTCCAAGAGGTTGTAACTCATCTTTTTTCACCTTAATTCCAAAAGTAAATGATCTTCTCACAATTGGTGATTTTAGACCCATAAGCCTTATTGGTTGCCAATACAAGATACTTGCAAATCGCCTCGCCCAAGTCATTTCAACAATTGTTAGCGATGTTCATGGCAAGTGAAAACCTTGATTAAAAAAAAGCAAGGTATCCCCCGTGGACGAACAAATGTTGGTTTATGGTGGAGACCAGCTTAGTGACAGCCGTTTCCTTATCCCCACTGCGTCCAGAATGAGTCAACCCTCCGTCTTGTAGATATTACGTTGATGTGGGTCAGGGGACTGAAGATACAGATATATGTCAATATTGTTTCCACTGGAAAGACTATCAAACTGGATGTTGATAGCTCTGAAACTGTCCACAATGTGAAATCTAAGATTCAAGAAAAGGAACGAATTCTCCCTCAGATCAGCAGATACTGTTTTTGCCCTAAAAGAGCCTTAAGGACGGAGCTACGCTTTTAAAATACTATATCCAGAATGAATCCACTGTCATCTATGATACTTCAGAAACTTGTGGTTAAATCAGCATGCATGAATTGTTCGTACTCAGCAACTTCTAAGCACTATTAGTAAAATTGTAAGTCATTTTTCCATAGATAAATAATCCTACAAGGATTCAAACTTCAAAGTTGTAGGTTTTACTGGTTGTAAATAAAATCGTGATCAGTTTCGTCATTAGTCGGTTGCAATATGTTTAAATATGTCAATTTTTTTGTTGAATTTGGATTAATGGCCAGATAGGAGGGGCCCATGCATATCTTAAGAAAACAGGAGACTGGACGGGCGGTAGGAAGAGAGCAGAGCTGATATTCTGGAGCCATACATGCTAGATCATAACGAAAGGTATGCAACATGGTACACATATGTCTCATCACAATGCGTGGCTTCATATGTGGTCAAGTTACTTTTTTTGAAATGTTTGGACATCCTGATTATTCCATCTAGTTAGTCCTTGTGAAACAATTTACATTGTAGGATCCTAGCAAAAGATTACAATAGGGCTCAAAGTCTCGAACTGTCACTTTGACACAAATTGAACCTAGTACTAATTAATGACCCATATTCCAACGATCATACGTAAGCTCAGAAGCGTATTTTTCAAACCAATATACTACTAAAAGCAGATTCAGAGTACTTTAAATACATAAATCCACTTATGCGAATCAGCTTTTTATGTATTGAAACCTCAAATAACATATGGAGTTATCGGATATGCGAATAGAATAGGATTTGGCAAAAACCTGACTGTGTGTGTTTGATTTGGCTATGGAACATCAAAACTGGTTCCATTTAACTCATAAACTCATTTAGTGAAAAACATAGTTCCTATGCTATTCTTTATTGCTATATTGTCAGGTGTTTGTTGTGCGAATCATCCCAACATTGCCTATAGCTTATGGTCCAGTCATTATTTTGGCATGATCAACTATATTATTTGCTCGTAACTTATTTTGGCATGATCAACTATATTATTTGCTCGTAACTTATTTTGTGACACAGATTGTTACTTTGCTGTTCGTTATTGCTACAAATCTCTCTTTAAGTACACAATCAATCACGAATGTCACACAACAAGAATTGTTTGTTTTATTTCAATAGTTTGTCCCACATGGATAGATAACAAAAGTAGTAAATCCTTTATAAGTTGGAGTGTGATATATAGTTATGTACCACAATAAAAACTTGTTTGTTGTGTTCTTCTTTCCCTTGGTTTTTCTTATTTAAAGTTTTTATGAATGATCGCGTATTAACTGTGTAATTTGAGAGCAAGTGTATACTCATGAATCATGATGATGTGTTATTAGGTGACCGAAAAGAATGCAACTCGATAAACAAATTCAAAAAGGCATACAGATAAATAATCAAAGGTGCACGGGAGTAAACGTATAGTCAACGATCCATGAATGAATGATCAGGTGTGTACATGTGTGAGAATTAGTTGTTATATAATGTGTACACACGGTTCTATAGGTTCGGTGAAGACCGAAGATCATCTGATATTTTTGTTTTATCAATTGACTATTTAATGTACGTTTAACGTCCATGACAACAAACTCGGGTTCATGTTTATGCAGAACAAGCTAACTAACGTTTCTATCATTATGTGACAATCGGTTATTATCGTGGAACTCGTCAGCAAGATGGATCGCCATTACATGTTTAATAAACACATGCTAATTCTCGTTTAGTATTTTTTTTTAAATCTCCGTGACGTTATAAAACTACTACTCTCGTACTAAATCAGCACATCACATATACATTAGAGTTGTTTGAATTATTAAGTACTCTATTTGTTCCTAAGAAAAAATGACAAAGTAAGTTATTTATTTGTTCATATGAAATGAATAAACACTAAGCTTAAGTTTAGCCAATAGAAGTAACATAAACAGAAAATAGTTAAATAAAGCGAATAAGTACAACAACAACAACAACAACAACAACAACAACAAACCCAATCCCGCCGGGGAAGGGTATGAGGAAGGTAGAATGTAGACAGATCCAACCCCTATCCAAGATAAACCCGAAATAGAGAGATTGCTTTAAAAAAAAAAAACCCGAATAAGTAGAACACTAAAATTGATACTTCAAAATAAACTAGCATGGTACTTTATTTACCTATTTTATTTTTGTCGGTAAGTTAAAAAAGTTGGTTTGCTCACTTACATATGATAGAATTAGGCTATTTGTATATTTAAATTTGGAGAGATTGTTGGGTCAATTTAGCGTCCAACGATCTCTAACAAAATAGCTAAAGAGAATGTTTGTAAAGAAGAAATGCATTTCTTGTCATTAATGTGATACATGGAAGAGTGATTTAACTTAGTTTTTAAGTTATAATCACTCTAATATGAACAACACGCTATTTAACGTCAATAACAACCAAATTAGGTTCATGTTTACATTTCTTATCACTAGTTTGGTGGTTTCGTAAAGTAACAGACTGACTAACACATACTACTTCCAGTTCAACATTTTTACAAATCTCCAAGATTTTATTAAATTACTAGTACTACTCATGCCCAATTAACACATCACACAGATATTAGAGGAGTTTGGATAAGCTTATCCATAAAGCTTATGGTTTTAGCATAAATCTATCTTTAAGGGATTTTAAAAGGTTATTATGTTATTTACTCTTAATTACTATATTTTAAAAAGTTGTTAGACAAATTTATTATATTTAGTTATTATATTATCCTAAAATACATAATTACTACAGTATATGTTTTGTACCAAAATACAAGTAAACAAAAGGAATTGATTATTCGAATAATCTCCCGTCATAAAGCTTTAAGTAAAAAAATACGACGTTTTATTTATTCAATAAGCTATAGTAAAAAAAAAAAAAAAAAAAAAAAAAAAAAGAAGTCAGAACTTTACAACCAACAGTTTTATTTTATGTTATACTTTAGTTAAAACTCCTTTGTGAAAGTCTTACTTATAAACTCCAACATTATTTGTTCATCCACCAATGTGGGATAAAGTCACAAAACCAACATATGCATTTCCTTCTGGAACCTTTTGGTTCAAGTGACTTAACCACCAACATATCTCTAGCTTCACATACACAAACACCTCTATTCACACACAATGTCATCGTTCCTCTTCACTCTTCTCATCTTCGTCATCCGAATCACTCTCGAGCCAACTCAATCCAAGCACTAGATTAGATCTAATTTTCGCTACACCAAAACTCAATAAGCACTAGATTAGATCTAATTTTCGCTACACCAAAACTCAATCCAAGCACTAGAGCCGATATGTCATTGTTGCCCTTCACTCTTCTCATCATCGTCCTCCAAATCACCATCAAGCCAACTCAATCACGCAAAATTCATCTCTTGGTTGTTATATGTTCTTCAAATTAAATCTAATTATAAAAGTGATACCCGTACACAAAAGTTATGCATAGTCTACTTGGATATTATGACAATGTTGATTAAAAAATCAATGTTGATTAATAAATACTACCTTATAATCTGTTACTATTTGTTAAACCATAAAACAAAAAAATTCAATTACATTTATCTTCTTTTAAACCAAGTAACACATTTCAGTTTATAGATTTTTTATTTTTTGCCAAAAGATTAGCTAACCCAGCTAATTATATAATGGGATTTGTTGTGGCTTGTATATAAAAATATGAACCAATTGCTAAAGACATCTCCCACCAAAACAGAACCACCTGTCAACCTAAAATAGATCCCAACCTAAATTAAAATTGAGACAACGAAATAAATAACAAACGAAAGGTTGAACATTTAGGGCAGATAAAAAGAAAATTAAGAGCTCAAATCAAATATTAAATAGCATATCATTTGATAAAGTATTCTTAATTGTCTTATTCTAAATGTCCATAGTGTTACATATATACCGCTTTAAAGTTCGTTCATCAATCCATGTGGGATAAAGTCACAAAATCAAACGTCTTTTCTTTCTTCAAACTTTTGTTTCAAGTGACATAACCACCACATCTCTATCCTCGCAGCCTCACCTGCATACATACAAACACCTCATGTCACCTACAATATCATTATTCCTCTTCACGTACTCTACTCCATCTCCAAACCAACGCACAGTCTCTCAGCCATATCCCGCCAAACACCAACGGTATGCTCACTCAGCTTCACATACTCTCAACACATTCCAACAAAGTCACTCGTCACATTCTTTTGAAAACATTAATAAAAGCAGCATTAATCATGACATAACTTGTCATATGAAGAACAAACCAAAGATTCCCGTACGAGGATGAAAACTACATATGAAAATGATTAGTGTTACTTCCCCTGGTCTTAGACCATAGGCATAATTATTCAAAGATACATTTAAAAAAACTAGCAGGGTACCCGCGCGTTGCGGCGACGGGCACCCTGTAACCAAAATTTTTGATGTGCGATATTTTTCGATTATATCTTTTTCATGATTCTAACTTTACGTATAACGATAACGTTAGGGAACAGCTTTATCGCACGCTATTTCATAAAAAATGGCAGAGAACCCTTGCATCGCGATACAATTATGATACGAAAATGGTGGTTACCAATATTACAAAGTTGTGATGATTGACAGTGATATGTACCCGCGAGTCAATTGATGTTATGTAATATTCATCATACAATATTATATAACGTTTAAACATAGAGTAATATACATTAATTAGTGCAATATATGATTAGTAAATCTATATATGACAATGCTTAACAAAATCACGGTATTTAAAAAGTACATATTTCATACTTTATAAATCATTTGAAAATCTTTTTACTTTGACATGTACAATTTTTTTAAATCGAAATTATTTGCAAAATAATTAGAGATTCACTAAACTTTTACAAAAATACATACGTAGATGATAAATGTTTTGTTGAACAAAGCATTCAAAGTGTTTGAGAAATACATAATCAATTAAAATGTTGATCGAAAAAACATAAACTCTTTAATTGAATGTTTATGCCAGTTGACCATAATGTTGGTTTTTGTAACTCTAGGGCATGATAACATTATCAAAATGTTATTCGAAAATCAATTTTATGTTTTTTTATATGTACTATACGTAATACTCGTGTTACTTTTTAGTAGCTCCTACAAGCTCGTAATAATACTTGTCTTCTCGACTAATATATGCATTATAAAATATTGACATGGTGATTTTTGGAAAATATATAATTTCTTTCTTAGTCGTACCAAACTAAGGAATGAATTCTCTCATCGATTCTAACACTTCGTTCCTTATATTTCCTAAAGAGTGGAATGCTCTTGTCTCAGAGTGACTACATTTCTCTATCATTCCATTCTCCACTGCATTTCTATTCTTTGTGATTCATGTGTACCAAACGTCCCTTTACATTAATAAATATTTTAAATAATTATGTATTGGAGAATTATTTGTTGAATATAATATAGCAGGTACCATCTTCCGGGAGTAATATTTTTCGATTATACATCTTTTATTATTATTATTATTATTATTATTATTATTATTATTATTTTACAATTCTCCTACTATATACTCTTTTTTGTGTGACAATTTTCATTAATAGAAATTTTTGTGGAGAATATTATCAATTAAAATGTTGACTAACCAAACATTTTTATATTTATGATTTGATTAAACAATCTTTACCATTTGCATTACAAGTTGTTTATCATGTATCATGTAAGTTGTTTTACGTGTGTTGTGTTTAAACAATTTGTATAATTTGTTTAAAACTTGTATTACTTAACATAAAATTTTGTTTTAGTAAGTGTTTTAATTGATTGTACCCTTAACTTAATAAATTTGTATGTCAGTATGTGATTCTACGAATGTATCCAAAGTAGTTGGAAACATAAGTTGAACAAAATAGCACATCGTCACACGCATGAATGTCTAAAAGTTATTTTTTTTTCCTACATAGTTCCTTTTGAAAAGATATATTAATTATAAGAGAGAAATAAATGTCATTGAATCATATTAACCAAAAGATATGGAATGATTTCATAATTTATAGAGTTGATGTTTATATAGTAATTGTCGTAACAACTTGCTATAATTAAGCCTTTTACTTTTACATATACAAGTTTTGCTTTTAGACAATAAAAAAAAATTAACTATTCTCTTTTTATCACCAAATAGTCAAACACACACACATTTAAAAACAGAAAAATGCACCGATCCAATGTGAACACCTACAATTGTTTTGTCCAAAACTACAAAATCTCTATCACAAAACTAATAGTAACATTTATTTGATTCTATCTTTAAAACCGAACCATATGCAATCAAAATTCCTCTTGCTTCTGCTTCGAACTCGAACAGCAGTTGGCTTCAAGATCTTTAATGGTCTCGGGTAAGTGGTATGTGTTTTGTTTTTGTTTAAACCGAAAGATAGAAGGAATGAAACAAGTTTGTTTTTGTTCTTTCTTAAACATTTTCGGATATTACAAAAGTAGCAATGCTTTACATAGATCTATGATGGGTTCTTGTTCAAAAAGTTAAGATCTTTAAGATCTTCGAACAAACTGAGATCTTTCCGTTTATTTTTGTTGTCCGAGTCTTAATTGTGATTGAGTGTTGAGAGTGACGTGAGTTTGTGAGTTGGGGAGTGACATGAGCCATAATAGTTGTTTGTTGACTGAGATGATGTTTGGTCATAAGAGTTGTGTGTTATGGTTCGAGTCTCGTTGTTCTTTTCTTTTTCGTTTTGGACTGCTGATGGCTTATGGTATGAGGTCAAAATCCGAAGATACACCAAAAAAGCCACAAAAAGCACCATACCGGAGCCAAAACAACGGAAACCAACATGTAGTTTTCTAGAGAGTTGTGTGTTTATAGCTTTGACAGGGAGAGAAGATAGAGTTGAAGTAAAATGCAGAGGTTGGAATGGGTTTTATAGTACAATCATAATGGTGTAATATAAATGTTAGCTGTTACGATACGGAGGGAGTTAAGAAAATAGAAAAGCTGTTTCAAGTCAATATGAGGCTGTTACAACTTCATAATTTAAGATATTTAATTTTTTTTCTTCAAATTGAATTATGTGTATGATACAAGTTTTGTAAAACACTTCTTTCCATTATAAGAAATTTGTTGAATCTGAATTTTTAAGCCTTCTATTAATAGCATGTCCTAAATGCTTTATAAAGTAGTATAGATATCCAAAGTGAGTTTAAATGCATTGTCACAACACTCTTTACAGTGACTAAATCTAGAGGTCTATGCATTCAAAACCTAACACCTCTTTCAAACGCATATCTTCATGATGCTAGTTATCACATTCAAACAAAAATGACTTTGATACTTCAAAAAACATTAGTTCAAGACCCCCCCAAAATGAGCATGAAAATAAGTGAGTTGCGCGAGATATAGTTGTTTGTACACTCGCTTGTAAAAGAAGTGATTGAGTTGTGACTTTCATATTGTGTAAACACTCACTTGTTTGTGTGCTCTTTTCTAGTGGTTAATAGTATTATTATATAACGTGTGCGCTCGCTTGTTAAACCAGACATTGAGCTGTGACCATTCCATTGTTAACACTCGATCATTTGTTTTTATGTTCTCTTCTAGTGGTTAATTAGGAGGAAGTGAGACTAACTTTGAATTCAAATACCAAAGGATTAGATAACTAAAGTGTCTGCTTTAGTACGATCATGTTGCAAGATCGACTTTTGCTTCATTAGAATTATGGTGTAACTGATTCTCAGTCATCGGTTGGGAGAAGACCGAAGATCTGGGACTGGTGTTATCTTTTTCATCAATTGAGTATTTTAAGTATAACCCATACCCTGCTCTGGCGGGATTGGGTTTATTGTTGTTGTTGAGTATTTAAAGTATGTTTAACAACGACATACAACAACAAACTCAAGTTCATGTTTATATATTTTATCCACTATTTTGATGGTCTGTAGGTTGCCAAGTGTTTCGAATATGTGCTAATGGTTATTATCATGAAATTCGTCAGCAAGATGGACTATCAACATTACTTGGTCGATGAACACATAGTAATTCTTGTTTAGCATTTTGCAAATCTCCTTGACTTAGTTAAACTACTCGTACTAAGTTAACGCATTACATAGAAGTCAGAGGTGTTGGCATAAATCCATCTATAAGGGATTCAATTAGCTTTTGGCTACGTAGTATTTGGAGACCGCATCACATGAGTGAAGTAAGCTGGAGCTTGTTTTCCGGTGGAAAATGACTGAATATGACTGGAATTTGGTTTCTTTGATGGACGTACGTAGACAAGCTGCTCATTTTTGACCATTATTTCATGCTGGAAGTTTGGTGGCAACCACGGATGCCTCATCCTCCTTTGCACCTGTTGCCTGTTGGGTCCTGCATGTATGTAGATCTTTGATGTGATTGAAGGTTAACATATTATTAGTTTTGATTTTTAACCTATAATACTAATAGTAATTAAAATTTTATAATTAAAATATTTTGTAACTACATATTTAGCTCGTTCGGCTCGAATAACTAAACGAGCTTTCAAACGAGCCGAGTTAAATACCAGTTTTGATGTACTTGAAGCATCAAACGTAGTGCGCGAGGCTAGGTATCTGAGAAAGAATCGACCTCCAAAAGAGATGCACAATATTTTTCGCCAATCTAAATCTTTTGATAGTTCACGTTTTGTGACATCTCAACTCCTCTTTCAGAAAATGGGGAGATTAAAAAAAAAAAAAAAAAAAAAAAAAAAAAAAAAAAAAAAAAAACTGTCACATTTTGTGACTTCTTTGAAAGAAAGGTTGATGAGATGTCACGTTTTGTGTCATCTCAACTCCTTTGAGATTAAAGAGACAAAGAAGGAAATTGACACTTTCTCTCAATAGGTTGAGCAACACGAACCTATTATTAAAGTATGTTATCCTCAACTTAATCTCTAATGTTAACTAATTTTGGACCTCATATTAGAGATTTTCCAAGCGAAGAAACAGTTCAATATAAGCAATTTGTAAATTAATTAATCACCCTGTGTACCTAACATATCTATAATACCATGTGTAACCAAAAAAACTGAAAATGAAACAAAAACATGACCTTCGTCTTCTTCGACTAAGTTGTATTGTAGTGATGATTGATGAGTTGATATTTTGTTGGAGTTTTGTTGTTTCGAAAGACCAAAACATGTTCTCTTGATCCTTGATGCATCACATGATACATCAACTTACATGTGACATTTTTATGATGGTGCATCACATCATACTTACATTAATGTAGATTGATAGCATTAGCTTGCCTTAAATACTCAAATATATAAGAAAATAAAAAAAATAATCAATTTTACGAATATATTTACCAATTATACAACTTTTATCCATAAAGCCAAACCACCCACAAAATTAGCAAGGTTTTGCTACATTTTGCGGATTTTTTAAAAAAATCTGTGCAACTAGCTTTATACTCAATTTTAGTTTTAAGCATTCAAACTTCGAAAGTTTTTAAGTTGGAAGAAACTAGTAAAAGACTTGGTGAAAGTAGAAAAAATGTTATGCACTCGTGAGCAAATATTGAACATATAACTCTTTTTTCACTATGTCCTTGGATTGAATACGATGTAAATGTCTTTATTCTAAGCTAGTAAATTGTTCTTTCTTTTTTAAACTTTACAAAATATACAAACTTAATGTTTTAAGATGAAACACTTTGTACAATCTATGCATAGGATACTTGAAAAATGGGGCATATTGATGTCCAATAAATTCTAAAACAATAAATGTGCTTGGCTTCTCCACATGTATGAAATTATGAGATGCCCTCTTATTATTCTTTTACTTATCAATAGCAATATTTGATAAGATGTTAACTTATCGACTATTGCCACGATAGAAGTATAGAACAACATTTAGCGGAGTTCCGGACCAAAGTAAAAATCCACACCATGTTATCAGGGAATCCAGACATCGACGAAACTTCTTTGAAGCGTAACTAGATTTAGTTTGAAATTCCAATACTTCGAATACGCTTTTGTACATATACTACACATCCGCGCTCGTAGAAACACTTTTACCATTTACAAACCGAAGGCGATTTACATACAAATTTTTGATTACACGCTGTAAACAGTAATACATACATATATATTAAACTAAGGGTAAATTACTTAATTGGATCCTGTACAAAATTTCACTGATAATCAAAGAAACTTTTATGTTACATTAACGGTCCTTGTGGTTATATGCAATCCCACGAGCTTACCGACCACCCACCACATAACAAGCCGGTAGTAAAACAGCTATATCCCGCATGCCATCGGCATCGGCCATCCACATTTACCTTGCAAAAAATGGTACTTTGGCTAAACTGTGATTTTTTGGTAAAACTATTGGTAAAATCCTTTAAACTTAACCATCTTACGAAGCACGTAACTTCCAAACACTTTCGAGAAGACTTCAAATAATGCAACAAAACAAGTATGCACTTAAATTTGCGATCCTAAACACCTTCCGAATGTAGTTCTTTATAGCTGAAAGTTATTCATGGTCATATACTATGAAAGAAACATAGAGACGATCAATTGATACTGGAAAAAAGATTACAATAGGGCTCAAAGTCTCGAACTGGTACTTTGACACAAATTGAAGCTAATGCTAATTAATGACCCATATATGCTCATAAGCATATTTTTCAAACAAACTTACTAGAAGCAGATTAAGATCAAGAACTTTAATTACATTAGTCCACTTATATGAATCAAGTTTTTATGTATCAAAACCTCAAATAACATATGGATTTATCTGATATGCGAATATAATACGATTTGGAAAAAACCGGCCTGACTCTATGGTTTGATTTGGCCATGGAACAGCAAAACCGGTGCCATGTAACTCGTAAACTCATTTTGTGACAAACATACGCTATTCTTTATTGCTATCTTATTCAGTGTGATTGGCGATGACAGATTTGTTGTGCGATTCATCCAAATTCCAAACATTGCCTTTGGTTTATTGTCCAATAATTATTTTTACTCATAACTTATTTTGTGACACAGATTATTACGTCGCTGTTCGTTATTGCCATAAATCTCTCTTAAGCACACAATCAATAACAAATGTCACACAACAAGATTTGTCAGTTTTATTTCCATAGCTTGTCCCACATGGATAGAAAAGAAAACTAATGAAACCTTTATAAGTTGAAGTATGATTTATTAGATAAGCGTGGTCAAATGAAGTGCATAATAAATATTTGTTTGTTGTGTACTTCTTTGCCTTGGTTTTTATTTTTAAAGTTTTTTGTGTATAGTTATTACAAAATTTTAAAGGAAATATACAAAAAACCAAAGTTGCTAAGAGCAATGTATACTCATGGTCATTAGGTCATGTGTTATTACGTGACCGAAAAGAATGTAACTCAATATAAATCTTCAAAAAGGAATACAAATAAACAACTAAAGGTGCACGTGAGTAAACGTATAGTCAACGATCCATGAATGAATAATAGAGTATACAACATTACTCCGTTCAGTTCTTTTATTTTTTTTTCCTCTTATCGTCACATGAGTTGTTTTTGTTTTAGCACAGTCTGAAAACCGGACCTGACCGACCCAAATTGTATCGGACTGAGAACTGAGTTGGCTCGAAATACCGGACTGAGGACCAGACCAGTCCGGTTCGTCGGTCGGTCAAGTCCAACAAAGCTGAAAACCGAATATAAGGAAAAGGGTGGACTAGGGACCGGGCTGAAATACGATTTGTCTGGTTCGGTCGGTTCAATTCGGTTCGGGTTCTCTGTTCGGTCCGGTTTGCGGGATTAGTCTCAACCCTACACTATCTTAAAATAACCTCTATATGTTTTGAAAAAGAAATACACTTCTAAAAATTGCATAGAAAATAAACGTGCTATTGTGAATCATAAATGTAAATTTCCCTAACCTAATCGATTTCAAACACATCTTTTTTTTTCATGCAATAAAACCCACCTATTTCATTACCTACTATTTTTTACACCACCTCGATCAACTCTTACATAAAATTGTACCTGCGGTTACATTTTTAAGCTGAATTTTTCCCGAAACAATATAACAAAATTGACCCAATGAAGGTCTATCTTTCTCCTTGTTTATGTTATTTTCTTGATTCTCTTGATAGTTTCTTGTTATGATATTGTTGTTTTTAATTTCTGAAATGTTTGGACATCCTGATTATTCTATCTAGTCAGTCCTTGTCAAACAACTTTCATTGTAGGATCCTAGCAAAACTGCAATATTCATTAAAGTGCGGTAAAGAGATTTGACTCAAAGCTAACAGTTTCCTTTCAATTTTGTGCCCAATTTCACACAACACATTTCATCAGATATCCTATTAATTGATATCCAAATATAAAAAAGTTCATGCTGGTGTGTGTTGTAGTGACCGGATTATAAACATTTCCGGTTTCCCCTATTGGTATTTTGCAAGTTGAGAGCTTACTTAGGGGTCATGGGCACAACACCAGCGACTAACAAAAGGTGGGTTGGCCGATGGGTCAAAACGGGTCAGGTTGTGCTGACCCACTCACCCATTAACATTTTTTTGTCTCTCTTGTATCTATTATCACAATATTGACCTGTGGCTTTTAGTAAAACGACATGAAAACTTGATTATGTCATGGGCCCCGATTAATCTGTTCACTTTTAGTTATGTTTTTTTTAAATATTACGTATTTTAACCGTTAAGCATTAAATTTATTCCCAATTCAACTCTTTTTACGTTAACATGTTGAAATTACCTTGACTGGAAATCTGGTGTTATGAGAAATGTTAAGTTCTTATCGTCCAATTGATAACAGTTGTCACAATCTTTCAATACGAAGGACAAGTATCTGCTTGATCTAGAGAGGATATAGGGACCTTAATATCTGTTATTGTATCTCCGTGTCTGCATATCTTGCTCAGTTTCGTGTTCTTTAAAGTCAGTGATTGTGTAATAGCCTAATATGAAGACCAGCTCTCTCCTTGAAATCCATTTGGACTGAAACTAATTATAAGCACTTTTAGCGATTGTTCAACAGTAGTTTGCGAAAGTTAAGCCACTAGTCAAGTGCAAAAAATGGGTATTTTGGCGAAAACCGTGATTTTTTGGTAAAACTTTTGGTAAAATCCTTTAAACTTAACCATCTTACGATACGTTTATTTGCATAAATGCATTTTTCATCAATTCAATAAGCACTTAAATGTGCAGTCCTAAACACCTTCCGAATGTAATTCTTTATAGATGAAAGTTATTCACAGTCATATACTATAAAAGAAACATAAAGATGATCGAATGATACCGTAGAAAAGATTACATATTCCAAAGATCAAACATAATAAGCTCAGAAGCATATTTGTATAAGAAAACTTTAATTACATAAATCCACTTATGTGAATCAACTTTTTATGTATTGGAACCTCAAATAACATATGGAGTTATCTGATATGCAAATAGAATAGGATTTGGGAAAAACCTGACTGTGTGTGTTTGATTTGGCTATGGAACAGCAAAACTGCTACCATGTAACTCGTAATAACTCATTTTGTGACAAACATACTATGCTATTCATTATTGCTATATTGTTCAGTGTTTGTTGTGCGAATCATCCCAACATTGCCTATGGTTTATGGTCCAGTAATTTTTTTGTCATGATCAACTATTTTATATACTCGTAACTTGTTTTGTGACACAGATTGTTACATTGTTGTTCGTTATTGCTATAAGTCTCTCTTAAGCACACAATCAATCGCGAATGTCACACAACAAGATTTGTTTGTTTTATTTCAATAGCTTATCCCACATGGATAGAAAAAGAAAGTAATGAAACCTTTATAAGTTGGAGTATCTTTTATTAGTTTACTCTAGAAAGGTATTACACAACAAATATTTGTTTGTTGTGTAGTTCTTTTCTTAGGAGTTTTTTATTTTAGTTGTTAGTTTTTATGAATGATGGCGTATCAATTTTTTAAACTTAAAATGGTTGAACTTTGAGTAATGTTAGTAAATATTGATTAAAATGGTAACCTTCAACTAAATTAATATAATAAATATTTTTTAATCTTTAAACTTTTATTATTTTTTGTCTTCTAACCAATAAATTTTTGTCTCGTAATAACTGTAAATTAAACTAATAAGTTTTGCATCAAACGTAAAATCATAATCATAATTTTGCAAGTTTAATTATTTGCCGCTATACATTGTTGGTTTGCGCGAGTATTCGTATGATTCTTTTAGAAATAAATACACTTCTAAAAATTGCGTTAAAAGTGAACGTGATTTTGAGAATCACATATAAATGCAAATTTCCCTAACCGAATCGATTTCAAACACACATATGTATTTTTTCATTCAATAACACCCACCAATTTCATTACTATTTTTTACACCACCTCGATCAACTCTTACATAAAATAAGATTGACACAATGAAGGTATCTTTCCCCTTGTTTACGTTGATTATTTTCTTGATTCTATTGATATGAATTCGTTAGTGTTATTTTTAACTAACTTCTTGATTTTATGGCTATAATTTGCGTGTTTGGGGTTTTAATTTCATCAATATATATTATTGACAATATATGGCATTTTACGTACGTAGTACTGTAAAATGGTTAAGAGAAGGCGATGAAAACTCAAAGTTCTATCATGAGCTTATCAACGATAGGCAAAAGAAGGCTAGAATTAGTGGTCTATCTATCAACGGGTCCTGGATTACAAACCCACACATCATAAAAGACACCATATACCTTTCTTTCCGCTCAAAATTTGATGAACAAAACCAAGTGACACCTACTTTCTGTAGTCCACTTTTCCACAGACTCGCACCACTTGACTCATCTTTTCTTGACCAACCCTTCTCACTTCAAGAAATCAAAGAGGCAGTTTGGAACAGTGGCGGTGACAAGTCACCTGGTCCGGACGGGTTCACGTTCAAGTTTATCAGAAAACATTGGGAAACCGTGAAAGAGGACATTCTAGACTATATGAAAGAATTCGAAAGATCAGCATGTATTCCAAGAGGTTGTAACTCATCTTTTTTCACCTTAATTCCAAAAGTAAATGATCTTCTCACAATTGGTGATTTTAGACCCATAAGCCTTATTGGTTGCCAATACAAGATACTTGCAAAAGTTCTTGCAAATCGCCTCGCCCAAGTCATTTCAACAATTGTTAGCGATGTTCATGGCAAGTGAAAACCTTGATTAAAAAAAAGCAAGGTATCCCCGTGGACGAACAAATGTTGGTTTATGGTGGAGACCAGCTTAGTGACAGCCGTTTCCTTATCCCCACTGCGTCCAGAATGAGTCAACCCTCCGTCTTGTAGATATTACGTTGATGTGGGTCAGGGGACTGAAGATACAGATATATGTCAATATTGTTTCCACTGGAAAGACTATCAAACTGGATGTTGATAGCTCTGAAACTGTCCACAATGTGAAATCTAAGATTCAAGAAAAGGAACGAATTCTCCCTCAGATCAGCAGATACTGTTTTTGCCCTAAAAGAGCCTTAAGGACGGAGCTACGCTTTTAAAATACTATTATATCCAGAATGAATCCACTGTCATCTATGATACTTCAGAAACTTGTGGTTAAATCAGCATGCATGAATTGTTCGTACTCAGCAACTTCTAAGCACTATTAGTAAAATTGTAAGTCATTTTTCCATAGATAAATAATCCTACAAGGATTCAAACTTCAAAGTTGTAGGTTTTACTGGTTGTAAATAAAATCGTGATCAGTTTCGTCATTAGTCGGTTGCAATATGTTTAAATATGTCAATTTTTTTGTTGAATTTGGATTAATGGCCAGATAGGAGGGGCCCATGCATATCTTAAGAAAACAGGAGACTGGACGGGCGGTAGGAAGAGAGCAGAGCTGATATTCTGGAGCCATACATGCTAGATCATAACGAAAGGTATGCAACATGGTACACATATGTCTCATCACAATGCGCATTGGCTTCATATGTGGTCAAGTTACTTTTTTTGAAATGTTTGGACATCCTGATTATTCCATCTAGTTAGTCCTTGTGAAACAATTTACATTGTAGGATCCTAGCAAAAGATTACAATAGGGCTCAAAGTCTCGAACTGTCACTTTGACACAAATTGAACCTAGTACTAATTAATGACCCATATTCCAACGATCATACGTAAGCTCAGAAGCGTATTTTTCAAACCAATATACTACTAAAAGCAGATTCAGAGTACTTTAAATACATAAATCCACTTATGCGAATCAGCTTTTTATGTATTGAAACCTCAAATAACATATGGAGTTATCGGATATGCGAATAGAATAGGATTTGGCAAAAACCTGACTGTGTGTGTTTGATTTGGCTATGGAACATCAAAACTGGTTCCATTTAACTCATAAACTCATTTAGTGAAAAACATAGTTCCTATGCTATTCTTTATTGCTATATTGTCAGGTGTTTGTTGTGCGAATCATCCCAACATTGCCTATAGCTTATGGTCCAGTCATTATTTTGGCATGATCAACTATATTATTTGCTCGTAACTTATTTTGGCATGATCAACTATATTATTTGCTCGTAACTTATTTTGTGACACAGATTGTTACTTTGCTGTTCGTTATTGCTACAAATCTCTCTTTAAGTACACAATCAATCACGAATGTCACACAACAAGAATTGTTTGTTTTATTTCAATAGTTTGTCCCACATGGATAGATAACAAAAGTAGTAAATCCTTTATAAGTTGGAGTGTGATATATAGTTATGTACCACAATAAAAACTTGTTTGTTGTGTTCTTCTTTCCCTTGGTTTTTCTTATTTAAAGTTTTTATGAATGATCGCGTATTAACTGTGTAATTTGAGAGCAAGTGTATACTCATGAATCATGATGATGTGTTATTAGGTGACCGAAAAGAATGCAACTCGATAAACAAATTCAAAAAGGCATACAGATAAATAATCAAAGGTGCACGGGAGTAAACGTATAGTCAACGATCCATGAATGAATGATCAGGTGTGTACATGTGTGAGAATTAGTTGTTATATAATGTGTACACACGGTTCTATAGGTTCGGTGAAGACCGAAGATCATCTGATATTTTTTTTATCAATTGACTATTTAATGTACGTTTAACGTCCATGACAACAAACTCGGGTTCATGTTTATGCAGAACAAGCTAACTAACGTTTCTATCATTATGTGACAATCGGTTATTATCGTGGAACTCGTCAGCAAGATGGATCGCCATTACATGTTTAATAAACACATGCTAATTCTCGTTTAGTATTTTTTTTTAAATCTCCGTGACGTTATAAAACTACTACTCTCGTACTAAATCAGCACATCACATATACATTAGAGTTGTTTGAATTATTAAGTACTCTATTTGTTCCTAAGAAAAAATGACAAAGTAAGTTATTTATTTGTTCATATGAAATGAATAAACACTAAGCTTAAGTTTAGCCAATAGAAGTAACATAAACAGAAAATAGTTAAATAAAGCGAATAAGTACAACAACAACAACAACAACAACAACAACAAACCCAATCCCGCCGGGGAAGGGTATGAGGAAGGTAGAATGTAGACAGATCCAACCCCTATCCAAGATAAACCCGAAATAGAGAGATTGCTTTAAAAAAAAAAAACCCGAATAAGTAGAACACTAAAATTGATACTTCAAAATAAACTAGCATGGTACTTTATTTACCTATTTTATTTTTGTCGGTAAGTTAAAAAAGTTGGTTTGCTCACTTACATATGATAGAATTAGGCTATTTGTATATTTAAATTTGGAGAGATTGTTGGGTCAATTTAGCGTCCAACGATCTCTAACAAAATAGCTAAAGAGAATGTTTGTAAAGAAGAAATGCATTTCTTGTCATTAATGTGATACATGGAAGAGTGATTTAACTTAGTTTTTAAGTTATAATCACTCTAATATGAACAACACGCTATTTAACGTCAATAACAACCAAATTAGGTTCATGTTTACATTTCTTATCACTAGTTTGGTGGTTTCGTAAAGTAACAGACTGACTAACACATACTACTTCCAGTTCAACATTTTTACAAATCTCCAAGATTTTATTAAATTACTAGTACTACTCATGCCCAATTAACACATCACACAGATATTAGAGGAGTTTGGATAAGCTTATCCATAAAGCTTATGGTTTTAGCATAAATCTATCTTTAAGGGATTTTAAAAGGTTATTATGTTATTTACTCTTAATTACTATATTTTAAAAAGTTGTTAGACAAATTTATTATATTTAGTTATTATATTATCCTAAAATACATAATTACTACAGTATATGTTTTGTACCAAAATACAAGTAAACAAAAGGAATTGATTATTCGAATAATCTCCCGTCATAAAGCTTTAAGTAAAAAAATACGACGTTTTATTTATTCAATAAGCTATAGTAAAAAAAAAAAAAAAAAAAAAAAAAGAAGTCAGAACTTTACAACCAACAGTTTTATTTTATGTTATACTTTAGTTAAAACTCCTTTGTGAAAGTCTTACTTATAAACTCCAACATTATTTGTTCATCCACCAATGTGAGATAAAGTCACAAAACCAACATATGCATTTCCTTCTGGAACCTTTTGGTTCAAGTGACTTAACCACCAACATATCTCTAGCTTCACATACACAAACACCTCTATTCACACACAATGTCATCGTTCCTCTTCACTCTTCTCATCTTCGTCATCCGAATCACTCTCGAGCCAACTCAATCCAAGCACTAGATTAGATCTAATTTTCGCTACACCAAAACTCAATAAGCACTAGATTAGATCTAATTTTCGCTACACCAAAACTCAATCCAAGCACTAGAGCCGATATGTCATTGTTGCCCTTCACTCTTCTCATCATCGTCCTCCAAATCACCATCAAGCCAACTCAATCACGCAAAATTCATCTCTTGGTTGTTATATGTTCTTCAAATTAAATCTAATTATAAAAGTGATACCCGTACACAAAAGTTATGCATAGTCTACTTGGATATTATGACAATGTTGATTAAAAAATCGAATGTTGATTAATAAATACTACCTTATAATCTGTTACTATTTGTTAAACCATAAAACAAAAAAATTCAATTACATTTATCTTCTTTTAAACCAAGTAACACATTTCAGTTTATAGATTTTTTATTTTTTGCCAAAAGATTAGCTAACCCAGCTAATTATATAATGGGATTTGTTGTGGCTTGTATATAAAAATATGAACCAATTGCTAAAGACATCTCCCACCAAAACAGAACCACCTGTCAACCTAAAATAGATCCCAACCTAAATTAAAATTGAGACAACGAAATAAATAACAAACGAAAGGTTGAACATTTAGGGCAGATAAAAAGAAAATTAAGAGCTCAAATCAAATATTAAATAGCATATCATTTGATAAAGTATTCTTAATTGTCTTATTCTAAATGTCCATAGTGTTACATATATACCGCTTTAAAGTTCGTTCATCAATCCATGTGGGATAAAGTCACAAAATCAAACGTCTTTTCTTTCTTCAAACTTTTGTTTCAAGTGACATAACCACCACATCTCTATCCTCGCAGCCTCACCTGCATACATACAAAAACCTCATGTCACCTACAATATCATTATTCCTCTTCACGTACTCTACTCCATCTCCAAACCGACGCACAGTCTCTCAGCCATATCCCGCCAAACACCAAGGGTATGCTCACTCAGCTTCACATACTCTCAACACATTCCAACAAAGTCACTTGTCACATTCTTTTGAAAACATTAATAAAAGCAGCCATTAATCATGACATAACTTGTCATATGAAGAACAAACCAAAGATTCCCGTACGAGGATGAAAACTACATATGAAAATGATTAGTGTTACTTCCCCTGGTCTTAGACCATAGGCATAAATATTCAAAGATACATTTAAAAAAATATCCAAAGTGAGTTTAAATGCATTGTCACAACACTCTTTAGAGTGACTAAATCTAGAGGTCTATGCATTCAAAACCTAACACCTCTTTCAAACGCATATCTTCATGATGCTAGTTATCACATTCAAACAAAAGTGACTTTGATACTTCAAAAAACATTAGTTCTAGACAAAAGTTATGCATAGTCTACTTGGATATTATGACAATGTTGATTAAAAAATCGAATGTTGATTAATACGACGTTTTATTTATTCAATAAGCTATAGTAAAAAAAAAAAAAAAAAAAAAAAAAAAAAAAAAAAAAAAAAAAAAAGTCAGAACTTTACAACCAACAGTTTTATTTTATGTTATACTTTAGTTAAAACTCCTTTGTGAAAGTCTTACTTATAAACTCCAACATTATTTGTTCATCCACCAATGTGGGATAAAGTCACAAAACCAACATATGCATTTCCTTCTGGAACCTTTTGGTTCAAGTGACTTAACCACCAACATATCTCTAGCTTCACATACACAAACACCTCTATTCACGCACAATGTCATCGTTCCTCTTCACTCTTCTCATCTTCGTCATCCGAATCACTCT
This sequence comes from Artemisia argyi, assembly GCA_030686995.1. NCBI lineage: Eukaryota > Viridiplantae > Streptophyta > Magnoliopsida > Asterales > Asteraceae > Artemisia > Artemisia argyi. The sequence continues at coordinate 198,791,675 of CM060678.1, forward strand.
CGAGCCAACTCAATCCAAGCACTAGATTAGATCTAATTTTCGCTACACCAAAACTCAATAAGCACTAGATTAGATCTAATTTTCGCTACACCAAAACTCAATCCAAGCACTAGAGCCGATATGTCATTGTTGCCCTTCACTCTTCTCATCATCGTCCTCCAAATCACCATCAAGCCAACTCAATCACGCAAAATTCATCTCTTGGTTGTTATATGTTCTTCAAATTAAATCTAATTATAAAAGTGATACCCGTACACAAAAGTTATGCATAGTCTACTTGGATATTATGACAATGTTGATTAAAAAATCGAATGTTGATTAATAAATACTACCTTATAATCTGTTACTATTTGTTAAACCATAAAACAAAAAAATTCAATTACATTTATCTTCTTTTAAACCAAGTAACACATTTCAGTTTATAGATTTTTTATTTTTTGCCAAAAGATTAGCTAACCCAGCTAATTATATAATGGGATTTGTTGTGGCTTGTATATAAAAATATGAACCAATTGCTAAAGACATCTCCCACCAAAACAGAACCACCTGTCAACCTAAAATAGATCCCAACCTAAATTAAAATTGAGACAACGAAATAAATAACAAACGAAAGGTTGAACATTTAGGGCAGATAAAAAGAAAATTAAGAGCTCAAATCAAATATTAAATAGCATATCATTTGATAAAGTATTCTTAATTGTCTTATTCTAAATGTCCATAGTGTTACATATATACCGCTTTAAAGTTCGTTCATCAATCCATGTGGGATAAAGTCACAAAATCAAACGTCTTTTCTTTCTTCAAACTTTTGTTTCAAGTGACATAACCACCACATCTCTATCCTCGCAGCCTCACCTGCATACATACAAACACCTCATGTCACCTACAATATCATTATTCCTCTTCACGTACTCTACTCCATCTCCAAACCAACGCACAGTCTCTCAGCCATATCCCGCCAAACACCAACGGTATGCTCACTCAGCTTCACATACTCTCAACACATTCCAACAAAGTCACTCGTCACATTCTTTTGAAAACATTAATAAAAGCAGCATTAATCATGACATAACTTGTCATATGAAGAACAAACCAAAGATTCCCGTACGAGGATGAAAACTACATATGAAAATGATTAGTGTTACTTCCCCTGGTCTTAGACCATAGGCATAATTATTCAAAGATACATTTAAAGAAATATCCAAAGTGAGTTTAAATGCATTGTCACAACACTCTTTACAGTGACTAAATCTAGAGGTCTATGCATTCAAAACCTAACACCTCTTTCAAACGCATATCTTCATGATGCTAGTTATCACATTCAAACAAAAATGACTTTGATACTTCAAAAAACATTAGTTCAAGACCCCCCCCCCCCCCCCCACCCCCCCCCCCCCCCCCAAAATGAGCATGAAAATAAGTGAGTTGCGCGAGATATAGTTGTTTGTACACTCGCTTGTAAAAGAAGTGATTGCGTTGTGACTTTCATATTGTGTAAACACTCACTTGTTTGTGTGCTCTTTTCTAGTGGTTAATAGTATTATTATATAACATGTGCGCTCGCTTGTTAAACCAGACATTGAGCTGTGACCATTCCATTGTTAACACTCGATCATTTGTTTTTATGTTCTCTTCTAGTGGTTAATTAGGAGGAAGTGAGACTAACTTTGAATTCAAATACCAAAGGATTAGATAACTAAAGTGTTTGCTTTAGTACGATCATGTTGCAAGATCGACTTTTGCTTCATTAGAATTATGGTGTAACTGATTCTCAGTCATCGGTTAAGCATGTACAGGTTGGGAGAAGACCGAAGATCTGGGACTGGTGTTATCTTTTTCATCAATTGAGTATTTTAAGTATAACCCATACCCTGCTCTGGCGGGATTGGGTTTATTGTTGTTGTTGAGTATTTAAAGTATGTTTAACAACGACATACAACAACAAACTCAGGTTCATGTTTATATATTTTATCCACTATTTTGATGGTCTGTAGGTTGCCAAGTGTTTCGAATATGTGCTAATGGTTATTATCATGAAATTCGTCAGCAAGATGGACTATCAACATTACTTGGTCGATGAACACATAGTAATTCTTGTTTAGCATTTTGCAAATCTCCTTGACTTAGTTAAACTACTCGTACTAAGTTAACGCATTACATAGAAGTCAGAGGTGTTGGCATAAATCCATCTATAAGGGATTCAATTAGCTTTTGGCTACGTAGTATTTGGAGACCGCATCACATGAGTGAAGTAAGCTGGAGCTTGTTTTCCGGTGGAAAATGACTGAATATGACTGGAATTTGGTTTCTTTGATGGACGTACGTAGACAAGCTGCTCATTTTTGACCATTATTTCATGCTGGAAGTTTGGTGGCAACCACGGATGCCTCATCCTCCTTTGCACCTGTTGCGTGTTGGGTCCTGCATGTATGTAGATCTTTGATGTGATTGAAGGTTAACATATTATTAGTTTTGATTTTTAACCTATAATACTAATAGTAATTAAAATTTTATAATTAAAATATTTTGTAACTACATATTTAGCTCGTTCGGCTCGAATAACTAAACGAGCTTTCAAACGAGCCGAGTTAAATACCAGTTTTAAAAACTCGGCTCATGAAATTATTCGAGCTCGAAAATTATCAAGCTCGACTCGAGTTAAACGAGCTCGAGCTCGAGTAGCTCGTTAAAAGCTCGACTCGTTTACACCCCTAGTTGGTATAAATGTAATAACAAATGAATAAAAGGATATATATATAATTTGCCGCAAGACATACTAATGATTAAATTAAAAATGTGGTAGCCCATGTCTAAAAAGTAGCCCTACATGTCTAGAAAAAAATAAACTTGTACTAGTATTAAGATACGTTCAAAAAATGTAATTTGTAATTTAATCATTAAAAAGTAACCGTCTTTCACCTCTAACCAACTCCCTATATAAACAAATCACAACCAATTTTTTTAAGGTACGATCAAAAAGAAAACCATAAAACCTCGATACTATCGGAGAGCGGCGGTCGCACGAAGTTGAAGGAGTTCGTTGTTCGTTTATCGATCACGTTTCAAGGTAAGCATTCTGTTTTTGAATCGATAATCTTTTGTTAACTGTTTTTGTTTGGTTTGATACTTATGGTTATGATTATCGATTCTTGTTTTGCAAATGTTTATTATTAGTAATCGATGTTGATTTGAATATTTGTTGACAGATGAAGAACCCGAAACTTGTTGAAGTTATTAAGGTCACGACAGGTGACTTTCATCATTCGGTATCTTTCCAGGAAGATTTACCTGAGGGAGCACTGCAGATACTAATCCGGTTGGAATACTTGTCCAAATTCTCCTTCATATGTCTACGGCATGACACAATCCGCAGCCTTAAGGTCAAAATCTTTGACAAGACACGTATTGCCCCGAGGAAGCAAAAGCTCTTCTTTGCTGGACTAGAGCTCATCGACAACCACCGTACCTTTTCCGACTACAACATCCCTTGTAGGTCCACCATTGATCTTGTGGAACAACATATAGCAATCATAAAGATAAATGTTGGGCCCCTCTATTGTTTTATGCCTATGTCTCTCGATACCCGCACCACCGTTAAAAGAGTGAAAGCCTTGTTTCGTTACGAGAGAGATATCTCTCCCCACGACCAACTAAGGCTGGTATACGCCGGACGCGAGCTTGAGGACAGCCGCACCCTTGCCTACTACTACGTCCAGTACGGGGAGGCCCTCCGCCTTGTTTACGATAGCACATGGAAGATGGAAGTTTCCCTGTTGATATATGTCATGACTTCCACCGGAAAACGCTTGCACCTTCGAGTGAATAGCTTATGCACCATCAACGATCTCAAAGCCATGATTCAGGACCATCAAGGTATTCCTGTGCAGACACTGTTTTTGCCCCAAAAGCGGCTCCAGGATGGCTCTACTCTTGCAGACAACTACATCGAGCGTGAAACCTTCATTTATTGTCTCTTTTCAGGTTCTTCAAAACCTCTGTCTTTGCCGTTCTAGCATTTTTTTTTTTTTCTAACCAAAATTCCCTGCAAGTTTGTTATCTAATTTAAGATTATTGCAGTTGGCTTAGAAGGCAACAACATTGGAGGACCAAAATGAAGCTATCAAAAGAGGCTCATGCTTGTCGGGAAGGCCGAAGGCTGAGGATGTATTTATTATAAGCTACTTTCTTGTATCAACTTTTGCTTATTAATAAAAAAGTGGTTTGGCCTTGTATTCTTAGAACTACAATAAATTTGATGACTTTAGCATCTATGGTAAACTTTACTATCAGTTTGTTTCAACCCATTCCCTTTTCAACTCAAAGGTGCTTACTGCTTGATTCTCATAAATACCAAAAAAAAAAAAAAAAAAAAAAATGTAAATAAGAGATTGAATCCAAAATATTATTTTCCTTGGTATACTCGTTACACCGTAATTGTATGTCAGTTCCAAAATAGTTGTTTGTTTTTCTTCACTATAGCTCATTATCGCCCATTTGTACTATGTTGCTGTGGCATGTGTTTATAGAGATCAATTTGGATTAGGTCATTAACTGTCGAAACGGGTAGAAGAACGAGCTTTAAAAAGTAAACGGGTCAAAATTGGTTCACGGCTTTGACTTCAAGCCCTTCAAAGAAATTTTGCAATGCCAAACTGGAGCCTTGGGCCAATTTGGTAAATTTTAAACTTTCAATTTCTGTAGGATGATGAATTGCATTTTGCTATAGATATGTTTAAACTTTTTTTTTTTTTTTTTTTTTTTTTTTTTTTTTTTTTTTTTTTTTTACTAGATGCGTTATATAGTTTAAGTAATAATTTGATCTCCAAGTTATACTTAAACACCTCCTCTAGTTTTACTAGAAACGACACTTGGACCCCTCTCTTTTTCCTTCTTCGACAATTTAAATATTTTGTGTATTGTATTATTTAATATAATTAACACATCTAAGATATTAATTACATTAAATAAAGTGTTCTTTAAATGTAAACGTGTGTGCTCCCAATAAACTCGAGTTCGAAACTGGACATACGTATATAAAATATGTTCACAATCCAACACTTTTACCTATATTTTTTCTTTAAAATGTTTCTAAAAAGTTGGTTTTGGTGACACATGTTTGTGTCACTAGAACTTCTATCACTAAAGCTATTTATTTTTTGTAATTAAAGACCATGGTCGGATTTGAAAATATGCAGGACAGCAAACCGTACAAGATCTTCATTTTTTTTTTGGGGGGGGGGGGGGGGGAATGGACATACGTATATAAAATATGTTCACAATCCAACACTTTTACCAATATTTTTTCTTTAAAATGTTACTAAAAAGTTACTTTTGGTGTCACTAGAACTTCTATCACAAAGTTATTTATTTTTTGTAATGAAAGACCATGGTTGGATTTGAAAATATGCAGGACAGTAAACCGTACAAGGTCTTCATTTTTTATTTTTTATTTTTTTTTTGGAGGGGGGGGGGGGGGGGGGGGGGAAGGGGGGTTTCAAAGTTTTTGAACACTAGGACTAATTAAATTTGGGTTTAGCTCATTTGAGATGAAAAAAGTGTTCATGTTAAATTGTTAATTTAATTCTTCTAATCAGGGGCGGAGCCACCATAGTGGTAGTGGGGGATATGCCCCCAACCAAGCTCTTGCGGATACACAAAATATATACCCTCACCCATAAAATCAAAGAGCCCTCATTGCTCTCAGCTCACCAACAATTTGAGTGCTCTCTAATGAAAAAAAAAAAAAAAAAAAAAAAAAAAAAAACTGTTTCCGGTGAATTTTTCAGTCGACTAACATGGAGAAGAAGATATAATAGGGAAATGTGAGAATGGGTGGGAAAGTGGGTGTGAAACTGTGAAAGTGTTAGTGGGCCGGTGGGTGTAAAAAATATATCTTTTTCTTTTTCACAAATTACGGGTAACTTGTGGTTTATGGAGTGAATCGGATACTAGAGTATAACTTTAAATTGTTGGTATATTAATTTAGAATTTTAAAATGATGTGAATATCATATATTTTTATTTTTGGCATGATACTAGTTATAATTCTCGTGCACGCGCGAATTTTTTTTTAAATTTTTTTTTGAATCATATATTTTTATTTATTAAAAAACAAATAATTTAATCTTTGTTTTGTTTGATTTATGATTTTTAATTATAGTTTTTTATTATTAAAGATAATTATTTAAAAATATTAATCCTATTGTTAATTGCATCTTATCTATATTTTTTGTATTTATCTTCTACTTGTGTTATGGATAAATATAAAATGTTATCTAATAAGAAAATAATCTTTTTTTTAAATAATATTATTACTAAATAAGGTATGGTTTAGTTTTTTTGAAATGGAAAAGTTCCCACTTGAGGTTTTGTTTTATTATATAAAAGATTGTTTACAGCATAGGTATTTTTAATTTTAATTTGTTGGCATGAGAGTTCTTTTAATTATAATTTTAAATAAGTACAAATGCCTTACACAGGGGCGAAGCTTCATAGGGGCCGGGGGGGCGCCCGACCCCCCGAAATTTTTTTTGCGATGTACGGGGTATATAGTTTTCGTGTAGAAAAATTTCGGTATATTCGGTTTCGACCCCCCAAAAATTTCGGTATACCTGAAATATAGCCTTAAGAAAAAAAAAAATTTAGATCCCGACCCCCCACTTACAAAATCCAAGCTTCGCCACTGGCCTTACAAAAGTGACTGTTTCCGGCCATGTTTGAAATATATTTGCTACAGACGGTCTGGTACGAATTTGAAAGGTTCATTATTGATTTGATAAACACCTTTTTAACATTTTTTTTAAATGATTTTATAATTTTTGTCACATATTTAAATCATTCATTTCTAAGAAACATTGTTTCAAATTATCGAACATACCTCTAAAATTCACGGGACGGCTTGTGGAAGACTATCAATCACGAAATTCTAGCCTTTTCTTTCAAAAAGTTAAAGGTTAGCGGTTTAAGTGCTAATCATGTCCATTTGATGGTATCATGATTAATCTTATACTTTCGTTTGAGATATTAAGTATAAGAACTCGTGTTGTTAAGGATTAACTTATGGGCAATTAGCAAAAACATAAAGTTTAAAACTACTCGACCTCGACCTCATTTATTTTTATTTATTTATTTATCTTTTTTTTTTTTTGTCAGAAAATATTGCATCATATCGGGATCTTGAAATGGTCCAAATTAGGTGACACATGAAGGAAGGCTAGAAACCTTCCATTCACACATACATTCAAAAGTGGAATGTGCAAACTATTGAAATTGCGACTCAAACTTGAACCACCTTGCCTTCCTAATGCCATCAATGTTGATCTTGATATCCAACCTAAAATGAGCTTACAAACATTTTAGTTGGAGCTTTGAAACCTAACCTCCAAATACGGCCTTAAAACTTTGAACAATTTGACTTCAGGAAAAAGCTTGAAACCTTTGATGAACATTAATCGCACCCATCGGTTTACCCTTATCGCAAACTCACCTTTAAGAAACAAGGAGTCACAAAGCTAAACTATTATCTATAGACAATGTGACCAAAGAGCTTGAGTGAAACCCATGATTGGGTGAGTTCCCAATAAATCAGAAAGATGCCCAATTGTCAAAATGTGTCCTAGACCAGAAAAACTAGGCAAGCAAACTAACCAAACACCAGAACACAAATTAAAGCACCACAATGTAAACAACTACATCCACATGCCTATAATTAAAAGATTATCAAATTAAAACTAGGCAAAGCAACTGATGTTAATCATATTAATGATATTAATTGCTGCTACATAAATCTAATCATCACCAACAATATGAGCTACTCAAGGCTCATGGTCATTTTTCATTGAATAGTGACTACGATAGGGCTGGATACTATGTGGTGGTTATGCCCATCAACCCATTTGAGATACCCATACTTCACTTTTGGAGCAGCATTGCCATCCGCTTGTAAACTTAATACAAACTTTTGCTTCTCATACTTACTTGTGAATTGCATAGTGTTGGGTTCAACTCTACTATCATTCCATCAGGAACTTCTACAACGGCCCGATAAGAGGAAGTAGGTTCTCCAACATTTGTAACCGTTCTCGTGAAATGCTTTTCAAACGGAAAGGAGGATTTGTTTGTGAAGCTCACCATAAACGAAGGATAGTTCAGATCACTCTTGTTTTCATTGCAAACCCATCGACTCTTTCTGATTACCGTCATCATCTGCTTATCAGTATATCCCTGACCACATAAGAAATCAATGTAGTCTTGTGAACCCAAATCAAAGATGAGTCCTGGGTCCATGGCTCGGTTGGGATTGACATGGCCTGCCCCATAATCTAGAGGAGTAGCCACAAGTCCATTTGCTTGGTCTTGAATGGTTGTACCAGTATTGTCTACTATTGTTGCCGTAGTCATAATGGCTGATCGAATGGCTGCCGGACTCCAGTCACGATGAACCGCCTTCACAAGTGCTGCAACTCCTGCTACATGTGGGGTTGCCAAAGATGTGCCTCGGTAGAGTGCGTAGTCTGTCACTAGGTCATAGTGATTGGCCGCCATGAAAACAGCTGGTCTAATAGCTCCCAACACGTCGAAACCAGGAGCCAGTATATCAGGTTTTAAGACATTGTTTTGGGTAACCGGGTCAGGTCCCCGTGAAGATAAAGATGCCACTTGTGGTGCAGGTCCTGTGCCTGTTTCGGTAAAGACAAATCTCATTTCTATTACAGACGCGTTACCCTCCTTTGAGTATTCCTTAATTTCTTTTGCAAAACGAGTATGCACACATATCGCTGGAATTGAATATTTAATAGGATCTAAAGACAACGAGTCCGTAGTCAACAAAATGGCACCATATGCACCTGCCAGGGTTACCACATACATCGTCTCTGCAATATCCTTGTTACCACTATCATCACATAAAACTACTTTTCCTTTAACTTCAATAGGATCTAAAAAAGAACATCCCGACTTTCTTGGATCGCTAAACTCATAGTAAATGTCTGTATTAGTAATGGAAACGCTGGATGGGAAATATGAGGTACCTTGGAATTTTAGCCCGTTACCTAGCTCAAGTGTGGCTACAAAATTCCGGTCTATTGTGCCTGCACCTACTGTCATGATCCAAGGTGCAGCGTTGTATATTGTCGCTGCATCTGGTCCATCATTTCCAGCAGCGCAAACAACAAAGATTCCTTTTTCAATTGCTGAAAACGATGCAATTGCGCTCACGTCTTGATATAGTGGTGGTTTTTCTCTTATTCCCAAGGATATTGACATTACATCCACTCCATCAGAAATGGCCTGATCCATCCCGGCTAGAATATCTGTAGCCACTGATGATGGAGGTGTGCCGTATACAGACCATATCGCTTTATACATGGCTAAATGCGCTCGTGGTGCTATTCCTATCGCTACACCTTTTGCATAACCAAAGTGACTCACACCACAAACAAAATTACCTGCGGCAGTTGACGACGTGTGCGTGCCATGACCATTGGCACCTCGAGGCGAATCAAAATCACCATCTGATGATCTATTGAGACCTGCTGCATCGAGACCTTTGCCAAACGATTGAGCCCCAATTAGTTTATTGTTGCAAAGTGACGAAGTAAAAGCTGTCCCGTTCTCGCACCTCCCTTTCCATCGTGATGGGATACTTGACATCCCGTCATCATTAAAACTCTCTGATTCAGGCCAAATTCCCGTGTCAACAACACCAATAATCACATCTTTCCCGTAAGAAGCGGTTGGCCATATCCCGAAACTACGATTTAGTCCAAGAAATTTGGGTGTATGCGTGGTGAACATCAGTCCAAAAGACTCTTTGTGTGTGGTTAGATGAGCCGGAGACTTCTCGACCTCGGTTAGTTGACAAGGGGTCAGCCTTGCACTAAACCCGTGTGTAGCATGTGTGTAGGAGTATAGAAGGAAAGCATCTTTATCATTAAGACAAACCAATGTTGAAGACTTAACCATGTTTCGGTGCCATGACTCGTGATTTGGAAAGGGGCTTGGTTTGTGCGAATTGTTTACGTGAATGATGTATGTTTGGGACTTGTTGAGGTTTATCCAAGAGTTGGTTAGCCGTAGTTGCAGCACCAGGGCCAACAGCATCCAACAGTTTCCCATACTAGCTAGAAATTATTTTGGGGCGGATCTACATGGAACACAGGGTATGTGCATACCTTGCATAAAATTTCGACAATGTAAAAGAAATTGTTTTTTCTCAAAAGGCACTACAAAATACACTAAAAATTTAAGAGTGCACACCCTTTGAAATGTAAGAAAATTATGAGTGCATACCCAAATTCAACTTACCTTTGTTCAATTCTTCAATGTGATAAAATAGATAGATTCAGTTAAACCAAAAGAAGCAGTAGCAGAAATATCAATAAGAGATGATGTAGGTCAAATAGTTATTTATAATTACAAATGTGATATTGAAACTAAGTCCACCATTTCTACTTCCTAGGGCTGAGGCCCAACCACTCAAATTTACAATTTACCATAGTATCAGTTTGATCATGTTAGTATTACTTTTGCAAATGTTTTAGATTTTATAAAATTTTATACATTCATAAATTGGAGTACATTTGTATATGTAATATAAAATATCTAGTTATAGAACTTTTAGATGTGAAATTATCGTCATGTTGTCATTTTGACCAAGTCAACCAATGAACTCGGATCAAGAATAATGAAAAAATCATGCCTAATCGCAATCCCAAAAAACCCGACCCGATAAAAAAACTAACCTAAAAAACCGACTCTATACAGTGTATACCCTTCGCCAAAATTCTAGATCCGCCACTGGACCCAACTTATAATGATATGAGGAACCACATTGGAAAAGAGAAAAGCAAAGAGAGATAAAGAGGGTGACGGGTTTGTAATGAAGAAGAAGTTTGTAAACAAAAGGGTGACGGGTTGTTTTGTAAGAGTGTGTATATTAGTCTAAGTTTTGGAAAGTGTGTTAGGACCACTAGTATAAAAATGATACAGTAGCAGTTTTTTTCTTTTCAGATTAGAGTTAAAGTTCAAATTTCTTTAAATAACGTCTATAATCAATCAATAGGTGCTGCACCTTACAAGAATACAAGGTATGTTGTCACCGCACTTAAATGAATAAAACACTTACTCGTACTTTTTAGCTCGAAAAGAATATATATATTGTTAGTTATGGCACACGTTGGTACCCTCTTTTTATAGTTGATATGTTAGACCCGTACCAAACATACATGTTTACCGTTTGACTTCTTGACCGATTGATTTTGTTGCACCGACTACTTGTCTGATAAACTTTTTTGTTTTGTTCCAATATAGCCCTTTTACAAGCTACCGTTTAAAAAAAAAAAAAAAAAAAAAAAAAAAAAAAAAAAAAAAAACTCATATTTTCTTTTTTCTCTTTTTAGGCCTATATCACTAAAACTTAATGGGTTTAAGTAAGAGACGCATATTTTTTCAAATGTCCCATTATGGTAAGTGAACTAATATATTGCCATGTAATCTACAATATCGGCACATATAAATGCCACACAAGCTGCCAACTCAACAAATATAACATGGTACATTATTTCAAATTTCACGTATCATATTAGCCGGTAAAACAATCCGATGTATCATATTAACACGAATTTGAAAAGAAAAAAAATCAAATCCACGTGTCACATGAGTAGTTTTTTTACTTTACATACCATATCGATACGTTTAAAACAGTATGTGGTTATTGTATTGCTTAAACCCTATTATTAACCCAACTAACTCTAGTATATCTAGTTGTCTACTCTCAATGTTCATATTTACAACTGTAAAAGTTAAGGATTTTTTTAAACTTTTACCATAAATATGATTGGCAGAAATGTCATGTAGTGATCCGAATTCTTTCCTAGCTACGACTCTAAAAGTTAAAGATAAGTTTATCGCTTTTACCATAAATATGTATGGCAGAGATGAGCATGTGAAATTTGCTTGTGCCGATAGGCATATCTGGTTTGCCACAAGGTTAAAAAATAATGGACCACAATGAAAAGTAATTCATGTTTTACTTCATCCATTGGTGTATATGATATGCCCATGTATCCTGTAATTGGCCATTTAGCCTATTTGAAGCCAAAGTTAACTAATTAGGGATGTGTCCTAACTATTTTTAAGCTTTGGTCTTCTTTTTGTACTTATTGCCTTGTTTTGGGCCTTTTTATTAATGATATTTATCTTTAAGGAAATCTATACTATCTAATATATGAAGGTTTTGCACAAGTCCTCTAAGCGCGGATCATTAAAAATTCGTTTAATGCGCTTATGTGTCTTTCCTTATATAACTACTATGTACAACACTTGATTGCACTCTTTTTTCTTAAACACCAATACAAAGTCAAAAGGTTATACACAGAAAAAAAACGTTTGCTTCTCATATTTATTTATGTACAGTATTAATTTTGTAAAAAAACAAACGCTCCTCTTATTTTTGTAAAGTATTAAACCTGAACAATAAACCATAAATTCCTCTTATTTTCGTTTTCTTATCAAACCGATTTCTTGAACCAAAAAATCCTCTCCACGCTCATTAATTGTGTGAAGTAAAAACGCTCCTCATATTTCTGTAAAGTATTAAACCCTTTTAGAATTGTCATGATCCTCTCTAATCTTCAAGACGCGGTTTTCCAAAATATCACAGTTCTAAGATCCGTAGGTATTTGTTTTTCTTTGTGTTATACGATTACTTCTAATTTTATGATTGTTAATTTTAATTTTATGATTGTTTATGATTGTTAATTTTAATTTTATAATTTTTAGTGTATGCCTTTTCCAATATGATTAGTCATATGTTCTTAGGATTGATTAGTTATATGTATCATATTACTAATTCTTATAATAGTTTACATCCAAGTGAATCAATAAATCCTTTATGAGCGTGATTTAGAATTAGAATTTTGTTTTGAAATACTTTTGATTAATCACCAAAAACATATAAATAATTGCCTTTTTAAAAGTTATCAAAAGTCAAATGCCAATTCTAAGAGTTTTCTGGCAAAATCGTTTTACCACAATCAAAATCATTAAAACATTCTAAATATATGTTATTGATTAGGGTTTTTACATATCTATATAATGTGTTTATGCTATTGCATTGTTTCACACACATTCTTATACCTCTATTCAAAAAAACCACGTTTGATAGCATGGCTACATATGTTTCAGGTTACCTCTAATGTGTTTATTCAATTCTATTCGATTGTTGCACACAGATTCTAAATTTATATAATATGTTTATGTAATTATAATGAATAACGACACTAATAGCATTGCTACATATGTTTCAGGTTATATCAATGATTTGTCTGCGGTTAAGGACAACATCAAACTCCGAGTGCGAATAGTAAGGAGTTGGATGCAGGACGTGTATGGAAAACAAGGGATAAAAAATATGGAATTGGTTCTTATGGATGAACAAGTAAGCACAATATGTCCCTAATTCAGTGTTAATATTACAGGTCATTTACATTCATTTATTTGTTGGTGTTATCCACTTTATTGCAGAGCACTAAGATGCAGGCGACTGTGCGTATGGCTTTAGTGAATGGGTTTAAGCACAAACTCGAAGAGGGCAGTGCTGTCACACTTTCTCGCTACAGTCTTGGGGAGATTCAGCCAAAGTACCGCATGGTCAACAAACCACTCCGACTGAGTTTTTTGTCCAACACTATTATTGAACCATGTCCTGATTTTACCGGATCGGTTTATGGGTTTGATTTTAGAGGTTTCAAAACAATAATTGATCTGCAGCATGAAGAAGATGGGCAATTTGGTACGTAATTAGAGCTGTTTTTTTAATATATGTATATACATACTCCATTATATGATGTGTTACTCAGTGGTTGTTTTATTTATTTCGTCCTTAGATGTTATTGGACATGTGGTTGCTTGTGATGATCTTGACAATTACGATAAAAATGGTAGATCAGGCAAAAAGAAGCCGTTGACCCTTGCTGATGCCGAGTGAGTGTCTTAAACCTTTTAAAATTGTCAACAGTCCCATTATGAATTCTATAATTACATTTTCCTTATCTTTCTTATTGTTCCATTATGTTCAGAGGTAACGAACTCAGATGCACTTTGTGGGGAGTATATGCACAGCAGTTTCAGGATTTTGTTGATACTTGCACCAACCGTGGTAAAATCTTGCTAATTCTTCAGTTGGGCATGATGAGGGTGTGGGACGGTATGTATAATTCGTTTATTTTCAAGTATAAACAACTATTATATCTTAAATTTTACATATTATGCCACACCCGATTGCCCATGTTAATTTGATTCAATATTGTCGCTAAATAGGAAAAATGGGAATTCAAAATGGCTATAATGGGACGAGGCTGTTCCTTTTCAACGGTCAGGAAAACATAATGAAGGAAGAGTTTATAGATGTGGAATTCTATAGGCTAAGGTCTGCTAAACTTTACTTTTGTGTACCTTTCTTGAGATGCCATTCTGAGTTTATCTTCAATAGCTACTAATTTTTTTTTTTTTTTCAGGCTATTTGCCGACAAGGATCAGGCAAAAAGTGAGAATACGGCTTCTCGTATTTCAACTCACTCAAAACATTCAACTAGAGATGAATTCCTTAATAAGCTTCAGGTAAAAACTATTGTCGAACTGCTTGATGTTGATCAGGGTAAGGCAAGCGTAATTGTTGGGACAATAATTGCTATCCATGAGGAGGAAGGCTGGTGGTACCTCGGGTGCAGGAAGTGCAATAAAAAGGTGGTTAAAGAAAGTCAGTTTGTTGACCTCGAGACCGAAAGCAAAAACAAGTTTGGATACCAAACAGCCAATGAATGGAGATGTACCAAATGCGATGTTATTGTTACCGGCATCAAAACAGAGTGAGTTTATACAGCTTTCATTTCAAATATTCTATTTATACCACAGTTGATACTGTATACTTTCATATTACTAATTTGTTGCATCTGTTTGTCGTGCTTAGATATCGTCTCCAGCTTAGGGTTCAGGATAAATCAGGGACAATATCTTTGTCCCTTTTTAATGATGAGGTGCAGGCAATGGTTGGTAGGTCTGCCTACCAGTTATGTGACAAGTATGGATGCAAGGTAATTTAAATGTTATAACATATTGGTAAATATACTGTTAGTATTTTTGGTTAATATAATATGAATAACGTAAATTCATTATTTTGTTTCATGTAGAATTCTGAAGACCAGAATTTCCCGACAGAAAGCACTAACTTGGTTGGCAAGAGGTATCGATGAGCTCAATGCCAAAAAGTTGTTGCCGGTCTTCACTGTCCTACGTCTTACGGATGATTCTGACATTCTCAACTCTATTGTCTCCACGGCAACTCCTGTTAAGGTAATTATGCTTTACGAGAAATACTAACAAACTTTATACAATGATTGGACAACCTATTTAAGTAATGAATTTGTCTTTTAAATAGGATACTGAGGCGACGAGTTCAGTCGTGCCTCAAGTGACTCCGTTGGTAGGCGCATTACATTTTCATTAGCAAGTCATCTTAGTGGTTAGCAACTCATGTTACAATATTAAATAAGTTGTACTTAATGTGTTTTGGTAACCAGGACCTCGAATCTCAAACTGACGAGAATACTACCCAGTTGAGAAACAGAATAGTGGAAAACGTGCATCCGATGTCGATCGTGAAAGTGATGGCTCGAGCAACAAAAGACAGCTCCTTGAAATCAAGCTGGAGAAAGCTGCTAAATGATGATTGAAAAATTCAAATAAGTAATTGCAACTATATAGCATTTACACAGATCTCTTCATTAATTTTTGATGCTCTATTTATGCATTTCTGAGACATGGTTGAACTTTTGTTGTGATTTGGGAGTCCAACTCACTTTAGACAATATATTTAGAATAATTTGGTATGATTTTAGACATTTTTGATTGTGTTTATCAATGGTGAGTCCTATTGATGGTTTATGAATTTTATATTTTTCGATGTTATACGTTATTCTTCTTGGTGCATCTCCTCAAAGGTTATAATTATCTTTATTTCATACGCAATGCATATTTCGTTTTTCCTTTTCATGTTACAGGTGTTGTGTGCCATCAACGGTCCTACGAAGAAGAGGCTTCTATTGAAGGAATGCATCTTTGCTATCACTGCTACATGAAAAGCTTATACTTTGAGTCAATAGTTATGTATGTATAGATGTTTGTTTAGCATCAATGATTAAAAGACAAATATTTGAACTTGTATTGAGATTTACTATTGTTTGTTTTTTATGCTTAAGTAATAATTTTTGTAACTACATTTTATTAATGTTCAATATTAAGAGAATTATTAGAGAATTATAACCTTGAAAAGCTTATACTTTGAGTAAATTGTTATTTTTGTATAGATGTTTGTTGAGCATCAATGATTAAAAGACAAAAATTTGAACCTGTATTGAGATTTACTATTGTTTGTTTGTTATGCTTAAGTAATAATTTTTGTAACTACATTTTATTAATGTTCTTATCTTCCTAATCTTTAATTTGTCTCTCAAACAACTTTAGAGTTACTTTAACAAAACTTTTAATAACAACAAATTATTATGAGGTACGTTTTTTGTGTTCGTGTTCCATGTTGAACAACTAAACTCATTGATACACTTTGCCAAATATTACATCACCCAAAAAATATTGCCAGGCACATTTACATTTTTCTAAACATTCACAAATAAAGGAAAATTCAAACAGTTATATAGTCATACTAAACAGGTTCCATTGCCTGCATATTGTCCAAAGTTCACAAAGACCTTACTACAAATACTTAGAAAGTGATACTAAATGAAAGTACTTCAAGGAATTCAAAATACACACCACATAAGTTTCATACACAGCATTACTACCAAGTTTCATAAACAGCATTACTACCAAGGACATAAGTTTGTTGCATAATCAGGTAGATTCTTAACACATGTCGAAGAGTGGAATCATAACCGGGTCACTGGAATTCAACGAAGCAATCACATCTGGAATTTCATCGACAAGCTTGAAACGTACCATTTTGTTTTTTCCCAACCACACTTTTCAACAATTTCCTTCCATCTGTATTTCATCGTCACGTGGTTTTTGCTTTTTGGCCTGTCACTGTGGTGTTCCAGATCAAGATCCACATAAAACTCTTTAGCTTTGTATCTTAGGACTGCGTTATGGAACTTCCACATCTCATGGGACTTCACAAACTCATGGAATATGTTCTGCATTAAAACAGGGTCAGTTTTGTTTATTAATAAACTTAACTTAATTGGATATGCTTTTTCCAATATATAGTCAACATGTTAAATATGTCCGTAAAGTAAAATTCTAATGGTCCAATATCATCTTAGTTATATAAGGGAACGAATAAGAACATATGTCAAAGGTTTACCGTTTGTTTTACTGTATAATACCAAACATCTAATAGCAAACATCATTATACTCAGTATGGCCATCTATTGCACTATATACATATATATATATATATATATATATATATATATATATATATATATATATATATATATATATATATATATATATATATATATATATACTATCGACAAACTTCATAATCAATAGAAATATAAATTTGTATGGACTACTTACCAAACGTCCTCTGTCCGTGACATACGCCACAATTGGAGCGTAAAAAACATTATCCTCATCATCGTGCTCTGTGTGATCTTCCCATTTACACATGTGTTCAAGCCTCAGTTCTACATTTGAAGTAAAAAATAAAAATTTGAATAATCGTAATCAAGCATGAAAATGACATGGAAATAAGTATGTCTACTTAAAAACATTTTTTGAATGCAACATACCTTTAGTCTCAACTGGGCTTTTCACAAATGGTTTTAGTTCGTTGAGTACCATGCGTTCAACAACCTCCTCACGCGTCCCCAAACCATTCCCATCAAATAGCATCAAGGATAGAGAGTTGTTTACTAACTTAGTAAAAACCATTCTTGTGACAGGAACGATCTTTTCAACTTTAATTAGGTGCTGCCATCCCGGTCCTCCAAATCTATGGGCATTAAACGTACCTGATTCCACTATCTTAACCTTTAAGCGAGTGACAGTTGCTACCTCCATTCCAGCCACAAGAACGCGGAATTCAGAAGTGCCATCGTTTGGCAAGAAACCCCAAGGAATGAACTGCGAGAAAGTTATTTTTATAAAAAGATTTGTCAGCAAATATTTTGGTTAAACTAGAAAATTCAAATGGATATATATTATGTAATGGTTATAAGTTCGGAGTTACCGGTGCTTTTTTTATATGTTCCAAAGTAAGCATGCATCTCTGCTGTCTATCACCTACATCGGCAAGGTTGTATCCATTGCATTCATAGCCCATTTTGTTGTACGCTGTCACATAGTACAAGTCCGGTTCTTCGTGAATAAAATGCAACATGTATATGTTCCGATATCCACTGTCATCTAAAAACTTCTTCCATTCATGTGAGTACAACGTCAAATGACCAGCAATCATTTTCAAGTACACCTTGTGCTTTGTTCCCTTATTGTGTATTAGGTATATCCAGTTATCCTTCGGATACAATCTTTCAGTGAAGAACGTAGGAAGCATCTGTCATTTAAAATCTTCGTTTGTATATAAATTTTAAGTTACCGTAATAAAGTATAAGGTATATACTTATTCTAATAATAAAATACCTGTCGTGTTTCGGTGTTTCTTGGGTTAGCCTCGACCAAAAACTGCATTGCCATCCTATTTAATAACATCACCAAAATTTTAAACCTCTTTTTAATGGTGGTTAGTCACAGAGACAGTTTCAAGCGTTTTTTATTCAAAGGGAATCGCCTAAGAGTGGATCAAACAAGTGTATTTTTCAACTTAATAGTAGGTCAATTTATAGAAAACACTATTAGTTATGGTTTCACCTATACTATATTATCTCTACAGCTTTATTTCTTACAATGTAAGTTCGCATTCGAAGTTGCACAACTCTGTTTAGCTTAATTTCGTTACCAAGTCGACTTAAGCCGAAACTAATCGATGTCGTACTAAAGGTAAATAGTAAAAAGTTTATTTTAGGACATATAGGACATGTATTGGGATAATCATACGACACTAACCCTAATGTATTAAATCGAAATTATAGTTGTTCTTGAATCAATATACACCTCTCTGACTATCATAAAACATCAAAACTAATCATTGTTGCACCTAATAACACAAATAGCACCCATTCTTAAACAATGTAAGTTCCTATTTCGAAGTTACACCTATATCAGCCATTCCAATATCAGCCATTCTAATAACGAAATTATAGTTATGGTTTCACCTATACTATATTATCCCCACAACTATCTTTCTTAAACAATGTAAGTTCCTATTCGAAGTTGCACAACTCTGTTTAGCTTAATTTCGTTACCAAGTCGACTTAAGCCGAAACTAATCTATGTCGTGCTAAAGGTAAACAGTAAAAATTTTATTTTAGGACATATAGTACATGTATTGGGATAATCATACGACACTAACCCTAATGTATTAAATCAAAATAATAGTTGTTCTTGAATCAATATACACCTCTCTGGCTATCATAAAACATCAAAACTAATTCTTCTTGCACCTAATAGCACAAATATCAGCCATTCTTAAACAACAACATGCACCCATTTCATTATAAATATCAAGGATCAAAAATAAGGTTATTTAAGATATGCTAAAAAAACAGGATATCTTAACACAACTAAGTTACATTAACAGATTCACAAAAAGAATGCATAACAAACTATTTCAATAGATACGAATGATGATCGCAACTACCCTAAGCAAACTTGCTTTATCATAAACATTAGATCAAGAATATCATATTACCAAACAATGAGTAGCATTATTTTGTGATCAAAACCTGTGGGTTTTTTTTTATCGGTGATTTGACATAGATAATCGGAGTCAAGTTGTGTTTCTTGAGCCAAGTGATATAGCAGGTAATGATGGAAGTTTGAATTAAACCGTAAGCTGCATGCCTTGAATGAAATAACCAAACGGTTATTGGGCTTAATAATGAATTGGGTGAAACATTTACAAATAAAAGGGCTTACAAGTTAACAATTTTGCACCACTTTAAAGTTATAACTTTGCAAATTTTGAATACCAAAATAATATGCCACACCCAATTGTTTTATAGTAAATTAAAAACGTTTTTGGATACTAAAACTCTTTTATTTAACAATTTTTGGTAAAGATATTTACTTAAACACATTTTAGTAATAAGAAATTTTTATTCACTATAAGTAATAAAATATAATGTAATCTACAAAAAAAATACACTATTCTATATGTCCATTCCTAATATATGGTTTCCTTCATTTTCTATAAATCATAACATTATTTTCATTGCTAATGCAACCTAATTTGTTTTCCTTCTCTCAATATGGTTAACAGTACATCTTCAAATGTACTATCCTTAAATGTTCTTTTTAATTTTGTTCTAAATCCTAAGATATTGTTTTAACTCGATTTGTTTGTAACACGCATTTGTTGTAACACGAATTTTTTTAAGATTTGGTGTTCTATTACTAATATTCGTTTTTTTAAAAGCTTTTGGTGTAACAAAACTTTGTTTGATATGGTATGTATAACTTTTTTTCTTTCAATGTAGCTAAGCCAAAAGGAAGAAAGCAAGAAAGGATCAAATTCTGCAGATGTCTCTGGGAAAGATATACCGGTTATCGAGATTTATGATGATGACGTGGTATTTACATTATATATTGCACGGAAAATTCTTGACTATATACTTTTTTATATAACAATGCACACTTTGTTATTGATTTATTTATTTATTAATTGTGTAGGTTGTCCCTGTCTCGCGAAAACGTGAACGTTTGTTTCAAAATAATGATGATGTTCCTAAAGATGTTGTTGATATTCCATCTTCTGACGAGAAAAATGTTGAACCATTGTCACAAAAAAAATTGCCTTTGGACGCCACTCAAAATAATTCTAAAGTGGTATTAATTTATGATTTGTCTTATTTTAAAACTTCAATAGTTTTTTTTTTTAATATATATATATATATATACTATTAATGTCATGTTTTTATACTTTTTTGCATAGAACCTTGATGAGGACGAGCCTATCCGTTTTAGTCGTTCAAACAAGAAATCAAGGACGTCGTCATCCGCTTTCATTGACGAAGAAACGGATGATGACATTTTTGAAGATAACTCTACTCACATTAGCGATACCCTGGAAGAAGGTACGGATGAGTAAGAAGGAATTTCTTTGGACGACTTTGACACTAATAGTGACGAATCTTCCGGTGAGGCAGATGATGGAGATGACTTAGCCGGCTTCATTGATGATGATGATGCTTCATCTAATTCTACGGATGACGGAGACGATAATGATGATTTTTGATAATTCAAATCATGTGGTCAGCCTTTTCTAAATAATGTTATGTTTTGATTTTATTTGACGCTTTTCTTTTTATATTTCCTTATTTTTTTGTTTCTTTTTGTTAGACAATTTTGGGATTGCATTATGTTATTGTTTATTTAATATGTTTGCATTACACCATTGGTAAATTTCATTCAATTTCTATATATATTTTGTTAGTCACTTTTATATTTAGTATATACGCAAATCGTATTTAACATCTTCCTAATAAACATGGACCATATGTATAAATAGTCTAACCAAACCCTAATTAGTTTATGTGTATATATACTCCTAATCTACACATACATTTTTTATTCCAATTGGTGATTTACGTTAAGAAAGATGTCATCATCAAGCCATAACAACATTGAAGTCACCAAGTCACATGACACTGAAAAAAAGTCCAAACCCGATGATGCAACATTTGTTGGTCCAAAACCGTGCCCCCAACCAGAAAGCCAACATGGAGTACGTGATGAAGGTGTTAAAGCACCAGAATCTAAAGTTGATCAAGCCTTAAGGTTTCTTCTATCGGTCTTTGAATCCGGTGATTCCTCTACAAATATAAAAGGTGTCGAATCTAAGTTGTTTGCTAAAGTTAATTATAAATTTGTATTTTTACTAATTATGTGTTTCTCCATCTCTTTTTTATGTCACAGATGACCTTGATGAAAACATTTTTCTTGACTGGCTGAAACTCAATGTTGGTGATCACGCAGAGTGTCAGAAGGTTATGCAAGGTGTAAACTCGAGGATCCAAAAGGCAGATGCATTGATCAACGAGTTACGAGCAATGGGTCATGAGTTAACGGATGACTACATTGTAGATTTAAGTTTCTTCAATGAAGAATGATTTGCCAACATCTTATCATCTTTCAAGTTATTAATCTGCTTTCACCATTGTTAGCCAATAAATTTTATGATACGATGTCTACGTCCTACTTTGATGTAATGGTTTCACCGATGTGCTTTCCTTTAATATAATTTTAATATTTATCGTTTACCATATTACTCATGAATTATATTTATGTTACCATTTAATGTCATTAAACTCAATCAATTCTATTTATGCAAGTTATATTTTCGGTTACAATCACTCAATCCGTCTCATTAATTTAGCTCATAAATCATGTTATTAAATTAAATCAATTGATTATGTAACCGAAAATAATTATACGTTTTCTAAGCATGGAAACAAAATCAATTATACATCTTTTAGTATAATGCTTATTCTTATTGCATTTGAATGATATCATATATTTCCAAAACAACTATAAGGAATAATATGTAATCCTGTCTTCACTTCTTCCAATTCAGTCGACATTAAAATTGATGCTTTTTTGTTACAACTTTCATTCTAACCATGTCAGAAAACAACCAGCAAGATTTAAGGAAACGTAAACAATCAGGTGATTCTGGTCAAAACTCTCAACGTTCAAAACAGCAGGCTCTTCCTTTGACACATATACCAACTCCCCAATTTGCAAACCAGCGTGTTCCGTTCTCAGATTTACTCACTCCACCTTCAAGTAGAAGAGTTTCTTTGTCCGAGCTTCTCACATGTAAGTTTCTGTGTATATTCCAAAAAATAACATGCATGATATAAGTCGCTTGGTTTTATGGTATATAATTTACTATATGTTTATATGCATTAGATGATCCACTAAAGGAAAACAATCCTGCACGATAGGTTTCAAATATGTCATCAACGCAACCGTCAAACAATGGAGGTATGAGTAACTTTGACACATTAATTTTGTTTTTCTCATCATTTGCTTTATACACTTTACAAAGTGCTATGGCATAAATTAACTATTGATACTTTTCTTTGTAATTATAGATTCATCTACGCATTATATACCCAAGCAAAGAAGACCTTATAATAGACTACCTCTCCAAGACGTTACTAACCGTGAGTGACTTTTTAACTTTCAGCATATAAAACTACGTATTGCAAATCTTCTTATCGTTTGTGGAAGTTACACACACATATATAATTCTTCTACATTTTATATGTGCATTTAGGATTAAATTTTGGCGCAACAAACAACATATTGCCCTTAAGTAGTCACTTCCCGCTTGGAACTCAGTTATCACCGTTGACTCCAGCTGCTTCTACACATGTTAGGCGAACTACAGCTTCAAGTTTTCAACCACAATTAGGTTGTATATCTATCCATTGTGGTGTCGTGAATTAACTTTTTCAATAGAAATTTGTCTTGCCTTTTTAACAAACAAGGTATACTAACATGGTGCTGTTGTTATATTATATTAGGAACAAATTATACACTTCCTGAAAATGCACAACAAGGAACAAATGTTTCAACCAAATCTGCAGGTCGTGTGTCATATGAGGCACTACACCAACCGAATAATCTCACCAGTTCTTCCGCCACAGGTCTCATAAGAACTACAACTTCAGGTATTCCAAAAAGTTCGAATGAGTATTTATCTGTGTTATAGCTACCATATACATAATATTTGAAGTTTTCCCCAAGTAATATATGTTTTTCGCGTTCAGAATCTCAAACATCGTTTCTTTGCAACACCGTTGCCAATGCTAATCTTAGACCCGTTACGCGTATTTCTACTCCTACAAGTAATAATCAAGCATCTACGGTGGCTTCGTCACGAAAAAGACAAAATCCTTTGCACGTATTTTCAAACGGTATTTTAAAAACTCTCATTTACGTTTTCAACCCTTGCATCATATTTATTCTACATGTTTGTTGCTTGTGAACATTTGTAAACGACCATATATGGCTAACAACGACATTTATGCATAAATATCTTACATTCATTTTATTCTAACCAATTTTTTTAGGACCTTTTTCACTTATGGGTAACCGACATGAAACCATTACAACAAGTCCTTCCTCTAATTCGTTAATTAGAACTCCACCTTCTGGAAGCTCAATTGGTAAGAAACATCAACCTTTTTTGTATCTTCTATGCTTTATAAAATTTAGTGCATTTTCTAACTTTGTTGCTTAATTTATTTATAGTATCAACAACTTGCCTTCCTTCAAACACGTGTGACACTGTTAATCGTACTAGAACTACGTCTACTGCTTTGCCAACAAGTTCTGATCAAGTTACACCAGTTGCTGTTACATGTACACAACAATCTCCTTTGAGTGATGCTTCAAATGGTAATTTTTTAGACACAAAATATTTATAAGAGCAACATGGTTACTTTTTTTATTTGGTTTTGATTATGGACAACATATTTTTTTCAGTTTGTTTGCAAACACCAGCGATTCGTCGTGTTAATCGATCCAACAATATAACATCAGGGCCTGGTGTTACAACTACAAAAAAATCAATATATGAAGTAGGTGAATCTTCAAGAAGAACAAAGAGGTCTGCTAACCGACCAGCTTTTCAATCTCACGCACCGGTTAGATTTAATCTTAATGTTGACGGTGAGGGTGTGCACAAAGAATATGACAAGTACATTGGCGTTTCTGAAGGTAGTTTGATAACTTCTTATTTTACTCATTGCGAAAGGTTATTTGCAATTTCACATGACATTAAGACAAGTGTTTTCTTGAATTTGCAGAGTACTATGATCTTGGTGATCCGTCGTTTGAGTGCACAGAGTGCCATGCTTTGGTATGGGAACCGGAAGCAAGAAGAGGAAACTCTAATCCAGCAAACAAAGCCTATAGTATATGCTGTGGCAAGGGAAAAGTCTTTGTGAAACAACCATCGCCTGCTCCACAACCGTTGCGTGATTTGTTTTTTAATGATGATTCTAAGAGTAAAAATTTCAAAAAAATATAAGAACGTACAATAGCATGTTCTCATTTACTTCTATGGGCGGAAAGGTTGATGAGAAAATCAATAAGCAAGGCCGTGCTCCTTATGTTTTCCGCTTGCATGGGCAAACATACCATAGAATTGGTAGTTTGCTTCCCGAATCAGGTGTTCCTCCTAAATTTGCGCAGCTTTATATATATGACACGGAGAATGAAAATGAGAATAGAGCAAAAGCGATAAGGTAATACAAATTCTTTTAAGTTTTTATGCCATATTCTATGGATCATTTGCAACTTTCATAATTTAATATTGTCGTCATAAACTTTAACTTTTGCAGGAGTTCTTCAGCGTCGTCTGTGTCAACCAGTTCAAATGACGGTATCGATCGAAACACTATCGGTCAGCTAAGAGACATTTTAGACTCCTCAAGTGAGTTGGTACAAACATTTAGAAGAGCACGTGACCGGTACGATGAAGACAACGAACAGAATATAAAAATAAGACTCATTGCAAAGCGAGGAAAAGATGGACGAAATTACAATCTTCCATCTTCCAACGAGGTTGCTGGTCTTATTGTAGGTGACTTCGATACATGTATAGAAGATAGAGATATTGTAATAGAAAAGCATCGTGAAGGTTTGGAGCTTATCAACATTTTCCATCCTATGTACCTTCCTTTGCAATACCCTTTGTTGATGCCCCGTGCACAAGATGGTTATTACTTGGGAATACCACATAGAAAGAAACCTGGCAAACGCCCGGTTTGTTCTGAAAGCTCTGACCCGTTAGTTGAAAAGAAGGACAAAACAGTTACTATGAGGGAGTGGTTTGCTTATCAAATACAAGATCATCCAAATCAAGAAAATTTGTTTACACGTGGAGGACGTTTGTTTCAGCAATTTCTTGTGGACGGTTACACTATGGTTGAGACCGAACGTTTGTTTTTCCATCGATCAAAACAGTCAAAGCTTAGGTGTGATGCGTACTCAAACATCCGTCAGAGCATTGCGTCGGGTAACAGTGACCCCACGACCATTGGAAAGCCCATCATCTTGCCTTCTTCATTTACCGGTGGACCAAGGTACATGAAACAGTGCTATATGGATGCCATGGCATTGTGTAGATGGTATGGCTGTCCGGATTTGTTTATAATGGTTACTTGCAACCCTAACTGGCCGGAGATTGCAAGATACATGCGAGAGCATAACCTTGCTGCTACAGCGCTCAGATGTGCTTACCAGAGTTTTTAAAATGAAATTGGACCAGTTAATGACCGATTTCAAAGAACTCCGTTTATTTGGACGCGTTCAAGCAGGTGTTTTACCTAACATTTTTCTGTATGCTTATACATTTACTTTACATTTTATATTTTGTCACCAATTTTATACGTTGGTAGTCTTCAAAATAACTATTACAATGTCTTGCAGTCGTGTACACCTTTGAGTTTCAAAAGCGAGGACTTCCCCACGCACATGTGTGTTTGTTCATGCACAAGGACGACAAGGTAACAAACGCTGATCAGATTGATAAATACATTTCCGCAGAGATACCAGATAAAGATGATGATCCCGATTTGTACAAGTTGGTTTCTGATTTTATGATGCACGGCCCTTGCGGTGTAGATGACCCAAAACAGGTTTGTATGGACGAGGGTCGATGTACGAAACACTTTCCTAAAAAATTCACGCAACGCAGCTCCGTTGACGCTGAAGGTTATCCCATTTATAAAAGACGGGACAACGGAAATTATATGGAAAAAATGGCCATAAGTTGCCTAACGGTTATGTTATTCCTTATAATGCTACCCTTCTCAAACGTTATCAATGCCACATTAACGTTGAGTGGTGTAACCAGACCGGTTCAATCAAATATTTGTTTAAGTATATCAATAAAGGTCCGGATAGAGTGTCGGCAGAGTTGTATGAGCCGGTTACCACAGCCGAAGGTGAACAGGTTGCCAAACCTGTTGATGAGATTAAGGCGTTTTTGGATTGCAGGTAACATTAAATATTTATGTTCTATTCATTTTCGACAAATTCATAGGATATGATTATTTGTTGCAACTTTATAATACTATGAGACCAGGATGTTCATACTTACATGGTAATACCAGCATGAAATTTATTTGAAAGTAGCTTATGTTTTAATCAAAATGTTTGTGTCAATACTTAAATGGTAATACGAATATGAGAAAGTAACTAAATACAAACAGATTAAGAGACGGTGCTTAAGTAAATATCTCACGTCTACATGCTTATATTTCCTCAATATATACATCTCCTATGCATCTATAGATCTTAACAAGTTTATTACGGTAACGCTTTGATGGATTCCATGTACCTATCTACTTGTGAGGCGGCATGACGGATATTTGGCTTTGAAATTCACTATAGAACACCAAATGTCGAGAGGCTATCCTTTCATCTTGAAGGCGAGCAGTCAATTGTGTATGATGAAAACGCAGACCTTGAAGCTGCTGTTCAAAAGCCAACTGTTGGTGCTTCTATGTTTGATGGTTGGATGAAAATGAATGAGCAATTTCCAGCAGCAAGGGAGTTAACGTATGCTGAGTTTCCTACAAAGTATGTTTGGAACTTAACAAAAAGAATGTGGACGCTTAGGAAGCAAGGTAGAGCTATAGGAAGAATTCATAGTGTTCCTATAGGAACAGGAGATGCCTACTATTGTAGGATGTTGCTGAACAGTCGGAAAGGATGTCGAGCTCACGCTGAGATTAGAAAGGTTAACGGTGTCGTTTATCCTACATACAAAGACGCTTGCTACGCAGCGGGCCTTTTGGAGGATGATAAAGAGTATGTTGAAAGCATCAAAGATGCAGCCCATTAGGCGCCCGCTGAACATCTTCGTAAACTCTTTGTCACATTGCTTACTCAAAAGGAACTTACCGCGCCTTTGACTGTATGGCTGGAAACATGGCATTTGCTTGCAGAAGACGTTCAATACAGGAGAAGGCAGATTTTACAGATTCCAGGTAAAAATTTTAAACAAGTTGTGTTTCTATCGTCTTTTATTAATCGTTTTTATTAATGAGTTACGGAAAATGTTATCTTATGCAATAGTTATTAAGCATTTTCTTTTTTGGTTTTAACTATCAACATGCTACCTCATGCAACAGTTATGTCTCTCCTTTACAATTTATAACACTTATTGAAATTTTTATCTTATTCAACAATCATGTAACATATTTTCGTTTAATTAAATGATTAGCAATTGACTACCTATATGTTATTTGTTCTATGCAGACCTGATTCTTAGTGACGAGGAAAAAAAATATTGCATTGTATTATATTGAAGAGCTTATGCGATCAAGAGGGAATACTCTGAGAAGTTGGCCTGAGATGCCTTATCCGGACGAGAGATACGTCACTGAATTTGGTAACCAGCTTATATATGATGAGTCACATTATAAACCGGCTGAGATGCAATCTGAGTATGACCGTTTGTATGCATTATTGACAACGGAACAGAGAGGTGTATATGACATCATCGCGAATTCCGTTCAAAGTGGAAATGGAGGAATCTATTTTGTTTACGGTTACGGCGGTACCGGTAAGACATTCTTATGGAAAACACTTTCAGCCGGCATTAGACGAAAAGGTGATATAGTTACGTCGCATCCAGTGGTATTGCATCGTTGTTAATGTCGGGAGGGAGAACAGCCCACTCACGGTTTCATATTCCAATTAACGTAGATGAGACCTCCACTTGCTCAATAAGTGCTCAAAGCGATCTGGGTAAAATGTTAAAAAAGTGTAAGCTTATTATTTGGGATGAAGCTCCTATGACAAATTAGCTTTGTTTTGAAGCCTTAGATCGTTCTTTGAGAGACGTGCTTCGTACAATCCGTTATGACGAGTGTGGCCAGCCTTTTGGAAGCATTACCATGGTTTTTGGCGGTGATTTTAGGCAGGTTCTTCCCGTCATTCCAAAAGGCTCTCGACAAGACATTGTGGGTGCTTCTTTGAAGCAATCATATTTGTGGGATTACTGCAAGGTTCTAAAGTTAACCGCGAACATGAGGCTTACTGTCGGATCACGGCCTGAAGATGTTAGCGAAATAAGAGAATTTGCAGAATGGATACTCAATGTGGGAGACGGTAAGCTTGGAGCAGCAAACGATGGAGAGGTTGAGATAGATGTGCCGGAAGAAATTCTAATAGATGCTACTGATGACCCGATAACATCTATTATCGACTTTACTTATCCAAATATTCTGGATAACATACACGATCCGGCGTACTTCCAAGAATAGGCCATCCTTGCTCCAACAAATGGAATCGTCGACACTATAAATGAAAATCTGTTGTCAAAATTTCCAGGAGATGAAATGGTCTACTTAAGTTGCGACAGCGTGGATAAAAGTGAACGTGGTGTCGTCATAGACCAGTCCGTTTTCTCACCAGAATTTATCAATTGATTGAAGTTCTCAGGAGTTCCAAACCACAGAATTGCTTTAAAAGTCGGAGTACCGATTATGTTGTTAAGAAATATCGACCAAGCCAATGGTTTATGTAATGGGACAAGGCTTCAAGTACTTAAATTAACAAGAAACTCTATTCAGGCGCAGATCATTAATGGAACAAACTTTGGGAAAAAAGTGATTATACCAAGGCTGAGGATTACTCCATCAGATAAGCGTTTGCTACTAAAGATTGTCAGGAAACAATATCCTATATCGGTTTCGTTTGCCATGACAATCAACAAAACCCAAGGCCAATCACTTTCTAAGGTTGGTTTGTACTTGCCCCGTCCTGTTTCCACACATGGTCAACTGTACGTTGTTGTATCAAGAGTAAAAAGCAAGCAAGGTTTGAAGGTTGTCGTTTGTGATCGTGATGGTAATGTCTCAAAAACTACGACAAATGTCGTGTATAGAGAGGTGCTTGAAGGACTATGATTCAAACTTTTAAAAGGTATGTAAAATTCACACGTTCGATTTACTTTCTCATGTTCTCAATTTTATTATAGATTCATATCTACTATATGTTTTGACATACAACATATTTTACTAACATAATACATATAACCTTAGGTGTCATTTAAATTTTGAAGCTAATTATTGTATTTACAATATTTAATACCAATTTTATTGCTTTCAAGATAAGAATACTAATAATGTTAGTTCTGCAAACGTATTTCAAAAACCAATTTCCTGTATGAACTTGCAACTAAGGTTCCATGCATGAACATGAGACTTTCAACCTTTCCTTCCATTAATTCGTTTGAATGATTTGACCAAGAAATATTAAGTGCATTTTCATTAAACATATGACTCTTTAGTTGCCAAAAATTCATTATTTAACACCATATCCCTAAATCACATATCACAACAAGTTTCTTGCAATCTTTAAAGAAAAAAAACTGTCATTCTAATTCGTATACAATGTCTGAAAGTAACAAGAGGATCCGATCTGTTGTGCAGAAGGAGGATGACAATGAAAAAGAACAAAAGAACAACGCAAAGTAAGTACACATTCATACGTTTAAACATTCAAATTAGTTTTTTTTATGCACTTCGTTTAGGAGCTGTTCTTGATTACTATTGCTTGTGTAACTTTAGGAAAATACGTTTTGATGTAGAAGTTTCAAGTGTCACAGAGACAAGCAAAGGTATGTAGAAACTTATTTGCGCTTTTGAACAACAGTTTCAAATAACTTATTTGCTCAGGTTCATCTATTACGTGCAGCCAAGGATAAAGATAAGTTTATTGAATTTGAAGAAGATGAGTCTACTGAATCTGAAGAAGACGAAAACTTTGATGTTAACGAGTGGCACAAGTCGTGGACCGATGAGACAACAAAACTGAGAAAGGAAGAAAGTGATCGCCAAATCTCTGAAGATGAGAAGGAATATGATCCGTCAAGCGTTTGTTTGGAAGAAGATGATAATAATGATGTTCCTTCTTATAAAATGGTATTTGGCGGAACCATCTCAAGTCCGTGTACCTTTTTTGGTACCTAGCCCCCCACCCAACAAGGAAGGCATATCCCGGTAAATTACCTAGGCAACACTGGCTGACCAAGTTGGAGTCCAGATTCGAACCCCCGCCTTTAAGCTTTGACTTGTCAACTGCGTGCTTTTGCGGTAGTTGGTGGCCAACTGCCCTAAGGCAGCTGGTTAATGTTCCTTCTTATAGTGACGAGGAGAGTTTGGATTGCATTGATTACGATAATGCACACTTAGCATTTGATCCGGAAAAGTCTCATAAATTTAATTTTTAACTTTTTATGAAACTTGGATTTATATTTCATGTAACGTATGAAACTTGGCATCATTTTAATGTAACATGTTTACATTTGTTGGCTTGCTTAAATTACATTTTGTTTTTTATTTTAATTGACGTTTCAAGAATATTAAGGACTTGAAAGTTGTCGTTTATGATACACATGGTATTCAATGCAACATGTTTACGTTATCCTTTTTCTTATCGTCTCATTCCTTATTTCTCTAAAAAATTACCCGGTGTCAACGGGTCTCTAAGCTAGTATATATATATATATATATATATATATATATATATATATATATATATAGGGGATAGCTTGGCTACAATCCTTCATAAAAAATACACTAGCATTGAATCAGAGACCCACAGAAAAAATCAGGACCCACAAAATGAATCAATGACCCACATTTATGGCACAAAATTGTAGCCAATTGGCTACAATTAATTGTAGCCAATATTTTCCCATATATATATATATATATATATATATATATATATATATATATATATATATATATATATATATATATATATATATATATATATATATATATATATATATATATATATGAGTCGAGTTATTCTACAAACCAAACATTCCTCACATACCAAGGGACTCATCCCCACCATCCATCTAAAAAGCAAATCAATGGTTGAGATTAAAAGAATTTTATTATTTCACCCATTTTTTATAATTTAAATGTCTCTTAAACCGTTAATCGTTAAGCGAAAATAATTACACCATCGCGACGGGCATTTAATTATCTTTCTATAGATGGGCACTTTGATATACTTTCGAAAAAAAATCGTTTTTTTCACGTTTTTTTTCCCGGCCGAAAAAAAAATCATATATGATACTGCATATCATATATGATATGTAATATCATATATGATATTACATATAATATCATATATGATATGGAATATCATATATGATATGATATGTAATGTCATATATGATTTTTTCGGTCACGAAAAAAAAACGAAAAAAAAATTGTCGAAAATATATCAATTAGCCTATCTATAGAAAGATAATTAAATGCTCGTCGTAACGGTATATTTTTTTTTTCGCTTAACGATTAACGGTTTGAAAGATATTAATATTTGAAAAAAAGGATGAAAGTGGTTTTTTAAATTGTTGGATTAATCTCATCCATTAGATCAAATAAAGATGAAGGGTGAAGATTAGTCCCTTGATGTATATATATATATATATATATATATATATATATATATATATATATATATATATATATATATATATATATATATATATATATATATATATATATATACTAGCTTATAGACCCGTTGACACTGGGTAATTTTTTTAAAGAAATAGAGAAATAAGATAATAAAAAAAGTAATAACGTAAATTTGTTCCATTTAAAATAACAAACGTCCAAGCTTGGGGTCTCCAAAATTTATTGTGTTGAGTAGCAAAAGATGTGTGTGAGTCACCATCGATTTACAACCATAGCGTTGGCGAATCTAGAGTAGATTGACTCGAACATTAAATGATGTGTGTGAGCGCCTATCGATTCAAAACTCAATCCTTGCGATGATGATCGACCTTCAAGTACTTCTCTACATGTAGACTTTTTTCTATGTATATGATAAATTTTTAATCTTTTATTGGTTTAATTGGTGTAGAATTGTGAGATGACCATATTATAACACAAATTTTAAGTTATGTGATGAATTTAATTAGTATCTTATTGAGCATATGAATAGTATAATCAAGTTCATGTTAGCCAAATTACTGTAAATGTGAATGAAATAACAAAGAAACAACTAATAAAAGTAATCAATGGCATTGAAACTCTCCTCGTCGCTGAAAAAGCCCACATCAGTCGAATCCTGTTCAACTGAACAAACGCGCGCCTTTGACGGAGCATATTCCTTCTCATCTTTAGCAACTTGAAGCAAACTTTCTATGTTTGCTACTTTTTTTTTTTTTTTTTTTTTTTCAGAAATCCACCACTCATACCACGTCAACATATTTCATTAGTATATAAAAGAAATAATGAGATAAAAACGTGAATTATTCTACAATCAATTGAGTTTGTAACAATTAAAATAATAGACGCCCATGCCTTGTCGTCTCCAAATTTGATGGTCTTGAATAGCAAATGACGTTTGTAAGAGCTAATCAATATAATAGCCAACGCCCACTCGGTGTACACCCAATAGTCCATAGAAACCCTTTAAACAACCACATATAGTTATCCTTGTGTGAATACCGGCTTTTGTAAAGCTAAACAAATGTTTTGTCTTTATAGTAAGTATTTAGCTCCACTAATCCTTTAAAGCATAGAACCCAAACAATTCCAAATTCTGCAAATAAAATAAGAAAATTTTAAAATGGATACTCAAGATGTAATTAAGTTACATAAAGACGCATAAAAGAAGGTTAACAAAATAAAGAAGATTGTGATTATTTTATGAATCAACATACAATCATGTTTCACATCCATTTAATGTTTTTGCTAATTAAGATTGAGAACATTTCTCGCATACAAAGAGTAAAAATAAGGTAACAACAAAATAAATAAAATCAGTAACAACAAACACAAATAACATTTCATAGCATTTTATAAAAAAATTATAAACAAATAGTAACTTTTTATTGATCCCTGAATTCAAGTGATTAAATGGAAAAATGTGAAATAGCAGTTTTGAATTTATTATGAAAAAAAATGTTTATATAAAGGATAGCTTAAAGACCCGTGGATTCATGAGATTTTTAAAGAAAAACATGAAAATGTTACTTATTTTATCCCTGAACAACACCATTTTGTCCCAAAAAAAAACTATTATGAAAATGTTAATGTTACTTATTTTATCTCTTTAATTTTGAAAATAACTTATTTTCGGATGTTTTTCGTTTGTAAAATTTGTTATATAATGTTTTCAGTTGGCATATTTTTGTCCCAAAATATGAAAGTGATTAAAATACTAATTTAGTAATTGCTTGTATATATAAGTTACTACGTATTGGAAATACTAAGTGGTCAAAATATGAAGATAATGTTTTCAGTTGGACTACGTATTGGAAACACAAAAATCCCTTTTCATGTATGCAGATTTTTGTCTCAAAATATTTGTTTATTAACTCAATTTCTTAAATATTGATAAGATAAGATATCCATGTTGGCAGATTTTTGTCTCAAAATATTTGTTTATTAACTTATTTGTTGGACTCGTATTTTTAACACATAATCTTCAACAAATTGAACGATGTAGATATCCAACAAACCGGATAGATATCAGTTCAGATAAACGTCTTTGTGACCATCAAATGCCTCTAAGAGTAAGAAAATCAAACATCCTTGAAAAAATAATGATTTCGTAAACAATTATTGTTAGTTTAGACAATGTGACAACAACCTCTTTTGAACCGGAGTAAGCAAGACCTCCATGTAACTCTTGACGATCTGATATAGATGAGATATTGATGACTGGACCTCATTGATTTGCATCACGCATATATGTACAACATATTTTGCTACTAACCATGTTCCTGTCAAGTTGGTTCTCATGGTACTATTCCATCCTTCTTCCGACATCTCCAATGGACTTAGCACATTACCTGAAAACAAATACATAATCAAAATTCAAAGCTTGAGTCCTGAAAAGGATTACACCATCATTTCATTAGTTTTTGGATTATCCGTTAGGCGTTGAGGAAACTGCGCATCTCTTACTCAAATTAATGAGACTATAAGATTCAGAATTACTAACAAAGAAAGATAATTGTCCTGATGGGCCGATGCTGATTTATATCTACCCAAAAGTCGGGCCCAAAAAGTGGTGTGCATTTCATAACTGTGAGTACAAAGTAGGTGACTACATGAATAATTAGTTACCTACGCAGCATAAATATCTATGTTTCCAAGAGCACCACCAACATATACAAAATCTGAATCAACCATCTCCCCTAGTCCATTAGCTATGCAACGCATTCTCGCAATTTGCCATAAGAGGACATTAGTAGCTAAAAATAACAAATGAGCAACTCAATGTGTTTAATCAGTATGTCAAAACAACTTTGTTGTTACCAAAACACAAAAACAAATGTGATGGTTTTTCTCTAATTTATGCACTTATCATTTGGAGTTCAAATAGACTTCTACCTTAAGATGGGTTTAAGACATATTCCCGTATTTAAAATAAACATAAGCAACAACATTTATATAAGAGATATTTTTTATTTCGAAATGATCGATTCCTTACATTCTTAGTGTTGTGCCTCCTGCATCCTTGAAACAAATTGAAGATACATTCAAAGTCTTGATTTGGAGCTTTTAATAAATACCATCTTCAAGTTCGTCAACTAATCGAGCACCATCATTAGCACCCGCACCAATTATCAAATCATTCCTACCAGTAAGTACAATAGTTTAGATTAAAAATTAGTTCGAAAAGAATTTATAGCAATAGGATACCTAAAATATCAGTAGTTCACCTGGGAACTTTATTTGGGAACAGGAAAATCAGTGAATTTTTTGAAGGATACTCAGATAGCCTCCCAGCAGCATGCACTCTCCCAGTTTGTTCCTCTGTATACTGTAGTCCATGAATAATCATAGTAGCATAAACCGTTTTAGGAATTTCAAGCTCTTCACAGGGATCATCACCACATATTGACACCACCAAACGTCTGCTTGATAGTAATATTATTTACATATAATGAGAACCAAAACTCATGCATACCACTTGAGTGTTCAAAATGAGAATATATTACCTTCTAACAAATGCTTGTGAGCTCGACCCAAGTACAATCCTAAAACGCAACAATCATATAATAACTTGCAAACAAAAATTCCAAACAAACCTTCACCATCAAATATAAATTTTGTTACATTTCTAACCTTAACAAAAAATAGGGGACACTCATGCCATAATGTAGAAGATTTTATAGTGATTTGCTTTATAATACGCGATAAGGTTACACGACACTATTACGAAACATAAGAGCATAATGAATGTGAAAACATGCACAAACAAAAAAACCTAATCTTTTTAATGATTCTTAATGTATAGTTTACAAAGAGGATGACTAACTTAAGATTAAAGTTCTCATCTTTGTAACGTGTTGTAAATGTTGAGACACGAAGTATTTACAACAAAAAATTAAAATTTTTGGATAAAAAGTGTTTAAGGTCAAGAAAATATGACTCCACTCATGTGCTATGACCCTCATAACAACGTTACATGTTTTGATTCCAAAACCCTGTAGACCCGCGACCTACATAACAGTATTGCAAGTTCTAGTACGAAATTAATTAGCCATCTCCAACTACTTTATATTAATTGAGAGGGTTAATTTGGCTAAATGAAGAACAACAGAGCTCGTACGAAATTAATTAGCCATGTCCAACTACTTTATATTAATTAAAAGGTTCTAATGTGTTTTTACTTGATGAACCTCATGATGCGACAATCAGATACTTTTACCATCACTAACTGGATAATAATTTCTTACAAATATTTAACCTTTATAAGTACACGCCTCTTTTACCATTTAGTATAATAGAAGGAGTACTCATGAAGTCCTGTTTGTGATCAAAAGCTTAAATGTGGTACTTTTATATATTGACCTGCTTGTTGGCTGTGTTTAAGGACAAACATTCAATAATCGATTATGGTCTTCTATTATTAGTAATTGTATCATCTCAAAGTTCATGATATTCCTATAATGAGATACTCAAGGACCAAAGACTATCAAATCAAAGTACCTCATACCCTTTACATGTGGTCAAAAGAGTAGATTAGGAGTCAACAGTTGCAAGAACCAAACCATAATGACTACTTGTGTTTGAACACTTTTTCTTCTTGTCTTCTTCAGGCTTAATAATGATATGAGATATAATAGCATTCATCTGTAACAAAAATATACAATGTTATGTTCTAACTACTAAGTAAATTAAGCAATAAAAAACTCTTCGCTATCACCTTACGGGTTCTAATATATCAGCAAACAGGAAAAACTCTTCGCTGTCACCTTTCACCATCTGGAACAAAGCGGTATTAACACAATTAAAATGTAGATAATTGTACCAAATTAACCACCAGAAAATATAACAATAATCTACCTGTAACATTGGACCTTTGGCAGACCAATCTTGAGAAATACCACTTTCGTATTTATAACCAACCAAAACAACAATGTCCATTACGGCCTCTTGGTACATCTGTGAACATTCATATGACAAAGGAATTCAAAGCTCGCTAAAAATATGGGAATCAAATAACGAATTATACCTGAACATTTTTAGCTTTCCCAATCAAATAAAGACCATCATAAACAAAACGGAATATTTAACCTTGAACCGGATACCTCGTCTTAGTCCCCTTAGCCATTGTTTAAATGGTCTGAGATTCTAAAACATGGAGACCGCATTAGAATCTTCCGCTTTAGCCTCGTCCATCACCTAATCTACCAACTTTGCTCACCTATGCTGCTGGATTACTCAACTCGGATCGATTCATTTTCACTGTTACAAATACCATCAGTTCGAATAATTAGATCCATATAAAAATTTCAAGAAAAGTTCACATGATATCTTTTTTGGTCAAAATCATACTCCAAAATGAACGTCATACTCAACATGTAGTGTAATATGAAAAGAATTTCTAAATGAACACCAAATACACATATTAATTGAGAGGGTCAGAGAAGGCCAAATGAAGAACAACATAGCTCGTAAGAAATTAATTAGCCATCTCCAACAACTTTATATTAATTAAAAGGTTCTAATGTGTTTTTACTTGATGAACCTCACGATGCGACAATTAGATACTTTTACCATCACTAACTGGATAATAATTTCTTACAAATCTGCAAACTTTATAAGTACACGCCTCTTTTACCATTTAGTAGAATAGAAAGAGTTCATGAAGTATAAATTTGATCAAAGACTTAAATGTGGTACTTTTATATATTGACCTGCATATTGGTTGTGTTTAAGGACAAACATTCAATAATCGATTATGGTCTTCTATTATTAGTAATTATATCATCTCAAAGTTCATGATATTCCTATAATGAGATACTCATGGACCAAAGACTATCAAACTAAAGTACCTCATACCCTTTACAGGTGGTCAAAAGAGTAGATTCGGAGTCATCAGATGCAAGAACCAAACCATATTGACTACTTGTGTTTGAATGCTTTTTTTGCTGATGTTTGTTGTGACTAAGAAAATTCACAGCCATATCTAAAATTTGATTGACTCTATTAGTAGCAACATTTATTATTAGATAAAAAAAATACATTGCTATATCCGTACCTATGACAGCTAAACTGTACAGAACATGGTGTTGATTACAAACATAGCACCATTCTATAATACAAAGCTACCTGCAAAAAACAACGCAATTCAAACCATTATCTATAAATTTGTACAAACAGTTAGCCATTCAGAAGACATAAAATATATGTGCTTGCTTACCGAAAGGCTGTTCAAAAAGGATTTACGTTACATGGTATGACCCGTGTACCTCTGTTTTGACCATCGTACAACATGCCAACGTACTATTAACTCACCATTGCACCACATGCCCAAGCTACCAATCCCACTTAATTTTCCTGAAAAGAATATACAGCAATATATAACCAAAAACATAGATCGAAACTAACAATTTGAAAAAACATGATATATTTGTTTCCAATTAAATCCTATAACCAATGTGATAGCGAAACTCTGTAACCAAAAGTAAAAGGATAATATTATTAGAGCTACAGTACCTAAAACATTTTCTATTTTAACCTCTGTGATAGCGAAACTCTGTAACAATCTTCTAAGAATCATGGTTACTTGCATCTTCGATTCTCCATTAATGGTTTGATAACTATATCAGAATTTATATAAATTATCTTCAATCACACAAGACTAAAGCATCTATAGAAAGAACATAACAAAACTAAACAGACTCCGGAGAAATAAGATGGTTTTTAACACTTGTGTTACGTTCCATGTGCACAAGCTAAGAAAGACGGAGATAACATACCTTTCGACGATGAAAATAATGGCCCGCTCTTGTAAACCTTAAAATGATCAATTACAGATTACCTAAATTTTAGTATTTTCACAACTTACGCATCTTTTAACATATATATTTTTTTACATCGTCATATGATTAAATTCACTACTTATAGGAAAGCATACTCCAAAACCATATATCCCAGTTTTGTAATTCAAGTGGACATCTACTTTTCATTTTCACTGTAGACTGATAGAAAGAAAGGAAACAGCTTTTAACAAATCACAATAAATCTTAAGCATCGTGAAAAATCCAAAGAATGGGTAGTGACCCATTAAGCATAATATTATATTCAAGATTCAGTAAGTATTGCTTCGATACATTGCATAACTACAGTCAATACAAAGAAAACATGAAAAGTAGCATTGCATACCTACATATCAGTCTCAAAACTGATTGCAACAATTAATTACATCATTCTAATGGCTTTTCGATTAATGTTCTTAAACCACATACACAAATTAATTCTTCTATGTTATTTCCTCCAATTGTTTTTGTTGGGAATTATTCTATCAGTTACCACGGCTAGTGAAGATATTACAACTGCAGAAGATTGTACTTGCAGTGGAAACTTATTACCACTGCAAGAACAAAACATTACCACTGCTTGCATGACAACTGTTAGAGAAACGCGCTTAGATAAACATAGAAAAGATATTGTGTATATCTTATTCTATTAGTATTATACTTATCTTGTACAAGAGGACTCCTTGGTGTATAAAAGGAGATCCTAGATCATAGTTAGAAAATAGTTTTTCTAATACGTTTTCTTAGAGCTTCAAGGTGTAACCCTAGTGATATCATAGATCACTCGTATTATTATCATTAATAATATTGGAGCTATTTGTTTTGTTAACATACATTGTTCTTTCATTAAACTGTTTCATTTACATTCAATCTTCTAAGTATCAATAAGTAGATTCCGCATACTTATTGGTATCACTCAAAGTATCATTATTAACACAAGTTCAAGGTGTACACGATCCAACAAGTTGTAAAGAAGAACTTTTCATTCATTCAAAGACACAAGCTACAGCTTACATTCAAAGTTCCAACTGCATTACAATGACCATTCCTAAATTATTTGGCTAATGGAAAACTACTAGCTTCTATCAATTATTACATAATACTTGAGGCTATGACAAGTACAATGAAGAAGCTGAAGATGAAAATGAAAAAAAGAAGAGTAGGAAGACTGTGAAGCTGCTCAAGTAACAAAGTAAAGAAAATACTCAAGAACTTTGTTCCTTGGCAACATTCTTCAGTCATCTATTTCTGCTTCTCCTTTCCCTTATGTGTGATCTGAGCTTTCTTGCTCTGTCCAATATGTTCTTGATACAGAAGACCAGGTTCTGGAGCTGGAAGATCCAACACCAAGGTTGATGATGTTGGGAGAGATGGATCTCTTTTACCTAATCTTGGTTGGGATCTCTCTGGTGTGGAAGGAGGAAGAAAGGTTGGATCTTCATTCTCTTCCTCTGAAGATTCTTCATCAGATGTCCAGATGAA
This sequence comes from Artemisia argyi, assembly GCA_030686995.1. Classification (NCBI taxonomy): domain Eukaryota; kingdom Viridiplantae; phylum Streptophyta; class Magnoliopsida; order Asterales; family Asteraceae; genus Artemisia; species Artemisia argyi. Next base: position 198,832,637 of record CM060678.1, read on the forward strand.
GGGAGAAACAAGCTCTCTCTCTGCAGGATTCGGATCATGGTTTGATTCACTCTTTATATATGCATTCCATTGTCTTTCCTGCACATCCCATCGGTTCTTTATCTCTCTCTCAAAATCAGAACCTTCAAGACCCCATGGATATGGTGGTATTTCTTCTGATGTTGGAACAGAAGGGTGTTGATCAGAGGACTCAGGGTTTGATGACATGATTTTTGGAAGAAAACTGGGTTGATTGGGATATTAGGGTTTGAGAGATTGTTAGTGACTGAGATGTGGTGTTTGGAGGAGGTTATATAAGCAAAGATTAGGTGTTATGCTAATTAATGAAGGATATTTACTTCCATCTGTTTTGGTTGGTTTGAGTAGTAACTGTGGTTTGACTTTTGAGAAGATATTTTTGTGCATAGTAACTTGATTAAAAAGTTACTTGGGTTAATCTTAGTGGGTTAAAATGAGACTTATTTTGTGTAGCAGTTCACAACCTATGTCATTGGAGTAATAAGGTGTGTATCTTGACACACAGCAAATGGTTATTAATTCACCATGTCTAACCCACATAAGAATCAGCTAGTCCAAGAGCAAACGGCTTTTGGTAAAGACTTCTCAAATCCGTTGATAGCTGATAGTTTGCTAAAAACTATGATAAGAGTAGTAAAATTTTACATATTTCACTTACCACTGCTCTTTGGAATTTTGTTGATTTTTACCACTGCAAGTTCACCATTTCCACTGAAAGTGTAAATTTTACCACTGGTGAACTAGCCGTTACAACTGTGTCAGTAATCTTATTTTTACTAGCCGTTGCAAATATAACTGTCTTTCCTTATTAATAGGGTTAAATTTTTGGGAATTATCTACTTACCAAAGTTTATTTATTCTTTTCTAAAGATAATTCACCATCCGCGTTTTTCTCAAAACCCTATTAGTATAAATTGATTTTATACGGCTTGCTTTTTATTCACGATTACTAACACTTTTCTCTCTCAAATCACAAAATCATGGTATCTCTCAAGTTTGCAGATGAACACAATCAAGTGGCTTACCTTCAAAAGTCAAACGACAAGAGTGGACCTATTTTTCATCAGATTGTGGACTTTCTAAACACAACTCATATAAGGTATGCCTTAACTATGAATCCCACAATCTTTGTTTCTCAAATCAAACAGTTTTGGAACTCTGTGGAGTCCATCACTCTTGAACAGGGAGACATACATGAATCTGTGGAAGCTCTTAGAGCCACAGTTGATGGGGTAACTATTGATGTTACTGAATCATCTTTAAGGAGAATTCTCCAATTAGATGATCTTAATGGTATCATCACATTACCTAATTCAGACATATTCAACTATATTGCTTTGATGGGGTATGATACATCTGACCAAAAAGTAACTTTTAAGAAAGGATGTTTTTGTCCCCATTGGAGATTTTTGATACACACTCTGTTGCATTGCCTAAGTCCTAAGAAAACTTCTTATGAACAATTTGGATCAACCATGGCTTACCCTTTAGTTTGCTTGGTTACTGATAGGACTTTCAATTTTTCAAGGTTTATATTTAATAACATGAAAGGTAATGTAACAAGTTCATACAAATTTTTAATGTATCCAAGGTTTGTGCAAGCAGTGTTAAATGAATTTCAACTGCAAAATCATAATAGGATTTATGACACTCCATGTCTTAAGCCAAAAGTATTTCAAAACATGTGTAAGACTTCAGATTTTTGGGATGGAGTGATTCATCCTCTTTTACCAAACATGCTTGCAAAGATTTCACAGGTACAGGGTGAAGATGCAACAATCCCAGTTGTATCCCATCACACACCCACTCTTATTGTTCCACAATTTCAACATATCCCTGCTGTAACTCACACATATGAAAGGAGGCAAAAACAGCCAACTCCTTCCATGACAACATTGCATGTTGCTGACCTTTATGGTTTAGGAACAAGCAGTGGTGGTTCAAGGCTTCAATCTAGTCCTACTAGAGAAGAGCCTGGATCAATGCCTTATGATTCACCTCTCCCAGCAGGTTACACAGTTGGAAGTGATGAAGGTAGTGTGCAACAAACTGAATTGATGGAATTATGTACCAAATTAGTCAAACAGGTTCAAACTCTGGAGAAAGATCTGGCACAGACCAAAGTACAACATGCCACAGAGTTGAATCTATTGAAGACAGAGATCCAAAAGTTGCAGACTGAAGTTGAGAATCTCAAGAAGAAAAGATCTCAGATTGTATTATCATCATCTTCACATTCAGATGACCTTTCTGCAGGTTCTGGTTATGGCTTGGGAATTTCTTCCAAACAGGGGAGGAAAACAAATGCAGGGATTAAGGGGAGGAGTACTAATTTTGATGATAAGTTTGCTGAGCTCAATGATTCTGAAAATGCTCAAGCAAAAGATGATGTAGCTGAGATTGAGGGGAGGAAGTTGGATAATGATATGGTTATTGAAACTGCTCAACAAGTTTCCACTGAAGCAGAACATGTTACCACTGATCAAATAATTTCCACTGCAAGTGAGAATGTTACCACTGACGTTCCATTAGTTACCACTGCAGAGGAAGAAGCTGTCAGAAAAAGATTAGTTAAAGGTAAAGCAATGGTGTTTGATGCAGAGGAAGTACATACAAGAAAGATTTCCAAGAAAGATCAAGCTCAAATTGATTATGATGCAAGATTGGCAGAACAACTTGATGCTAAAGAGAAAGAAAATATGAAACAGCAAAAGGAGAATGATGTTGCCAGTTTTATGGAAGCACAGAGGTTAGATAAGCTTGAAGTAGTAATGGCACAACCACTCTCAGTGGTTCCACCTACCATCTTACATGAGAAACCCCCTATGTTCTCATATGTGCCATCAGATGAAGAAATTGAGCATATGATTAAGCATGATCTAGTTGTAAAGAAGAAAGCTATTGAGCTTATTGCTAACAAGTCCTTAACTGAAGATCAAAGAACAGCTCAATTGGTTGATTTCATTCAAATGAAAAATCAACAAGCACTGGATGACATTATTGGAAACTTTAGAAAAGGTCAAAAGAAACAAAGACAACCCACAAAGGCACAGATCATTCATGAGATGAAAGTATATTGCTGTCATGTTGGAACTTGGAAGATGGCTGACTTCAAAGGTATGTCTCATGAAAGAATTGAAGGTATCTACTACAGAATTAAAAGGCAAGATAATACCTTCAGACCTATTGATTTTGAAGAAGTTGAAAGATTCAAACAAAGTAAAAGGAAAGCTTCAACAATTGAAGATCATGTCTCTAAAAGAATGAAAGCTCCTCAAGAGAAAGAATCTCAATTTGAGAAAAGTGCAGAAGATTCACTTAGTGAAATTATCATTGTTGAAGAAGAAGATTTCTATCCAGATCATTCACAATCAAAGCATCAAATTATTGATTGGGAAGTGTACACAGCAAAGAATTTTGCTCCCACTTGGAAAATTATAAGACTGGGAGGAGAATCTTCATCATTTATTCAGTTTGAAGATCTTCTTAAAGCATGTGACAGAGAAGATCTTGATACTCTTTGGAAGCTAGTAAATGAAAGATTCAAGGCTGATACTCTCAAGGATATGAAAGAAATGCAGCTCTGGGTTGACTTGAGAAGATTATATGAACCAGATCTTAATGATAAGTATTGGAAGTTTAATTCATCAAACTTGAATACTACATGGACATATTTTGATAAATGTGAGGTTCATCATGTTTCTACAACAAATAAAGTGGATGTGTTTATGTTTGCTGAGAAGGAATATCCACTTAAAGCTACAACTTTGTCTGCAATGTTGATGTCAAAGTTAAGAGTTTATGCAGATAATGAAAAGGTTAGAGCTTTGATTCAGAAGATTAAAGATCAATATGCAAGAGCTGATAAAGGATTAAGTAGAACAAGATAAGTGTTTGGAAGAATTCCCATATCCTCAGGTTTATTGTATACTTGAAGAAACTTATTGATTTACAAAGCAATCATAAGTTTAGGGGAGGATTGTTGGGAATTATTCTATCAGTTACCACGGCTAGTGAAGATATTACAACTGCAGAAGATTGTACTTGCAGTGGAAACTTATTACCACTGCAAGAACAAAACATTACCACTGCTTGCATGACAACTGTTAGAGAAACGCGCTTAGATAAACATAGAAAAGATATTGTGTATATCTTATTCTATTAGTATTATACTTATCTTGTACAAGAGGACTCCTTGGTGTATAAAAGGAGATCCTAGATCATAGTTAGAAAATAGTTTTTCTAATACGTTTTCTTAGAGCTTCAAGGTGTAACCCTAGTGATATCATAGATCACTCGTATTATTATCATTAATAATATTGGAGCTATTTGTTTTGTTAACATACATTGTTCTTTCATTAAACTGTTTCATTTACATTCAATCTTCTAAGTATCAATAAGTAGATTCCGCATACTTATTGGTATCACTCAAAGTATCATTATTAACACAAGTTCAAGGTGTACACGATCCAACAGTTTTTCTAGGGTTTAGCAACACACAATTGAATTGAACTTAATCAAACCAATATTATAAATCTATTCACAACACAATTAGATTGATTATTGATTAAAAAAAATAGTTGTGCTATGGAATTTAAATCGAAACTCCAAAAGAATAGATGTGATACTTACCATTGATTTAGTATTGGGTGTGTCATAGAACTTCCGTATATGTTTTTGAATCATTCACGGTCGGAGAGGAAGAGAATGAAACGATTGTGTGTGTAATTATTAATTCAGACAATTATGTAAGTGGATTTATGTATGTGTTTTTGAAATTTGAATCGGTGAAGAAGATGGATTTGTAACCGACTGGGCGAAAGTGTTGCTTAAATGATTAATGAGGAGCGTATAGAAGAAGTTTAGAGGAGAGTAGATGAGGAGCGTGTAGAAGATGTCGGAGGTGAATGAATGTTGTGTCTAATGGTTTACAAAAATAGGCCATTGATAATGAATGAATGTGTTACGTGAAATAGTAAAACCGTAGTTGACTCTTTAAGCAAAATAGTGCATCGTGGTGTTGTACAAACTGGGTTAAATAAGGAAAGACACATCAGCGAATTAATTGGATTTTTAATGCTGCGTGCTTAGCCAACTTGTCCAAAACCTTCATTTATTAGATAGTATATATATATATATATATATATATATATATATATATATATATATATATATATATATATATATATATATATATATATATATATGATATGCCCATGCAATTCTTCAATAACAACGTTAATTATTATGTTTACATTCAATATATATATATATATATATATATATATATATATATATATATATATATATATATATATATATATATATATATATATATATATATATAAAGATTATCCCTCTAAATTTAATGTGCAAGGGGGGTTGTGCACAACCATTAGTACGGTACACACATGTTGATGCATACCAAAATAAATATACCCAAAATCGTTTTAGGAGTCTATCATGCAAGGGGGTTGTGCACAACAATTAGTACGGTACACACATGTTGATGCATACCGAAATAAATATACTCAATTTTGTTTTAGGAGGTTCTTAATTTTCGTAAATGAAGGTGGGAATGGGAAGTGTTGCAGCAGTTTGAGGCAAACAAACCATCCAGCATTTACAACCAACTTTAATTTGAGCCTCTTCCATTTCCTCCCACACAATTAATGGCTGTTTATACTATGCAATTTAGCCTATAAATAACACATGTAAACAAACCACCAAAACACGGAAGCCACCACTCTTACAAAGGAGCAAAGAGAAACCCAGCCAACCAATAAACAATCAAATCTAAACCCCACAACTGTTATGAAGATCGAAGATGCAAACTGCTCCAACAAACACGAAACCAAAAGTAATTAACGACAAAAAAAAGATCTCAGTGTTTATCTCTTTAAAGATAAGATCTTTAAAGATCTATACAAAACGATCATCGATCTTTCAAAACAAAGAAACAAAACGACTCGAACAACCTTACACGACACCTTATACACAAGATCTTAGCCGCCACATCGTGATTTGAATAACAAGTGAAGACAAAAAAGTACTGGATTCATTCACTATCTTTGGTTCAGTTTTTAGCCGAATGTACTAAAATAAATTCGGTTAACAAGGGCAGGAGGTTATTTCTTTTGTGATTTATTTGTGTCCTTTGAGTTTGTTCGGTTATCAAGGATTGTAAGAACTAATGGGTACGTGTTTGAATATCGTTCGTGTGAGGTAACAGTTAGATGAACAAAGATAAAAGATGATCAATGCGTTTCCAGTTGGAAAGAATTCGAAGATGATTTTGATCGGTTTGATGAGAAGAAGATGGAAGCGTGATATGTTTGAGAGATAATAGGTATTGAGTGTGTATCTAGGGTTTGTTGAAATAAGATACTTGCTTTTGGACTTGATATCACATGGTAATATGATAGACTGGATTACTTACTTGCTTTTGGACTAAATGAGATCAAATGGTTATTGACTTCTTTTATAAAAGTCACCAACCTATGGACACAGAACACACACGTTAGCCATGAAAGCTAAGTGAAATATATGAGTTTATTCTTTAACAATTTTCAACATAGTAAATAAGTTTTGACACTATATAATTCAATAAATTATTTAACATTCTTAAGCCCTTGACATCCATTATAACAAGATGATTATAACACCTTAACATTCCACGATATTATATAATACCGTGACATTTCCACCATACATTACATTATGTTATCGATCCAAGTATTCCTTTTTAAGTTTATAGCTTATCATCATTCCTTCTCGATTATCAATGCTTATAAAATTCTTTACTTTGCCCATCAATCCTACCGAGCATCTACTACTGAGCATGGTAGATAGTATATAACCTTTGCATAAAGAATATAAACATTTGCATATAAAGAAACTTGAACACCATAAATATTATTTAAACAAAAAAAGCACGTTACATTTAATAATTTTATTTTTTTAAACATATTACTTTTATTGTTTAAGTACATCGGCACAAATGTTCTATTTAATAGGCTAGCTAATTAACAAACAAAAAAAAATGTATAATGCCATAACTAAACAAAATCACAGAGTTTAATAACGCTTTTATGTGTATTATGCATTCATGTAATTTTATATATTTTTTAATAATACACATGTACCAGATCGATTTGGATCTTCGCATATTTTAAGTACCGAAAATGGTTAGAATTAGTATAATAAGTGGTATTTTGGACTTACAAATATTCACAGAGTTAATATAATTTTAACAAAATGACCACGGGGTTTTTGTACGGTATTGCTTATTTGGGATTGAGGTGACGTTTCACGGGCGTGAAGCGTGTAAATCGTGCAAGAAAGATAGATGTTGTGTTTGTCATTCGGATATTCACATTTGGATATTTTTAGTCCGTTGTTTCGCTTATTAAGTTGAGGACGGAAATTTATTTCTATGCTTTCATTTGGTTACACAACGTTTTGGTTTTTAATATTATACTTGAGTTGTTTTTATTCATATTTTGTTGATATTAATTCGATTTTTAACTAAAAACATGTTGTCAGCCGTCATCATAATACTAAAAGGATAATCATCGAATTACAATTTCGTAGTTATTTATATAATATGTGCATATATTCAAATTAAGTGAAACAAATAACATAGTGGGTTGTATTTTGGTAAATTGTCTTTTGAGACTATGAAGTAAAATTATCTGTATTAAGTATGTCATATGAAAGGGAAAAAGTAATCATTGAATTACATTGATGTTGTTGACAAAGTTTTGGTGTCAAGAAAGTCAGGTTGTTTCAAAGCTGAATATGACCACATAGGTAAACATGATATCGAATATGACCACACGGGTCAACATGATACTGATTATTACCACACGGCTCAACATATAATTAAAATCTAAAGGATTTATCAGTTCATTCTAATAACAATAAAAAAAACCCTATAAACTTATCTAAAAGGCATCTAAATTCCGACATATGCTCATTCAACCGTCTGCACCAACATTACGTACAAAACACGTAGATATTCAACCAAAGACCGTGCATCGCACGGGTTGAATAAAGCCTCGTATATATATATGATATGCCCATGCAATTCTTCAATAACAACGTTAATTATGATGTTTACATTCAAATTAAACTGAAGTTGGTAAACACTACGTTCAACCTTCTAAAACAAAGTATTTATTAATCATTCAGTCTCAAGTTTATCACACATGTTACTCTTTATCTATACTACTTTACTAACAGGGTACTCGCACATTGCGGCCGCGGATACAATGAAATAAAATTTTCTGGTGAATCATGTATTTTAGTTTATTATGCTTTTTTTACAATAAATTTACGGATATCAAGAATTTCGTTTGCACGTACCCGTTGGCTCGTGCCCGTTCGGGCTTGAATATTTGTATAATGTGTTTTATTATTTGTATTAGTGGCATTTAATGCATGAATTGTGTTTAAGTTGGTTATACAATATACTTGATTATTTATATTTCTTATGTAAGAGGTGTTTTGATAATTGTATTAATTGTATTTATTTCAGTTAATTAGTAATTGTATTTAATGTACATAATATTTTATTTATTGTATTTAATGTTAGTATTTCTATTTTAATTAGTTGTACTTTGAGCTTAAGAACTTGTAAATGTTAAAAAATATGTTTTAATTATTTGTACATTTAGCTTTATAACTTCGATTAACTAATTTTAAGAGTTTCCATTATTATTAGGCCTTAATGCTTTATAACATAGTAAGATAACACAAATTAACACTTTATTTCTATTAATTTTTTAAAATTTCCTAATATAGATTTTAAACAAATACATGTAAAAAAAATATTATTTACAACTATTTAAAGCACAAATATAGTACATGTTTCATGTTCACTCTAAAACCGAAAGAGTGTTGATTAAGTAGAGTTATTATGATTGAATATTCTATAGTGTGATAGAATATGGCTAATGTAGCTAGAAGGAAAGTTGAGGGATTATGTATGAAATGTTGGCAAACTCTTAAAAATCAAAATTAATAAAAAGTTAAAAGCTTGAAATTAATTCATACTAGTTTAAGACCCGTGTAATATACGGGCTGTCTAAATAGTATTATTTTTACTTATCCTATAAATACTTATGTATTGCAATAATGAAACCCAAAAGTATAATGAAATTACACTGAGAAGCAATCCGTTAAATAGTTTATTATAAAAGATTAACTGAGTGAAGATGAGCAACGAAGTTGCTAACATTTAAAGTCAAAATTTTGTTTATATCAAACTTAAACGTTTTATACATAGAGAGACGGAATTGAACAAATATCACAATCTTTTTCCTGATAAAACAAAACCCCTAGTGGGAATTTTTCATTTAAAATAATCAATTTATACCTTATTTGGTAATAATTAAATTATTATTGTTATTTTTTTCAAGAATATTTAATTAAAAAAACAAAAATATTTCCTAATTTGTCTAATCTTTATAAAAATTCATTTTTATAATAATAAGTAAAAAAAAGTGAAAGATACACATGTCCTTAGGGGGTATTTTTTTAATAGATTTAGGCTAATTTGTTTAATATAAAAAAACGCACCATACACATCCACATCCACACAATAAGTAGAACACAAACACACACATACATCTTATTCCACCTACCAAATAACAGCCAAACCACATTCACACCCATTAACCCAGTTCTGCAAATAATAAACCACAACAAAACCATTAGGATTGACAAATGGATGCTGGCATTTGATAACAAAGGTGTGATTCACATAGACATGAGGCGCGTAACGGGGATTCCTATTCATTAACCAATTTTTTTATGTAATTGTGGGTCAAAGGGTAATTTTTTTAGAAAAGCTGATCATCAGTCATCCTCAATCCGTTCCCGTACTCTACAAAAAAGATTATTCATCTTCATAAACACTTTAATGTTCCATCCAAAATCGGACAATGCCACAACCACACCGGAGCTCGCATTTATGGGTGTGGCGTCCCAACCTCCCAATTTCCTTTAATTTCTTTTTTTTTTTGTGTTGTATTTTTATTTTAGTAGGTTATGTGTGGGCCATAGGATGCACCATGACACCAGATTTTAGTGTAATAGGAGGAAGGGGTGTTTTTCATGTTGTGATAACCAACAACCAAATTCGGCCACTTCCTCCACTACCACCCGCCACTAAAGTCTACAATTTTGGTAACCAGAAGTAAAACACAATTATGAATTAGCGCGATTCATAGTTATTGACGTATATGGGAATAAAATGTGAGTTTTAAGATTGCACTAAAGGTGTTTGATGTTATGCCTCTGTGAACTTTTGTTTTAAGCTTGTGATAATTTTTGTGATTTTTGATTTATTTTTTGTGTGCATAATTTGAATGTTCCTTGATGTAGGATTTATGAGTTATGATATAATCAAGGTTCCTATTTTGAACTTAGGTACAGAGCACTACTTACAAGTGAGATGCATGGGGTTTTTGGATGTTTATTCTAATATTGATTATTTTATATGAACAAATAGAATCAAATATTAGTTAAGTATATGGCTGACAGAAGCGAAAATGCAGTGACCAAAAATCGATTATGATTAAAGATTTTATGTTGTGACGAAGATGAGAACTACACAAGATCAACAAAAAATGTGATGTATAAAGAAGCCTTATTCAGAATATAATAAATAATAGTAAACACTTTTCTTTTTAAGCAATTTAAAAGAAAGCATCTATATAAAGTATTTTATAGCATAAGAATTTCATCAGAATCTTAGAAAACTTTTTAAAAAATACAAGTTGTATTTATTTATTTAAAAATTACATAATATGATATCCCTTTAGAATAACCATCTATCCTTTGAACTATATCTCTGTATAATAACTATTTGGTTTGAACTATGACACCTAAAAGGGGTGTCTCATCAATGATATAATTCTGTTTGGCTATAGTTTCATACCATACATCATTTACACCTTCATCACACTAATAGCTTTGGTATTATGATTAACATTTTTTTTTTTTTTTTGGCATATCAGCGAAAAAAAAAAAAAAAAAAAAAAAAAAAAAAAAAAAAAAAAACACAAATGTTTGTCGTGAGTGTCAATGAGTATAAATTTAGCAATGACTTTCACATTCTTTCGAATGCCATCTGCGCAAACAACTGTCTTACTTATAAAACTAAGCACATTAATTTAAAACAGACAACCATAATCTACATATTACAACTTAATAACTAAAGTACATTTCAGTTCAGAGTCATATTATGATAATACTAATATAACATATCCATAGTACTAATTAGACATCATAGGAGGTAAGGGTGTTGTCTCCCTCAATGTGAGTGTTTCTAGGATTCCGAAGCCTTTTATAAAGAGGGAAATGTAGGAATCTAAGAAGAGCCCTTTACTGGATGAGTGAATGGGTACTTATTGAAGCCATATACCTTTCCTACCTTGATTATTGTGATTGATGATTGAATGATCTTGGTGAGAATGTGATATGGAAATGTAATTAGATGGTATTGGTGCTTTAAAGGTGAATTGGAAACTGTTATGTCTGCAAATTGGAGGTAATTTGCTTGCAGTTTCTATATAGTTTTGTTCATGATATAGGAGGTGTATGATGTATGAGAAGTATCACAGCTTGTGTGAGATATATGCTATATTTCTAGTTATAGTATGTGTAGAACTAAAAGAGAATAGGCATGTCTATTTCTCTTGTTATATTGATGTAAATTACCATTGTGCTTAATAATATATGTTCACCTTTTGCACAAAAAAAATACTAATTAGACATAAGATACCCTAAATTCAAGAATTTTCTAAACAGTCTTTTGGTTACCAATAACCATCAAAAGAAGAAAATACATACCACATTTCATAATGTGCACTTAACACACGTGAAACAACGGATAACGTGTTTCTTGATCACCTTCCAATTCTGTAACAACGTACATTAATATGAACCTTAACATCTTTGTATACTCAAAACCACATTGTTGACCAAACCATGCCCATTCACCATACATGTTCACATGATTAGTCATGGAAGGATTTTCTTTGTGATGATCCATCCTGACGGTGAATGCAAGTTCAAGGTAATTGTGTTTCAGCAAAGCCTTCCTGTACATGTGCATCGGATTATCTCCCAGGAATGTTGCCGGTATTGCCTACAATTATACACAAAAAAAAAATAGAAAACTCACAATCCCTCATTATGTCAAATACAACTAATTAAAAAATATAACCCTTAGAATAAAACTTACAAGACGATTAAATGCCAATATATCTGAAAACCGCTTATAAAACACGTCGTCTCTTTCTTGAAAATGTTCACGATGACCAGGCCACATGCATAAATGGTGCATTCGTTCATCCTCTACATAATACCATAACAAGCAAAATGTGACACTCTTAACTACAATTCCAAAACAATCTAAATGGTTCATTCAATTCATTGAAACCACTTAATATATTTAAATTTAATTTCAATGTATAAACTTACTCTGATCATCATGTGGTATCACTCGTTGAACTGCATTCAGGAGAGTTACACCAAGGAATTGCACATTTGTGATACTACTCCCATCAACGATGAACCCCATTACATTAATCAAATCATTCCTTATTTTTGTGAACACTACTAAATCACCAATCTCCAATTCCTTTTCCTCACACAAAGAATTCCAGATATCTTGGTTCAACACGTAGTCGGTCAGAACACCATGACCATTTGGATTCAGACGACTAGCTTGGACATTAAATACCTGGCCTTCACATCTAAACATTATATCAGCTTCATTCCCCAAACCAGCTAAAAAATCAGCAGGAATAGTCTGAAAAAATATTTCGTGTCAATCCATTTGTGTCAACTCAGATACAACATACATTGATTAATACATATACATTACTCTGTGTACAAATAAGAAACACCTTTCGTTACACTCTAAAACCGGAAACAGTCACAATACCTTTCGTTAGCCTCTAAAACCGGAGACAGTCACAACCCTTATTATATGTAATGTATTGAGTTAATAAAAAGTGCATTCAAAACATAAGATTTTTACCTGATTTATTCCAAATTCTTGATAAGGTGTTACACGTGACTGAAATCGAGAATAGCCTTGATTTCCATCTCCATATCCTCCAATTTCTATCCCATCATTGTCATAACCTGTTACGTAAAATGAGTCGTCCCCTTCCTCTATAAAGTGCAATACATTCACATTCTCATTCAGGTTCTCCGCAACAAACTCATCCTATCTTTTACCTCTGATCTCATAAATTCCAAATCTTGATCTGAATACAGCAACTTTTTTCTGATTTCTTGCTATTCCTGTCAAGTACAGATGACTGTTCCTAGTGTATGCCTCCTCTTCAAATACATCAGGAAGTTGAAGTTCATCAGGGTACTCATTGTGGTGGATCAGTTGCACAACAAATTCAATTGGCATGTTCCTACAAAATAACAAACCTTAAATATTACAACGCTTTTTAATCACCATATATACTATCATGTAACTTCAATTAAATACAACATTCAGCTTCATCCTTTTATTCTTATATTGTATAAAACCGAAAGCAAAAAATTATGACATTTCATAAGCTCCTTAAATTATAATCTATTACCGTACCACCAACTATATCTAACAACATCATACTTCATTTCACTTTTTAACATTGTTCACTTTCAATAAAAAAAAATAATCTTTTTTATATTCGCAACATTCATCTTCATCCTACTAATCTTATTTGGAACTAATCAGGAACCCAAAACCTTACACATTTCATAAACTCCTTAACTCTTAATCTTTCAACATACCGGCAGTTAGATGTAACTACAATATACTCCCTTTTATCCTTTTTTTGAACTATTGGTCTTAAAAAACAAATAATAATCACATAAGTCAACTTCTATACATCATACCAATACCAACAATCTATCAAATCTACCTAAATCCAATACAACAAAAATCACATCTTGGGGTTCAAATAACAAGTTACATGCATAAGATATTTACCAGACAAATTAGTACATACTAATCAAAAACAATTACAATTATATTAATAATCAAGAACCACATGCATCACAAACTGAAATACGAATGATTAAAAAATAAACAAAACTGATAATCGCATACAATCAATAACAGATACTTAATAATCAAATGTATTAATGTAGATGGATTCTTACAACATTGAGATAAGTAATGACCAAATGTAAAAAAACATAGAAAAATTTATTGTTCCGATTAGGCAGAAAAGATGGAATGGATGGAAGTGGTGATACTTGTGGTTCCCAATGTCATAAATTAATGAGCATAACATCTGTATATCTATTATACTTAAAAATTTTAAAATTAGAGTGTAGATATTGTAGGTGTGAAACTACTTTAAACCAAGTAATGATTATGCTGCATGAAATATTGTTTTCACTTAATATTAAATGAACAAGATTATTCATTTATTTGTTATACATTGGGCTTAATTAAAAGATAATGCTTATATATACATTTAAAAGTCATTTTATTTAAACACTTTTTATCAAAACCCTATACATATTATCAACTATAAACAAAATATATTTACCTATACTATTATTCCTAAGCCTTCATTAAAAAATATTAAATGGATTCTCAACACAATAGGTCATCGAAGGAGATACTTTTGTTTAAAAAAAATTAACGTTCAAAAAACAATGGTCACAATTAAACAATAACTACATTTACGTAACGACATGCTAACATTATTAATAAAAATGTAATTACAAGTCAAGACACACATTAAAACAAATAAAAATAAAATGTAAAATTACAAGTCATGCCCGCCCATTAGACGGGCTTTGAGACTAGTATGTATGTATATATATATATATATATATATATATATATATATATATATATATATATATATATATATATATATATATATGGGTAGGGGTGAGCAAAACCGCCCGAGTCAAAACCGCCCGAGTCCCGACAACCGACCCGATTCCAACAAAACCGATAGTCCCGAAACCGAATAATAGCTTCTCGGATCGGGAGTCGGGATGGATTTTTAGCCTTTTCGGGATTCGGGACAGGTCGGGACGGGCCAAAAACCGACAAAATACAAGCAAAAACCGACTACTTTCGGGACGGGCTAAAAAATCGACTACTTTCGGGTCGGTATTCGGTTTACGATATAGGTGACTTTCGGGATCGGGTGTAGTCGGGTCAGGATCCGACCTGATGCTCAGGCCTATATTAAGGACAATGGATACAATTTTCAAAAATCCACAGGGTAAAATGGTCATCACAAGTTTTTACTACTCACATAAAGACAAAAGCGTGTCTTTTTTTTCGCTACTTAGAAGAGTATTTTGAACAAGTATGATTCTTTTTAGAGAAAAGTTTATTTGCTTACTCTTATTTTGATTCTTACTGAGGGATGAATCCCCAACATACATTTAGTTTGATATAATGGTGAAGATTAATATAAGATTAAATTTTATAAACCTTTTTATTCCCATCTGTATAAGGTTTTTTTTTTTTTTTTTTTTTTTTTTTTTTTTTCCAATTCTTCTTTTAATATTACATTTATTTTCACACACATAAGTGTGTTTCTCTCGCAATAACTTCCAGGCTTCTTCATCACCTACCCCAAAGTTAGTAACCGCAAATCACCATCACCATCACTATTCCGATAACCATCACAGTTCCGATCATCAACATCACCTCCCGATCACCATCACAATTCCAATCATCATCTCATCATCCCCGAAAGTTATAATCCTTTTTTATGGCTTTCTTTTGATTTAAATGAATCGTTTTTTAGAAGCTACTGATTTGATTGATATTTTTGCGCTTGATAATGCGTTTGAGTCGGTTGATAATTATGTGGATCAAGTTGTTTAATTTTTCTTATGATCAAGTTGAAGATGAATTGTCTAAGTGAAAATTATTTGATAATCTTGTTATTTGCTCCTGTAATTGTGCTTATTAATTAAGTTGTTAGTTGATTTTTTTACCCGAGTTTTTGTTTATTAATCAAACATAATGCTATTTTTATGTCTGATTGCTATTTTGTATCTGGTATCACTTGTGATATTCTGTTAAAAATGATGCAACACTTGGGTTTGATTTTGATGTTTATATCACTTGTGATATTATGTTCAGAATGATGCAACAGTTGGGTTTAATTTTATATCACTTGTGATATTATGTTAAATTTTCTGAAATATTACAAGTGATAATAGTGTTCTCATATGGTGTTTTTATTGCAAATCTATTTGCATACTCTACTATCAACTTATTTTGGTCATTCATTTCATGAAGAATGATCTTTTCAGTGTATCTCATTTTTATGTTGTTCATCTTTTTGGAGGAACCTTTGATATCAAAGGTGATATCTCAGATGTGACGGCTTCTTATATTTGTTGAAGAGGAACATGTTATATCACAAGTGATATCACGTTTTATATCACAGGTGATATCACGTGTGATATCACGTATTAAACAATGATCAATTTTCAACCCCAACATTTTTTGTTACCTTTATTAATGCTAGTCAATTGTAATTCTTGATATTGTCTTTCAGGTACTTCAATAATGGTATTATTATTTAGAACTAATATATGGTCTCTTACAAACACAATCACATGACACGGGAACATGTAATTGCTTCTCAACTTGTCCATTCCTCTGTTAGGCGTTTCGTCGAACATCTTCCACGAAAAGTGCATTAACTTACGATGAGTCATTTGGAGTTCTACAAAAATATTTGTACTTGTTTCACGAAAGCATGTTGAGTGTTTTAACTTACAGATAATGTTATATCACATGTGATAATGCACCGAGAAAAAAAAATGAAAAAAAAGTTTTGTCGAAAGTATATGAAAGTCCCCCTCTATTGAAAGATAATTAAACGCTCTTTACGACGGTGTAATTTTTTATGTTAATGGTTTACGGTTTTTGAGATATGTAATATTTAAAAATAAGAGATCAAAGTGGGTTTTAATTAAAAAATGGAGGTGGTCTAAATTTACACTTTAGGTCCTCCATATTTTTTTTCCTTAAATCTTGTTCTTTTGATCTATTGATTTGTGTGGTCCAGATTTGTTCCTTGAGATATAGAGATTTTTGAGTATGCAAAATAAAGTGACTACTATCCCAAATTAAAAACTATAAATAAAACAAAACAAAAAAAATAAAATATCTGTTTTTAAATAAATTAAAATACATTATTTAGAAAATTACAATGATTCTCAAGTTATCAAGGTACATAGAAAAAATACTCACTTAAACCTTTGGTTCCGCCAAATTTCGGTGAGAAATTCAAACATAGTTGTAGCACGGGAATTGAAACTCGCACTAGTATTTGGATTCCATTTTCCAAAAGTTTAAGCTCGTAACTTCTATTTACGAACTTTTGGTTTTCATGCATTGTATTATAGTTGTGATTTCGGATTATGAGTACTTTTCCTACAATATAGAAATAAGATCGGCATTATGGCACTATATTATTTCCACTAAAAAGCATCTGATTGTTGATTATACAATATCGCATTATTATTTTAGTTGTTTTGATTCATCTCCATTTTACATCCATTTTACATAAGGCAGCAACATCTTTCCCCTAGACACATGGCTTCGGGGTTAGGAAAGCAGTAATCTACACAATCTGCCATAATTCTACAAGTAGGGGGAGGGCATATGTCGGTTACCAAATTATAATGACTAATTAAACAATATTTTGGAGGGCACTTTTGTCCTTGTGCATCAGTTGAGGCACTGAAAGGATGTGTCGAGCTATGTTCTCCTTTCACTGCTATCATTTAAACAAAATTCCTTTAGCTACACTATAAACAAAAAAGTCTCGGTTCTTATGAGTTATGATAATAACAACAATACTTTTTTGAAAAAATAATAACGAAAATTCATTATGATTAACTATATTATTATAATCATATCCCATTACAAAACATAAGAAGTACTTGGCGCGTGTTTGTGATTAATTATCATTAACTATGCGAATTGCTAACAACAACATGTTATATATATATATATATATATATATATATATATATATATATATATATATATATATATATATATATATATATATATATATATATATATATATATAATCTAGATCAAATAAGATTAATCTTAAAGTTGTAAAAATAAGATCCAACTATAATTTGACAAATGACACTCTTGTTAAAATAAAATAAAATTTTTTTTAATGAGTACAACTAAAATTGTGAAAGTTTCGATGGTTACACTTTGATTCGACATGTAATGTATCAGGTTAGGATGATACACTTTGATTCGACATGTAAATTTATAGTTGTGTATCACTAATCTAAACTCATGTATCATTTGGTTATTAGTTGCTAAAATGTTAATTCGTATTAATACTTTAATTTTTGTGTGTTATTGCTAATATGGTTATCTTTTAAGTTTGATCTCACATTAACCCTTCCCTATATATATATATATATATATATATATATATATATATATATATATATATATATATATATATATATATATATATATATATATATATCACTCATTTAATGCTTAAACAACACCCGGTTGGTTTTTGTTAACAAATTCAAATATGCATGTGTCAACAATACGAAAATAATCAAGTAAAAAGCTACAAAATTTTCAACAAAATTTGCTTTTGTAAAAAATTATAAACTGCGTCAAAAAAGTTTTTAAAACAAAATTTATGCAAGATTTAATTCAAACAAAACCTAACTGGATTTTTGAATGACTAAAATCTTTAATGAATAAGAAATCCTTTTTGTTTCACAAAATTGGGCGTAATTTATTAATAAATATTCTAAGCAATTAGTCATCTTTTATCCATATAATTGTTATGATATTCTTTTTAAAATCTTTTGGATAGAATTTTCATCGAAACAACTTTTCCAACACTCATTCAAATTAGGTTAAAGGGTTGTAAATGATTTTTTGCGCGGATTAACATGTATATTCGGGATTGTAATCTAGAATGTTAAATATGCTAAGATCATGTGACACAACTTTTAGATCTCTAATATTATTCAAATTGAAATATGATTTTTGTTCTCTTGTGAATTTTTCTATTTTAAAAAAGGGCTAATTCCATAAATAAATAAATAAATAAATTAAAAAAAAAACATTATAGTTGTCAAAAAAATCAACTTTATAGTAGCGAACTAAAAAAAAATATTCTTTTGAACATTAATGTTGACATTTTTTTCTTCATTTGAGTAATAAAGATTAAAAAAAAATTATGTGATGACCATTTTACTCTTAAATTTTTGAAAATTGCATCTACCGTTCCTAGGGTAAATTACATAAATGGTCCTTGTGGTTTAGCAAAAATTGCATCCACAATCCCTAATATTTTTTTGGATCCGTTACGTTTTTATATACGTTTTTTTCTACATTTTAATCTACGTTTTTATACGTTTTAATCCGTTTTTATACGTTTTCCCATGTTTTTTATTCACTATTGAATTTTTTTGTCATAAGTGAATTGTTTTATCGAAAAAAAAAATTATTAGAAAATATTAAAAAAAAATCGAAGTTTTTTTTTCACATGTCACGAAAAAGAATTTCTAAAAAAAGTTATTTCAGAAAAAAAAATTGAAAAAATTTCGAAAAACAAAATTCAAAAAAAAAGAATTTTAAAAAAAATATTTAAAAAAAATTGGAAAAAAAGTGACGGTGGACGCAATTTTCTCCAAACGACTGGGACCATTTATGTAATTTAGCCTATGGACAGTGGATGCAATTTTCGCAAACCCACAGGGACCATTTAAATAATTTGGAAGGGTACAATGGTCATACTACCTAAAGAAAGACAAAAACTATAACTTGCATTTTTGAATAAAATTATTTAATTATTTTTTTGGCAATAAATTATAATGTAAGAAAACTATAACTCGCATTTTTGAATAAAATTATTTAATTATTTAACGTTCTTACAAGAACCCGTCATACGATGGAGCTTTTCAAATAAAAATGTAATTTTTCATAGAAATGTAAAATAATTTAAAATATTTAAAAATAAATTTAATTCAAATACTAATGGGAGCTTTTATTGTTGCAATCTTTTAAAAAATGTATGTGAATTTTTAGAAGAATGCAATCAAAAAATACAAGACCTTTTCAGTTTGAGAATTAACACCAAAGGTATATAATTAACATGTCAATTTTTAATCACTAATTTTACAATCACATTTTATGACAATACTGGGATGTGATTATATTAATGGAAATTAGCATTTAATAATATTTAATATCAATTATCATATTTAAAATGATTAAAAATTTATAATTATTAAACATATGAGTTCTTTAAATGAGTTTATATATATATATATATATATATATATATATATATATATATATATATATATATATATATATATATATATATATATATATATATATATATATATATATATATAACAATACCCAGTAGGTTGTTGTTAGCAAATCCCACATATAAAAAACTTATGCAAGATTCAACAAAATCCGTAGTTTATAGAGAGAAAAATCCCATGCCTCACAAATGATAAAATACCTGCCAAAACTAGCAACATAGCAAAGATAACGATCTGAAACTTAGCGAAGTTCTCCATGTCTTTGGGATCAATATAAGATATTTCGCATTATTAGGTATTGGGGTTAAAAATAATCTTTTACTTATATATTGATATGTAAAATTATAACAAATTAATATGCATTAATTTGTCACATTAATTACTATTTAAGGATATCTATGAAATATACGTTAAATATTATCGATTGATGTAACATGTTAGCATTACCAAATAAATTCATTTAATGCTAAAGATGCACACATAATATTTCGACATAATTATAATATATTCTAAGAACGAAAAATGAATAGGCCGTTGTGATAAATCTTAAGGTGTCCGTTTTGTACTTTTGTTCTAAGTTTGCACCTCATTGGTTCACATTCTTTGATTATGAAAAAAATGGCCCAACAGTATTTCTTATAGTGTTTGGCATAAGCCCATTGGAGTTGAAATTTTGCAACGTAACTGTTCACGTCCTTTTTACCATAATGACTCCGTAATAACCTTATTATTGGTAATATCTACGTGCAACAGACCTGATGTTTGTAGTTTTGTACCATTGCATTTTAACCCATACAAGTATTACCTACCTGCGTAACATAGTCATCGGCAGGCGTGATACTGGAGTAACCCAGTAATAGAAATTGGAGGGAGATTCCAGCATGATAGTTGTTATGGACTTGTCTATTGAGTAACACTCTATATGAGAGGTTGGAAAAATTGTAAGCACGGTTAAAAGATTTCAAGTGTCGGTGGCTTATGGGGGTAACCTACCCGTTAAACAAGGAGTTTCCTAGCAAAGATTTTTAACAATGAGGGTTTCGGATGAGGACTTGATGTATGTAGAGAAAGTTGTTGAACTTAACTAGAATGGAACTATGCGGTAGAATACTTAATTTCATAAGTAAAACATACCCGTTATGCGTCGCGGGTTACCTTGGGACCCAAATAGAAACATCGACCACAAGGCATAGGGAGATTAAGTCCAGGGTTTGGGTTATTTCCTTCAACTGCTAAAGCTATTCTACTTTGTATCGGTGTCTTATTCAACTAAGGAAAGGCATTCCGGAGGTGATTCGGGCTGTTACTGTAACAACCCGATATTTTCCACGTCTACGTTTAATCCCAAACTTTGAATATTCCACTATTCACGTGCATTATCAGTAAGGACCTCTCATGCGGACTAGAAATAGTCGGCATATCATCATTATGTCATTTACATGTTATACCACTCTTAGGATTTTTCAAATATATATATTTAGTATATTTAAAGTTTTACGTATAACGATTTCTAAATAAACGTTAACGCCCGACTAATATATATACGACGAACATATCTAAATATTCCCACCATGGTCCCGACATATTTTTTTTATATATATCCTTTAAAATATATAAAATTATATTATTAATTTACCCGATATTTTGGTAACTTATTTTATTATTAACGTAAGTTTAATAATATTACGACGTATTTCGTAAAAGTTAAACAATGATCACCCGATCACCCAATATTTATACCCAACATATTTTCATAATTTTTACGACTTTATTTTATCCCGGTTAACTCCGTTAAAATTTATTTCTAGTTAACTCGGTACCCGGTATTCACTAAAACTACTAAATATCTACAATATAACATATGTTTAATCCAAAAGTCTTCCAATCCCATCCAAATCCTCATAAAATCCGCCACCCCCATGCCTATCCCTTACACACTTTGAAAACTTTACTAACTTTAATTAATACAAGTACTCCTTGTCTAAACCAATAATACATAAAGTATACTTGACATTTTTTTATCTCATTTCCACAAGTTACAAAGTCTTTCATTCTCTCTTCCTCTCTACTCACTCACACGGCACACACACACAACAAGGAGCAAGCCAAAGTTTTTCAAGATCCAAGTATAGTTTCTAGTGTTGTTAGTATTCCTTGTTTGAGTTTTGAAATAAAAACTCAAGGATTAGTAAGGTTTTTCATCAACTAATCTCCTTAATCTTTCAAGTAAGTTAACAAAACTCATTTCATAATTTTTATAAGTTATTACTATGGTTATATATTTTTCTTACAAGAACTCAAGCATATATTAACTTATACCACTCCATTTTTGTATATATTTAACTTTTAAGCCCTAGAAAGTGATTATAGTTAGATCCTTGTTAGATCCACTTGGTTTGTGATGTTTAGGAACCCATGACACCCTAAGAAGGTGTATGGTAAGATTAGACTAGATTGGTGGTGATTGAAAGTGGTTTGATTGAAGATGGAACTAGATTTAAACCTTGAAAATGGTTTTTGAACAAATAAAAATACATGCTGTTCCATTTTGGTTTACCCAGAAAAATACGAATTTACACAGTAACCTTTGACAATTTTTCTAGAAAATACTTTCAAAAACGAAACTTTAGGCGAAAGAACGGATTAAAACGAGCTTATAACGAAGGAGATATGATTTTTGCAAATTTAAAGACGAAAACTATTTTTATAAAAACTGCATGCTGTTTGGCAGTTTTCGACGGACAAAAAGAGGCGTTAAACGTAATCCAGAGGAGCCGAACTACCAAAAATATACTAGTATATACAAAAACGAATCCGTGGACATAAAGAACGAAGGAAACGAGCCTAAAACGACTGAGTTATACCCGTTTTAACATCGCCAAAACTATATATATATATATAGTCACAAATAAAAATAATAACGTACGTACTAAATGGTATATTTTCTAGAAACGTTACTAAGGGCTATATCCTTAACAAACGAATGCGTACGACCCGAGAGAATAATTATACGACTTAACGACGTCATTCTAAGGTTTTGATACAAAGGAATATAACACTAACATTTTTGTACGATATATTACGACAAGTTTTTATAACTCTATTTGGACTTATTTTTCCTAAGTATGGAAAGTATTTTAATTGACAATAACTAGTATTTACAAGTTAAGAGTGGTATAGGGAAACATGTGCATGTACATTCCTTCATCATTTCATGATCTAAAGTGGATCATATCATTCATTTAGGTTGTGGTTAGAGTGCGCGTCTTACTTAAGTTCGTACCCTTTGTTATCATATCGCTTATATCAGGTGAGTATTCACGAACCCCTTTTTCTAACTATTTTAATCGCTTTGGGGTGGATGCATGAATTATTACTTGAACTCTTTGAACATTGTTTTGAATCCTTTGACTATTATGAACTCTTTTAACTTGTTTGAACTCTTGAACTTGACTTATGACTTAAACTTTTGACCCTAATGTACCGTACGTACTATGACCTAAAGTCTCGCCATTTTTGGTGGAGCGTTCTTGACCTAAAGTCTCGCCTTATTAGTGGAGCGTGCTAAGTCTCCCATGTTTGGAGCGTTCTTAATCTTATATAATAGTTGTATGATGTACTGTTCGTACATTCGCATTGTTCGACGCCTATTAGTAGTATGGATAGCGCTATTAGAGGTCGGCCAACCTCTCGTCCACTATGTTACGGGACGCATATTATTTAATTAGGGGCTTTGCATGGCATACATTATTATATATGGGGTGCTTATATTGTGACTTATTATAGCCGCGGGTGCTTGACTACATGACATAATACTTGACAACGCCTTTGGCTTGTGAACTTTTTCAAATGGTTTTCTTATGATATAAAACGTTTATACTCACCAACTATTTTTATAGTTGACCGTTTTCTCTCATGCATTTCAGGTGATCGTCAGTAAGCTTGTCATCAAGGTCTTGCATAATGAAGTTCTCACATGTCACTTCTTTTCATTATGTACTTAAATACCATCTTTTGGGGAATCAAACTTATGTATTATATTTGTCAAGGTCGGCAATAACAACGTTGTAATGTTATACTTTTCCTTAATGTAAATTATGGTATTGTCTTATTTCTCTTTGGTGATGTTTATCGATTTCGTTACACCTCGTGTTTCCGCCTTCGGCGAGGGTGTGACAGATTGGTATCAGAGCCAGAGGTTATAGAGAATGCCGATTTTTCTAAAATAAAAATCGCAACTATAACCAAAGTAACATTTTTCTAATGATACGAGTCGACTAGTCCTAGCATTGCATTATTAATCCTCAAGTATGCATAGCCTGATCACCTATGTATAATTCAGGAAGAATCATGCGATGAAGGGAGTAGTGGTCAAAGATCATGTTTGGTCGAGTCTAGAGAGTCTGGTCACCTGAAGTTGCATTGGTCGGGTGGGTATGCATAACCTGTTTATATGTTCGCGATTATGTTACCGTACCTTATATATGCACTTATGTATATGCTTTCTCTTTGCTACCTTACGCCTTGTTAGATTAGGCATGGCTTTGTTCCCATCATTCTGCGATCTCTATGTCACGACTATCATTATACCGTACATCATCCGTCATCATTCATGTATCGTTCACTCAACCCATTATTTTTGGTCTATCGCAGAGCCATGGCCGCAATGAACACTCGCTCAGGACGTAACAACAATGAAAACCCGAATGACGATGCTGCTGGACGTAACAACAATGAAAACCCGAATGACAGTGCTGCTGGATTAGCTGACCTTCTCACTCAGATTGTTGCGCACATTGATGCCAACCGATCCAATAATGGTGCGGGTCCTTCGAACAACAGTCAGGGATGCAACTATAAGACTTTCATGACATGCAAGCCAATGGAATTTTATGGCACTGAGGGTGCCATTGGACTGCTATCATGGTTTGAGAATGTTGAGTCGAAACTCAGCATCACTAAATGTGCTGAAGGAGATAAGGTTGAGTTCTCTGCGGGTCTGCTTCAAGGTCGAGCATTGACTTGGTGGAACAACCAGCTACAGACTCGAGGAAGAGAGGCTGCAAATGGATTATCTTGGGAAGCATTTAAGAAACTACTAACTGACGAGTACTGCAGAAAAGATGAAGTGGAGAAGCTGGAAGTGGAATTTTGGAACCACTTGATGGTAGGAGTAGAGATTGACAAGTACACGGCCCGTTTCCATGAGCTAACTAAGATGGTTCCTCATATGGTCTCCACTAAGGAAAAGTTGATCGATCGATATATTTGGGGATTGATTCCTGAAATCAGGAGGGATGTCACTTCATCGAACCCAACCACTCTACAAGCCGCTGTGGGCATGGCATACCGTTTGACAAATGATGTGATCAGGTCTGGTGAACTGACAAAGGGAAATAATGAAGGACGAAAGAGACAGGAAGATCAGCAAAGAAGCCGTGATCAAGACCAACAGGACAAGAGACAATGAGTAATGGGAAACTACGGAGCAACAACTCAAGGGCCCAGAAGATATGCCGGTCCACATCCTATGTGCACTCGATGTAACTACCACCACTCAGGAGACTGCCCAAGATGCACCAAATGCGGACAGTCGGGCCACTTCATGCGAAATTGCTCAAACAGGACTGTGAACCAAGGACCAAGGCCAGCATGTTACGAGTGTGGAAGCTTGGATCATCTCAGGAATACCTGTCCAAAGTTGAAAAGGACTCCCAACCAAGGACCGAATCGTCCAAACTTGGCGGCGGCAATTGAAGGGCCACAAGATAAGGCCGTTGAGATTCCACCCGCGTGTGGCAGAGCTTACTTCCTAGGAAATCCCATCACCCAACATGTCCACGATAGCATAACGGGTACATTCTCTTGAACAACTATATTATTTTCCTAGCTCTTAAGTCTTAGTATAGAACTTATACACAACACCGACTAATCCGAGACCTAGCGTTTTCAACCTTAGTTGCTTCATCAAATTTAACCGCGATCACATACACCTATAGAATGGACGATTTGAATCTCGAGGACGAGATTCCTTTTAAGGTTGGTAGAATGTAACAACCCGATATTTTCCACGTCTACGTTTAATCCCAAACTTTGAATATTCCACTATTCACGTGCATTATCAGTAAGGACCTCTCATGCGGACTAGAAATAGTCGGCATATCATCATTATGTCATTTACATGTTATACCACTCTTAGGATTTTTCAAATATATATATTTAGTATATTTAAAGTTTTACGTATAACGATTTCTAAATAAACGTTAACTCCCGACTAATATATATACGACGAACATATCTAAATATTCCCACCATGGTCCCGACATATTTTTTTTATATATATCCTTTAAAATATATAAAATTATATTATTAATTTACCCGGTATTTTGGTAACTTATTTTATTATTAACGTAAGTTTAATAATATTACGACGTATTTCGTAAAAGTTAAACAATGATCACCCGATCACCCAATATTTATACCCAACATATTTTCATAATTTTTACGACTTTATTTTATCCCGGTTAACTCCGTTAAAATTTATTTCTAGTTAACTCGGTACCCGGTATTCACTAAAACTACTAAATATCTACAATATAACATATGTTTAATCCAAAAGTCTTCCAATCCCATCCAAATCCTCATAAAATCCGCCACCCCCATGCCTATCCCTTACACACTTTGAAAACTTTACTAACTTTAATTAATACAAGTACTCCTTGTCTAAACCAATAATACATAAAGTATACTTGACATTTTTTTATCTCATTTCCACAAGTTACAAAGTCTTTCATTCTCTCTTCCTCTCCACTCACTCACACGGCACACACACACAACAAGGAGCAAGCCAAAGTTTTTCAAGATCCAAGTATAGTTTCTAGTGTTGTTAGTATTCCTTGTTTGAGTTTTGAAATAAAAACTCAAGGATTAGTAAGGTTTTTCATCAACTAATCTCCTTAATCTTTCAAGTAAGTTAACAAAACTCATTTCATAATTTTTATAAGTTATTACTATGGTTATATATTTTTCTTACAAGAACTCATGCATATATTAAC
This sequence comes from Artemisia argyi, assembly GCA_030686995.1. NCBI lineage: Eukaryota > Viridiplantae > Streptophyta > Magnoliopsida > Asterales > Asteraceae > Artemisia > Artemisia argyi. The sequence continues at coordinate 198,860,065 of CM060678.1, forward strand.
TTATACCACTCCATTTTTGTATATATTTAACTTTTAAGCCCTAGAAAGTGATTATAGTTAGATCCTTGTTAGATCCACTTGGTTTGTGATGTTTAGGAACCCATGACACCCTAAGAAGGTGTATGGTAAGATTAGACTAGATTGGTGGTGATTGAAAGTGGTTTGATTGAAGATGGAACTAGATTTAAACCTTGAAAATGGTTTTTGAACAAATAAAAATACATGCTGTTCCATTTTGGTTTACCCAGAAAAATACGAATTTACACAGTAACCTTTGACAATTTTTCTAGAAAATACTTTCAAAAACGAAACTTTAGGCGAAAGAACGGATTAAAACGAGCTTATAACGAAGGAGATATGATTTTTGCAAATTTAACGACGAAAACTATTTTTATAAAAACTGCATGCTGTTTGGCAGTTTTCGACGGACAAAAAGAGGCGTTAAACGTAATCCAGAGGAGCCGAACTGCCAAAAATATACTAGTATATACAAAAACGAATCCGTGGACATAAAGAACGAAGGAAACGAGCCTAAAACGACTGAGTTATACCCGTTTTAACATCGCCAAAACTATATATATATATAGTCACAAATAAAAATAATAACGTACGTACTAAATGGTATATTTTCTAGAAACGTTACTAAGGGCTATATCCTTAACAAACGAATGCGTACGACCCGAGAGAATAATTATACGACTTAACGACGTCATTCTAAGGTTTTGATACAAAGGAATATAACACTAACATTTTTGTACGATATATTACGACAAGTTTTTATAACTCTATTTGGACTTATTTTTCCTAAGTATGGAAAGTATTTTAATTGACAATAACTAGTATTTACAAGTTAAGAGTGGTATAGAGAAACATGTGCATGTACATTCCTTCATCATTTCATGATCTAAAGTAGATCATATCATTCATTTAGGTTGCGGTTAGAGTGCGCGTCTTACTTCAGTTCGTACCCTTTGTTATCATATCGCTTATATCAGGTGAGTATTCACGAACCCCTTTTTCTAACTATTTTAATCGCTTTGGGGTGGATGCATGAATTATTACTTGAACTCTTTGAACATTGTTTTGAATCCTTTGACTATTATGAACTCTTTTAACTTGTTTGAACTCTTGAACTTGACTTATGACTTAAACTTTTGACCCTAATGTACCGTACGTACTATGACCTAAAGTCTCGCCATTTTTGGTGGAGCGTTCTTGACCTAAAGTCTCGCCTTATTGGTGGAGCGTGCTAAGTCTCCCATGTTTGGAGCGTTCTTAATCTTATATAATAGTTGTATGATGTACTGTTCGTACATTCGCATTGTTCGACGCCTATTAGTAGTATGGATAGCGCTATTAGAGGTCGGCCAACCTCTCGTCCACTATGTTACGGGACGCATATTATTTAATTAGGGGCTTTGCATGGCATACATTATTATATATGGGGTGCTTATATTGTGACTTATTATAGCCGCGGGTGCTTGACTACATGACATAATACTTGACAACGCCTTTGGCTTGTGAACTTTTTCAAATGGTTTTCTTATGATATAAAACGTTTATACTCACCAACTATTTTTATAGTTGACCGTTTTCTCTCATGCATTTCAGGTGATCGTCAGTAAGCTTGTCATCAAGGTCTTGCATAATGAAGTTCTCACATGTCACTTCTTTTCATTATGTACTTAAATACCATCTTTTGGGGAATCAAACTTATGTATTATATTTGCCAAGGTCGGCAATAACAACGTTGTAATGTTATACTTTTCCGTAATGTAAATTATGGTATTGTCTTATTTCTCTTTGGTGATGTTTATCGATTTCGTTACACCTCGTGTTTCCGCCTTCGGCGAGGGTGTGACAGTTACACTCATCGCATGTCCTTTGGTTATTCTTCATGTTGGTCGTATTCACCAATGTTACCTGCTTCGCAACTGATTTACACTGTTTTGCATAATGGCCAGGCTGCTTGCAATTAAAACACACAGGGCAAGGTTCAGACCTTTGATGATGATAAGCGCATTTAGCACACTTGGGATGTGTACCCACATACCCTTTCTGTTCTGAACCTATTGCCGTAAAGGTTTTTGCTTTCTTGCTGTCAGCTATCGTGCCCACTTGCTTGCCCGATTCACTTGCTTCCTTCCTCTTATCACCATTTTTCAAGGTTCCATTCCTAACCATCTCATATGTTAGGGTTCATGCCCTTAATATTACCCTCTGAATTGTAGCGGGCTTTGTTACCTTCACAGTCCCACGAATTTCGGGAACAAGACCATAGATGTATCTCTCGATTCTCTTAGATTCAGGGGTAACCAGATGAGGAACTAGCCTAGCTAACTCATGAAATCTATTGGTTTAGGCTGCATGACCAGCCCCTACCATAGAGTGATGATAGAGTTTATGTTCCAGATTTTGCATCTCATTATCTGGCAGTATTCCTCTTTCAGTAGTGCCATAAAGTCGTCCCATGTCATACCTACAGCTGCTTCTCTACCCTTAGCTTGAACTTGCGTGTTCCACCAAGTTAACGCCTTTCCTGCTAGCGAGCATTCCACATTCTAATATCTAAAATTTTAAACGCATGTAAAATTACCAAAATACCCCTAAGTTTAAAATTCTGCAATAACACTTAAATAATCCCAAATAAACCCTAGAAATCTGGAACTTGACAATATTTGATCCTAATAAATTATTTAAGAATAAAATTTGTCACTTTTGTAAAAGTAAAATAATTTTTTTTCATATAATTAACTTAGGCCGAATTATATTATTTATTTAAGGATTTAAATTAAAGAAATAAATCCCATATACAATAGGAAACATGTATAATATTTTAATTTAACATTATCACATACTACGTAATATTGAAGCCCAAGATATACATGCCCACACATTTTATTTTATTTTAAAAACCCTAAAACGACTTTTATTTTATATACATGCCCACACATTTTAATTTATTTTAAAAACCCTAAAACAACTTTTATAACAAATCGAAACCCGTAAATTCCTTTTAACGACAACAAGTTTTCTGGAGGCTTTCAAGTATTTTTTTGGGACGTGTTTGAATGCTAGGAAGGTGGGAAAATAGTGGCTAAGGCTGTGGGTTGTTAATTCGAAGCCTGGAGATTTTTCCTTGCTAGAAATTGGTCATAAAATCAACCTGGTGTTCGATCCTTCATAAGGGTATTTTTTGTATCTCTCTTACTGCTATTTCATCCATAATGTACGTGAGAGAAATGTCCAAGCATGATATTTTGCTCGTATGAATTTTAAAGAAATCAAATCCCTAGAATCGATTTAAAACTTAAATCGGATATCTTGAATTTTGTATGCTTCAATCTGATTCTTCTTACACTTGCTACATGTTATATAATCCATATAAAATCAACATAAAGTAAGTAAGTTTATAGAATTTGTTTTGGGATTTATTGGTTTTGAATCAAATAAGAAAAAGAGAATGGAATGGAATGGGGCTAGGGTTAGGGTTTTCATATTTTTCTTGGATGCCATTAATGACTTTAAGGTTCTTTAATAACTGGTAATGATGGGGAAAATTTAGGGTTAGGGTTTGGTGATTTATGTGGTAACGATTGATTTTAAATAATTAAGAGGGTGTGTTTTATAAATTGTTAAAGATAAGGATTATTTTTGAAAATCATAAAAGGATAGGGGCTATTCGTATAAAATAAGTTTACGGGTGTATTGTTTAAATTTGATAATTAAAAGGTTTATTTGTAACTTTAAATAAGTGAAAGGTTTGAATTGTAATTAATTAAACTTGAGGGTTTGTTTTGGAAATTATATAAGTTCAAGGGGTGATTTTTATAAATTAGTGATAAGGGTAGAATGTGTATTCTTGAAACTATAAGGATTAAATATGTTAATATTAAATATGAATTGGTGATATTTATACTTTAAACCTTGAATGTTGGCATAATTACATATTAAACCCTAAACTATTATTGTGGACGTATGGTCCGGACTGGACCTTACATGGGCCAGGCCCGGCAGACAGCGGCCCACTCTATGCCTAAACCCTAATCCATGCCTTATAAATATAGGGTTGGGATTCCATTCACAATATAAGATAACAGGTTACTCTGAACCTAACTCTCATAAACCATATCGCACCGATACTAACTTGACCGTCGGAGGTGGATCCCGGGGCTACGGCCTCGGGTCCACTCCTAACGGGTTCTCTTTGTTGACAGGTCTATTTAGGGCTCGAGAAGACGACTAACGGCCCAAGGAGAGTTGTTGAATCGGTCCGCGCCAGATTATGCATCAACAAGTGGCGCCATCCGTGGGACCACGACAAGTTTCGTGTTCTCATATTACTGAAAAGCAGAAATCAGTTTCTAAAGTCGGTAACTCTAAAACCCTTGCATTTTTGTTTTTTACCCATGGCATTCTGCCATGCGTAAGATTTGATATATCAAATTAGTAAATGCCACGTGAGTTTAATAACTCCTTTGGGAAGTCAACATTACTGCACATGTGATTTTAATACCTTTCTCACATGATTTGAATACAAGTCTGTTAGTACGCAACTCTATATTTAATATATTTCCGTAGCCATGGACATACCATATTTTCTTTTTTAAATCGATAAGATTTGGTATTTTTTAAATATTCAAAAGATTTTATGTAAATCTTTTAAACTTGATAAACACGATTTTACCTATAACGTACTAAGTCCGCACGATCGGACCTACTTTATCTTTTCACCGCGAATTAATTCGTGCACATCTTTTAGCCGCAAACAGCGCAGTCGCGATAAATCTACCCGTGTTAGGCCATGCGTTCGGACATCTTCGCAGATTGGCGCCATGAGCGCACTGTCACGTACAGTCACCACGTTGCTAGTCAATCGCCATGAGCGCACTGGACGAAAGCCGTGGTCCTCTGTGATCATCCACAAAAAGTTAGAGTGTATGCGGTCACGATAAATCTATATGCGTCTGTACGTGCGATTAAAATTATTAGTCGCGGTCACGGTACATCCATCCGCGCCATTGTTTTTATTATAAAAAACAACAAGATCAATTAATCGCCATGCGCGCACTGTTTTTATTATTAGCTACGTGCTACTTCTCTTATATAGTTTGTAAAACCTCACGATAGGTGTAATTTGCACTACTACTTCTCTTATGTGTTAATTATATATGCTATATGCTATACTTTTGCTACACGATAATCTTTTACTTCATTACCTTTTATATGTTGCGATTCACAGCATATACTTTTAATATTTGCATTAAGTGTTTTTCAGGATTTGAATAACTAAGTTTAATGCTCCTACACGAGTAGCACCATCAAACTTGGGGGGCTACCAGGGTATATACTACCACTGTTTCCGTACGCGTCACGCAGGTATGTTTGGAAGCAGATCGTACGTAAGAGGTATTGCAAGCCCGGTACAAAGACGGATTTAAATATTCGCACAATCTTGCCGCAGGGGAGACGTCCTCTGTCGGTTGTAAAGACGAATGTAATGTTCGCGCACAGCGCGCACATCGCGCATCCTTGTCGCGCACAGCGCGCACTTCTGCCACAGAAGTACGTCTTCTGTCGCACCATGCTGCATCGCTACTGGTATAAAAGGTACGCCCTTACCCAGGATACAGCATGCGGAATCCACCTTCACAATTGTGAGACAATCACAATCGCAATCCCAGTGCGCACTGTCGCATGTGGGCTGCGCAGTATGGTCCTGATGAGGCGAAAAATGATCCGTTTTTAGGGGGTCATTTAAGCCCGAATCCGACTTTATTTGATCAAATATTGCCCTAAATCGTTCCTTTTGTGATTTTAGGTGTTTGGAGAGTGAATTCTGGAAAAGAAGCCATTTTGGACGTTTTTGGAGCATAAAAGTGAAGAAAACGGCAAAGTACCAAATTTCCATGCTGAAGATACAAGGTGACGGTGTCAAGACCACCATCTTGACGGCGTCAGACATGAGGAATTAAACACCGTAGGTGGTGACGGCGTCAGAAGGCTTTATGACGGCGTCAAAGTGGCAAGAATAAAATACCGTGGGTGGTGACGGCGTCACATAGGCCGTCATAAGTGGATCAAGGCCGTCCGAGGAAGTATATGGCGGCGAGGTGACGGTGTCACAAGTTACTCTTGACGCCGTCAGCCTGTTTTTCCTATATATAGTTTTCTAGTTTTTTCATTAAAAAAAGAGGAGAAGTTTTGGTGAAACCCTAAAGACGATTTTGGTGCCTCTTTTACAGGTTTTTCAAGGGTTCCAAACCCTTGAGACCTTACATTGTAATTGAGATAAGTGTACTTTCAATTCAATCAATATGTCTATGTGTTGGTTGTTTATATCTTGTTCTTGTCTCAATTCTATTATGCTAGGCTAGATCTCTTTTGTGTTTGCTTAGATCTAATGAAACCTAGATGTTGATTATGTGTTGATTACTTGTCTATTCTTGTTTTGGATGAATGATATTATATGTTAGGCTTAAGAAAACTGGCAGATCTCCAAATGGTAACATGCTTGAACGTCTTAAGAAACATGAACCGAGGCGTACTAGGTCATTATTGGTTGTATTTAATGCATGAGCCACTGTTTACAATCCCTATAGTTGTGTTGGGTCATGGTGTAGGAGGAGATAAGAGCTCATAGAGTTGGGGAGTTATGTATGCCACCCCACGAATGGTATTAAGGAATACAATCCGTCATCCATACAAGTGTAACAAGTAATTAACATGTAAAAGATATCTAGGGAGTAATGAAGTCTAAGTAAACACAATTTCTCCAACCACTGCTCACAACCTTAGTTTAATTTAGTTTAATTTCATTTTCATTATTTTATTTTAATTATATAATAGCTTTGGGTTAGTTGAATAGCAACTAATTCCGCCCACTCTTCCAAAACCCGAGATTTTACTTGCTTTCATAAAAATATAAAAATACAAAAATAATCATCTTTCACCTCTAGAACTATTAATTAGGTTTTCTAATCCTAGCGACACTATTCCTAAGTTGAACGATCAATCCCCCGGTACTTGTCACTATACTATACTACAACGATCAGGTACACTGCCTGGTGGGGGTTGTAAGCTTCTCGAGATCCCTCGAGAGGTAAAGCAAGGTACGATTCCCACGCATCAAGTTTTTGGCGCCGCAGCCCGGGGAATAGTTATTGTCTAGGTTAGAATTTCTTTTTATTAGATCTACTTGTTAGATTCCTTTCTAGTAAGATTTTTTATTTTTTATTTTTAGGTCTTCTTTAGTCTATCTTATTTCTTCGTGCCTTTGTTCGTAACTCTTCACCATCCACCATCATGGCAACCAACGAATTCTCCAACCTTAGGATCACTAGGAGTCGTAGCACCACTAAAGACCTCGTCTTGCCTTATGCAGAACTCGAAAGAGAAATGTGTAGGTTAAGACGAACTCACTCAGCACCTGAACCATCCAGCATTGCTATCGACTTTGATGCACCTCTCTCTGAAGAAAATTCAGAAAATCACATCACAACCCCGAGCTCCCACAACGAGACGAATACTCCTACAATACCTCCTCCTAAGCGTCTCAAGGATTACTCTTCCCCAACTCCTCGTGGGTTTTCCAATGCCATTGTTTATCCAAACGAACATACCAACGAGGTCTTGCATGCAAATGATATTTGGCTTGTCAAAAGTGTGTGTAAGTTCCACGGACTTGATGAGGAAAATCCAATCCAACACATCAAGGACTTCCTAAAAATAGTGGACACCATCCATACGGGTGGGGCTACTAGAAACACATCCCGACTGCGATTCTTCCCTTTCACCTTATACGAAAAAGCCCAAGAATGGTATAACAAACTCCCTTCCGAATCTATTTTCACATGGGAGCAACTCATATCCAAGTTCTATGAGAAGTTCTTTCCACCTGGAAAAACCTCAGCATTTAGGGATAGGATCCTTCGTTTCCGAAAGGGGAAGGATGAACCCTTCCATAAAGCGTGGACTAGATTCAAAGATTTAATAAGACAAGTTCCACATCATGGCATTGAACTTTGGCTCTTGGTCCAAATCTTTTACGAAAATATCTCCTCTAATGACCGGAACGGAATCAACCAATCTAGGAAAGGAAGATTGGCCAATCTTAGTGCCGAGGAAGGATGGGACAGGATTGAAGAATATGCCCAAGACCAGGATGACACTTGGGATGAACCTGAGTCGACTATCGGCATTTCTGAAACCACCTCGGATCGATTAAGCAAAGTTCACAAAAGAATAGATTGCCTAGCTGGATCGCAACCACCTAAAATGCTGTCGAATCCTTACTTGATCTGCGATTACTGTGGAGGTCCGCATGAGGTGGAGGAATGCGGAGGAGCAGCCACAACTGAACATGCGTGCTTGTCAGGAGGAGACATTTATGCTGATCCCTCCCTTTTGCCTTTCTACCAAAATGATGATTATACCCTTTGGGGAAATCTGGTGAGGAAAAGAGAAGGGGAGGGAGGCCCTGAATTCAAGATCAGGAGCAATTTCGAAGATGACCTTGGTCACTTCACTCAAGAAAAAGACTTGCAAATGAAAGGGCTTAATGAGCTTTTCGACGAACATCAAGAGGATGTCGGAGAATTTTTCAGCAAGCTTAACTCAGCCCTAGATAACCTCCAACCACCGTCAGAAAGAAGAAAATATCCCATGCTCGCGATAACCACAGGGGCCGGGACGACAACCAAGGACCCCCCTTACCCAAACTCGTCCCCCGCTACACTCGATTCAGACAAACCTGGGGAGGAGGAGCAGGATGTCGGCATTGGCACCCCGGACCAACCACCCGTGACAACCCCCTCCCCATCAGCCCTTCCTAACCCACCTGTGAGAATTCCATACCCATCCTGACTAAGGAACCAGAAAACTGAGAATGATAACAAGAAGTTCTTGTCATACCTAAAAGACTCAGTTGTCACCATACCTCTCCTGGATGCTTGCTATCACATGCCAAAGTATAGCACATACTTCAAAAAGCTGCTCGCTAACAGGAAGAAGCTCGAGGGTCTTGTAACCCTGGGGGAAGAATGCTCAGTGGTGACCCATCGAGGGCTACCAAAGAAAGTAGACGATCCAGGCAGCTTCACCTTGCCGTGCTCTATAGGACCTCTATCAATCAAGAATGCTCTTGCCGATTTGGGAGCAAGTATCAATCTCATGCCTCTCTCTATGTTCCGTAAACTAGGATATTCCGGATTGAAGCCTACCCGTATGAACATCCAACTAGCCGATAGATCAGTCAAGTACCCCGAAGGGATATGTGAGAACGTGCTAGTCAAGGTTGGGAAATTCAAATTCCCGGTCGACTTCGTAATCCTGGATATGGAGGAGGACGACGTGGTACCTATCATTTTAGGTAGACCATTTCTTGCTACCGCTCGTGCAGTCATCGATGTCTACGATGGCAAATTGACCTTACGAGTAGGAGATGATAGCACAACCTTTGACATTAAGGATTCTATGGACCTCTCCCTCGAATCATCCAACCGGCTCTACTTTATCGGGGAAGTAGATGAGCTCACAGATGTCATTGATGATTGCATCGATGAACAAATCGATGAAGGTTGGCTACGGGACGAGAGTTTTCTGCCTTTGTTGGAGGTGGAAAAGACGGAGGAAGTCAATGCAGTCTCCTTCTACCCCAGACAAGAGGCAACGGAGCATCTCGAGCTCCGAAAGCCCGAGAACAAGCTCAAACCTTCTATTATCGAGCCCCTTGACGTTGATCTTAAAGAGCTCCCTAATCATTTGGAGTATGCCTTTCTTCAGGGAGAAAACCAACTCCCGGTAATCATAAACTCTTCCTTGGAAAAGGAACAAAAAGTTAAACTCCTAGAGGTCCTGAAGAAATACAAGGGGGTACTCGCTTGGAGTGTGGCCGACATTAAGGGGATTAACTCCACTTTTTGCACACATAAGATTCTTATGGAGGAGGATTATAAACCCACTGTGCAACCCCAGAGGCGAGTGAACCCTAACATTAAGGAGGTAGTGAAGAAGGAAGTTATCAAACTTTTGGATGCAGGACTGATTTACCCGATCTCGGATAGCCCATGGGTCAGTCCTGTGCAGGTTGTACCTAAAAAGGGTGGAATGACTGTAGTAAAAAATGACAAGGGTGAGATGGTGCCCCAGAGAACTGTCACTGGATGGCGGGTATGCATTGACTATCGAAAGCTCAACGATGCCACGAGGAAAGATCACTTTCCCTTACCATTCATTGACCAGATGTTAGAAAGATTATCTGGACACGAGTACTATTGCTTCTTAGATGGATTCTCTGGATATTTTCAAATCCCCATAGCACCTGAGGACCAAGAAAAGACCACGTTTACTTGCCCCTATGGGACGTTTGCCTACAAAAGGATGCCTTTTGGGCTATGTAATGCCCCCGCCACTTTCCAACGTTGCATGACTGCAATCTTTCATGAACTCATGGAAGATAGCATGGAAGTATTCATGGATGACTTTTCAGTCTTCGGAAACTCCTTCGACCGCTGTCTTGCTAATTTAGAAAAGATGCTTAAACGTTGTGAGGAAACCAACTTGGTGTTGAACTGGGAAAAGTGTCATTTCATGGTGAAGGAAGGGATTGTGTTGGGGCATAAGATTTCAGGGAACGGGATAGAGGTGGACCAAGCTAAGGTTGAAGCTATATCTAAGTTACCATACCCCACGACTGTTAAGGCAATACGCAGCTTTTTGGGGCACGCCGAATTTTATCGGAGATTCATCAAAGACTTCTCCAAAATTGCCCGGCCAATGACTCAATTGCTTGTGAAGGATGCTCCATTCGATTTTTCCCAAGAATGCAAAGATGCTTTCAACCTCCTAAAAAGGGAACTCACTCAAGCTCCAATCATGATCACACCCAACTGGGAGTTACCATTTGAAATAATGTGTGACGCTAGCGACTTCGCTGTCGGGGCTGTATTAGGTCAGCGACGTGACAAGCTTTTCCAACCTATTTACTACGCTAGCAAAACCATGAATCCCGCCCAAGAGAACTACTCCACCACCGAAAAAGAATTATTAGCCGTAGTGTTTGCATTCGACAAATTCTGACAATATCTTGTCCTTTCAAAGACAGTCGTCTTCACTGACCACTCAGCTCTTAGATATCTGTTTGCGAAACAGGACGCCAAGCCACGACTGATTCGGTGGATCTTGTTGCTACAAGAATTTGATGTTGAGATTCGCGATAAGAGGGGGGCAGAGAATCTAGCCGCCGATCATCTATCTCGTCTTGAAAACCCCCTGGATAAACACGATAGAAGTGAGATTAAGGATTCGTTTCCTGACGAACAACTAATGTCTATCCTTGATTCGGAACCATGGTACGCCGACTTTGCCAATTACTTCGCAAGTAGATGTAGGCTCGTTCCTGAACACCTGACTAAATACGAGAGGAAGAGGTTCTTTTCCCAGCTAAAATATTACTTCTGGGATGAACCATTTTTATTCCGAAGGTGTCCTGACCACATTATAAGGCGTTGTGTTTTGGAGAATGAGGCAGTAAAAATCATGAGGGAATGTCACTCCTGTCCCTCTGGAGGGCATCATGGGATAAATGTTACTGCCCGAAAGATTCTCGATGCAGGATTCTATTGGCCCACAATTTTCCGTGATGTAAAAGATATGGTACAAGCATGTGATGCATGTCAACGGGCTGGAAATATATCACATAGGGATGAGGCACCTCAGAACTTTATACAAGTTTGTGAGGTATTCGATGTTTGGGGGATTGACTTTATGGGACCCTTTCCGTCCTCAGGGGGAAACGAGTACATCTTAGTCGCCATTGACTATGTTTTGAAATGGGTTGAAGCACAAGCCCTTAGGACTAATGATGCTAGAGTGGTCATTCATTTCCTGAAAAAACTTTTCGCAAGATTCAGGATTCCGAAAGCTCTCATCAGCGATAGGGGGACACATTTTTGCAACGCACAAATGGAAAAGGTCATGAAGAGGTATGGAGTACCCCACCGATTCTCCACCGCCTATCATCCACAGACCAATGGCCAAGTCGAAAACACCAATAGAGCTATTAAAAGAATACTTGAAAAAACGGTTAGTCAAAACAGAAAGGACTGGTCATTCAAACTCGACGAAGCCTTATGGGCATTCCGAACTGCCTACAAAACACCTATTGGAACGACCCCGTTCCGCATGGTGTATGGTAAGGCATGTCATTTACCGGTAGAATTAGAACACAAGGCTTATTGGGCGCTTAAGGCATGCAACTTAGATTACACAACTGCGGGGAATAGTAGGTTTTTGCAATTGCACGAGCTTGATGAGCTTAGATTAGAAGCCTACGAATCCTCCATCACATATAAAGAGAGAGCTAAAAAATGGCATGATCAAAGAATTAAGAAACCCAAAGAATTTTCAGAAGGAGACAAGGTCCTATTATACAATTCTCGGTTGAGATTATTTCCGGGAAAACTTAAGTCTAGATGGTATGGGCCGTTCACGGTAAAGAATTCCTCTAAATTTGGAGCAGTAGTGCTAGTTGATGATGAGGGTAGGGAATTCACGGTTAACATACAACGTGTAAAACATTACCAAGAAAATAACAATGAAATGATTAATGAGGAGGATGTGATGTTTGATGATGAAGTCACGTAGTAACCCATGACTTTGAGTCTAGCTACAAGACTCGTAAATAAAGAAAAGCGCTTCTTGGGAGGCAACCCATGTTTTGTGTGATTTTATTTGTTTGATTGTTATTTGCTTCCGTATGCATGTTTTATTTTTATTGTTGGTTGATCATGTTTCTCTACTAAAATGTGGAAATACTTTATTATGTTGTTTGCCCTAGTCTTAACTTCAACCTAAAGGTATTTTTGCAAAAGATAAGTGTAAGGGGAAACCCCAAATATGTTTTTAAGAAACAAACCGATCATGATTCTCCACAATATTAAATGAACATGTATATTCGTATTTGTTAGAGTCAAATGCTTGTATTGAGTCATAATGAAGTTTTGCAGGATTTTCCAGGAAGTAGGACAAAGTTTTTCCAGAAATTTTCTGGAAACTTAACATAAGAATTTCTGCAGGTTCATTCTGACGGCGTCAGGGTATTGCTCTTGACGGCGTCAAGAGTCAAAAATCTGGAAATTTTACCGGTTTTGTTTTTCTAACGGATTCTTATAGTTTTTGTGAATTATTAAGTTTTATAATCTCCAGGAAATCTTCAAACTTCATTCCACAAGCATTATATCTTACTTTGTTTTCTAGGATTTAGTAACTTATATAGGATGCCGCCGATTTTACGCGAGGTTGCCTTGTCTACTTTTGTCAGGTTTCACAGGTTATGTTCGACAAGGAGATGATTTATATTCTGGAAGGGAAGCTTTGATTGTTCGTTTTCTTGGAAGAAGATTTAACCTGGCAATCCTAAAATCCATACCGAGCGAATCAGGGGAGTATTTGATTTCATTCTCTTTACTTCTTAACTTTTACATTCTTTACTTGAACATTGGGGACAATGTTCATCTTAAGTGTAAGGGGAGGGTAAAAAGATGATACCTTACATATGCACTTTCGCTTGAGTTTGTTTTGTTTGATAGTAGATGTGTAATAAAACTATGAGAAATACTTGTTAGTGTAATTTTAGCGCCAAATTTAAAATTTTTTACAACATTTAGGAGTGAAACTTTAGCCATAGCAAGCGTCTCATGGATAGGAGGTTGTATGACTAGCACATAACCGTATATTCAGAAAAATTTTCCACCCAAAAATGTGAGGTTCGCCTTTAGTTTTGATAGGAAAAGCATTTATTATTGGTGCTTATGAGTGTACCGGTAGCATTTAGATTCTAGAACTTGCGTTAGTGATGCATCCCGAGACCGCTAGTGAGACTACATTCGTGTGGTAGGATTTACTACATGATAAGAGGCATTAGGATCACCCTTGTGTTAAACCCGTATTATGATTACTTGACCATTTAAGTCATATTACTTGGCTAGTTAAGTCAACTAATTTTTCCCACACCCTTTGCGTTGTACTCATTTTTAGTACACGATACCCCTAGTACACCCCTCCGAGCCTATCTTTTCGTTTCTAACTTTAAGCATCTTACTTAAAGGAAGAATTTGTTACACCCCACTTAAATGTACAACCAAATCGCCTTAGCCTTCCGTGTATGCGCTCATTTTTAGTGCATTATTGTTTTTTGTTAAACCCTAAGTTAACTATCTAATTGATTACATGGTTGCTAAGTCGAGTCATATCCTTGTACATATTGTTTTGGGACGATTGGGACTCATGGGTAAGTACTTATTTTATGGAGTAATGGGGAAGAACATAATATTATTACCCCCATATGTGCGTTAATCTTAAAAGTGCTCCAAGTGTTTTGATTTTCTTAATTCGAGTCATTAGATTAGGTTAATGTAAAGTATGTAAAGATTCAAGTGTAAGGGGATTGCTCATACCCCTATGATGTATTATTTTGGATGGTAGGGTAAGAGTGTATGCAAAAAAAAAAAAAAAAAAAAAAAAAAAAAAAAAAAAAATCGAAAAAATTAAGAAAAAGAAAAAAAAAAAAAAGGAAAAAAGAGAAAAACCATACGGACTACCATCCCGTTTCATTCTATGTTCATTTTATGTTTTTGTTATTTTTCATTTATTAGCTTAAGTCGAGTCTAGTCTTGGCTTAGCAACGCCATCTTGTACATGTACTTAACCAAGATTGTTAACTCGCCACCAGTAAAACTTCCTTTATCCAACAAAACCGTGTAATTCATATCCCTACACCTAACATTATAACCCTTTAAAAGACCTCTTTGATAGTTTATCCTAGGTGCTTACGCCATGTGGTGGAGGTTTGATCCTTTCCCAAGCCTATGGTAATCTATTTTGCTATGACAGGTAGTGAGAGATATCTTCCATTTCCATAATGTTATATTACTTTATTACACCCGAGAGATGTGAGTATCTAAACACTATTTGTGAGGTGCTTGTGTATGACCTCCGTGCTTGTCTATTGGTCTTTAGTGGAACGATTATTTGTTGTAATTACTTTTATATTAGTGTTAAATGACCCCTAACTTGTCTTTTGAGTAGAATAAAAGCTCATTTGCTTGAGGACAAGCAAATCTCAAGTGTAAGGGTATATGATAAGGCGAAAAATGATCCGTTTTTAGGGGGTCATTTAAGCCCGAATCCGACTTTATTTGATCAAATATTGCCCTAAATCGTTCCTTTTGTGATTTTAGGTGTTTGGAGAGTGAATTCTGGAAAAGAAGCCATTTTGGACGTTTTTGGAGCATAAAAGTGAAGAAAACGGCAAAGTACCAAATTTCCATGCTGAAGATACAAGGTGACGGTGTCAAGACCACCATCTTGACGGCGTCAGACATGAGGAATTAAACACCGTAGGTGGTGACGGCGTCAAAAGGCTTTATGACGGCGTCAAAGTGGCAAGAATAAAATACCGTGGGTGGTGACGGCGTCACATAGGCCGTCATAAGTGGATCAAGGCCGTCCGAGGAAGTATATGGCGGCGAGGTGACGGTGTCACAAGTTACTCTTGACGCCGTCAGCCTGTTTTTCCTATATATAGTTTTCTAGTTTTTTCATTAAAAAAAGAGGAGAAGTTTTGGTGAAACCCTAAAGACGATTTTGGTGCCTCTTTTACAGGTTTTTCAAGGGTTCCAAACCCTTGAGACCTTACATTGTAATTGAGATAAGTGTACTTTCAATTCAATCAATATGTCTATGTGTTGGTTGTTTATATCTTGTTCTTGTCTCAATTCTATTATGCTAGGCTAGATCTCTTTTGTGTTTGCTTAGATCTAATGAAACCTAGATGTTGATTATGTGTTGATTACTTGTCTATTCTTGTTTTGGATGAATGATATTATATGTTAGGCTTAAGAAAACTGGCAGATCTCCAAATGGTAACATGCTTGAACGTCTTAAGAAACATGAACCGAGGCGTACTAGGTCTTTATTGGTTGTATTTAATGCATGAGCCACTGTTTACAATCCCTATAGTTGTGTTGGGTCATGGTGTAGGAGGAGATAAGAGCTCATAGAGTTGGGGAGTTATGTATGCCACCCCACGAATGGTATTAAGGAATACAATCCGTCATCCATACAAGTGTAACAAGTAATTAACATGTAAAAGATATCTAGGGAGTAATGAAGTCTAAGTAAACACAATTTCTCCAACCACTGCTCACAACCTTAGTTTAATTTAGTTTAATTTCATTTTCATTATTTTATTTTAATTATATAATAGCTTTGGGTTAGTTGAATAGCAACTAATTCCGCCCACTCTTCCAAAACCCGAGATTTTACTTGCTTTCATAAAAATATAAATATACAAAAATAATCATCTTTCACCTCTAGAACTATTAATTAGGTTTTCTAATCCTAGCGACACTATTCCTAAGCTGAACGATCAATCCCCCGGTACTTGTCACTATACTATACTACAACGATCAGGTACACTGCCTGGTGGGGGTTGTAAGCTTCTCGAGATCCCTCGAGAGGTAAAGCAAGGTGCGATTCCCACGCATCAGGTCCGTCCCATGCGCACGCATGGGCCATGCCGTCATGGTTGATTGGGCCTACGCGGCCATGAACAGAACTTAAGTTTAGCATAGCATAGCCACGCGCTATGTCATACTAAACTTGGGGGGCTTGTGGACGTATGGTCCGGACTGGACCCTACACGGGCCAGGCCCGGCAGACAGCGGCCCACTCTATGCCTAAACCCTAATCCATGCCTTATAAATATAGGGCTGGGATTCCATTCACAATATAAGATAACAAGTTACTCTAAACCTAACTCTCATAAACCATATCGCACCGATACTAACTTGACCGTCGGAGGTGGATCCCGGGGCTACGGCCTCGGGTCCACTCCTAACAGGTTCTCTTTGTTGACAGGTCTATTTAGGGCTCGAGAAGACGACTAACGGCCCAAGGAGAGTCGTTGAATCGGTCCGCGCCAGATTATGCATCAACAATTATAATTGACTAAATAAACCCTAATTTCGTAATAATAATTTATTTAAAGATTTAATCTAAATATAATGAGAAATCTTTCTAACATTAACAACCTACTAATTTGGGAAACCTACTAAAAGTGGAAAGTTACTAAAAATGGAAAGTTGATTAAAAGGAGAAATTTGATTTAAGATAAAGTTATTAATAATAAAATGATTCTAATTCAGGTAGATAAATTGAAGAAGAAGTGAACTCTTTCCCTTCGGTGAATCTTTCCTTTCATCTCATTGCTTTGCTAAGGTACAAATATTATGACCTTATTCTTACGGTTTCCTTTGTGATTACCACCTGTGCTATGAACATTTGATATGAACCTTCTGTTTTGAACCTTTGCTATGATAAGCTTTGCTATTTGAACCTTCTGTTATGACAACTATGTTTTGAACTTTTGTTTACGAACCTTAAGTTACCTTAGCTTCACTAGGCATGGGGGTTCCATGTCCATGTCAGGGATACACCTCTGATATGACTCTAGGGCATTAGAGTGATGTTCTGCCACGTCCCTTCTGTTATATATGAATGTGCACTATGGTGATGGGTTATTTTCTGGGGCGTATGGATGCATCCTAGATCAGTTTCTATTATGTTATGATATGATATTGGCTGGTGAATGTGGCTGTTTGTGCAATACACGTCCTTCACATTTTTGGGAGCTAGCTACTCCATTTAATGAGGACACCCCTCATATTGTCTGATTGTCTGAGAATTCTCCCCTCTATATGATTATGAAGATATATGGTTTTGATTATGATATGTTCTGAGCTCATGGTATTTCTGATTCTATTTATACAAGTAGTGTATAAATTCCTTAACTAAACCACACACTACATTTTCATACTATCCTTATTTCCTAAATGATGTTTTCTATATAAATTGTACCTCAGTATTTCTATTTCAGTTCATTTTGTTATATATCTGTTCACTGGGCTTTTTAAGCTCAGCTGCACTTCTTTTCACCACAGTAGGTATTCAAGATAGCTTTTGGGATAGCTTTCAGGGATTGAGAGTAGAGCTAAGTGAAGATTTGACCATAGTCATCTTAGATTAAAGTTATTTATGTAAGACTTCCGCTTTTGTCTACTATCAATGTTCTGATGTGAAACCATATTATTGTGACATCTCTACCCTTGTCAGGTTGGGGTGTTACAATTTATGGTATCCGAGCCAGGTTTGATCGGTGGATTCATAATCGTAGAGCTTAGGCTATGACCTGTGAGTATTAGGCCTTTAGGTTTTTGACCATAGGAGTTATGAAACAGCCTTTGAGGATTTGCTTCAGGACTTCCCTATATGAACTTAAGTCATGACCGGTGAGAACTGGGTAGACTAGGACATTGGTTTAAGTAGCATCGCTTCCGCATCACTCTGATTCGTGCCTCTGCCTTTAGTTAAGCCGATAAGAGTTTTATATTTTTCCTAAACCATTTGCTATTTTTAATCATTTTATTTCTTTTAAATAGTTTGTAATTCGTAATAAATAAATAAAAAGTCATAAAAAATATTTTTTCTTTTTCCAAAATTTTCTTTTTACATTTAGAATATAGAAAAATCATTTTCATACCCGTAGGATTAGTCTAGCTTTGATTTCACTTTTTATTTCGTGCACTTACGTAGTTTTTTGTTTAATTTACGCTTTTTTAGACTAGATTGCGTTTTAGGTTTTAATAGCTTTGCGTTATCGTTTCCTGTACTTTTTTATGTGCTTTTTAGTTTCATTTCATTTTCCGTAGTTATAAATTCCATCAAATCTCACTTAATTTCACCGTTCACTACACGAATCACGAATCAATTATCACAATTCTATTCAACCTTCGTTGGGAGAATGACCCGAGGAAATACTTTCATGAGTATTTCTTCGGAAATATACTTAACCTCTAAATCTACATTCAATCACCTTCTGAAGATCTTGCCAACATCCCTCCCTATGTTTATGATTCAGATGCTCAGAGGGAATTGGAAGAAAGATGGGAAGCACTTGAGAAGGCTGCTACAAATGATGTGTCACAATCCACTCAATCATCCAAACCTCGTCGTGACAAACCTCCAAAACAAGTCTTAGGGTTGGTATGCCCAAAGTTGTGGGAAGGTGTCCAGAAAAGAGTTGTGCAGCAGAGCATCTCTGAACTGATGGATAGGGCAAAAAGCCCATGGAATAGATGTTTAGGCTTTTGATGTATCGAAATCCTCCTTATGAAATGCTGCAATAATAAATAAATTTCATATTTTCTTATATGATTGAGTTATTCTCTTTTGATTGCGTTTGACTGACTTGAATTCCTACAAAATTGTTAGTACAAACAGAATACAAACAATCCAAACTAATACAAATTATCGGCGCATCTACATACTTTGTTGTTTGAAACTAACCCTTGATGTAGGTTAAGAAGGATGCAATAAGCTAGGGGGAGCTCATGGATATTCTAAAGTCAATAAGGATGCAATGAGCTAGGGGGAGCTCGGAAGTAGTTGGGTACTTAGTTCGGAGTTGGTTAAATCATGGTGGTAGGAGCAAGGCTTCACTAGGATGACGCACGCTCAATTCATTAAACGATGGGGTTCGGGCTTTTCTAATACAATGGGGGATCATCTTTCATTCTATATGCTCAAGATTGTCTTCTCAAGTTGTCCTCTCAAGTTCATGCCGATCTTCTTTCTACCTCAACAATGGCGTTCAAAGCTATCTAAATATGATACATATTTTAACGAAAATATAAGTAAAAGAAATGCCACAATTACAAAACACATCGTAAATTGATAGCACGGGTTTGCAAAACTAAAAACATATATCACTAACATCTTATGCAAGTCAAATATCATCATATGATTTTGCTTGATTAATAAAATATTATTTTTAATTCAAAAGCATTCTTCTAAAATAATAGGTAGATTATAACATATATACAGGTGGTTTTTTATTTTTAGTCCACCAAGTAAAATCATATGAAACAAGTTAAGTGATTCATTTCTTAATCGATAATAATACATAATGAAAAAGAATTTTAAAAACCCTGTGTACAAATATTATAACTAGTAAGGTTAACTATGCTAACCCACATTATTCAATATATATAAAAGGCAGGCGCTTCACGACAAAAATGAAATGAACAGTACCCGTTTACGGATATTGGATGGGCCAAATTGTGGTCCTCATTGCGTTTTGGTACTTGATAGTACTACATGGTTTGAGATAGTGGAGCATGTGTGCACTTCTTATTGGCTTAAAGAAACTATACCCGTCCCGTTTAACCCCCGTTTTCCCTTAAGACAACTGTAGTTGTCACTGTTAGGGTCCGTAATACGGGTGTAATCACACCGTTATTTTCCTGCAATTACTTTGTGTGGCTGTAATTGCACTAGAACCATCTAAAACTACCCACAGGTTTGGTGTGGTTGCTCAAAATACCACCAATAACCCCAAAAAAATAATGTGAATTGTTTCTTGAAGCTTTTGTGACACACACACACACACATTAATCAGATCCTCAGATACAAATAAAATAGGTATTTCAAATTAGGGTTTTCTTAATTTGGGGGTTCATATCGATTATCATGTTTTTTTCTTTTCCGTGGTTTTGGGGTTTATGCTTCTTATGATTGTAGATTGTTATTGATGATTTAAATTTTTTTATGGCAGTATCAAGGATCAGATGGTGAAGATTTATGAGGTGTGAATGTTGCCTGATTTCATTGTTTTTTTAAGGGGATACCAGGTTTGATGCTGTGCAAAGGTATAACAAAAAGTTAAATCTTTTTTGGTTTTGTCAATATAGATGCATTCGTTTGTCAAATAATGTGTAAGTAGAAAGACTGGGGGGAGCACTCTAGCTGTAAAGTCCGATGCCCAATGGTTTAGATTATATAATATAACAACGGCTAGGTTTTAGATAGTTATATGATTGTAAAATGAGGGGAAGATACTGTGGAAAACATCCTGCTAAATGTTATATGGCATAATATATTTTGCAACTACAATATGTTGCTTGATTGTGAAGGGTGACATCGTCCCGTAACTTGGCAGGGCAGCACGGCGCCGTGCTTGCAGCCATGGTGGGAGATTTGTGAAGTTTCTAAGTTTGTACCTATGCTGGGTTAATCCCTTATTATGATTTGGCCTTTCGCAAAAAATGATACTCATTGGCCGAAACCCCTATCTTGGCGGGGTGGCCATACGGTTGCCGCCATCTTGGCGAGATGTCCATATGGTTGCAGCCATGTCTCTGGCCTTTGGCTAAAAATGATAAAGATTAGCTGAAACCCTTATCTTGGCAGGGTGGCCATATGGTTGCCGCCATCTTGGCAAGGTAGCCATATGGTTGCAGCCATGTCGGGTTCTGGGTACCGCTTCTTTTGTTGTTGACTTGAGCTTGCTTATATAGACTTTAACTGATGTGGATGTTTCAATACACGGCCGGGATGAGATTTATCAGCTTTGTTTGTCTTGGTAAGTGTAGCTTGCCGAAGCCCGTATCTTGGCAGGGTAGCCATATGGCCGCAGCCATGGCGGGTTTCGGGTACCACTTCCGTTAATGCTGACCTGATCCTGCTTATACAGACTTCCACCAATGTGGATGTGGCCATATGGTTCTGCAGGCAATGATGGGCTTTGTCAACTTTCTTTGTCTTGGTAAGTGTAACTTGCCGAAGCCCGTATCTTGGCGGGGTAGCCATATGGTTGCACCCTTGGTGGGTTTCGGGTACCACTTCCGGTGTGACTGACCTGAGCCTGATTATACAGAGTTTAACTGTTTTAGATATCTCTGATGTTTCTTTGAACGACTTTGTAAATTTAAGGTTGTTCATTATTCCTTTGTTTGTTCAACATTTGTAAACCAACATTAGTTGTTGGTGAAATCAATAGGCTGTGATGATTGGTCAAATCTGACCACGATGAAATGCGTCATTCAAAATCCAACCACAGCTTGGCAGGGCAATGACCGGATGGTATAACACGTATGGCTATTACACGTCTATGCAACCGAGTTCCTTTGCAGCCATAGCGGAATTTGGATATTATTGTGACCCGAATTGCATCTACAAATCTGAGCTTAATCGTTTATTTCACCGCAATTAGGTGGTCCGGGATTATATTTGCAAAACTGAACATGGATTTTTGAATATGGAGTTATACCAAAGAACTTAAAGGTCTGTTTTTTTTTTCCTCTTAAGAAAACGAAGATTGTTACTTTCTTATTAATGATTTGCCATCCAAAGTTTTCTGATATCCGTCACAGCGTTTTTTGTTACTGACAAATCAAAGCTTGATATCCAGCTTGAAAAAAGATACGTTACTAACAATGGCTGAAAATATATGTCACGTGTCCTTTTTTATTATTTTTTATTATTATTATTTTTTTTACTTTTTAAAGGCGTGTATGTATGGTGAGGCCTGCATGAGGCTGTTGGATTTGTTCAGGTAAGCATAGATTCATAGAATTTTAAGAAAGTTGCAATATTATACCAGTTTTGGGTCTGACAATATTTGAACGCAAGTTGGTCTCAAGATCAAAAGATAGAATCAGGCATGAGAAAATGAGTCACTGATCAACCTTTTGCTTCACCGGATAAGGTTGCAGACATCTTACACATGGTATGCATACAAATATGATTGCCATTAGTATATAGTAACAGTATGGTAAATGAATAATTGGACTAAAAATCAAGCATCTCATTGGTTTTTATATTTTTGTAGGTCCTGTACTAGCGAAAGTGTGAACAGATTCCACTCGATGCGGCATGTTCTTTTGGATAGTATAGCTGCATAACTGGCAAAATGGTTGGTCGGATTAAAGGTCAGATGAGTATCACTCTGCCTTATAGTCAAACCTCCTATAACAGCTGATTATCATAAGCAGTTTTGGAGTAATAACTCAGCTGAAAAAAGAGTTGGGTGCTCTTATTAAAACCCTCTGAACTTATTAGAAATAAGGGGTGTTTGGACAGAGATTTAACAGCTCCGATGTTGTTTTTAAACAAATTTTTATGGCATGTAAACTATCAGGTATAAGAAATTGATGGATGGCAGGTGCTTTCTTTATTTTATACCATTCATGATTAAAAACTTACTTGCTTATTATTTATTATTTTTATTTTGCAGGTGCCACTGAATATTAGGTAAAATCTTTGTACCTCCATCTCTTTAAAAACTAAACAACTTTAGTTATCATGTACCTCAGTTTCTTGACATCGACATGAGTTGTTTTACATATAAAAAGACCAATGCTCAGTAATTACACTCATGTTTTTTATTCCTCTTTATTTAACCACATCAGTCTCAAATAAGCATGCATTCCCAAACACCCCCTATAATTTGCAATGGCTGTCACGAAAGTGTAATCGTTGACTATATCTTTTTGTTGCAGACTCACGGTCTAAGATTCAGCCAAGAAAGTGCGAAGAAAGGAATTGGATTCATATAGGTCAGATATATGTTTACACTTTAGACTAATCATTCCTTTACGTGACCAATTATATAACTCACATATATTAGTGCGTAAATAGATAGCAGCCTTAAATATGGTGAAAATTACAGGTATGTGCTTTAAAAAAAATTTAAGTCAGACCTGCAATATGATGCTACTGTATTGCATACTTTTACTATAGAAAATAAGGTGAAAATTTTCTTACTCACTTTTCATAAGCAATGTCAAACACCCCCTTAGCATATGATTCATGAAAAAGTTCTTAGCGAAAAAGATTGTGAAGCAAGGTAAATTCGATTAAAATTAACCAATACTTCTTGACAATGTCATGTTAGCAACGTAAATTCTGATTAAGCAACCAAAGTAAGTAGTGAATCTTGCTGCAGCTTTTAAGTTATTTTTACAAATGTTATTGCATGAACAGTTAAAGAACTTCGGTTGATTCCATTTTGAGTAACATATTTCGTTTGCACTCACGGAACCAACCAACATTTTTTTATAGTATTATTTGAGGTTATAATCAGCTTTTATATCTAATATTTCATTGCTGCTGTAGCAGCAGACATAACGCCTATTGCAGCCGTCATAGGAGCAATGTGAGCATACAGAAAAGACAAATACATGGCAAGAATAGACATGCCTGTTGCCTCAGCTGCCACCTTCGATGTTGCCCAGTGTATCGATGTTGCAGACACTACGGGCGCTGAACCCAAGCATATGATTGCTTTGTTCATATGTTAAGGTAAATAATTATGGAATACAGTTTGGAACCCCACTTATAAATTGAGCGACAAAAGGAAGAAGTGTATGTTTTTGCATCTTTTTAGGTTTTGACACATTAACTTATTATGTTTCACAGTTTCACAGTTAACTGATTGTAAAACACTTCTATCTTGAGTTACAATTATATGTATGAAACATATCATTTATTATATAATGCTATTAAACATAAACATTGTTTTAAATATTGTGTTTGATGTTGTGTTCCATGGTTGATGCTTTTTTTAAGCTAATGTTAAATGTGTGATGGTACTCCATATTTTTTCCCCTGAACAGTTTAACAATAGTATTGCCTGGCCCTTTTTATTGTTATTCGTTGTATCAGAGAGTTGAATTGGCCCCTGCTCATATATATTACTGTCAACAAAGTATGATAATCATGTCACTATGTTTGTCATATGGAATTGTTGTTATTTCGTTATGTGACTTTGCTTAAATTAGGTTGATACGGGCCAAGAAAATTTTGCACCAAAATTGTTATATGATTTACGTCCATATGCAACACTACTAAAAACTATCAAAAAAGTGAAATAAAAAAAGAATAGTAGTCTGCAATAACTATGTTGCACTCATATTAAAAAGTCATATTAGTTTATGTGATATGTTGATGGTATACTCGAAAACCCGAATTACCTGACCCGATATAACCCGACTCGAATCCCACCCGAACCCGATAACTCGCTTATTAATCGGGTTGGGTTGCGGGTCATCCTCTGAAAATCCAAAACCCGATTCATCCCGACCCGATAACACCCCTATTTGGTAAGCTACATTCTCACCTACTGGCATAATTGTGGTGAATAGATTCAACCACCAAATGCACTATTTGTTGATATACAACCATGTGAACGAAAACATTATTATTGCACATGATTCATCGTTTCACACAGTATTGTAATGCGTACATGTTTAACATAAACTCATCTTCACCTACATTATTGTCATCAAATATGTACCACAACACCCCGCAGCAACGCGCGGGTTACCCCGCTCGTTCTTATCTATTCTAAAAATTCTAAAACTAACTTTAGATTTTTTTCTAAATACAGGTTCAGCTCCACTAGTCGTATTTGATACGAATGTCACTAAAGTATGTAATGGAGTATGTGCATATGAGATAATGAACACCAATGAACATAACACATCAGACTACTTTCCTGTTGATTTGAATGTAATTGTTGGTAGGGTTTTTCTAACTTGTGCTCTGGGGCACAAGTTAAGCACACAAAAATGTGTACTTTTTGCGGATCCCTGTGTTCTTTTTTGTGAGTCCTTGTCACTTTTTAAATAAAAGACAATTTTTTTGTGTATTTTTTGCGGGTCCATTAGTACTTTTTGTATTCTTAACTTATGTCCCCAGGGCACAAGTTAGAAAAACCATTGTTGGTAAAATGTTCCTTTTCAACGTGTTGTTTACCAACGTGTGTATACATGCTAGTCTGTTACTGATGATGACGATGATGCGTTAATATCAAAAATTCATTTATATACAAAAATAAGTTCATTTTTATTTCCTGATTACCAAGGAGGTATGACATAGTTTAAAATCAGGCCGTAAATTTTATTTATTGTTCCATAATCCACATTTACTTATGACCAAATCGTGCTGAGATGAAGAGAAAATCCTATGTATTACTATATAAAAGTCCCAAGACCCAAGTCGAGGTTTTCCTTTATTATGTAAAAGATGATTAATGAATTTTTAAGTGACAATCTTTCTTGGGCTCTATACACTATACAGTCATATCTTTTGGGGTGTGTTTAACTTGATGGATTGGGCTTCTATTGCTAGAGTTTAAAATCCAGCAATCTAAATAAGTTTTGGAAACATAGTGTGTGTCTAATAAGGACACTAAACTTCTATAAAATTATTTTTAAAATAACAAACTATATTATTTATGAAGATTTATGAATTTAGTTTTGTTATTTATGAAGTTTTATGAAATTATTTTTAAAATAACAAACTATACTAGTTAAAAGGAAATAACATGCATGAATTAGTTGGTTCTGATAGGACCAAGATTTCAAAATAAGCAAATACAAAGTTAATTAAATTTAGTGTACGTTCATATTACTATTCAAAATCCACATTTAAGACCAAATCATACTAACATGAAGAGAAAATCCAATATCACATATGATCAATGAATTAAATTTTAAGTGTTAATCTTTCTTGGATTCTATATAGTCACATCTTTTTGGGGCTATTGGTGCGGTGAGGTTAACGTAATCGTCTTGGCTTCTATAGGCTATAGTTCAAGGGGTGTTCATCAGTTCGGTTCTCGGTTAATCGGTTTATTCGGTTCGGGTTGTTCGGTTAAAAATTTTTTTTTTGTCATAACCGAAAACCGAACCGAACCGAACCGAACCGAAAATATCTATGACCGAACCGAACCGAACCGAAGTTCGGTTCGGTTATGTGTCAAAACCGAAAACCGAATTTTGTACTTGAATTACACTATTTATATATATTTTTTAATTTAATTATATATATTTTTGGGAAAAAAAATATTTCAAGTATAAAAAACTGTTTTTTATATTAGTATAAAATTTTAATGGATATTTTTTATATATAAAATAATATAAATATATAAAAAATAAATATATTTATATAAATTCGGTTTTCGGTTCAGCAGATAGCTAAACCCATATCCAAACTGAAAACCGAATTTTTAATTCTGTTCGGTTCGGTTATATGTTCGATTCGGTTTTTTTCGGTTTAGTTTGGTTCGGTTTTCGTTTTATTCGATTTATTACCCGAACCATGAACACCCCTAGTTCAAAGTCCAACATTGTAAATAAGTTTTGGTAACAAGTGTGTCTGTCTAACAAGGACATTCTAATTATTTTAAATTATTTTTTAAAATATCAAACTATATTATTTATAATGTTTTGGTTTATGAATTTGGCTTTGTTATTTTCATGCTTTACATTATTAGTTAAATTAAAGGAAATAACATGCATGAATTAGTTGCTTATGATTGGACCTAGATTTCAAAATAAGCAAATGAAAAGCTAAATTTTGTGTACGTTCATCTTTACTATTTCAAAAGATATGTATGTGTTAGAAAAATGAGTTTTGTAATTTTTGGACACTATTATATTTATATTTCTTGGTAGCTTTGCGTTCTCATTGACGAAAGCTTCGCAACGAGCTAAAATGTGTCAAAAATAGAGTTGTTATGAATAAGATATCGTGTCTCAAAGTGTGGCACGTGAAACACAAAATATGGGGAAAATGTTGCATCCCACGTCGCCCAAAACATGAAGTGAAACCTTATTTATAAAGGAATCTTGGTACCGGCTATCAAATTCCTTTAGTAGGTTTTACTCCAACACCTCTTCTGGAAATCGGATTTCTAGGCCAAAATGAGTTCCAAGTGAACTCTTGCGAGCTTGCGCAACCTGCAAACACGAACGAATGTAGCTCCCTGTGCTCTTATCTTTTTGTCACAGACATTCTGAAATGTGGAAATGGATGACAAAATCAGTAGAAATAGCCGGAAGCATGTTTTCCAGTGAAGAGAATGGGGGTTTGTTTTATAGTGAAGCAAACGGAAACTTGTTTTTCGGTGGAATGACTGGAATTTAGTTTCTTTGATGGTCATACGTAGACAAGCTTCTCATTTGGTCATTGTTGCATATTGGAAGTTTGGTGGCATCCATGGTGCCTATTCTCCTTTCCACTTTTGCCACAATTAGATATCAAAGAAATTAAATTAACATGAGTTTTTATACAAATACATATTTTCTTATACAATAAGTTAGATCCGAATTAAATTAATGGAAAACAGTAAAATAAATGGCTAATAGCCTCTAAATGTATTATAAATGTCGTTATTTCTTTCTAAATGTGTCGAACAAATTTTTTTTTTCTATTATGTGTATTAAACTTGATTTTGTTGTGTCCATGTTAATAAAATGAGGGGAAAAATGATCATAAAGTATACAAAAATGCTCAAAAAATCAGGTTTGCAAAAAAAAAATTGTTCGATACATATAAAATGAATAAGTGACAAATATAATACATTTTGGTGCTATTAACCCTAAAATAAACCGTAGATGTTTATAAGTAAGACTATAAAGTAAATGAAAATGTATATAACAATATAAATTAAATAAAAATGTAAAACTTATAACAATGGTAAAAAAAAATGCA
This sequence comes from Artemisia argyi, assembly GCA_030686995.1. Classification (NCBI taxonomy): domain Eukaryota; kingdom Viridiplantae; phylum Streptophyta; class Magnoliopsida; order Asterales; family Asteraceae; genus Artemisia; species Artemisia argyi. The sequence continues at coordinate 198,888,463 of CM060678.1, forward strand.
CGTAGTAATGAATTTTGTAAGTAAATACGTGCATTTTTGGGAAAACGATTTTAATTATCACCTCATATTCCTAGTAATATATTGCTCCTATGTTTACATATTTATCCATGTGGGACAATTACAAAACTAATTCCACCTTCATGCCTTTTTCAAGCTTTTGTTCAAAATGGCTGCCTCACTTACACACATACAAACACCGATGCCATTATCCACCATCACTCTCTTCATCATCCTCACACTACACGGAGCACAACCGAATCAACCGGAACAGATCACAAACACTCGGCCATAGATGGACGTTACATGTGACGTCACCAACAATGCGCCGTTCCAAATACCATCAAACTCACTTGTCACATTCCTCTAAATATATAAACAAAAGCAACCATGAATCGTGACGTATGTACCTGGTCATATGAAAAACAAGCCAAATATTCAAATAAGGCGATCATCATGAAAAAAGCATATATAAATGATTAGGAGTACTTCCCTTGCAATATGTCAAATCGACATGTCTTTCAAATGGCAAAACACACATTTTAAGAAATATTTAAGTGAGGTTGAGGTAACTAGAAACTATACTTATGAGTCGTATATATGAATTGTGGCTCTTCTAATGAGTTTTTCAGTGTCCATCACATTCAAACTCATATCTTCATAATACATTCAAACAAAAAATGATGTTGATACTCTAAACTCTTCTATATACTTAGTTCTATGCACAAAAAAGATAGCATGTGAAATATATAGGTGTTACATAATGTGTAAACTCATGTTTTAGTTTTCTTTTATAGTGATTAGGAGTAAGTGAGATTAATATTAAGCTCAAATAGTAAGTATCGGTGTTCCTTCCTAGTGGAAGGATCGAAGCGAATAGTGATTATTAGCTAGCTTTGAAAACTAGAGTGTCAACTTTAGTATAATTAGAGTTGCAAGATCGACTTTGGCATCATTAACTAGAGTTATGGTGTAACAGATTTCTTACTCATCGATCGGTTAAGCAACTATAGGTTGGGTGAAAGACTCCAGATCGGGGAGTGGTATTATCTATAGCTAGTGGTTGTCATTAGCTTTAAGCTCACATACTAAATATCAGTGTTCCTTGATTGACTATAGGCATAAAAAACTAGAGTTTCCTCTATAGTGTGATTAGAGTTTTGAACTTCATTGTGAGTCGCTATGGAGCAACTATCGTTCGGGATTGAGGCGATCAGGGGTTAAGATCAGGATATGGAGTAGTACGAATTTGTTGATATTCGGCTTGAACCATTATGAATTTTGGATTTATCTTTCTCATCGATTGACTCTTTACACGTTATTGACTTATTGGGGATGTATCTTGTAGAATTTATTAGAACCATTAAAAACGCTTTTTAAGGTGATCGCGACTTCACGAAATTGAAACGTGCAAAGGTGTACAGATACATATCTATCTTAATACATAAATCAGTAGATAATTCACCATCTTTAATATATATAGCAATACGGACATATTTGACAAGTCAAAAGTAGTCAAACACAAAAAATACGGAGAAGAAAACCGTAAAAGATTGTCTTTGTCCTGTTAATAAAGTGAATAAAATCGCCGAAAGAAAGTTGGAACATAAAATATAAAGTTTGACAAGTCAAAAATAGTAAAAGACACGGAACAAAAAATATTAAAAAATTATCTTGTTATGTCAATAAAGCGGGTAAAGTGGAGGTAAGAAGAGTAGGGTACCAATAGTACCAGCGTAAAGAAAGAAGGGTGATAGATGCATTCCCTTTTAGCATTAGCTGATCAAGCCACTATGTTTCACGAGCCACAAGTCACATGACCCAAACCAACAAAGCAAATGAAGTGTGACTCTCATGTAAAAATTAGCCATATACTATAAAAGAAACATAAGCTCAGATGCACTGGTAAAAATTTGACAATCACTTAAACCCTCAAGGACTGAAAAGGTCAAAAGCTGAAAAATGGGACCGAATGAAACCGAAAGTGGACCAACTATATATTTAAGCCCTACAAACGAAATTTCTTTCGGTTTCAAGAACAAAAATTCAAAACCCAAATCTAACCGTTGGAATTAAAAGGTTAGCACTTTAATCGTTTTTTTTCATGCTTTTCAGAAACGGTTTTGTTTAATTCATTCCAAATCTTGAAATCTTAAGATTAGGGTTTCGTATGCTTAATTTCCATTTGAACCCCGATTCGTGATAAATTGCTACTAGAATTAAGGGGCTTTTGTTAAATTACACCTCATGTGCTCACGGCATATGTTTTTATGTGCTTTATCTTGTTCAATATTGTTTAATTATGCTTCGGTGGCGTTTGTTTTTTAAAAAGAAGCTCTTGACAGCACATTTTGGCCGTTTAGACCGTTTTTTTTTCGTTCACACGCGGTCACAAAAATAACCAAAAAAAATTTAGTACAAGCAAGCAAATGTGCGGTTCAAACATGAGTTTTTTTTTTCCGTTCAGATAGACATTTACGCCTCATATTCAGATTCAGATGTGCGGAGCCTCTTAAAAAACAAACACCACCTTAATGTTGTTCCTTAGGCCCAAATCAATGATTTTGATTCTTAGGGTTTTGATCGTGATGTGTATAATTGATACTGAATGTTTTTTTTTGTTTGTCTTGTTTTGAAACTAACAAGCGTCAGAATTCAGGATGGAACAAGCACCACAAGTCGTCATTCCTGCTATTGACTTAGTTCCTATGAATCAGCGCATAAATATTGGAAATGCAAATCAAATCCTGGATTTTGAGAAGACAAACATCGGAGAAAAGAACGAAATCATCCTGGAAATTCTCAAAGGGCATCCGATACTACCAGCATTAACTGATTCAGCTTCAGTTCCTGAAGTATACATCTATCAGCTATGGAATACCGTCACTCTTCCTTCAAAAACAGAGAATCGTATACGATTCAAGATTGACAAGCAACAAGTTGAGGTCAATTTAGATTTCTTCCGCACTGTGCTGCGCGTACCTCTACGAACCGACAATCAAAACGAAGACTTCTTTTCCGTTCCCGATTTCGACAATGGTCTCAAGAAGTTTCTTCTTGATCTTGGTTATGAAAACTCAGAACAGCATCTCGTTTACTTTTCAAAGTTCGAAAGAAAGCATTTGCCTCAACCTTGGAATGCTCTCTTTGGTATTCTAAGTAGGTCTGTTACTGGAAAGACATCTGGGTTGGATGAAGCAAGGTTAGGCATGTTACAGTTGTTCTATGGAGTAGTCAAATTACTTCACGTTGATTATGCTGCGCTGATTTGGGATGATATTTGCTACTCAATATCAAGCAGAGATAAAAAGAAAAAAAAGAAAAAGCAGAATCCTTATATTCCCTTCATCCGGTACTTTAAGCTAATCATCAATGGCTTAATGAATACCTACCCTACTATTGCACGAAGAACTGATGAGACGATGCATGGAGACGGGGAAGATCAAATAATCAAGAGGCTAACATCTAGTTCTTCGTCAAATCAAGTACCAGGTCTAAAAATTCCCCAAAGACTGTTAGATTTGGCTGATAAAGAATCGGTGGCGTATAGAAGGTATCTAGGATTAAAAGTTCCTACGAGCCAGTCTATCCCGGCTGGTTCTTCCCAAGGAAAAACTCGTAAGACTACAAGGAAACATATTGGGCGAAAAGGGAAAAAGAAAGTAACTGATGAGGATGTAGAGGTAAGAAATGAAGGAGGTTCTGAAAGTAACGGTGATAATGTAACAAAAGATGGAGCGAGTGAATCACAGATTCAGAATGTTGGAAGTGTGTCTCAGAAGGCGAATGAACCACAAAAATCAACAACTGAAAGTATTAGACCAACGGTGGGTGATGATTTTAATGCTGCTTATTTGGAAACAAATCTTATGGATAATGGGGATTTTGGTAGTTTGAACGATGATGATAATGATAAGAACACAAATGATGATGTGACTGTTGAAAATGATAATGAGATGGAATACACCATTAGTATACCTCCTCGGCCACCATTGTCAAAAGATAACACCAATCTTGTTGACGTGAACCCTCCTCCCACAACATCGGAGGAACTTGGCTTGCCGGTGGGAGGAGAAATGTTTGGGTTAAACTCCCGAGACAGAAGTCCTGGGAAGGAGAAACTAAGGAGGGATTCCACTGATCCAGGCCGACTCACTTCTGAGCCGAAACCGGTGAATCCGGAGGTACGTAAGGCCTTGGGTGCAACAGATCAAGGTGGGGCACCCACAAAACAAACCGCTGATGTTTCTTTGCCGGTACCTGTGGTTCAAACTCCTATTTCATCGACCACAACAAAACCATCATCCTTTCCAACCACATCTCACCCTGTCAATCAACCTAAGGACACAACTGAAGACGATGTAGTGTCTGTTGTTCATAAAGCATTAGCAAAAATTGATGAGGCCATGCCAAAAGTGTTTGATAATCATGCAAAGGGGTGGTTTGACAGGGTGGCACCAGATCTAATCAAGACGATTGTTTCAGAAGAAATCCAATCATCTGTTCAACAACAAATCAGTGCCGCTGTTCTTCATGTCTTGAAAACCGAACACATTACTCTTCACACCAAACCAAGCATTCCAACATTCACTTTCACCGAGATGCAGGAACTTATGTTCCAAGCTATGAATGATGATCCCGATCTCATCCAACACAATCGCGATTTCTTTGCTGCTCTATGCAAAAGTCTCAAGAAAGATAAACCAAATGTTCTTTACAAGCGTAGACATGAAGACCCTGATCAGATTCCTCCTGAGGGGGAGAATGCTAATGCGAAGAAATCTAAGAAAGTTGGATTTATCTAATATGCGATATTTCAATGATCAAACATAAGCTCAGATGCATATTTGTCAAATAAATTTACTAGAAGCAGATTAAGAGAACTTTAATTACATATGGATTTATCTGATATGCGAGTAGAATAGGATTTGGCAAAAACGTGTGTTTGATTTGGCTATGGAACAGCAAAACTGGTGCCTATGGTTTATGGTCCAATGATTATTTTGGCATGATCAACTATTTAATATACTCGTACTTGTTTTGTGACATAGATTGTTACTTTGCTGTTCGTTATTCCTATAAATCTCTCTTAAGCACACAATCAATCACGAATGTCACAGAACAAGATTTGTTTGTTTTACTTCAATAGCTTGTCCCACATGGATAAAAAACAAAAGTAATGACACCTTTATAAATTGGAGTGTGATTTATTAGTTAAACTTGGTTTTTCTTATTTAAATTTTTTGGTGTATAGTTAGTTTTTATGAATGATCACTTATTAACCGCAACTTAAAAATAATACTCCAAAAAAAAATTTATAAGCAAATATAAACAAACCAAAGTTGCTGAGAGCAAATGTATAATCATGATCACGTGTTATTACGTGACTGAAAAGAATATAACTCGGTATAAACAAATTCATAAAGATATACAACATGTATTCTCCGTTCAATTCTTTTATTTTGTTTCCTCTTATCGTCACATTTTATTTTGTTTCCTCTTATCGTCACATGAGTTGTTCTTGTTTTAGCATGGTCTGAAAGTCGGCCTTGACCGACCCAAATCGTACTGGATTGAGTACCGATTTAGCCTAAAATACCAGACCGAAATGTTCGGTTCAGGTCCGGGTCGGTCCGGTTCATTGGTCGATTCGGTCTAACAAAGCATAATGGCCGATTTTGTGTAATACTGAACCGAACCGAGGACTGAATTTACGACGTTTTATTTATTCAATTAGCTTTAGTCAAATAAACATAAAAAAAATCCAATAAGCTAATAAACATAAAAAGACAGAACTTTACAACCATCAGATTTATGTTATAGTTAAAACTCTTTGGTGAAAGTCAAAACTGAACCGAACCGAGAACTGAATTTACGACGTTTTATTTATTCAATTAGCCGAGAACTGAATTTACGACGTTATATTTATTCAATTAGCTTTAGTCAAATAAACATTAAAAAATAAAAATAAAAAGAAAAACAAAAAAAAAAAATCCAATAAGCTAATAAACATAAAAAGACAGAACTTTACAACCATCAGATTTATGTTATAGTTAAAACTCTTTGGTGAAAGTCAAAACTCAAATTAACAATGTATTCACATTCTTACTTATAAACTCTTACATTATTTGTTCATCCACCTATGTGGGATAAAGTCACAAAACCAACATACACATTTTCTTCTTGAACCTTTTGTTTCAAGTGACTTAACCACCATATCTCTAGCCTCACATACACAAACACCTCTGTTGTCATTGTTCCTCTTCACTCTTCTCATCATTGTCCTCCGAATCACCCTCAAGCCAACTCAATCCAAGTACTAGATTAGAGTTTTCGTGTAACAGATTTTGAGTCACTAGTGATTAGTGAAGCAACTATGACTCATTTTACATTATTGAGTTTGTTTATTGTTTGAATTGCACATATATTGTTAACATTGTTAAAAAAAATTAATCTGGTTTTATTCACCCGCGGTAAGAAAATAAATACATATCGGCTATTAGTCGTATCTACTCTACTTTGTTTATATCTTTTTCAGTCTTTTTTCTACTCCTATGCTCGTTGAATAGTAGATAATTCCCTCAAGTTTAAATTAGCCATATACTCCTTTAGTTGCTACAATAATCAAACTAAAAGAATGGGAATGAAGGTCATCCCTAGAAAGTCACTTTTTGGGTGAATTTTATTGATTTTTGTGGTTGGAATCAAGACTTGAAACTTTTTGTGGTCATAATATACCACCTGAACTTTAGGAATCAAGCCAGTGCTTATTTTTGGGATTTTTCTTGAAGGTTGTGCAACCCCTAGAACAGGGCTGCAGTCCCCTGCTGTGCAGCAGCACCCCAACAGCTGTCTCACCTTCTGTGGGTCCCACAGACCACCACAGTGGGCCCCGTAGCCTCCCCCTTGGTTCTTTGGACTCCCCAACTGGCCCTCTAGCTAGTTCAAGCAAGATTTTGAGCTTAAGCTCTCTTGCCCCTACTTGTTTTCCCCCTCCATTTATGTCCCATTTTGTATGTGCAAACAAGATACCAAGTGCTTATTTGTGTGCTTATTTGCTTATCAGTGGTGTCATTTTGTTGTTTTGGCTTCATATCAGTCCATCTCACTTATTTGCACCCAAAGATACCCCTGTGGACCCCACAGATGCCATTTCCTTCAAAAGTCAAAGAAAGTCAACTAAATAAGCATTTTGGTGTCCATTTGGCTTATTTTTAAGCTAGGAAAAATTTGTCTTCACAAAAGTTTCTTATTTTTAGTAGTTAAATAGATTTCCAAAAGAAAATCCAGAAAAATCCAATTTTAAATTAAGTGATAGTTTCTATTTAATATAATTTATCTTTTTAATTTTCCCTTTTAGCTTTTTTATTCAGTAATTTGCAATTTTATATTTTTCTTAATTTTCTTTTATATTAAAGTATTTTTAGTAATTTTTCCAGAATTTTATATTGTCATTTAGTATTTATTAGAATTAATATTAGTTTTATTAATTATTAATTAATATTTAAGTATTAAATAGCATAATTAGTTTTTATTAAGCACACCCTATTTTTTATATTTTTCCTAGCTTTTATATGTTATAAAATAATTTTAGGAATTTTCTCATAATTTTTACTGTTCATTTTCTATTTTTTTAGAATTTAATTAGTTTAATTAGTAATTAATTAATATTTAGTTTAATAATTAGTAAAATAGTTTAAAAACATATAAAATAAACTTTTTATAATTTTTTGAGGATTCCTGTGATGGTTAATTAGTTTTATAAAAAAATTCATAATTATCTAAGTCATTTTAGTATTTTTAGTAATTAAATTAGTTTAATTAGTTAATTAATAAGTAATCAGTAATTAATTAATAATAAATAATTAAATAGTATAAAAAATAATTTTAATTTTCCAAAAACTTTCTTATATCATTAGGATTGTAAAAATATCATTTTCATATTCGTAAGTATTTTATTTCATTAAAACTCGCGTTTTATTTCGTACGTCTACGTAACTTTAAATTAGACGTACGCGCTTTTAGATTTTAAACGTTTCTAGGAAATTTGCTTTTGCGTAATCATTCCCATAGCTTATTTAAGCTATTTCTTTTTATATTTCCTTAGCATAATCACTCACACACTTTTCCTGTTCATAATCACTCGATCACAGATTCGTCTAAATACCATTGCACGCCTCGTTGGGACATAACGACCCGGGGAAACACTGTATTCCATGGAAGCATTGGCCTAGGCTGTTTGACATTGTTGACCATTCACTTGGTTGATTTAGTTGACCGTTTCAGGCCAATCATTGGGACAAAAGTTTATTATTTAATAAACATGTGCGGTAAATAATTCTAAATAAAATATGATATATTATTTTGAAAGACTAAATGGATATACATATTTGTAAAGATAGAACATGAATAAAATCTAAGTTTGACTGAAGGATTTTATTGTGCATCATATTATTGTTGTATTATGCTTAAATGCTAAATGATTTGACAATATTTGATATCCAATTAAAGTTATTATATAACTTGTGTAATAGATATTCTAATGGAATATGTTTGAACTTAGAATAATGATCCTCAACCTGGAATGCTCTTAAATTCTAAGTATGAACAATATGGCAAATTGTTGCGTAATTGTTATAGCCGACATTAAATCTTGAAAGATTGGTAGGCATCAAAATTACACAATGGATATTATGTTTACGGAATTTTAAAGAGCATATTGTAGTCTTTATACAATGATACTAGTTTAATTGAGATGACACTCAATACTAGTCATGGTAGAATTTTATCCTTGTTAATGGCCATGTGAACTAGTTGTGCTCAACTAAGAGCATAGTTGCATTATACATTAAAGAATTAGAATACTTTAGACTTTAAAATGTTTGAAAGTTTGATTGTCATAAATTGGTGATTGAGGATGGCACACCATTTATGAAATATTATGTGGCTTTATCAATATAGTTGGATGTACACATACAAGAATTTTTCTTATTAAATTCTTGAAATAAGTATTCTCAAAATTCGGATAGATCAAAGTTGGATGAAATAATGCCTTGTCAACAAGTATGATTGTCGTTACTTGAGGCATGATTGTCTTCAAGATATTACTTGAGACAAATTCATTAACTAGAATTATCATGCATTGATCTATTTAGTATTTGGATAAAGGATATTAAGCAATTTATTATTTATAATGAATTAAATTACTTAGTACGTTTGTTTTTATTAATTATAAATTGTGTCCTATATTTGTATGTTTAAATCCGTGAATAACTTATGTTATTCTAAATTGTCCATTGTCAATTAATGAAATGAGAACATCATTAAACTAAGACAAATCTGAGTGTTGGTTAGAATATACTTGAAAGTATATTGATGCGTTAACATACCAATTTCACATGATATTCAATGAATTGAATATAGGACTTATCCCAACAACATGAGTTTACTTTATGGATCTTGTCATTAAGTAAATCATGAATTTGTTATCCTCAGACTTGAGATACTAGATAAGAGTCATGGATGTAGTGCATTTTTGTGAAGCAATCTACCGCTCACCGTAACATGGAGTTATAAGGGTTGTTTTCAGAAGTGTTACAAAGTCCATGGGTTATTCTCGTTGTCAAGAAAGAATTTGTTCCTTCAAATTTGTTTTGAAGTTTAATACTGCTGAGCCCCTCATAGGGTTGACAAGATGTTTGTGTGCGCACGCCCAAAGTCTATCTGAAATACGTTCAGAGGGAAAAGCACCGGTTATAGGACCGCGTAAATCACTTGTTAGAATAATGGTAAGACGTAAATTTCTAGCACAAAAGAAAGACAGCATATGCGGCTGCTAGAAACAGAGAGCCGGCTCACATTCATGAGTATTTGATGGACACGCATATCGAACGTCAGACCTATGATGAGCATCAGGATGGGCAACTGAACCTGCAAAAAAAAGAAAAAAAAATGAAGTGACCGCGCAAACACAAAAACCAACACCATGAATAAGCCATGTACAGACACATAACAAACGACCTTCGTTAGCAGTAGGAATGAAGGCCTTACTACTCCCAACTCCAAACTCAGCTACAAAAATAACGTTGAATACCTAATTAGTGACTGAAACAACAGACATAGTGACACGAGAAAAATGAAACAGCCGTGTGACAAAATACCTGCAATGTAAGCAGCCGATGAAGAGTCACCAACACATCTATCAACAGCATGAGAATCTGCATAAAAAAAACGCAGCGGAAACGTTACATACATGAATAATGCACACGCACGATAAAGCACAAATAGAAAATATAAAATACCATTTTCCGTGAACATAGGCATGTCATCGACCTTCCTCTTTCCTTTCCCAGCAACGTCCATAGAAGCTGGAAACTGGTGATGCCGCGCCTTCCCCATTGCGCGAGCCGGATCAAGTTCACCGATCGTTATACCATTAGATAACCTCATGCGCATACCAGTAACATCAACCCTTGAAAGAAGCCCCTCAGGCAAGGCACCAGTATATAGTTAACCAGTTGATGAAAGCTAAAAATAGTTAGATAATCGTAATCAGTTATCTTAGCAAATCTCTTTACCTACTTATCCGCACATGGTGATCTTGAGCTTTTAGAATTAGAAAATAAGAGTCAAACATCATATAACACAATGACTTGAAACTGATTATCGTAACGTTACCTGAAACGTCTATCCAAACACCCGTTTAGCATAAGATATAAAATTCAGCAACTCCTAAAAAAAGATAAGATAAGATATAAAATGTTATAGGCACTTGTATGCTAGAAAAAGGAAGGTATCCATTTAGCAACCACACTTAATTTTTGGTAGAGAAACAATACCTGAAGCAAAGCCATGGCATAGGTGACATAGTTTCACATTCTTCTTTGGCTGGTAATTCGAACCTCATTCTCATTAATTTGATGATCTGATCTTGGCTTTTCAATATAGAACCTAATTCACCATTTTTTTAGCAGAACCCAATTCTGTTAATTAAAAAAATCTTAATTTCGGTTTTGGGGTAATAACCCTAATTCCGTTTTTCATCAAACAACAAGCACATATTTCAAATAACTATAATTGCATATTAAATCGACAATAAAACACATTAGATATCTCCTTACCTGCTCGATTCTGTAGAAAGGTGCTAAGTGGTTGTAAAACCTCGCAAAAATTCATATAATTAAAAACGTTTAATTATATATTAATCTTCGTCATTTTTTTTAATCATCATTTTTACGGGGAAATTTAAAATTTTTCTTATTATACTATATTTACGAAATCACGTCATCCCATAATTCACCAAACGACGAAACAAGTTCTCAACACAATTAACAAAATATTAACAATTCACTAATCCTAATTAACAAATTAATTTACAAAACCAAACGGGCCCTTGATCTTTCATAAGCCCAACCGGCCCAAATTTGTAACCCATTTTTATTTCTAAACATTTCATAAAATCGACTAATCTAGCTCCAAATCACCTCGCGTATTCCAAATTTTTACACACGACACATATATATTTTTACACCATCTCGTTCAACACCTAGCCAAATATTAGTGTGTCAAATCCCAAGTTCATTGGACGACGTTTGATACGTTTTTAAGTGGCAAAGTGTTTGACGAATATTCATGTCAATCGATTCATAATATATTAATTTCTTAACCGTTTTGATTCCCGTTTGTTCCTACGCGTTCCAGATAATATTTCTGAGATGATTTTATGTTCAAATGTCGAAGATGACCAGTTATATGCAAGTAGTATACGATTTGGTAAATCGTATACATAGATATATATGTGTCGACATCAAGCATGAATCACCCAAACATTTTCCTCAAATTGTGCTCTCACATTCCATTGTTTAGTAATATATAATTCATACTAGACTTAGTTCCCTGACATGCAATAGTGTACGTGAAGGTTTCTTTGAAATTTTCTCACATACGTGTTATATATTGAAACCATATATAACGTACATGCATGCACTTGTACTTCACCATTCTCATATTCTTTCACATATTAAATTCATCCTAAAAACTACTCTTACAAGCCAGGAGATCGATTGCAATATTATTTGCAAGCAAGAAAAGGATATCGGGTTTGATTTATATGTATAACATTTGGGTTATACTTTGAACGTGATAATTCTTGTGTTTCATCCATTCTCTCTCGACTCTCTATCACCTCTAAGGTGTTTGTAAGTCATTTCTACTTGTTTCCATTCTAGCTCACACGTTAAATTACTTTCATGCACCATATTTATTTTGTGTCGATCGTATATTATTTTGCACATATATATCACGCATATATTAACACTTAGTACACAAATTGTGATTAGCCTCTATCTTGGAAGGCTTAGGAGTCACGTAGCACACCAAGTTCACTTTAGTTTAAACGATACATGCATCACACGCACCTATTTTAAACCATATCCATCGTATAAAAATTTGGTAAAATACTTAGTAATATTTTCAAGTTTTCAAAATATATAACCGGTTCAAACAAGCTACAAACTACACGTATAACTTTAAAATTCACTTAACAAGAGTACTATATTATTTCACGACTCAATAGACCACCTAGAAAACTATCAATTTCATTTACACAACTTGTAAAAATACTCACGTTTCGACACATAAAATGAGCCAAATTGAATCGGCATTCACCAAGTTTTCAAAACCAAAATTTGTTAATAAAACTTAATATTTGTCGAGTGGGCTTATTCAAGGCCCAACAAGAAATTGAGAACCGTAAGCCCACTGGGCCCATATGAAATTTTTTTGGAATCACAAAAGTAGCCCAAGTTCAGGCCCAAAACATTTTACATGCCCTCGCCTCTAAATTTTTAAATGGGCTTTTGTAGTGGCTCGTTAAGGCCCATAAGCTAGAAAAATAAGCTTTTAATCAAATAAGCTGTTGAAATAAGCTTAGAATTAATAAATAAGCTACGGAAATTTTTATAAATTTTTTATAATCATGTTTGTGATTTTGGACTAAAAATGTAACGCGACGACACCTAAAAGGACTAAAACTGCCAAACATTAAAAACTTGGACTAAAACTGTAAAAACAGAAAGTTTAGGATAAAAATTGATATTATATAATGTTCCAAGCTTAGATTGTAATTTTGGACAAGTAGTGGACTATAATTGTAAATTAGATACGAAAAGGACTAACGGTGTAACGCTAACGCCGTTAGTATAAAAAGTGTAAAAACTGGAAAAGGACAAGGACCAACATATTATATTTGACATTCTTATTTTATTTTCTATTTTACGGCAACCATCACGTCATATGCATTTTTATTACGTTTTAATTATATATTATTTATTTTTACGTTAATAATATATATAACGATACTTCAAAAGTTAATATTTTTACTTATGTTTAATAAGGTAAAACTTCGATGGATAATTTAAATGAATTATTTTTATCATATCATGCATGGCATAAGAATTACACTGCACATCATCTATTCGTCATAACGAATAAATATTATTCGTTATTCGTTCGTATTTACCAAATACTATTTGGTTATATTCTCAGATAAATTTATTTATCAGGTTGCGTATCAAAGACGTTTCCAAAATCGTTCCCATAAATCTCATCCTACTTTACTTTTCATCATTCCCGTATCAATTCAGGTGAGTCATAGCCCCATTTCCAATAATTGTTTTTAACTCATTGGGGGAGATACATGCTTACGTATACTTTGATAATTTGATAAGTATATAAATAAAATACATGATTCAAATCAATTTCCTAATTGATATTTATTTAATATGGTTTGTGATTTAAAATGTGATATATACAATACATGACAAAATACTTAATTGAAATACTGATACTCGTATGATAATACTTTCAATTTGATTATTGTGGTATGTGATATATATATTTTACTGATGAATTACTTGACTGAAATACTGATACTCATATGATAATGTTTTCAATTCGATTATTGTGGTATGTGATATACATGTGTTACTAGCGAAATACTTAAACTGAATTACTGATACTCAAACGATAATATTCCCAAACTGATTACTGTGGTATGATATTTGATTACATGATGTTATTCTGAATGATCCCATTATTACCTTGATATTGCCTAAGTTACCTTATCGCCATAAAGTCCCTCAATCATGAGCCATTAATCACATGTAAAGTGGGCGCGAATATAGTGAACAGCTTCGAAACCTATTAAGGATTGACCTCCTGTCCCACTAATACTTGACGGAATGCCATTTGCAAATGGTTAGTCGTATTAGTCGTGATACACTATATTCGTAGACAAATAGGAATTGGCAAATCACCTATTATTAGAGGGCAAAATTTATCATTGATTTGATAAAACACCTCTTTTGGTTAAGCTTGTGTGTCATGAGGCTTGGTGCAATATCTATAAAGGAAATGTATGTTTTCAACATATATTTAGATACAGCTGTATAGGAATTTGACCATACTTGAATTGTATATCTGATTAAGTTAGCATCATGAGTTTCCAGCTCATGTTAGGATTATTGATTCCTTATTTGAATATGATTGAATACTTATATGATTTATTGTGATTATAGTCAATATACTTAATACTTGTTTCATTACTGTTTGTATTTTATCAATACCAAATATTCCTGAAATCTAACAAAATAAAGGGTTTTCCATAAAACTCTATGAACTCACCAACCTTTGTGTTGACACTTTAGCATGTGTATCTCAGGTAATTTAATGGAACAGGACAAGACACGGAGTGGGCATTTATTACTCTGATAAATTAAAATGGTGTAAAAATCAAATTTGTCATTTTTACAAGCCTTTATATCTTTTACTAAGATTTTAAATCAAATGGTTCATCTTTTATCAAAGATATTATTTGAATGACAAATAACTTTCAAAACGTTTCTTTTTAGCCGTTCTATGAGATTATAACTTTGATCCTCCCCGTAACACCCAAATTACTTTTCCGCTGCGACAAACTTAAATTTGGGGGTGTTACAGATTGGCATCAGAGCTACAGTTATAGAGAATTAAATGTTTTCAAACATTAAAACTATAACTACATTTTCAAAATAATGATTTTACACCATAACATTTTATGCCCTCCGTGTCTGCAAACTGCCGTGCTCAATATCTTATCTGTTGAGATTATCTTACATGTTTAGAAATTACTCTTACACAATAATTATTTCATCTGTACTGTTATATTTTTAACATACAAAATCCTCATAAAATATTATTCTCGGTTACTACTGTAGCATGTCTTCAGGAACTCCCGTGAATATCAAAACTACTCTCCATAATACTAATACCTCATCTATCAATCAAAATTCTTCGAATACTGAAGATCCTTACGTACAAATATCACAACCCCTGCCTAATATAGAACTCACTCAGAGATCACTCCATCGTCACCTATTTTTTTCACCTTTACGTCAAAAACTCAGAAGAGCTACCGAATCATATGAAGATTTGATTGGTGGTCAAGCAGCATTCGAAGTTGGACGAAGTTCAAGCCAATAGATGTTGTGGAAGAATGTTGAGCCAAATTCTCCTTTATCTTATACTTCAGATTCCTCAATACCAGATATTTCCAAATTCTCTATTTCCTAACGCTCCAGATTTCTCGATACAATACATCTCAAACGATGTATCTTCACTCAATTCCCTGAACAGAAAGTTGTACCCACTAAACCAAAAAAAATTTGGTTAGTGATGACAGATTTCCTAATAATTCCGAAACTCTCAAAACTTGTAACCGATCTTTAATAAAAATCTCCTTTTGTTATAACCCTCTGTTGTTAAAAAATTCTTTCCATCATGATGCTATGCATGCATGTAATGATTCCTCATACCTTCATGAAGAATCTCACCGTTTGTTATTCTCTTTGGTAGACAAATGACTCCCCTCATATCAATTGAGTATTAATAAAAGATCTTGTATCGTTTGTTTTGCAAAAACAATCAATCAAGTTATTAATATAATGTTGATTATAGTGAATATATTCAAACTTACCTTGATAAATACCTATGATTATTATGATTCCTTATACCTACCATAATTAGGCTATGACCATAGAAATTTATAAGACTGGTGAGTGCTTATTCACTCACTATTATTTGACCAAATACCAACCCAAAACGACTTTTTGAGCTAACAAATGCCAAGAAAACACTTGTTTTTGCGTTTGTGATATGCAGGTACGGATAAATCACAAAAAGATGAAAAATCACAAGAAAACCGGAAAATAAGCACGAGAGTTGAAGTTGGTCAAAGAGTCAAAGCCGGGGATCCAAAAGTCAGTTTCATCCTTCATCTATTCAGACTTGGAAAGTTTAGTCCCTGAAATATATTTTGAAGAAATTACCATTTAGCCCTTGGAATTTCAGAAGTTAACACAATTGGTCCTTGTAATTCTCATTACCAAAAATCTGAAAATTACAAAGCCTTGTCCAATAATTATTCTAGTCCAATCCAAAGGCCACCCAATAACATAAGCCCATCACTAAACTCTTTTAACCCGAGCCCACTCACCCTCGGTCAAAAATACTAAAACACGGTCAAACTAATAAAAATAAATCAAACCGTTTTTTTTACCCCCAATCCCCTCAAACCCAAAACCCCCAAATACCCATGAACCCTAACTCACACCATTGTCAAAACTGGCTCAAGCCACCTAATCAACCATCAATTACTCAATCATTGGGACTTCTAGAAGTAATCCCACGTGCACAGGAGGTATCAATAAGTGTGAGTGATAGTCACATGGACACTTGGCAGGCGGCTATTGGAGCTAACACCTCATATTCACTCATTGGATTCGCCTTCCAGAAGCCTCTGACACGGAAAGAGAATAACATACACGAATGGGACATGTGGTGGCTACTCATTGGTTGATACACATCACTTATTGTGATCCAAGGGTTGAGGAATGATCAAAGAAGCACAAATCTCATCTGAGGGCTATTAGTAGAGGAGAAGAAACACAAAGAAGCACCAGGATCGCCAGCGTGGCATAAGACCCTCACCCCTCACTCCTCAGTTATAAATAGGTTCACATTTTAGCATTAGAGTGTGTAGTTTTTTTAGATAGTGTTACTTTGCCAAATTCTATTCAGCTTTGTAATCTAGTTTAGTTCTTTGTAATTTCAACAATAGTTTTAATAAAATTTTAGTTTTCTTCAATTAATTTCAGCTTACTGTGTTCTAATCTCAGCTTATTTTCTATTCTTATCAAGCTTATTATCTGTTCTATTTAGTTTAATCTCACTTCAATATATATATCTTACTTTTCATTCAGTTTATTTTCACTTACATAAAAAAAAATAAAAAAATAAAAAAATCAGAAAAGAAAAGAAAAAAAATAAAATAAAAATAAAAATAAAAAAATATATACTAGTTATAAAAGCTTACAGTAGAGCTTATTTTCTTTTATACACCTTATTTGAGCTTAAATAGCTTATAGTAAGATGATTTGAGTCATTGTTCATTGAAAGTTAAGAAGGTGATTCATGTATGCTGAGGTGGATGATAGCTGATACAGAAGAGTGACATCAGCCTATCTCAAAGATAGGCTACTGTGAACCCCCTCTGTTCAAGCTGAGGGGGATGATTTGGTAAATCTTGTTTAATCTCTTTTGTTGGAATCTGATTTGTATCTTTAGATGTTGTAGTTGTTCTAGTTTATTTGAAGTATTTGAGATTGAGTTGTTAGCTTAGTTGAATTTGATAGTTGTCTGTTTGATTATAGTTAATTACATTTGTTAGAATTGAATCTAGTGTAATGGTAGTTGTATTATTGTTCAATAATCTGTCAAATTGAGTACTGTGGATTTGAATTTGATGAGTATTGCATCTGGTTACTGTTCCATTAGGACTCATAGCTGAGATTGAGTTTACTTTGAGATCATTGGTGTATCAATTTATTGGTCTGAATTTAGGATTGGAGTGGTATTAAATCACTGTTTCATTGATTGTTATAGCTTTGGTTGCATAACTTGAGTTTTGAGTAGTTGATATATGATCTGTAACACTTGTGCATATCTGTTGAGTTTTTGAATCTGAATTTGATGAGTACTACATATATGTTACTGTTTCATTGAGAATTAATGCTGCATTGTTGCATCCATTGAGATCTGAGCATAATTTGATCTTAAATCTTTGTTCTGAGTTGTGTAATCTAGTCACTGGTTGATCATCTGTCCATTTGTGGATCTAACATACTGAGTATCATCTGGATCTAGTGAAACTGGTTATTGATATTGCTCTTGATAGTTATTTGTTAGCTTAGCTGATCAATTGTTTAGAGATTTATAGAGTTAAAAATTGATACTTAGTTGTTGATAGTAATCAGGGGTGTTTGGATCAATTAGTTTAGCTGAGTGCTTGTGGAGATTTTGTTGTTTAATCTATTATAGTAATTCACTTTAGACATAAGAAGTTTGGATATTGCATTAAAACAGTAGGTTTTATTAATAATAGTCAAAGCAAATTGTTCAATAGATTAATCTGATGTGTTTTGAATTCAGTTAAGTAGTATTGTAGTAACAGTTACATAATAGTATAATCTAGCTTAATTTAGAGAATTTGTAGTTTATTAATTCATTTAGAAGTAGATTAGCTCAGCTGAATTTGGAATTAGTCAAACTAAACAAGTTTCAAAAGTCAACTAGTACTCTTTTAGTACCAAATTTCATTACCTGAAATTGGCAGTAATTTGGTTAGAATTGGGTTAAATGTGATAATGTCTTTGTGTTTTTCTGAGTAGCTTATAGGTCAGTGTCACTTTTGCACCAATTGCTTTTGATTTTGAGCTTATTTGAAACTGCTTATAGGTCTTTAATAAGTGGTTACAGACCTGTTTTTCTGAATTTGTTACTTTGGGCTGCATTTTTGAATCTGAGCTTGAATCTGAGTTTAGTGGATATTCCTGAGTCATACTTGAGTATTACAATACTTGTGTTTGGTCTTATTGCTTCTGGAACTGTTCATTCATGTACTGCTTATTCAGTATAAGCTTATATTGAGCTTAGTACTTTAACTTGATCATTCTGTGGTAATTCTGAGCTAAATTTTGATCACTTCTTGCATATCTGAGCTTAATACATCATTTATAGTCTGTGTGTAAAGTTTCATAGTGATTGGATCTCAAGTGCTTAATAATAAGCACTTGAGATAAGCAGTTTTATTTAAATAAGCAATTTTACTGTTCATTTTCATCTCAAAATTTTATTCTAAGTTCTTTTTATTATTTTAGAATTTCTGGAATTTTTCCAGATTTTTCCAAGACTTTTTACTATTTTTCTTATTTTCTTTTGATTATTTTCAATTTTTAAATAGTTATTAATTACCAAAAATCAATAAAAATTCAAAAAAGGATCTGAAAAATACAAAAATATTTTTAGAATTTCTTTTATAATATTTTAGAATTTTTAGAATTTAATTTTCATTTTTCCAAGTTATTTTTCTATTTTTCCTTATTTTTAATTCATTTTTAATTCCAAAAATAGTAAATAAATTCTAGAAAATAAAAGAAAAGTCTAAAAAATAATTTTCTTTTTCTTAAAATTCTTTTTAGTAGTTTAAGATTTTTAGAAAATATTTTCAAGTTCGTAGGATCATTTTTCGTCATACGTTACGTTTTAAATTTTACGGTTGCGTTTCCGTTTTTACGTTTTTCATTTCGGTGCATAATTAGCTTGTACTCTTTGCTTGTTTTATCATTGTTTGTGAATAATTGAATTTCTTGATTTCTATTTTCACTCTATCACTTTTTCACTATTCACTTACACTACACGATTCCCAATTTGATAATTCGGATTTTCCATTCGAGCCTTCGTTGGGAGAACGACCCGAGAAATACTTTCACTAGTATTTCTTTGGAATATAATTATACTATAATTGACATGAATCAAAGACAAATTTTTGGAAGAAAACTTGAAGAATAGAGAGAAGGTTATTAAACTTTAGCTTTAGTAGATAAGTCCATTTGTTCCTTAGCAATCTTATACCAAGAGTTGATAAATTATCTAAGATACTACCCAGACATATCTTGAAATTAGATTACAGTAGGGATTCAATTCAGTCTATCATCAATGAAATAATTAGCTCCATATTCTTTCACTAAAGGGCCTAACAAAGTACTAAGAATATCCAGAAGTTAGTAATCAGTATCATTGCAGTAATACTTGAAGTAACCATAGTTCCTCCGATTAGCAACAATATAGTAAGAAAAGAAAATAAGACGGCCATACCTTGTAAGCATAACCATGAAAGTTTTACGGATTTTAGACCAACTCACCTTAAGAGAAAAATAAGAGTGACTGAACGATAGATTATTACCACCCTGTAAGAATTGTCTCATGAACTTTAAGTTTATACCAAGAATATCCTAGTATTTATTTAGAAATTCCTGACTCATCACCATATTATGAACAAAAATTTACTAAATTCTTTTGAAAATGATTAGATGTCATTCAATCATTGAGACTGAACCATCTAAAACAATTTAAAGAAAAATAAATACCATTATTACTGAGCCAAGCATTACATCATTTGGTCCTCAATTATACATAGCCTAGCTACCTATGTATAATTTAGGAAGAATTATGTCATAAATGGAACAGTTATCTTTTCAGATTTTCTAAATAACAATCTTCATGTAAAAACAAAATCTTGAGATTAAATAAACTATTCTTAAACCTTATTTTTGACAATCTCCAATAGATATTTACACTTAATATCCATCATTTTATTATAGTAAGTTGAGAAAAGTAAAAACATTAGAAACCTAATAGTTCACAAAGGCTTATGGAAAACATCAATAGCAAAAATTTTATTAGAGACCACGGAAATTAATACATAGGCATATAATTAGCATAGGAAGTGCTATTATTTCAAAGATTTCAATAAAAAGCGTAGAATCTTCAATAGGCTAACCCGACATAACAATAAGGATTCCCATCAACAGTACCATAGCAAGAACCACCATAGGATGAATTACTATGATTATTCTAAAAGATAAGTATAAGTACACCTTAGAAACAATAGCAAGCCTAGTTCTTAAACATAAAGACAAATAAGTATTATTTCATATTTATTGAGGATTACATAGAAACATAACAAGGATACATTTTAAATAAACCTAGCTTGAGACTAGTGCCTCCATATCTTATCAACACCATATGATAGAACCGTGAGTGGTATTAGGAACCCCAAAATCCCGACCAAAACTACATAATCTTCATCCGGAACAAAAGTCAAATAGGTGATGGCAACAACGATATATACCATTGCGATAATAGTAATTACGCTCGGCATTTTCGGAAGTATTTAATGAGAGAAAAGGATTAAGAATAGGAAATGTGAAATGATAGGAAAATGGTTGATGAAATAATAGGAAAGTAAATGAGGTATTTATAGGCTAAAAATGTAGCCGTTATGTTACTATTCACGACCGTTAGTATTCACTATTCACTAGCCGTTATTTTTCCACTATTCCTGACCATTGTTTTTCAATATTCACAACCCTTAAATACGTCAATTACCTTGTCTTGTTTGGTACAAGTAAATCTAACTGAATCATGTTTCCTTAATTTTAGGAATAAAAATCTCTCGACAACCCTTTGTTCAAAATTCTTTTACTCAAGTAGTCACGTTAAATTTAAATTTCGGGACGAAATTCAGAATGACATGTGGGTACTGTAAAACCTCGCAAAAATCCATATAATTAAAAACGTTTAATTATATATTAATCTTCGTCATTTTTTTTAATCACCATTTTTACGGGGAAATTTAAAATTTTTCTTATTATACTATATTTACGAAATCACGTCATCCCATAATTCACCAAACGACGAAACAAGTTCTCGACACAATTAACAAAATATTAACAATTCACTAATCCTAATTAACAAATTAATTTACAAAACCAAACGGACCCTTGATCTTTCATAAGCCCAACCGGCCCAAATTTGTAACCCATTTTTATTTCTAAACATTTCATAAAATCGACTAATCTAGCTCCAAATCACCTCGCGTATTCCAAATTTTTACACACGACACATATATGTTTTTACACATCTCGTTCAACACCTAGCCAAATATTAGTGTGTCAAATCCCAAGTTCATTGGACGACGTTTGATACGTTTTTAAGTGGCAAAGTGTTTGACGAATATTCATGTCAATCGATTCATAATATATTCATTTCTTAACCGTTTTGATTCCCGTTTGTTCCTACGCGTTCCAAATAATATTTGTGAGATGATTTTATGTTCAAATGTCGAAGATGACCAGTTATATGCAAGTAGTATACGATTTGGTAAATCGTATACATAGATATATGTGTGTCGACATCAAGCATGAATCACCCAAATATTTTCCTCAAATTGTGCTCTCACATTCCATTGTTTAGTAATATATAATTCATACTAGACTTAGTTCCCTGACATGCAATAGTGTACGTGAAGGTTTCTTTGAAATTTTCTCACATACGTGTTATATATTGAAACCATATATAACGTACATGCATGCACTTGTCCTTCACCATTCTCATATTCTTTCACATATTAAATTCATCCTAAAAACTACTCTTACAAGCCAGGAGATCGATTGCAATATTATTTGGAAGCAAGAAAAGGATATCGGGTTTGATTTATATGTATAACGTTTGGGTTATACTTTGAACGTGATAATTCTTGTGTTTCATCCATTCTCTCTCGACTCTCTATCACCTCTAAGGTGTTTGTAAGTCATTTCTACTTGTTTCCATTCTAGCTCACACGTTAAATTACTTTCATGCACCATATTTATTTTGTGTCGATCGTATATTATTTTGCACATATATATCACGCATATATTAACACTTAGTACACAAATTGTGATTAGCCTCTATCTTGGAAGGCCTAGGAGTCACGTAGCACACCAAGTTCACTTTAGTTTAAACGATACATGCATCACACGCACCTATTTTAAACCATATCCATCGTATAAAAATTTGGTAAAATACTTAGTAATATTTTCAAGTTTTCAAAATATATAACCGGTTCAAACAAGCTACAAACTACACGTATAACTTTAAAATTCACTTAACAAGAGTACTATATTATTTCACGACTCAATAGACCACCTAGAAAACTATCAATTTCATTTACACAACTTGTAAAAATACTCACGTTTCGACACATAAAATGAGCCAAATTGAATCGGCATTCACCAAGTTTTCAAAACCAAAATTTGTTAATAAAACTTAATATTTGTCGAGTGGGCTTATTCAAGACCCAACAAGAAATTGAGAACCGTAAGCCCACTGGGCCCATATGAAATTTTTTTAGAATCACAAAAGTAGCCCAAGTTCAGGCCCAAAACATTTTACATGCCCTCGCCTCTAAATTTTTAAATGGGCTTTTGTAGTGGCTCGTTAAGGCCCATAAGCTAGAAAAATAAGCTTTTAATCAAATAAGCTGTTGAAATAAGCTTAGAATTAATAAAATAAGCTACGGAAATTTTTATAAATTTTTTATAATCATGTTTGTGATTTTGGACTAAAAATGTAACGCGACGACACCTAAAAGGACTAAAACTGCCAAACATTAAAAACTTGGACTAAAACTATAAAAAACAGAAAGTTTAGGATAAAAATTGATATTATATAATGTTCCAAGCTTAGATTGTAATTTTGGACAAGTAGTGGACTATAATTGTAAATTAGATACGAAAAGGACTAACGGTGTAACGCTAACGCCGTTAGTATAAAAAGTGTAAAAACTGGAAAAGGACAAGGACCAACATATTATATTTGACATTCTTATTTTATTTTCTATTTTACGGCAACCATCACGTCATAGGCATTTTTATTACGTTTTAATTATATATTATTTATTTTTACGTTAATAATATATATAACGATACTTCAAAAGTTAATATTTTTACTTATATTTAATAAGGTAAAACTTCGATGGATAATTTAAATGAAGTATTTTTATCATATCATGCATGGCATAAGAATTACACTGCACATCATCTATTCGTCATAACGAATAAATATTATTCGTTATTCGTTCGTATTTACCAAATAGTATTTGGTTATATTCTCAGATAAATTTATTTATCAGGTTGCGTATCAAAGACGTTTCCAAAATCGTTCTCATAAATCTCATCCTACTTTACTTTTCATCATTCCCGTATCAATCCAGGTGAGTCATAGCCCCATTTCCAATAATTGTTTTTAACTCATTGGGGGAGATACATGCTTACGTATACTTTGATAATTTGATAAGTATATGAATAAAATACATGATTCAAATCAATTTCCTAATTGATATTTATTTAATATGGTTTGTGATTTAAAATGTGATATATACAATACATGACAAAATACTTAATTGAAATACTGATACTCGTATGATAATACTTTCAATTTGATTATTGTGGTATGTGATATATATATTTTACTGATGAATTACTTGACTGAAATACTGATACTCAAATGATAATATTTTCAATTCGATTATTGTGGTATGTGATATACATGTGTTACTAGCGAAATACTTAAACTGAATTACTGATACTCAAACGATAATATTCCCAAACTGATTACTGTGGTATGATATTTGATTACATGATGTTATTCTGAATGATCCCATTATTACCTTGATATTGCCTAAGTTACCTTATCGCCATAAAGTCCCTCAATCATGAGCCATTAATCACATGTAAAGTGGGCGCGAATATAGTGAACAGCTTCGAAACCTATTAAGGATTGACCTCCTGTCCCACTAATACTTGACGGAATGCCATTTGCAAATGGTTAGTCGTATTAGTCGTGATACACTATATTCGTAGACAAATAGGAATTGGCAAATCACCTATTATTAGAGGGCAAAATTTATCATTGATTTGATAAAACACCTCTTTTGGTTAAGCTTGTGTGTCATGAGGCTTGGTGCAATATCTATAAAGGAAATGTATGTTTTCAACATATATTTAGATACAGCTGTATAGGAATTTGACCATACTTGAATTGTATATCTGATTAAGTTAGCATCATGAGTTTCCAGCTCATGTTAGGATTATTGATTCCTTATTTGAATATGATTGAATACTTATATGATTTATTGTGATTATAGTCAATATACTTAATACTTGTTTTATTACTGTTTGTATTTTATCAATACCAAATATTCCTGAAATCTAACAAAATAAAGGGTTTTCCATAAAACTCTATGAACTCGTCAACCTTTGTGTTGACACTTTTTAAGCATGTGTATCTCAGGTAATTTAACGGAGCAGGACAAGACACGAAGTGGGCATTTATTACTCTGATAAATTAAAATGGTGTAAAAATCAAATTTGTCATTTTTACAAGCCTTTATATCTTTTACTAAGATTTTAAATCAAATGGTTCATCTTTTATCAAAAATATTATTTGAATGACAAATAACTTTCAAAACGTTTCTTTTTAGCCGTTCTATGAGATTATAACTTCGATCCTCCCCGTAACACCCAAATTACTTTTCCGCTGCGACAAACTTAAATTTGGGGGTGTTACAGTGGTTGTCAAAGAACTTTTTCTATTCTGCAGCTCTACTCCTGTGGCCTACCTAAAGCTGTAAAAACAGCAATTTAAAACTTTAAATATAAAAACACATAAAACTATGATTATGATTCTGGTAACTATTGTACATGCATTCATAACTGTGTAACTATTGTACATAATGGGCCTAGTTCCATTACCCACCTACAAACCATTCACTCACTGATGCAGCTTGATGTCAAGGTTCATTTTTTTTCATTGTGGATAACATTTCATCACTCAGTCAAGCATTTTATCAAACATCTTCAATACACTGATGTGGTTCAAGCATTTTATCCAACACCTTCAATAAAATGTAAAAATACATGAAGAAAAAAAACTTCAAAACTTGATTAATAGTCATAGATCTATTAAATAACTAAAAAAATACCTCAAAACTTTGAGAAACCGAGCGTTTGTCTCGGTGGTCTTCTCGGGTGGGGTAAGGTCCGATCGTGGTGAGATCCGGTGATGGAGGGTCCGTTGGTGGCGGGAGTTTTGGTGGTGGTGATGGTGATGATAGGAAGATGAGAATGTTTCGTGATATGAGAATGTTTAGTGTGTGTGTGTTTTGTTAGATATAGGATGCAGTGAGGTTGATTTTGAAGTGTTTAATTTTCATTAAACACTTGTTTAAAAAGTTAATTATAAGTTAGCTTAAAATTATTAGTTAACTATTCTACTAATAAATATTTAATCAATATATAAAATATGCTAAAAGACAAAAAAAATATAAAGTTGCCCAAATACGGTTGCCCGATAAGTACAAGTTGCCATATACGAAATACCTTACACACACTTACACTTGTTGTACTTGACTAAAAAAATTTAAGGACACGTGTCGCGTTTATATTGAGTTGCTCATTCTTGAAGTTGCCCTGATCTAATTTTGAAAAGTGAAATTTGAAAGTCTACAAAGTGACTAGTCAAAAAGTCAACGATCTACTCCAATATTTATCCCTTTAATTATCTATCAGTTTATAGTAGTAATGGGGATGGTTTTAAGTGTGGGTAGGTTTGTGTTAGTGGGTTCATAGAGGTAAATAGGTAAATCTGTTGAATTGATGATTAATTAGGTTGGGTTTCACCCACAACCGTTTGATTGTGAAATACTTGCAACAATGTCTCATATTAGGAAATGAAGGGTAACATAGTAAAATAGTAATTATATTATATCAGTAATTAATAATAACTAAGTTTTGTTGGGGTTAGTACGAAACTCATCAGGTAACCGAAATCAGTATCCAAACATTAAATATTGCAAGAAGTCGTAATAATCAAATAATTAGTGTCCGAAGATATACCTAAACACTCCTTGTTTATGCAGGTGAAATTGGCATATTTTAACCATGGTGGCATTCTGGCATATGTTATTTGACCACTCACTACACAAAAGTGATGATGTAAATCTGCAGAATTGGCATTAGTCGTCCTTTCAATTTTTTATTTTTTATTTTATTATTATTTTTTATTTTTTATTTTATTTTTAGTTTGAGCAAAGTGAAAAATAAAGAGTTCTTCACAAAAGGTAAACCTATCAAGGAAACATAATTCAGATTATTTGGCTGATTAAAGACCTCTTGGAATAACTTATCATATCGCGTTCTACTGAAGCTTTTGCTGATTCTTTATTTATACTTGTTTCCTTGTTTACAAATGTATGTGGCTATTGGGTAGCCGTTCAAGTTCATGTATTCAAACTCGTGATTGATGCAAAGAAATTTGAAGGAGTCTATTTCAGTGAAATTGCTTGGTTATGTTAAATGTTTTTCAAATGTTGTTAGAGCAAAGGACTTGGCTGTTGTTAGTAGGGATATCAAAATTGGTGAGTTAGTTAATATGCCAAAAAGTTCCGAGTTCGGGTAAAGGTTTAGTATCTGCTGGGTAAACCCATAAATAAAATTTGTCCACTAGAAAAAAATGAACTAGCTAGAAAAAAATGAACTGAATTTTACAGGAACTATTACTAGAAAAAAATGGTCGAGTTGATCGCATAAAATGAAGTTGTGTTATCTATTATATATTATCCTATAGAGTATGGATTTAGTGAGAAGAATTATTTAAATAAGAAGAGCGAGAAAAAATTATAGTCACATATTTCAAATAAGGAAAGAGAAATAATAGGGAGATGCATCTATTTCTATGGGTGCATCTAATATTTGTGGTTGTGATTTTTTTTCTCATTCTTCTCATCTTAATTAAATTTCTCATTTGATCCTGACTCTTATCCTATATACTAAAATTGAGAAGTTGCTCTTCGCAAAAACAATCCCTGTTCAAGAAAAAATTAAAACAAATGTGGTACACCATGTTGTTGCTTCCTTATTGGTTGGGTTTATAAGACTAGGTTTATTGGTGTGGGTTGGCAACCCAATGAAGTACAAAAAGGACAGAAATAATAATATTATATTAATAAGAAGCAAACTATTAAACCAATCTGGTCGTTGGGTGATTCTCAAGTTGGGAACCCAATCTTCCACTTGTCAACAAAAGATTGGTTGTAGTCTTCTACATGGTAGAAAATTATAGATTGGTTGGGTTCAGGGGCGGAGCCAGGATTTATAGTTAGGGGGTGCTGACTTTCTTCAAATAAAATAGCGATAATTATACAATAGTATAAGAAGCGTTTACTGTTTATCATAGCCTTTAGGTAACCAAGTTGTGTTTTACCCGGTTTTTACCCATTATCCTAAACCATGCCCAATAATAACCAACCCGCTCTCCCTCACATTCACACACCTCCCTTCTCTTTCCTTTTTTGCTCCGACACCGGAAAAAACCCGGTGGGTAGAAAGCTCCCGCTCCGACTGGCTTATAACTACAGTGCAAGTTGTGTGTGTATCTACAGTAGCGTTTAAACAATTTTATATTTTGTGGCTGTAATCATGCCATGTGATATCACCCATTCTCACAGCCACATGCTGTTCTTTTCTATCTTCTTGAACCGTTTTTTTAGATCATTCATACAGATTTTCATAAACACCGGCTACTTTGGGCATCCTGCTTTTCATAAGGTTCATATTTCTTTCTTCATTTTTTCCCCCTTTTTGTTTATGCCTATTTTGGTTTGATCCACCTTCGCTTCTTGAGTGAGTAATTTTCAGAATTGATCTCACCTAGGTCTCAATTAATGCGTGCTGGGTTGTTTGTTTATGTTAACTTTAGGTTTAGGGTGGGTCTCGATTAATCACATTCATCTCTTGCGTTGTTGGTTTCCAGAATTGGTTTGGGGTCAGGCTCAATTAATGTGTTGTAGGTTTGTTGCTTGCAATAGATTTAGGTTTAGGGTGGGTCTCAGTTAATAT
Organism: Artemisia argyi; assembly: GCA_030686995.1. Classification (NCBI taxonomy): domain Eukaryota; kingdom Viridiplantae; phylum Streptophyta; class Magnoliopsida; order Asterales; family Asteraceae; genus Artemisia; species Artemisia argyi. Next base: position 198,917,334 of record CM060678.1, read on the forward strand.
GTTGTGAGTTATTTCCTGATATTACCTTTAGTGTATTTAATATAACTCATTGATTTAGGTTACCTTTGCCTTATTTAATGTGCTTCATTAACTGCTGTTACCTTTGCTATATTAATTTTGACCATTACATTTAGCAAAAAAATGCTGCTTCAGAAGTGCTAAGTTTAAATGCCCTTTGTTCTCAAAAGCTTTATGCTTTCTTAATGTCAAGTTAGATTATTATTGCTGTTATTGCCTCCTATTCCTTTGCCCACGTTTGTAGTCCTTAGACGCAATGAATGTTATACCTGCTATTTGTGTTTCCTTCTTTTCTGTTGTATGTGTGTATATTTTTTTTAAGGGCTTTTGCTTTTCATGCATAATGAGTTCTAACCGTTTTCATCTGTTCAAAACTGCTGAAAAATATTTCTTTACTATGTCATTCTCTTTCTTAACACTTGCATTTCAAATAGTTTCGTTTTATATTTTTTTATGCTTTTCTGCTCTTGCGAACACCCTCTTCTCTCACTTTTTTGCCATGCCGCGAAAACCTCGGGCTCTTTCTTCTGCTTTTAATACCGCCAAACCTGTCAACGAAACATCCAACAAAATTCAAAGCCCATGGTTTCCTTTTACGTATGCTGCATCCGACGATACAAACAACAGTTCACCAGCTGTCAAAGTATCAGCGTCCTCAAATTATAATGTACGTTCTGAGGATGCTACAGCCAGTTTGCCTCTTTCTAACAAAGGTTGGTTGTCTCAGTTTTTATCATGGCTTTATTGATACCATATCTTGGCCATAAAAAATATTGCTGCGTTATGTTTGTGCAGGTCAATCTTCGGCCTCAGTTTCTCCTTGCAATAATGATTCCTTACAGCCAAACGTTAGTGCCCAAAAAAGAAAATCACCGGATGTTTTGCAGCTTCGTGAATATAATGAGCCCTGTGCTACTCGGAATGTAAAACCCAAGTTTGACCACCCTGCTTCGAACATTGCTGCAACAACCATTGTTTCACAGCCTCAAATAAATACGCCAACTTATGACCAACAACTGTCTATAGACGCGTATTTCCAGCAATCAAAACAGAGGCAGCAAAAAAGAAAAAAGCCTGTTGTGGAGCAACAATGTACTCAGGTACAACCAACCACTGGCCGGAATATCCGGCGTTGTTTGGAATCAGCGGGTGTACATGGTATTCAATGTAGGTTCCTTTCATGTGTTATGCTTGCTTTTTCTGTCTTAAATAATGGCAGCCAATAATTTTGCTGATAGCCTTATGTTTATGTAGCAGCTGTAGACAAGGGTTTGCACATCAGCAAAACATCTTCCATATAGCCTCCGTATTATGCAAACACAGTGACACGCCCCCATGCATCACAGCGTCATCCAGCCACTCCAATGAGCAACTCAGAAAAAGGTATGCCATCTGTTTAAAAGTCTCTTATGCAATAGATTGTCAGACTGTGTATTAGATACAATAGCTAATTGCACGCCGTTTGTTACACATGCTGATCCACATGCCTTAAATTCAGCCAGTGACAGCTCCCAGCAGCCTTGCACACCTGCGAACCTTGATTTGTTCAGCCATCATTCCAGTCAACAACATAAAACAACCTCCTTAAACCATGTGGATCACGCGCCCTCTTATCTTCAGTCGCAGGACACACATCCTGCTTTGCAACACACACAAGGCTGCTCTGATCAGCCAATCTCTGTTATGCCAAATGAAGGTGCTTATCGGAAAATTCTATGATAGATTGTTTATATTTTTTTCCCTGTCACATGTTCTCTCACATTTGTTCCCTGTGTATCTTTGTGCAGAAACCCATAGTCAACTTTCGCTTTGTGAACCTTCTGAAAATAGGTCTAAAAAAAGATTACGAGGTCAAGGAACTAAAAGAGCTATTGGAGGTAGAACTCACGATGTCCGCAAACGGCTGCGTGCGCAAAATTCAGCAGCCAGTTCACCATCTCTTGCAGCATCATCTGTTGAAGCGCCTGCTACGATGGCGGCAGCAGGTGACCAGTTATCTTTTTATGTCATTTTTTTTACAGCCGTTTTTGTTCACGTCTAATACAATGATTCGTGCAGACACGTCTCCTTCATATGAGGATCTAGGAGATTGTGATCAGCGGTGCCGTCATTGTGGTGCGGCTTTTTGGTATGAAGAGCGCGTGAAAAGGAGTTCAACTAATACGAGAACTGAATACCATTTATGCTGTGGGGATGGAAAAATTATTATGAATCCTGAACGAGACCCTCCAAAATATATCAAATCTCTTCTTTTAAACAGGCACATCATGGAATATATCAGAAGTTATAATCAAATGTTCGCGATGACTTCGTTCGGTGCAACAATCGATAAGTCGATAAACGCTGGCCAAGGTCCTTATGTCTTTAAAGTATCAAGTCAGATATATCACTGGATTGGGTCATTGTGTCCTGTCGACAACAAGACACCTAGATTCATGCAGTTATATATTCATGATACTCAAAATTAAGTGCAAAATAGGTTGAGTCATTTCAAACCTTCTAAGCAAGCTGCTTTGGACCCTTAGATTGTTGAAGGCTTGATTCAATTCTTTGATGCTCACAATGAATTGGTACAAGTGTTAAGGACTGCAAGAGATCTGTGCGCGCAGGTAGACATACCTGAATTCAAACTAAGGCTTTACAATGTCGAAGGAGCACGAGGCTACGAGCTACCGACATCTAACAAAGTTGTAGCCATAGTTTTTGACAATGGCCCTGCAAGTGAGTCGGACTATGATGTAATCATTCAATACAAAGGAAGCGAACCTCAGAGGATCAACAAGCTTCATAAATCCTATATGTCGATGCAATATCCGCTCATTTTATATATGGTCAGCCTGGATTTCACACCGGGCTGACATTACGATCCGCAGACCCAACACAAAGGCCAAGGCGAGTTTCATTGAATGCGTTTTACACTTACCAATTACATCCAAGACCTGATACATATGATTTACTTTTCCGCACAGGCCAGCTCTTTCAGCAATACGTTGTTGGTGTATACTGTTGTATTGAACAAAGCCGGATGGATTTCTACAGAAAACACCAGAATGATATTCGTGGCGACTACTTATCAGGCCTTTATGACGCTGTCTCAAGAGGAGATTGTGATGGCTCCGATGCTGGGTCAAGAATAATCCTTCCTTCGTCTTTTACAGGGGGGCCGCGTTATATGTATAGTCACTACTTGGACGCACTGGCAATCTGCAGAAAGCTTGGAAACCCTCAGTTCTTCGTAACATTCACATGTAACGTAAATTGGCCAGAAATCAGAAGATATATGGCAGAGTATCCGCACCTCACCACTTCGGATAGAGCGGATGTTGTTTGTCGGGTCTTTGAGCAAAAGATAAAAGCCTTTGTAAGCTTTCTTAAAAATCGACGACCATTTGGATATGTCACAGGAGGTATCAATCATGTTTCTCTTACATTATCCTTATTATTTTCATATTCATCGTTTTAACTAACTTGCATTCACAACATCTATGCTTCCTTACATTTTAGTTAAGTGGCAGCCTTACTGATGCATTTTCACATCTCTAACGCCCTTTTCTTGCTTGAACCAGTTCTGTATACAGTTGAGTTTCAGAAGCGTGGCCTACCACATTGTCACACACTGGTATGGATTAGTTCATCTGACAGAATACAAACTGCACAAGACGTTGATCGGTATATCTCTGCAGAGCTACCAGACCCTGTGATTGATCCTCAAGGGTATAAAATTGTTTCAGAGATGATGATGCATGGACCTTGCGGAGCAGCAAACTTGAATGCACCCTGTATGGATGGCGCAAACTGCACAAAAAACTTTCCTAAAAGATACAATACAGAAACCTTTTTTGACGCATATGGTCACGTCCACTATAAAAGAAGGCAAACACAGGTATCCACTATTAAACGACAAATGAAGTTAGACAACACTTACGTTGTCCCATATAATCGTGATTTATGCCTTGCATTCCAAGCACACATAAACGTTGAATACTGTGGTTGGAGCATGCTTATTAAGTATCTCTTTAAGTATATCTCAAAAGGTACAGATCGAATATTCGCAAAAGTTACTAGATCCATTGGTGATCCATCTACTTCTTCATCAAATCAGGTGCCATGTATAGATGAGATTCAGAACTTCCAAGATGGCCGGTTTATATGCCCGCATGAAGCAATGTGGAGGATTCTAAATTTTAAGATACACGTGTGAGAGCCAGCTGTGCAAATACTTTCTGTCCATCTAGAAAATATGCAGCAAATCATTTTTCGAGATAACGATGACCTTGAATCAGTTGTGAATCGTCGTGATCGTAAAGTGACGACACTCACAGAATGGTTTGCCTACAACGCTGACAATGAAGATAGCCGTCATTTAACTTACTTAGAGAGACCATGCAGTCGTCTATTGGCCGCCTAGCATACATACACCCAAGTTTAGGTGAGCTTTTTTACTTTCGAATGCTTCTTTGCCATCAAAAAGGATGTAAAGACTTCTCAGACGTCCAAAAAGTTAACGGCATCTTCTATCCTACATACCGCTCTGCATGTGAAGCATTAGGTCTGCTGGGTGATGATAAAGAATGGGACACGGCACTTGAAGAAGCATGTTTTTCTGCGTCATCATCAGAACTACGTTCTGTGTTTGCTCATATTCTAACTTATTGTGAGGTTATCAGCCCCGTACAGCTATGGGATAAGTACTGGAAAGAAATGGGTCATGACATACCTAGAGTTGTGTCGCAAACTGTTGGTATTAGAAATTATTATGTGAATGATGCTGAATTAAAAGGTTATATACTCTTTGAGCTAGAAGTGCTTTTCAACAGTCTGGGCAAGTCACTGAAAGGCTTTGGTTTGCCATCGCCTCCCAGAGAATTACTAGACGAGCTGGAAAATAGGCTTTTAATGGAAGAAAAGAATTACAACCGTGAAGAATTAAGACAAGAAAAGGAGGAAAATGTCCCAAAATTAAATGATGACCAAAAACAAATATACGATCTTATTATGAATGCTTTCACAGCAAATAGACAAGAACTGATATTTGTCTATGGTCATGGTGGAACAGGTAAGACATTCCATTGGAAAACCATTATCAGTGCTCTGTGCTCAGAAAGAAACATAGTATTGGCGGTGGCTTCTTCAGGCATTGCTTCTTTGCTCCTTCCAGCAGGTAGAACAGCTCACTCAAGGTTCAAGTTGCCGCTAGAATTAACAGAAGAAACATTGTGTAAGGTTAAAAAAAACACTCATTTAAGAAAGCTGCTTAAAGAGACAAATCTTATTATTTGGGATGAGGCGCCTATGAATGATCGGAGATGTTTTGAAGCATTGGATAGGACTTTAAGAGATTTGCTTGATGCACCAGAAATGTTGTTCGGGGGTAAATCAGTTATTTTAGGCGGTGATTTTAGGCAGACGCTTCCAGTGAAGAAAGGTGCACCAAAGATGGAACTCATAGCATCTTCTATCGCAAATTCATACCTTTGGCCGTTTTTTAAATTGCTCACACTTACACAGAACATGAGATTGCTCAGACCAGATCTGACCGACGAAGAAAAGAATGATGCTAATTCATTTGCATCAGGGCTTCTTGATGTTGGGAATGGTGTCTTGGGAGATAGCATTGCAGACGAGAATGAAGATGCATCATGGATAGATATTCCAGAAACGTATCGCATTGAAGATGACGAAGAAGGTTTATCCAAGCTTATACAATTCATATATGATGAACGACTCTTCGTACGCCGTCAGCAGTAACTCTTCAGCAAAAAGCCATTGTGTGTCCCAAAAATGAAACTGCAGACATTATAAATTCAAAAGTGCTTTCAATGGTTGAAGGTGACATGACAACCTATGCAAGTTACGATGTCGCAATACCATCTGGAGGCGCGGGAGCTGAAACAGAAATGTTATACCCAACTGAGCATCTGAATACATTCAAAATCTCTGGATTCCCTCCGCATCAGCTTGAGCTCAAAGTAGGAGCACCGATTATGCTGCTAAGAAATGTAAATGTTGCAGGCGGTTTATGCAACGGAACACGAATGATAGTGACACATCTGATGTCGAAGCTTATAGAAGCACAGATCATCACAGGCACCAAAGTAGGCGAGAAAGTTTTTATACACAGGATCACCTTAGTCCATAAAGATCCTAACCTTCCTTTCGTGTTCAAAAGAACCCAGTTTCCTATAAAGCTTTGTTATGCTATGACAATTAACAAAAGCCAAGGACAATCCCTTAACAAAATTGCCGTATATCTGCCAGAACAAATCTTTAGCCACGGCCAATTGTATGTGGCTCTATCTAGAGCAACTTCTCCGTATGGTCTAAAGATTCTCATGAAACAGCAGGAAAATGCCCCAGCAAATGCCACTAAAAACATAGTTTACAAAGACTTCCTTCAAAAAATACAGCTCAACCAAATTTAAATTACACTACCTGTTTTGTATGTATATATTGTATATGCTTATACTTTTTGCTTCTACTCTTTTTGTCGCTGCCCTTTTTGCTTTCATTAAACTTACTTGCTAATAACTACCTATCACTACAGTTGCTGTGAAAGGTTTCTCTCTTCCATCTTAAAACATAGTGTTATTTCAATTCTATATCTTTGTATTGTTTTTCTATTTGCTTTTGAGTACCATCTGACTTTCCTTATTTTTTCCTATCAGGGATTCAATGGAGGATACTACATCTGCTCATCAACAACCAGAGAAGGATGGCAATGAACTTACATCTGACATTGCTGTGCAACACCTAAAAAGTACTACAGCTGCGGAAACAACACAACTTACATCTGATGAAAGAGCACTCACGACTACTGCTTCAATGCAAGAAGTCATAACCACCACTTCAATGGAAGAAGTGACAATTGCCGAACTCAAACCAACGTCGTATGACAAAATACTCGAAGCCCGCGTTTACAGAAAATGGATTGCAGTCAACTATCAAAAAAATGGGAGAAAAACTGAAACTGGCTTTTGTTGTATCTTGATAGATCGAGAGGTACGTCATAGCTCCAGTGTTATAAACAAACCGTTTTGAATATTAAGTTTTTGTCTAACATAGTTGTAATAAAAGCAGGGCAGCGCAATTCAGGCGAATATGAATATCAGAGACATTGATTACTTCAATCCAAAAATCAATGTCGGATCAGTCTATAAAATCTCAGAGTTCATGTGTGAGCCTACAAGCCCTTATCAGCAAACCATTTCTAACCGAACCAGTTTAAGATTTGGAAAGATCACAAAGTTTGAGCTTACATTAACAACAACTATTCCACATCACTACTTTGAGTTTGCTTCATACAATCAGCTTCAGTCAAGAGTTCCTCGAGAAGACGCAGCCGGAAAAATGCAGTACCCAATACTCACAGGTCACATTTTATTTATTACTCCTATTACATCTGACAAAGTACTAAAATTCTTATATTTGCTTAATTCCAGATTATATAGGAGCTCTAGGTTCAATTGGTGAGTTAAAAAAAAGGGGGTGCAAACGAGGACCAAACTATGTACAGAAAAGTGGATATAGAGAACCTAAAGTACGGCCAATTTTCACTAATATTAGATAAAATAAAAATTAGCCGTTTCTTAGTTTTCTCATAGCTACCTTCTGTGGCAGTGGTAATATTGTCGAGTTTACTATGTGGGATGACACGGCGAAAAGATTTGAAGAAGCAGACTTTGACACAATGGAAAAGCCAATTATGATTGCTGTTAGCTCTTGCAATGTATCAAGATTCAGAGGTATTGTGTTCATACCACAGGTTTAATTCATGTATACTTATACAATCCTAACACCAACGTCCAAACTATCCCGCCAGATTACCAGCTGACAGCAACATCTGCAACCTATTGCTATCTAAACCCAGACATACCAGAAGTTACACAATCAAGAGAGCAGTAAGACACATAAAATCCAAAACTATAAATCACGACATCTTTTCTAACAATTTTAATAAAGCAACTTGACGATGCCTTTTGTAACGGAAACAGGTACAAAGCAAAGTATGCTATGAATCCGCAGCTGCGGATTTGCAAGACGCCGTATGAAGATGTTGAAAAAGAGAAATTCCGCAACAGGTTCCCTTTAAAGACACTTTTGAGGCAGACCCCATACAGCTACCCGGTAATTATTCTATCATTCACAGGCAAATGCATTAAAAACGCAACAAATGCTTTTGTGGATTCCTAAGCACATCCATTCAATTTGCAGGGAGTTGGATTCACCACTGAAGCGACGATAACAGGAATCAACATAAGAAGAGGTTGGTACTACATGTCATGCAAAGAATGCGGTTCAAAAGTGAGAGAAGAAAATGGAACCTATCGTTGTTTAAACCATGGAAGGCAGGCCTCACCATCATATAGGTACATTCTGTTATGACACACTTTTGCACCAACATACCGAACCCAGAAACAAAGTATAAAGAATAAAACATCTTTCAATCCACAAATATTCTACAGGTATAATTTCAGCGCATTCATCACAGATCCATCCGCAACAGCCGAAGTAACTTTCTTCACACCTGCAGCCGATGATGTCACAGGATTTTCATGCCAAGAATTAGTGACAAAGCACAAAGGAGACGACCTACAAGAGATACCAGAAGAAATTTTTGCAATTGAAGGCGAAAAAAATGTTTTCCAGATCCATTTCAACAAAACAGCCAGAACAACAAGTTTCATCCTGAATCAAGTCTTTGACAAGAAAAAACGACAAGATACAACAAGTGCGGCCCTAGAAGCAAACCTAGGTACAACAGTTATATCTGATACTATATATTGTTTAGAACTCCATGCATATACAACTTCTAATAATTTGCGCCAAAATTAACAGCGACACCACCACCAACTCTTGAGATAACAAATCAACAGAGCTTGGAAGAAATCAAGGACAAAAGTACCAAAGGCAAAGCAGTCAAACAACCACTTTTTCAAGAAGAGGAACCAGATCTAAAAAGGCAAAAAAGTAAGTGTCACACCTTTGCTTAATAAGATTTGCCGATTCTATCATACACACAATCTTACAATAACATGAATTTGCTTAGGATAAATGCAAGCTTTTATTCAAACAGATATCTTACAACCAGCTAGCGTAGATTTTACATAAGCATTACAGCAACGACAACTGAACCAACAAACATACGTACATAATCTCTTCTAATTATAAGAGCAGAACTGCGAATACATTACACCCTGTCGCCACACACTTAGAAATCAATGACACCCTTCAGCTTCTCGATAAAAAATGTCATTGCAGCGGGCATTATGCTCCAACTCAGCTGCCAATAGACGCATCCGTGCAACCTTTTGATCATCTTTGGCTTGCATCTCCCTTAAATACTCTGCTGTTTTCTGTGCATAGATATTCCCAACCGTCTCTAGCTCTTGAATGAAACTAAGCCTTTCACGGGTAACATTCAAAAGACGTCCACAAAGATCACCCATCTGTCGTGCCATTTGTATATCTTCGATTGAAGATTCACGGCAATACAGAACCAACATTTCAGACCAATTATTAGAGTTAGCATTAGCCCTGAGACGATCACATTTAGGACGCCTTGACATGTTTCTTACTTGCTTCTGTGCTGCTACAAAATAAAAACTGAAAATGGATGAAAGCATTAGGTCCTTAAATAGACTACCATAGCACTTTTATGCACAAACAAACAAACTGCCCATTTACCTCACTTGCATCCAAATATAATAAACAGTTACCCTTTTTTACATTCCATTTTAATTACCTCATGAAAACATAAACATTTTCACTGCATGGGTTACAGTTGCAGTTAAGATAAAAAAATAAAAAAATAAATGAAATAGCAGCTCACACACCATCATTGCATATTGAAATAAACATCAGAATCTTATCTCTGCACATCAGATAGACATGCATCAAAACCACACAAAATGCAGGCAACTATTCTCCTCTTTGCCTCTTTTTTTTTTTAAAAAAAATTTTGGATTTCCACGAAAAAATAAATAAAAAAAAACTAAAAACACCATATTCAACCATTCACAAATACTGTTTGAAGGCATCTTTAGATATGTTAGAATCTATGAAATATCTGCAAAATCTCATCTTTTATTTTTTTGTTACACAATCATATGCATACCTATGTACTCACCTATACTAAAATACAAATGAATCAACCATTATTACCTTACAGCTTTCACAAATTTTCTTTTCTATCATTCATTATATAGTTTCTTTTAAATTAGACATTATTACTAGCTCATCATAATTTCGTTTTCATTTATGCAGCAATGGCAAATACTTCAGCAGAGCACGAGCACCAATCCGACCAACCTGAAAACGAAACATGAAAATCAGCCTTGACTAACCATGGCAACAAGCAGCAACACTCTTTTGTGGCGGGCAACAACCAATGTAATTGGAAGCACAGTTTCCCGCCGTTATAAACTTATCAAAAAAAAAACTTATATATGTATGCAAGGCAACAATGAATATGTATAGTTAACGTAGGATGTTACCTCTGAGCAGCTCCTGTGTTTTGTGCAATATTTATACTCTATAAAGCAAAATATGCATCAAAACACAGATTCCTTTTGTGCAACATTTAACCCATAGCTGCCACAATCATAGCTTTTGTACAACATGCACCTGAAGCATAGCATATATCAGGACTTATGTTTATATAAATATGACTTTTCCCGTACCCAAAAGCTATCATATACAAACTTCCCGCGGCAACGCGCGGGTTAACAACCTAGTTATTATATGCAAACAGAACCACCATGTCCCGTAGTTTGAAGTTTGAATATAGATTCTATAACCTATAGGTCATATCGTGGTTGTGATTGTGTTGTTGAATTATGAATAACTCGTCTCTTTGCTTATAAAACTAGATTATATATAGTTTTTCTAACGTTGTTCATGATTTAATATGCAAGTCATGTAAGAGCACTCTTGCATACTAGTACCTTTCTATGCACCAAACATTAATCATATTAAAATCTTTTAATTCATACAAACACCGTCAATATTACAAATTTACAAGTGAATTTCTAAATTAGTTATATTATTCGAGCTTTTATTAAAATATGGTAAAAAAAAATGGAGATTGAAGTTATTGAATATATTTAAAACTGTTGGTTTTCTTTGCTTGCTTTGAGCAATGGTATTTTACTAGGCTAGTCCGTTGAAAATGAATATAATTTGTCTAAATGAATACACCTAAAGTTTAAGCTAGTTATTGTTTAGAAATATTATGTAAACATAATTGATTACCATAACCAACTAAATAATAAGGGAGACTCGTAGACAAAAATGTGTGAAATATAAGCTTTAGTACTGTACACAACTAAGGTAGTTGGACAGGTTGGGGGGGAGGCTCCTTAGTAGTCCCCCTACCTCCTCCGCCCTTGTTGGGTTGTTAGGTAGGGTTGTTGATAAATGATAAAAAATTATAGATTGGTTGTATGTATTGGTTGTGTAAGTAGAAGAAAGAGAAAATAATATTTTATTAAGAGATTGGGTTATGATTGGTTGTTGATAAAGATAATTTAAATTGGCCCTGGTATCTATTCTATTCGCCATGAAAATAATACAACTTCATGTACTGTTTAGCCCGTCCGGTTATGCAACTGTTTTGTCAACTGTAGCACCCGTAACTCAACTGTTTCGTACACTGTAGCTCCGTTATATTGGCACTGTATCTCCGTTATATTGGTGCGTAGCATATGGTTCATTGTACAGTTTTCTCCTAAATACGCAGTTTCTTCATGAAGCTTCTTGGTACCAAACTACACCCACACATACCATTCTCCATACTTCCACCAAAATCTATCAACATGAACAAACAAAACCCTAAACACAAATCAAAATGCAAAATCCAAACACTAATAATTTTTTTTCCCGGCAACGCAAGAGACCAACAAAAAGGTTTGGCCACATCAATGGAGAATCGATGAGTTTCATTTTTAAAAATTTATTGCAAAACAAGGCTACAAAATTTATGTAAGTATTATACCCCTAATTCTTAAAATTAGTTTCTTTTTATAATTTAATAAACTTTTTGTTTTTACATTGCTATTAGTGAATCTGATCAATGTTTTAAATTTCATTTGAGGTGTTTGATAAAATGTTTTAATGACAGATTAAGCAACGGTTGTATAAAATTGAAACTTTAATTTTGCAGGTTCAAACACCAAGATTGCTATTGTGTTCTTGGAAGTGCTTTTGACTACTAAGGAGATTAATTAAAATTGTTTGGGTCATACCTCATAAATCAAGGTATGTTGTTTTTCATATTCAATTATATTGTGTCGAATTTGAATAAAATTGTTTTGTTTTGTTTTGTTTGTTTGTTTTTTTTTTTTTTTTTTTTTTTTTTGTGGATTTTGTTTTTTATTTAGGTTCAAGATTAGTACTTTTTCGATTAGATTGAATTGAGTCAGATAATGTTTTTGTGACTAAGATGTTTATATTGTACATCAGTACATGTTAATTTTAGTCCAAATTTGGAAATTAGTGATATGGGATTAAGAGGGCGATTGTTTTACCTTAGATGTTGGGTTTATGAAAGTGAATGTTGAAAAACTAATAAGCTGAAAATGAATATAGGGCAAAATTGCTCTTGAGCCATTTTGTGCCCGGGGAACCAACTCACCAAGTATGGGTTTATGAGCTTAAGTGAATGTTGGGTTTATGAGCTTAACTGAATGTTGAATAAAGTTGTTTTATTTAAGTACATTGCTCTTGATGAGGCAGCCACACACATTGTGGTTGCAGCCATGGCAAGTTTTCCGTAGGCCTTCTATATTTGCATATCTGAGCCTGATTTAGATAAAAAAGAAATTACTGTAGTTGTGCAAATGGATTCTATAAGTACAATCCTTTTATGGATTCTATAAGCATTTTCTACCACTGGAACTCTTGATGACTAAAAAACGATCCTGCGGCTTTATTTGCTGTATTCATTTGATTTTACTGATATATTATCACAACAATTGCATAGAATATGTTCAAGTGAATGTGACAAAGTGGAATATCATATTGTTGACTTAGTATATAAGCTATTTAACTATCGAATTGCGGGGTTTGGTACATGGGCAACACTACCCGATGGTCCATAATATGCCTTAATTCTGCCTTTGTTACTTTTATTTTATTTTATTTTTTTATTTTTATTTATTTTTAATTGTAAATTTGTAGGACGGTGGCGAATTGGAGCCTGTTTGTCATCAAGAGCACCAACAACTGACTTTAGCAAATACGATTATGCAGGTAACTTTTTTTCTTTATTCTTCGACTGAAATATGTGTGAATAAAATTATTTTAGGAAACTGTTTGGACGTCATATTAACTCATAAGTGGCGTTGTGGCAATAGCGGGTCGGTAAGGCATTTCGTTAAAAAGGGTCGCTAGGGAGCTTGCATTGATCTAAATTCACATTATACTCATGAAACTTTACATGTTGTGGGTATGAGTATATCACAACTGCTGTCATGAAAGACTTGTTCTGGCATAATAACTGGAGTTGCTCAAACAGGTAAGTAGCACTCTTGGATTAAAATAATTTCCTTTTATATGATCAATGCTTTTTGCCGCTTCTTTTAGTTTACAAGAAAATAGTAAAGGCTTATTAATCAGGGGTAAGGATCTAGTGAGAAGAAACTTAAAATGAGAAGAATGAGAAATAACTATAACCTCATATTTGAGATGCATCGACTTGAATTAGATGCTCCTCTATTCATTTAGATGCATCACAATTAGTTTCGAAAGTGATTTTGAAGTGAAAACGATGCAAAGTTGTACTAGCAACAAATTTGACCCTCAGATGACGGAAAATACATAGGATTCGTCTAATTTGATGAAATGCATCTAATATATTTATATGCATCTAATTTTTTGCTAAAAAATATATTATGATGCATCTAAAAGACTAGGGATGCATCTAATTCAAATTGATGCATCTTTAATATATTGTTATAATTATTTCTCATTCTTCTTATTTTAAGAATTCTTCTCATTTGATCCTTAGTCTATTAATCAGAACCATAAATGCTTTTAATATTGAATTGCAACATTTAATTGTCAACGTAAAAAATATACCAGAGCATTGTTCTCAACCCAACCCTATTTAATCAGACCCTCATCTCTCATTCTTTGATATCGAGTGTTTCTTTCATGGCTTTTTATAAATGAAGTCGTTGCAGCAGGTTGAGTACGTCCCAGGTCTGTGTTGGTGGTGAAGTCGTTGACAACCAAAGTTTTAAAGCTCTTCTAAATAGGAGTCGCTGATCTTGGTGGTGAAGTTGGGTTGTAGAGAGGTTGGTGGGTGCCAGAAGTTTATCTGAAGGTTTTGGTTTTACGGCTTCAATAACCGGATTTTGATTCACAGCTTCAATACGGTACGCGTTCTCTTAATTTTAGTTTTGGGGGTTTGGTGAAAAAGGCGTGATTCTCTGTGTGTTGGTTTGGTTTCGAGTGATTAACCATTATGTCAACTGAAATTTTATAAAAAGTTGGTTTTGGATTTTTTTTTTTTTTTTTTTTTTTTTTTTTTTTTTTTGTTATAATTTTTTTTGTTTGTAAGAAGGTAGAATTTTTGGACTGTAATATGGGTTTTGCGTGATTGATAGGTTTGTGAACTGTAAATCTTGGTAAAGTTTTTATATAAAAAGGTGTCGTTTTTGGAGTGTGAAATGAGTTTATCAAGATCTTTGGCTTCGACTCCAAGATGGTCTCTGGCTATAGTCTTTGCTATCTTCGTTTTGGGATTTTGATTTTTGAATTGAATTCTTTGTTTGACTAACGAAACTTGATTGGTCTGACATTGAAGCTGTCAAAATAAGATGCTCTTTATTTTTATTAATGATGTTTTATTGTTTGTTAATATTTTAGTTGTTACAAGGTTTAGGGGATTTGACGTTGTTTATTTGTTATCTTTACGTTTTGCGCAACCAAAAAAAGGGGCAGATAAGCAGTTTAAATTAACTTTAGGAGATGATTTTGTTAGCAGGCATTTGGAGTTGCAGATATGTGTGACACGTTATGCAGCTGTCAGCCGATTCACACGACCAAATGCGTAAGTATGACATTGCCTTATTATTTGATTTTTTTCATTACCTATATGCAGTTTCCGTATGTTATTAGTACCCACCCATTTCTTAAACCATGTCGTTCTGTATTAGTTACAATAAATGCCTATTTATCTTATTAATATGCCTGATGTTAATATATTGTCCATGTTGCATTTACAAAGATGCATATTTTGCCTTATCAGTCATGCTATATATAGCTCAAATCTTACTACTCAGCATTGGTTGCAATGATGACATTTTGCTGCATACACTTTACTCATTCCTTAAAATTTCAGGCTAATGGGCAACCAGTGGTAGAGACGACCCACTTTCCAAGAATACCAAGAAATCAATAGTTATGCAACCAGAGATCGTGAGCATAGCAGAGTTGAAACCCATATACATGAACAAACCAATTGAAGTGAAGGTGTATCAAAAATGGGCCTCAACAAATGTTCCTACAGATCTGTATAATATGTATAATAACCCAGGTACTTATACTTTTAGTATCTACTATCTACTTACCTATCCTGTAGTAGCTCAGCTTAATGGCATATGTATCTGTGACTTATTGTAAAATAGTTTTTGAATGACCCATCTTATCAGCCATCTGTGCTAGAAATAACTACGTACACTTAATAGCCAATACTCATACACAACTTCAAAGAATTTTGGACAACTTGCAGTGACAGATACAAGAAAAAACCTGCTTTACCCAAACATTAAAAAGCTATGAAAAAATATTTACAAAAGCAAATGTTTAATGTTCTCTTTTAAAACAGCTTAAAAAGCATAATATAGAGCTACTCTTATAAGTGAATTTTTGTTTTCTGGTGTTTAGAAATATGCAGAAACGAATAGGTCATAAGGTTGAATACATTATTCATTTTTCAATAAATGTTTCTCACAATACTCCCGCAACAACGCGCACCCACTCGTATATACTAAAAGGCAAGAGTATGCTCCCCTCAAAAGCAATCCAGTTCAAAAAAATAAATAAAAAAATGTGACGCACCATGTTGTTGCTTCTTATTGGTTAGGGATTATATAGTGGCCCAAGTGTCTCCATTGGCTATGAAAATAATACAACCTCATGTACTGTGCACACCCGTCCCGTTATGCTACTGTTTTGTCAACTGTAGCAAAACTCAAGTATTGAGTCCACTGTATCTCCGTTATGTTGATGCGCCTGTACAAAACACACGCACAAACACACACATAGATCCAGAACCCTCTTCCATCTTCTCCCATTTTCCACCTAAACACAAACACACATACCATTCCATTCCATTATCATCGCCAACATCGCTTACGTTTTATTTATCTTGGATCTAATGGGATTGGGTTTAATTGTTCCACTTGTTCTTCTTCACAAAAACACATAGACACGCACGAAACAAAAAACCCACATCAAAACACAATAAATAAATCAGACACCAAACTAACGTATTATGTTGGCAAATATAATGTTCAGAGTTGATTTGGATACATGATTTTTTTACTGTTGTAATCACCAAGGTATTATAATCATCAGGTAGGTTTTTATTTACCTAATTTATAATTTTTAGATTCAGATTTATATAGAAAAGATTAGGGGTTTTGGGTTTCACGTTTTGATTAATTGGAATTTGATTTTATTTACAAAAAATTAGGGGTTTTGATTGTAATTGAAATGATAGTTTTACATTTTTTAGGGAATTTTGAGTGGGAGGGGTTATACATCAGCTCAAATGAGGTTGTTGATATTTGTCAATCATAAGAAGGTATAATCTTTTTATCTTTATATATAAAGGTCTAATCTTTGTGTTTGGTTTTTTTAAGCATTAAAAAAAAAAATCATAAGCAGCTTTAGAGGCTTTTTACTTGATCAACCCAAATATCTATTTTTTTAAGAAGTCATTAGTTTAATTTAATACATATGAAATCAGCACTTTTTATTGTTGCATATTATGTGTTCGATGACATTTGTGAGTAAACATTGTCTTATTTAATTAAATTGAACTTTTTTTTTTATGTGTCATAATCTCAACTAACTCAATAAAAGATTGATTGGTTTTGTGACTTTTTTTTGTACATTTTTGGTTAATTTTAATAACAAGAACTTGGTCCTACCTGTCCCAGCATTCAATACTACCAGAAGTTCAAATCAAATGTGGCGATTCTGAAACAGAAGTCACGAAACTCACATCCTCAAAAGGTGAGTGCTTGACTCAAAAGATAATTGACATATGCACACAATTGACTTGGCTTATGATCTCTTTTGTTGGTGAGTTTTAGCAATGTTTATGCTCTAAAAATTTGGTACAGATCTTGCTTCTTGACACACACAAAGATAAGATATAATTTAACCTTACTAAATACCTTCCTATATAATAGCTTATATTCATTTGCTAAAAGAACCAGCTTCTCTACAGTTATAATTTACAGACTTGGATTCACATAGTATAAATATTGTCTCATGTGCTAAATGTGTGAACCACCCACTTAGTACATTTAACACATAGAAAAATGGCCCGTCGTATTGATTTAAAAATTCACTCTATGTTATCATCTTGCAGATTATAGGATCTTGAAAATGAAAAAGTGTCGCCACGGGGGGCGGCAGGGTTAGCTGCATGTAAAATGGAGCCAACAGCTACGGTTGTGCCTAAAGGACTCAATTGAGAATCAAACATGATTTTCTAGGTATCATTTTCCAACCTCATCACCCTATATTCACATCTTATTTGTTTAGGAGGATTTGATGAATTTTTTAAATTACGCTAAGATCATAGGTCCCAAAAAAGTTGGAAGCTGGGAATCATGACTCCGTCAACGGCTCCGATTTATAAAGTTGGACGAGATAACAATCCGTGGAACTGATGCTATTGATGGTTTCAGCTCGGGATTATGGACCACCGAGTCAGTCATTAAAGTAACTGTAAGAACTACTAAAGCTAATTGCTATTGATTATGGGACGGCATCAAATTCCATTCAGGTTTGGTTTTTCTATTTGGAACTTAGGTTTAGTGACTTTTGAGATTTTGCATACATTATGTACTGATTGCTCTTTTTTCATTTATCAGCAAGTGCGGATTTCTTACCTGAGTGGGTTGCGAATCGCAATGGGAACTTCATACAGAGGATGCAAGAGAAAGCTGCTACTCTGCCCAAGTTAGTACTAGACCTCTGCATTTTATGAAGTTGCTATTCAGTGTTTTCAAAACATTTAGATTGACTACTCATAAGTAGCTCATGTTGATATCTATTATTGTGTGGTACACCATAGCATGCATGCACATTATTTGTCACTGTTACACCGTTCTTGCAGATTATTTGTTATCGATGCTATAACTCGACCCGTTATCTTACATTGTTGTAGTTGGTGCACTTTGAAAGGGAAGAATACCTATGGAACAACGACCCTGTTTCACACAATGCAGGCAACGTTTTGTTTTTCCCTGTTCAAGAAACAAACTAAATTAAAGGCATACAAAAAAGTGATAACAAGTGGCAACAAACCGTCCCTATATTCCTTTAACGGCACAAGAGGAAACACAAACTGTATATGGTCTTACTGAACTTGAAGATGCTATTAGAGCACTTGCCTCTGATAATTATGAATGGATTTAGTCAATCTTGAATACGAGAAACACAAGACATTCAAAGCATAAGCTATGTTGGAGACAAATGGTGAGTTAAAATACTTCTTTTATATATCAACCATTTCATGATTCATTTACTGTTATGGCCTTATTTGAAAGTATATTGAATTTTGACAGGGATGAAGAATTAGATAGTGGAAAGAGGAATAGGCGAGAGGGATGTTGGCCTCATATGTTTGATGGAAGAAATGGGTTCCAGGATATTGCAAACAAGAGATTAAATTCCCCTGCTGGTAACAGAAAAAGGCAAGCAAAAAACATTCAAAGAGGTTTTAGAAGGAGGAAAGCAATTACGGAGATGGTTAGAGTTGCGAGGATTGGTAGGTTCATTTTCATTACGGTTTGGGAGGTTGACCTGGAGGATAAGAAGCTGGAGCTAAAACTTGAGTGCTACTTAATGGTTGTGCTCCTCTGTAATCTTTAGTTCCTCAATTTGATCATTCGTGAGGTAATATTCCTCATTTCAGGCTCTATTTTACTTGAAGTGCCGACGTAAACGTTTAAAGGTTAAAAATGAGGCTACAAATTGAAATTTATCTGCAATAAGCACATAATTTTGCATGACACTGTTTCTATTATTTTATTTTTCTTATAGAACAGTTTATTTTTTCTTTAATGTAGGCGAAGGCTGCTCAATTACCAAAAGCTATAGCAGCTCAGCCGCAATCCAGCAGACCGCAGATGACTACCAATATGCAGGCAGTGTTATGAGTATGAGAAGAGAGATGGTAATCAATATAGAATACAATAACAAGAAGCAGATGAATATGATAACTTTATGTTAATTTGTAGAAGATCCTTCTGTGAAAGCTTTTAAAAGGAGTCATTTGGTTTTTGTAGTTGCTGGATGCTGAGTTTAAATTATAGGAGCGTGGAGTGGCATCATGCTTATTACACTTTCAGTGGCTTTTGGTGAAGAAACAGCTAAATGGATATGTGTTGGTGTCATAGACATAACTTAACTCTCTAGCAGGTTAGACAATTCTTAGTATTTCTATAATGTGTTACTCCTTTGCACGTTTAAATGTCAAATTTTGGCAATCTATGTTGCTAAGATATGGTAAAATGGGTGGGTTGGGTAAACGGGTTAAGGTCAATGGATTGATTTTCCAAATGGGTCAATTTAGGCTAGGCATAGTTTAATAGACCTGAAACAATTCCAGATTTATAAATTTCAATCTGAAATTATTACACAATGATTGGCATGTGTTTTGTTTTATGAAAGCCGAAACTGATCCGTAGGAAGAAGGAGGGTATAAAGAGTTTCAATGAACCAAATTTGGTTGAAAATCTTTTCACCTAGAGTTCTGAACATGACATTGGTGACCAGCCATTGGTTACTCAGACACAAATCTGTAAAGGTCTAAACCCATTAAGGGTGGTGGCGTTACAAAAAGTCATGCTTTCACCAACACAACCAGCTTAAGTCTCTTTTATCAAAGAGACTGAGCTAATAAACTCATAATCTCGAACCTGTCATTTATCCTTAATGTTATTCAAGTTAATATTACTGAAGAAGACTATTTATAATGAACTGAAGTTTATAAATACAGTCGAATATTTTGTTGATTTTTTTTTATTATTATTATTATTATTTATTTATTTATTTATTTTTTTTAAAGAGCTTATTAAGGGCCTACCGGTTTTGGAGTATGGAGTTTCACATTAAGAGCATAATCTTCTGTCATTATACCATAAAGCGTTTGACCAACAAATTTGGTGCCCATCTCCATTGACAAATGAAGAATCAGTAAAATTGCCATTACTGAGTCCACGAGGCAAGGTATGTCGAAACTTGCAGACCCATTTTCTTTATCAGGTAAGTATCTAAAAACTTTCAAATTATCATGTAATATATGTTACACCATTTTCTTTATCAGCTTTGTATTTCTGTTGGTTACGTTAAATAATCTTTATACAACTGATCTATATATCTTACTATTTTGGAGGATGTTTGGGATTGCTTATAAAGAAAAGAAGAGGTATGTATAAACGTTTTAGGTCTATAAGGAAGGTCTTAACTTCTTTTTATTATTATCTAGAATAAGCATTCTGAAATAGACAGCTTAGAGCTTGCTTCTCAAAACTAAGTAGATAAGCAAAACTAATTTTTGGATTAGCCAAATGTTCTAAATGGTTTAAGCAGAAAAGCTACACAATCCCAAACACCCTCTTAGAATCAGTTTTTTTAATTTCAGGCTTTTAAAGGTCTATGCAAATGAATTTCTAGAGGTTTAGTTTAATTTTGCTAACAGAATTTGGCTAATGTTACGATAGAAATCTGTTGCAATTTAAAATATGCCTACAGTAGCAAAATCATTTCGCGCAAAAAGTATGGCAACGATTCCTAACAGAAAACTACATTTCAATCGGTTTGTATATATACGTCGATTTTATATTCATTTCAGCAAATGGTGATTGCCCAATTACGAGATTTTCTTCAAAAGATTTTGTTGCAAGTTAAGCTAATGAAAGAGGGGGAAGTCGCGTATTGCTGTAAAGCACTACAAGGCAGCCTTGCTTCACCCTTTGCAATGGCATCCACACAAAAATGTTTAAAGCTGGAACCAAGCAACACAAATAGCTGCTGCATATGTGGTACTTCTTTTACCCATTAAATTAAAGTAATCGAAGCAGGCGCATTTGGTGATAAGTGAAAACGCGTATTTTTTTGTGTGGAAATGCAGGAACGGAGCATACATGATGACATTCGAAGTAGGCGCGACACACCTCTTAAAGATGCAAAATTGCATGTTGCTTGGTATTGTTTCAAGCAAACTAATGCAACGGCAGTGTCGTGTCTTTAGACTCTAATTTTCTTTGTCTTGCAATTTGGGAGGGAATAACAGACAACATGAAAACAAGGTTGTAAATTAATGAATCCATTGAAATTGTATATTTGACATGTTATTAGTTTGTGTTCATTTATAATTTATAGCAGTTGAATATTTACTTTACATCATCTCATGTTATATAGAATTGTGCTTCTACATATCTTCGGTACAACTTTGCAAAAAAATGCTTCAATCCTTTACTTTGCATAGCCTATATACAAAATTTTTGCATAGACAAATACAAATTAACCCAAATTACACGACAGTTTACATTAGACAAATACAATTAAAAAAAAAATTATTTAAAAGTGCAAAAATTTTAAAAATACTAAAAAAACTAACGACATCAAAAAAAAAAAATAAAGACACAAAACATACATAAAACGATATTACAATATTATACTAGTAACAAACAATATCATACATCACAAACCAAATATCGCCGAACTTTTAAAGCCGTTAAACCTATAACACGCAAAACACAAAACACATATCTAAACACTCCCGCCGCAACGCGCGGGTTTCCCCACTCGTTAAGACTACAATATGGGTAACTTCTGATATAGTTTTAACCAAATGCCCACGAGGTAAAAATCTTGATACGGGACATACAATACCAACTGATATAGAAACACGGTAGTACAATCAAATATAGATAATTTTTGAGCATTATAATACAGAGTTATAATTTAGAATCGCTAACAATTTAATAAAGAAACTATACACAAGAAGGATCAAGAGTCTTGAGGATATATCTTACAAAGAATCTAAAATTGTCTAATACCCACCCATTTGCAATTTCAAAAGAAAAGTATGTCAAACTTATAAAAAATGAAACTAGAAGTTTCTGCTTTTGTGCTCATCCAAACAAGAGCAGCTACCGCCACTCATCTCACAGTCAACAATAAAAACCTCTTTACAAATCGAAATTCAGAAGATGAATTTCAGTTAACAATAAAATTTCATTAGGAAATAAAAATACAACAACTGAAATTGATTTATCATTATTTGAGAATCGACATCTACAATCAAAACACAACTCAATCTAACTAGACCATCTTCGATTGAGTATAGTTTCGCTGTTGAAAAGGACAAACTCTGCTAGTCAACTGTCACTATCAAACCGCTCTCATAAAGTTGTTCTAACTTTTTATGGAAATTAAACGTAACCTTTCCAAGCCTAAATAGACTTCCTCTGCTTCCCTTGGCGCTCCCTTCAAAACAGAGTCTTTATCTAGCGCAGGGCAGTTCCAGAAAAAGAGACTTTTGATAGATGACATATTGGTTAACCACATTGGAATTTCTCGTATACCAAATCCCCATATCCATAACACCTCCAGTGAGGTGAGGTGTTTTACTTCTTCCGGAATTGACTCCCAATGACTCTGACCCCTCAAATCTAAATACCGAAGGTTGCTCCTCAGCTTCTCTATCCCTTGGAGACTTGGGAAACAATCAAGCTCCTTCAAGAATGGACCAATTCTTAACCTATCTAACAAGGTAAGACTGTCAATTCCACTAGGCAAGGAAGTCAGTTTTTCACACCAGCGAATTTGCAGTATCCTCAAAGAACCACCAAGGTTGTGCAAATCGGGTATTCCTAAAAGACTATCACAGTATTCGATCTTTACACTTTCAAGAGATGTGAGCCCTTGTAAACTCCCAATGGACTCGAGATTTCTGCAGTTCTTAATCTCTAATTTAACAAGAGGATGGGGATAATGTTCATCTAAGAGGATGATTTTCGGGCAATCTTCTATGGACAACGTCTCGAGCACAGGCCATATCATCGCTGAGGAGTTCGTTGCTGCATCTGTCCACTTTTCCAGCCTTTTCATACCACATAGTGCGAGCTTTCTCAACGATCGAGATACGGGCTCACTTGATCCTAGGCCAACAGAGCTACTTAAACTTGTCAAGCTGTCCATATCATGTAACAAAAGATCACGAAGATGTGGAAGCTTCCAAACCATTGGTAGACTGACGACGTTGCGACACCCAGATAATCTGACATCCACAAGCTTATCAAGGGGAATCCAATTCCCTCCAATATTGGTTGACATATTCATTACCCACTCAGGAAAACAATCACTTGAAAAGTTTTTGATTGTCAAGCTTTTCACATTTTCATGTGTTTGCAAGCCTTCCAGTATATCCTTGTCCTTCTGCCTCACACCCTCATTGCTTTCCTTCCAACAGAAATTTATCTTGTATAGATTCTTTTTTCCAACTAAATCTGCCTGGATAGCTTCTTCTTTGCTGCCAACTTCTTCAAGATTATTAATGCCAAGCTTCCCCCCAAGGTGTTCCAAACTGCCTAGCTCTTCAATTTGACATCCTTTCTCTTGACCCACGTTAAAGAAGGACAACGTTTGAAGAGAAGTCAATTGTCCCACGTCCTTTGGGGAGATAACATTATCATCAAACTCGAGATGGCGTAGGCTTATCAAATTCCGCATGCCTTCTGGTAACTTCTTCAACTTAGGACAGTAAAGCAGTTTCAAAGTTTGCAGCTGGTGAAGTTTAGTGATAGATTTTGGAAGAACTTCAATATTGGTAGCCGACAAATCAAGGTACCTGAGATGCACCAAATCTCCAACTGAATCATCTATCCCTGTTAGTGCATAATTTTGACTTAACTTCAGGATACGCAAAGACTTGAAATCTTGAAATGATATCTTTGTCACAACTCCTCTCAAGAACAGCGTGCGCAGAGTTCTACTAGCCATGTCCTTTAACAAATTGCTGCCTTCTTCTTGGTAGAGAGATAGATGTTTCACATGAGACATGTCTTTTTTTTTAGTCGGACAACATAAGCTTTCATCACACGAAACATCTAAAGAAAGATCATGCACTAGATCATGCATCTTACAACTAAAAACATTACCATACTCATCCTTTTTAACATCTTGGAACAAGGAATTGTTTACCAAGATTTTGAATGTTTTATTACCCACATCCACCATATCTTTTTCTTCTGTGCCAAGCAACCCCAATGCCATCCAAAGCCGGGTAAGTTCTTCCTTTTTCATGAGTGTATCCTTCTCAAAGATTGAACAATATGCAAAGCATTGCTTGGAAATCCAATCAGGCAACCTATCAAAGCTTAGTTTCAAAGTGCTAATTAGAAACTTGTCATCTTTTTTACCCCAAGCATCACTTTGTTGGACGGACAACCACGTATCTTTGTCACCGCTGTACTGTTGCAACATGCTTCCTATTACCTTTAATATCAATGGCAAACCACGACATTTTTTCACAATATCAAGCCCTATCGCCTCCAATTCTTGCGATGGTTTTGCTCTTTCTTTAAACATGATCCAACCCTCATTATCTGAAAGACATTGCAATTTATAAGAATCCTTTTTCATGTTGATATTTCCGATTCCAAGGTTTCGTGAGGTGACAATAATGGCATTACCATTTTGTGAATTCACATTTACCATACAGCTCCTAAATTCATTCCAAAATTCCCAATCTTCGTCCCAAACATCATCAAGGACTAGGAAATATCTCTTTGATCCCAAATATTCTCGAAGTTTTTTAATCAAACTTTCTTTAGTTGGTATCTCACATTTCGTTTTGGTTACGGATTCAACGATCTTTTCCAAAAGTCCAGTGACGTTGTTAACCTTGACTGACACACACAACCAAGCTTTTTTATCGAAATAGTTATGGATTTTTAGATTATTGTAGACTGACTTGGCTAAAGTGGTCTTCCCAATCCCACCCATTCCCACAATAGGAACAATCGTTAGCTTTTCTTCCTTTTTTGATTCCATTAAAAGCTCCACTATATGATCTTCATCTTTCTTCCTCCCAACAATCTGAAATTCGTCTAAATATGAATGAGTCTCCCAATAAAGACTCAGTGGAACAGGGCCTTGTTGTTCCTTTTGTAGTTGCAATTTTTCTCCTTGTTTGTAGACATCTGACAACTTTGTGGTACTATTTTCGATTTTATGACCCATTTCTATGCGAAAGAAAAACTCTCTCACAAAATCTAACTCAATTGGGAGACACTGTGTCTTTCTGGTCGTGTGATCTCGTTCTTTTACCTTACGCCTTAACATTTCATAATGAACCTCATCCAACAGATCATCAGCTTCATTCACAACATCTTTTAGATGCTTCAGCCACACCATCACAGCTGCCGCTGCACCCTTTTGTCGCTCGGCGTCACGTATCATGGCCTGATTAAACTCCAACTCGCGAGAAAGGCGCCCCAAACTATGATCGTAACCCCAAGCAATGGCAAATTCATTTTTAGCTATGTCCAATGCCTTTTTCAGTATTCCCTCGGCAGCTGCACTTACTAACGTGTCAACCATTTTCACTGTTGAGAGAAACAAGGAAGAAAAAAATGAGGAAAGTCATAAAAACTTGTAACAATCGAGTCTCAATTCGTGAACTTTCAAATTTTATTTTAAATTAAATAAATAATCATTTTACACCTATCACTTTTCATAAATATGTACCACTTATCTTTTTTAATACTACTAGATTTTATATTAGAAAAAGACATGTGTTAACATTGTTGTGGTGTCGTCTAGACTCTAGCATGACTAATTTGAATTATTTATTTTTGATCAAATTGTGGATTAGGGGATGCAACTGATCGATAACCAATTTAAAGATTTTTTATGCCAAAAGCTCTTCAATACATTAAGGGGGTGTTTGTTAGCAGGTATTCTGCTGTAAATAATGAAATGAACCAAAAAATAATTACGTAGTACAGTATTTAGTAAACTGGGTTTTGGTTTAGAGTAATGGATTACGTGAATTCAAGTTGGATAGGTGGGATTGGAGCAAAATAACCAAGTTGTTTATGTGCTTGCTACATCATTTATGTGCTCATCTTCTTTATTTTTCTAATTTTTAATATATTTTAGTGTACTCGTTACCTCTATCTATATATAATGGAGCGATATGAAAGCTACATGTCTCGAGCGAAGAACCGTTATATTAATAAGCAAATATTAAAATATTATTTTGCAATTAAAAAATTGTTTTTTTCCCAATGGAAACGACCGGACATAACTTAAGAACTTCTTTATATTTACGGCTTTTTTACATAACAAACTTTATTTGCCAAATATCTAACAGATATTTAGCGGTTTCTTGAATAAAAAAATACTGACAAAAATGTCTCTCGATGACGAACAAAACAAGCCTAATATTGATATGTTTTTTTACGTACGTACGGTTTTATAAAAAATGTTAAGAGTTAAAGTTTAATAGTATATCCTAGATAAAAGAACTTTCAAAATACATCCTTAACCTATCAAATAACTTTAAAAATTATCTTAAATATTTTTAAAATTATAAGTGCAAAAAAAAAAATGAAAAAAATATTTGCAAACGAAATTGTTGCCCCACCGTGAAGCGCGGGTTGAGTCCATCTCGTTCTCTCTATATGTTAAAAGGCACCACATTGAGCACGGTGCCCCTTAAAAAAATATTTCATTTTTGGGCTTTTTTGTGGCGTGTTTGTTTCGCCAGTTCTGGCCCAAATGGTTGTTTAGCAAATAGCAACGACAAAATACGGTATCTACAAAAACTATTTAAAGTACATGCATCTCATATACCGACTTTTAAATCGCATTCTTTTAACCTCTGCATTTATTGGCTATGGTACAACTATTACTAGAACCAAATTAGTATACCTATAAATGTACTATCAACATTTGTTAACTTCACATAAATATATGTCAAAATAAAATTCATCCGCCACTCCACAAACAAGGAAACATAAGTATATTGAGCGTCTTTCAAAAATGAACATCAACACAAAACTAAAAAAAAAAAAAAAAAAAAAAAAAAAAAAAAAAAAAAAAAAACTCAAATAGCAGGACCAACACAATTATACATCAATTATAACTAAAAAATATATATACATAAGTATAAAAAATTACTTGAAACCAACTATACATACAAATTATTGCGAAATGATTAAAAAAACCCCACAGCAACGCAGCGGGCGCCATCTACTTGTTAACTATCATAGTATCATCTTCTAATTCACTTTTAAATAAAAATACAGTAATAATGCTTATTTTGATTTTTTTATCACAATACATAAACCAATTTGGGTGATATTATGGGTAGTCCTAGTGGCCCACCTTTATCCCCTTATTAATGGGATAAGGACAGACTGTTTTTGTATCGTTTTTATTCTATATTTTTTGTTAGTTTCATATTTTGTGTATTTTTTGTGAGTTCCGAATTTTATATCTTTTACTGTAACATTTTTTGTTTAGTTAAACTTTATATTTTCTGTTTCAACGTTTTATAACTTTCCTCAGTGTTTATTTCTCTCCCTTATTTTTCTTTTGAACTTATACTAATCCCAAATTCGATTCCAATCCTATTAACAAGCTAAACGCACCCTAAATCTTGTCATAAAAAAGAAGCTATAACTATTATCAAAATTTACCCTAATGAGGAAAAAAAAAAAAAAAAAAAAGGTCACAATAAAGCTTTTTTTATACTTGAATTTGACGTGAAGGGTTTACATATATATTTATTTAAATTTTTACAAGACTTGTAGATGCTCTAATATTCAATGAAAAAAATTAACTATTTTTCTCACTGGAAAGAATTTTTTTGAGTAACTTATTTGTTTAAAAAAGTTATTCTTTGACCATTCCGTTAGAGATGCTCTAACTTATTCAAGAATATAACTACGTTTAGAACATCACTAGTCTCATCAAGTAAACAATGAAGACTAATAGTTTGTTTTTGGACAAGCTTTCTCTCTTTAAGGCATATTAGATCTGTTTATGTATGTGCATATCCGAAGCCACCAAATCGTTATGATTAAAAGATGTTTAAAAAGTAGATCTTCGGGGTGTTTGTTTAACTGTTGAAGCTTGTTTTTGGGCTTGCGAGCTTATTTGATTTTGGAATATATAATAAGATCGAATTTTTCAGCTAATTTTGAGATGTACATACTTATATAATGTTATTATATCATAGTCAGTTTATTACGGAGTAAGTCTCAACATAAGCCAAAAATTTTAGGCTTATAAATGTAAGTTGAAATCAAATTAACTCTTAACCAAAAAGTAAAGCTTAAAACAAACACCCGGTAGTATTATAAAGCTATCTACCCTCCTATCAATCCAACGATATACTTGTCAGCCTTAGAGCAGTAGGTGTAGGCTCGCCGATCAAGCTCGCCGTCCGACCTGGCAACATCAACGGCGAGCCGATGCTCGCCTCTACACCAGAATGCCCTCGCCGTTCCTTTTCGTTGGGCATCTCCCCGTGGCCACGGCGAGGCTTGTGGCTGCACTTCTTGTCAGGTTTCTTTCCTTTTCATTTTTTTTAGATCTATTTTGTGTAATTGTGTTTGTGTTTGTGTTTTTGTGTGTGTAATATGAGTGTGTGTATGTGTGAAGAAGACATGTACAGTTTTTTTTTTCTTTTTTAATTTTCTTTTTTGGGTTGAAGTGGGCTAGTTATTAAGTGGTAGGACATATAAATTTGGGCTACTTTGGTTTCTATTTGTGTTTGTGTGTTTTAGTTAGATTTTTTTTTTTTTTTTTTTTTTTTTTTTTTTTAAATAAAAATAAAAATGTTATTTGTATTATTTGTATTATCTAATGAATGAATTTTGTGTTATTTGGTAATTAGTGAAATGAATTTAATTAATTTAATGAAATGAATAAAAAAATAAATGTGTAAGAGGTAGGGCCCTAATGGGTAAGTTGAGGTTTGTTGTTTGGTGAGGGGGGTTTGTTGTGGATAGTTGAAGTTGAGGTGTTTGGTGATGTGACAGGAGTGAGACCCGAATGAGGAGGCTTGCCTCCCCAACTACACCTAATGCTCTTAAGATTTGGGTTTAATTCATCCATTCAAGTAATGATGAAGGGCATTGTGGATTTTATCATTTGAGAAATGTTTTAAAAGAAAACATAAACTAGCATACATTGTATTAACAAAAACAATAGACCATATATATACAAGCAAATGAGCAAGTTATACAACACTGTAATGCACAGATTGTGATGAAAGAATAAAAAGTTGTGGTGTGCGAATCATGAGCCATATGAAAGTTGTGATGAGAAAATCACACAAATGACCTATTTCTACAACAAATATATATATATATATATATATATATATATATATATATATATATATATATATATATATATATATATATAGTGTATCTTTATTTTCAGAACCCTGTTAAGTGCGGGGAACTGGGAGAACTCCAATTTTACATTAGAAAACATGCATGTTCATATAAAACATGTATGTTTTCTTACATACACCTTAATACACATACCTACGTAACATACATGTTCATATAAAACCTTATTAAGTGCAACATATCAATGCAAAATGGTTTTATATAAACATGTATGTTACGCAAGTATTTGTATTAAGGTGTATGTAAGAAAACATACATGTTTTATATGAACATGCATGTTTTCTAATGCAAAATTGGAGTTCTCGCATTTAACAGGGTTCTGAAAATAATGCCTATATATATATATATATATATATATATATTACTTAATGGCAGTTCCATGGACCCACACGGTTATTAGTACGTTGAGTGTCGATTGACGCCGAATCCATCTATACTACTATATAATGCATTTGGGACTATTCTATAATTAGAAAAGCTTAAAATTCAGACTTTTTTTCTTGCTTATTATGGAAAGATTTTAAAATTAATTTGTTAGGAAGCAAGTTAGTTAGGAAGTTTGTTATGAAGCGGTTCGTTGTTCAAACTAAAATTATTTGGAACCATCTCTAATATCTCTACTTATAAAGTATGAAGACAACTAAACGTGTAACCAAATAACTCAAAATATAATCACACGGTACCCGCCGTCGCATTGCGCGGGTACCGTTCTAGTTTGATTAAATGTGTCTACCTACCTCTTCTAGATTTTAAGAGAATTGCTATAGCATCCACAATATACTCCTACACACATCTTTTTAAGGCTCCTGTGTATACATTGTTTGGGATTAATAAAACATCTTTTTAAGGCTGGGTTACACTTCTTTATTATTTGGGATTAATAAAACATCTTTTTAAGGCTCCTGTGTATACATTGTTTACGTATATAAATGGTGGTTGTGAGAAATGATTTTGATCGTATGTTAAATTTTCCGTTATAATATAAAATATCGCAAAATATGAGATAATTTTTTAAACCTGGGTTACACTTAAGAGTGCTAGGTATCATGCATACCATTAACACATTATTGGTATGCCACATCAGCGTCATATCATCTACTCCCAATAACACATTATTCACTCAAACACCATTCCCTCATAACACACTACTAACATGTTATTGGGTCCCACTTTTTATTTTTATTTTTTTCATTTCATTTTATTTAATAAAAAAACAAATTTTATTAAACACATTAAAATAACAATCATAATTTGCTCGCCTTTTTTTTTTTTTTTTTTTTTTTTTTGACAAAAGAGTGTTGTATCTTTTGGGGGATGTAATATGCACACCACTAAAAATGGTGTGCACACCACTAAATTACACTCATGATACATACAGTACAATATACAAATGCAGAATTAGTGATGTGCAAACCAATTTTAGTGGTGTACATATCATCTTCCTTCTTTTGGACAAAAAGTAAAAAATCAACTAACAAGACTAATATTAAAATGTAGTATTAGGATTTTAGTTACCTATAATATGCTAGGCCTAGTAAGGAAAAAGTGAAATGAGCAAAAGGCTAAGGACGTGGATTACATGCCCACCATACCATGCGTGTGTTGACCTGGCATTACCATGCAAACAAAACGTGTCATTATATTGTGAAATCTTGCATGCAAAGTTCAATGAGTATATATAAACGTCCCATATGCAAACTTGCTTTGAGTAACAAACATGCAGTATTCACATTTGCAACCAATCTTCACAAAAACATTCGAACTATTGCCACATCAGTTCTTAGTTTTCCCAGCACGCAACACCAAAACTACATCGATTCCAAAATGAAACACCGCGATTTCGAGTCCAAAACACAACTTACATTCGATGCCACATGATAATGTAACCTTCAAAACCGGCGAGCAAATTGAAACCACAAAATACCCACTAAAAATACCACACAATCACAATACGAAAAACGAGAAATTGAAAGAAAGAAAAAGAAAAGCAAAAAAACACACAAAAGGGACGAACGGCGTGAGCCAGTGGAGTGGCTCAAAAACATTTGGCTCACGAATGGCATCTTGCTCGGTACCATCGATGGCACGTTAATGGTATTAAAAGGGACGAATGGCGTGTAAATGTACAAGATACCGAGTGCTCTAATACAAATCAAAATGATAAATGAACATGCTATCTTGTGTATGTGATTGTGATGTGTGTCAAAAGGATGAAGGCTAACTTATTTAATCTTTGAGGAACATAACTCTACTTGTAGAAGTATTAAGATTTTGGGTTGATCTAACGATCTTAATGTTGACACATGTTGTGTATTATATGTTACACCCCAAAATCGAAAAATTATTGACTACTCCTTTCGTCTTACAATTATTGTCCACCGACAAAAAAAACACGGTTTAAGAAAAATGCATTTATTACTGTTTTGATTTTTACGAAAGTAACAAAAAGCCAATTTTACCCTTTGACAATTATTTAATGCATTCATTAAATTTTTAAATTTTGTAAATAAGAATTTTGATTAGGGCCAATATGGTAAATTTAAACAATTTCAACTACTATTTTTAGTAATGGACAATCTTTTTGGGACAACACAAAAATAAAAGACTGACAATAATATTGGGACGGATGGAGTATTAGACTAGAAATGTCATAACTTATGAACTTGTGGTATAAAGCATCAAAAAGTGAAACTTGAGAGACTTAAAATGTAAATCGGGGGGGGGGGGGGGGGGGGGGGGGGTCGGCTTATATAACATAAACCATCTTCAGCTTATATAACATAAGCTACAATTTTGTGGCTTATATTTTGACACTTACATGCTTAATATTTATAAGCCGATAAGTGTCAAAATAAGCCACAAAATTGTGTCTTATGTTATATAAGCCAAACTCATCTAAGCCATAAGCTGGCTATATAAGCCGAAACGAACACCCTACGAATATGATAATCAAGAGAGGGATTTGATAAATTTTGATGAGTTAGATGATGGAGCTTAAATGCCTTGAATAGAAGATGAAGAGGAATCAATTAAAGATCAAGTTCTTCAAGTTACTGGGAAGATTAAGTAGAGAATAACACTATCTAGCAAGCGTTTAGTAATTCAGGGCAAAGAACCCACTGTAAGAATTTTTAATTTGTACAACTTTAAGATTAGGGTTCATGCAATAAATTTGGGGGGGGGGGGGGGGGGTCGGCTTATATAACATAAGCTACAATTTTGTGGCTTATATTTTGACACTTACAACCTTATATAACATTGTCAATATATATAAGCCGATAATTGTCAAAATAAGCAACAAAATTGTGTCTTATGTTATATAAGCCAAACGCATCTAAGCCATAAGCCGGCTATGTAAGCCGAAACGAACACCCTACGAATATGATGATCAGGAGAGGGATTTGATAAATTTTGATGAGTTAGATGATGGAGCTTAAATGCCTTGAATAGAAGATGAAGAGGAATCAATTAAAGATCAAGTTCTTCAAGTTACTGGGAAGATTAAGTAGAGAATAACACTATCTAGCAAGCGTTTAGTAATTCAGGGCAAAGAACCCACGGTAAGAATTTTTAATTTGTACAACTTTAAGATTAGGGTTCATGCAATAAATTTGGGGTTTTGGGTAAAAGCTTGTTTAAGTTAAATTGATGATCAGGCCATAGTTAGATGATGGTAACCTCGTCATCTTCTTTGTTAATTATGACGAGGTAATAAAAAAGGATTTTGAAAGCAAGTGACATTATTCTATAAGGGTGTTTGGATACTAGTTTTGATGTATAAGAGATTCCTTGTATAAGAAAAGTTGAAGAATATTGACGAAGATTTGATGCTTAG
The DNA here is from genome assembly GCA_030686995.1 of Artemisia argyi. Lineage (NCBI taxonomy): Eukaryota > Viridiplantae > Streptophyta > Magnoliopsida > Asterales > Asteraceae > Artemisia > Artemisia argyi. The sequence goes on from CM060678.1 coordinate 198,950,874, forward strand.
TTGACTAGATTTAGTTGTAGGTAAGTACTTGGTATTAATTTAAATTAGCATGATTATCATGATATATTTACAAAGTAATCTATAATTGTGAATGTTTATAAATGTTAGTATTGGTGAGCTAATTATATGAATTAGTGATTAAAGTAAAAGTTGTGAGTGCGGGATATGTTATGGAGATTAGTCCAAGGAAGTAGATATGTCGGTATGAAGCAAATGAATTATAAGCGATAGTAGTCAATTAAACGTGCTTATAATGGATTAAGCAAATGTGTAAAAGGATGATAAAGTGTCATGTTTATATGAGTTATAAATTATGTGAAATGCCTTATGAAATGTGGATAGTTAAAGTACTTTGTATAAGTGAAGTATTAGGCTAATATGATTAAGCATGTCATGATTAAGCTAGGATGGAGGTTTTATGATATGACAATAATTGAACTGATAAAGAGTGTGAAAATGTTAACTTTATACGTTAATGGTCAAGTGCTTAAGAGTGGCGTTCATATATTGAGTATGGTATGAAATAGGACCCTTTAGGCGTAGCCGACTTTATGCAAAAGTTTAAAATAAGCTTGTTAATATATATATATATATATATATAGTATATATATATATATATATATATATATATATATATATATATATATATATATGCGCGGATGCATTATATGAGGGTAATAGGATAAGCTTATGCTTATGTAAATAAAATGTGTCAAGCCTTATGTGTTAGAGCAAAGGGTACCATAACTTGAGTTATGAAATAACTCAGCGCCATGTCAGCGTCACATCATCTCAACACCAAATAACACAAAATCAAAGAACACCGAAAATCATAACACCCAATAACATCATTTTTCCCACACAAATATAATTGTGTATGCGTTACAACGCACGTTAGTATGACAACTTGCGTTATAACGCGCTGACTTGGGAAATGGTAGAAACGCAAGTTAACGTGTTGAATTGGTGCCATATCAGAAATAACGCAGCTCCTGCGTTATGGTACCCTTCACTCTTAGAGAATGGTGAAGTGTAAAGATATATGTCAGTGAGACACGAATTGAATTATGCAAAGTGTGATTAAGCCAAAAATGTTTAAATTATGATAAACTAATGTGTTAAAGTATGCAAGAGTGTGAAAATGGTTAATTGCGATATTATAAATATTTTATGTGAATTAGCACCCTTTGGGTAAGTGATGGAACCTTTCAGTGTAATGATAACCCATGTAATTATTTTGTTATTTATTGATAATTATAGGTAAATATTTAAGGGGCGTTATAAAAAACGTGGTTCCGCTATTTTTGTTGTATCCTTGCGTTGCTTCTTCCATAACAAAATCTTTTAGACTAAAACTACTTACTTTAAGAAATTGTACTTCAAGATATTTCAATCAATACTTACTTTAAGAAATTGACACCATGAACTAATAAAACAGAACATAAGGGTTTTTTTTTCCCCTTCTAACGAACGATATTTTGTATCGGTATTTTGTATAATGGTACAAGGCATGTGATATCCACGACTCCACACCCTCCATATTTGGTTATACAAGCCCTACCTAAATGTATAGGGTGTACTTTTTTTTGTTTATTTTCTCTTTTTTGTCCTTTTCTGCCGGTTGCTTTTCTCTCTCTTTGTCTTTTTTTTTTTGTTTTTTTTTTTTTTTTTTTTTTTTGTTTTTTTTTGTTTTTTTTTTTTTTTTTGTAATGTATTTTGTCTAATTTATTTCATGTGATGTATAACGTTAAACGTTATCACATTAGCACGTTAAACGTTACCACATTAAACGACTATAACAACAAATGTTATTATTCAATTAAACAACAACGTGAACACATTATTTAAAAACAACAACATCTACGACATATGAAGATTATTTATTTCATTTAAAAGATCATGGAACCTTGCACCCGACTAACAAGCGTGATCCTCAGGATTTCTTGTCAATTCTAACTCCATCTCCAGCGTCTTTATTCATGTCATCGATAGCTTATTTCTTGCTTCAAGTACTTTTTTACAACTTTTACAAAAATATTACAACTTTTTTTTAACTCTTACAAAATAATTTTTTTAACAAAATACTTTTTTTTTTAACTTTTACAAAAAATATTACAACTTCTATTTTCATTTGTAAAAATAAAAATTATTTGTTACAACTTTTATTTTTTTTACAAAATACTTTTTTACAACTTTTATTATTTTTGTAACATTTACAATTTTTTTTACAATTAAACAACATTAACACATTATTTGTTTTACAAAAAAAAAATTATAATAAAAATTTACAACTTTTAATTTTTTACAAAAAAATTACAACTTTTTTTATTTTTAACAAAATACTTTTTTTTAAAAAACTTTTACAACCTTTATTAAAAAAAAAAAAAAAAAAAAAAAAAAAAAAAAAAAATAATTTTGGCCGCATATATTGACCAAAAAGAAAAAAACAAAAAAAAGTACGGGGGACAAAAAAAATTGTGTGGCAGCCTATGGTTGGGGCTAGGGGGTAGAGAGGGTTAGGATAACACAACCCATGGTACAATATGACAAACCCTATGTCAATCAATACTTAGGGCCGTTTGGTTGGGGGGTGTGAAATGGGTTTTGAAGTGACATGACATTTAAAGATTGTTTGGTTGTATAAATTTAGAGAAGGAATTGATTCAACAATGATAGATTGAAAGATAGGGGTGTTGATGGGTTTTGGTAGGTATTAATATTTTTAGTGGGCCCATTTACCTCTTTACTCTCACCTTTTTCTATATTTATATTAATTAATAATATTTTTTATTAAAAAACTATTACATAAAATAATTAATACTATTAAATATTTTTTTCTCTCTTCTACATCAAATTCAAATCTAAATCCTAATCTAAATTTAAATCCAAAACAAAATCCAAATCCTAAACTCACGTACAAACCAAACGGGCCCTTAGTTACTTACTGTATCTTTTTCGGTCTTTATCTTCACAAGTTTGAACACTAAATAATGAGCAATTAAACTAAGTTATGATATCCGGTGGTAGAATTAGTGAGTCCCGTAGTGTTTTATAGGACATCGATGAAATTTTGATTGAATTCGTGATGTTAATTGTTGTAAAAAATCTCAAATTTCTTAATTGCAATTGGACAAAAAAGAATTGTGTTTCTAAAACTTGCTTTGTTGATCTCTTAGTAGGTGAAAGATAAACTCAGGGCTAGTTTGGTTGGTGGGGTTTGCATGGGTTTTGGGTTAAATGGTTTAACTCGTTTGTTTGGTTGCATCTATAAAGTTTGAGATTAGGTTAGAATGCTAAATACAAAGGTTTGTAGAAAAGGAGGGTGAGATAGTTGGTTTTCTGACACAAGATTAGAGTATGTTTGTCTTTTTCGGTATGTTACATCACATGCATGTCATAATACAATAAAAAAATATTTTATTTTTTTCTCTCTCTCCCCCACTACTAATATTAAAATAACTTTTAATTTATATTTTAATATAATATATATTTATTTATTATAAAATATATTTTATTAATTTTATAATATATCTTCTCTCTCTTCGATCAGATTATCTTTCAAGTCTAAGTCGCTGTTGGAGGGCACTTTCTTTGTAGCGTGGTGGCATATATGGAGGATTAGGAATCGCATCATTTTTGAGGGAGTTCTTCCCAGACGTTCTGAGATCTTTGATAATATTAGTTTTTGTGCTTTTAATTGGTGTAATAATCGTTGTCGTAAAGTTTTCTCATGGGAGGATTGGTTAAAAAATCCTCACCATATTTTTTTGTAATGTTGTTTCTAGCATCTTGCTAGTTTAATAGAATTTCCGCCGTTAAAAAAAAAACATTCAAATCCAAATCCTAATCAAAACCATTTACAAACCAAATGGGCCCTCAATCTTTCAATTAAAATCGTACTATTCCCCTCCCCCTCCCCCAAAAATCCTAATCCTAATCCTAATCTACAACTTTACATTTAAATCCAAATCCTAATCAAAACCATTTACAAACCAAATGGGCCCTTAATCTTTCAATTAAAATCGTACTATTCCCCTCCCCCCTCCCCCAAAAATCCTAATCCTAATCTACAACTTTACATTTAAATCCAAATACTAGTCAAAACCCATTTACAAACCAAACGGGCCCTCAATCTTTCAATTAAACCCCCCCCCCCCCCCCCCCCCCCCCCATATTAAACTCTTTATTGCAACTGGTTACTTTTAATCTTGGTTCGGCTAATAATGATAACTCTTAGTCAAGATCAACTAGTATGATTTCTTTTCATATAAACAACCACAACTCAACAGGAAAATCACTACTCTCGTTTAGTAAACAAAATCGCCTATTTTTATAAACGCATCATCCTCCTATATATAGACCTATGTATCCAGCAATATACATGACAACCTGGAGGTTTGGGTTTACTTAGTTCACTCGTGTAATGATGAAGAGACATAGCGTATTTGTATCATTTAAGAATTGCTATAAAAGTAAATATAAACAAGCAACATAAAACATTAGATATTATAGAAGCAAGCAAACATAATGCAAACGGTAATCAATGTATGTGTAAAAATAACATTTACTAGAGAATACCTGTGAGTTTACTTTCTTTATGATCCTCTCGTTTGCAAAAGTAAATGTTCAAACTTTTATTGATAAGATATGAAAGTTGTGGAGAATTAGAGAAACATGAGTTGAAGATACAACCTATTTATATAAATTTAATATTATTTTTTTCTTTCAAATTTGATGGCTGTAGCAAAGGACCTACGCGTTTTAAGTTTCCGTTGACGCCAAAAGCCATTTAATTATGTGAAAATAACCAAAGAAAAAATCTAAGCCATATATCGGCTGCCATTTGAGGATACGTTATCCGATTTATATGACCCAATTCTAAATATAATTAATCCTTTTAGTTCTTCTATATATGTGATACGCCCAGTGGTGGAGCCAGAAAATGTGTTCACGGGGGGCATCGAGCAATAAGAAAATTTTTAGTGTAGCGTGAAACATGTCGGGTCGGGTACTCGGGTTGAATAAAGGCTTCAAAAGTGCTTTATTTTGATGCAAATTTGCATTATATAGAATAAAAATAGACGAAAAACTAAACATACCGAATATTTTACAACTTATATTAAAATGCTTGTTAACGTGTTTATTTTATAAAAACCATAACATTTTGAGAAATTAACAAAAATCATATACATGAACTCATCAATTTGTCATATTAAACCTTTCAAAATATGAAGATTCTACCTGTTTTAAGTTTATGTAATGATAAGCCGAAACCCGTAAATAAGTCGATCAAAAGTCACAAATTAGTCGAAACAAAAATCATACTAAACTTCTACATATACACATGCGAATTACACAAAACTCAAAGATACTAAACTAATACGTACCACTTAACTTTTGAAATAAAACTGCTCTAAATAAATACCACGTACTATGTTAATGACTGTAGATAGTACAGGATACGCCTAAATAAAACTGCTCTAAATAAATACCACGTACTAAACTAATACGCCCCCCACTACCTTCCTTATAGCTCAGCCCCTGGATACGCCTGGGCCTGATCCCATAGTCTATTTAGGTTTAAGGGTTTTACCCTAATTTGACTTATAAATACTCTTGTAATCATTTATTATAATCAATTAATAAAAGTTTAAGATAAACAAATATTTAGTTCTTCTCTCTATTTTCTTAAGAAGATCGCACACGCTAAAAGTGGTGTCTTATCCTGATACAACCCTTAACCGGGTCGTATCAATTGGTGTTTTCATTGAGGGCAAGGTGGTATCAATTGGTGCTTTCATTTATGAAAGTCAATTAAGAATGTTTTAAGACAACACCTTGAGGGTAAGGTGGTTTTGAAGGAGTGAGAAATGATACGCCTGTGCCCGAGCCCATGACCTATTTAGGTCTAAGGGTTTTACGCTACTTTGTCTTATAAATACTCTTTTAATCATTTATTATAATCAATCAATCAAAGTGTAGAAACGTAGAGGGGGTGAATATGTTCCTCTTTAAAACTTAAAATATTTAGTATCAAATTCCCGATCAAGTGTGACTAAAAATGAACAGTGGATAAGTCACTCACAACAAACATATAAGTCACGCAATCACATAAACATAAACATAAACATAACATGAGGTTTAAACGTCTTTAGCCAATTCAGATTATACTGTCGACGGTCCCAGAAATACACCGACGGTCTCTTAAATGTTTGGGGACCGTACCTATATAAAGGACCGCCACCAGTGGACAAATCTATTATGTCTGATTAAGTTTTCTCATGTTTTGTACTTTTGTGTTTCTAAGTTAGCTAGTTGATATCACAAGCATGTACACACCAAGCCACACAAACATAAATGTAATGCAAGTATGAAAAGTAAAGAGTAAGGAAGAGAAAACGCAAACCGGACACGGTGATTTATAGTGGTTCGACACGAAGTACCTCTTCGTCCTACTCCACTCCCCGAGTCTCACACTCGAGAGTTACTTCACTAATCAACACACTCCTTTATGGTGGAACAAACCGTACACAAGCTTACACCAAGTTTAACGACACTAAGCGGAATGTCGAGTCCTAATCCTAGCTAGAACCAATCTACACAAAGGCCCACGTGGCCACACGAACAAGCACTCTTGTCCCACTTAGATCGACACACGATCTAAGCCTTCACACGAACGAGCACTCCCGTTCACTTGAATCTTCACACTAAGACGCACTTGGATCTTCACCCAATCCAAGCCTTCACACAAGACACACTTAGATCATCACCCGATCCAAGCCTTCACACACCGACTCAACTAACTCCTAGCTTACAAACGAGGACACCACACACCATACAACAATTACATGACCTATTCTAGTTACAAGATTTCTTGGATCTACATCACCATCCAAGTTCACACAAATACAATACTTGGAACTACATCACCATCCAAGTTTACACAAATATCCCCATCCTCGACTCACACACAAGTCGGAAAAACAATGACATAATATATATCCTATCACGTAACACTTGTTACGTTTGTGTGTGGACACCTATAATTTCTCGAATCTTTATCTATGTCGAGAGTTCTTCTCTTACCCATGAGGTAGAGGAAATCATAACACTAGTTGGTTTCATTCGATTCTTAACAACTTACCCACTGGTGGCGGTCCTTTATATAGGGACGGTCCCAAACATTTAAGGGACCGTCAGTTTGATATCAACTTGCATTACATTTATGTTTGTGGCTTGGTGTGTACATGCTTGTGATATCAACTAGCTAACTTAGAAACACAAAACATGAGAAAACTTAATTAGACATAATAGATATGTCCACTGGTGGCGGTCCTTTATATAAGGACTCAATAACACTTCGATTCTTGACGACTTCGAGTGTTCTTCTCTTGCACATGATGTAGTGGATGACGGGATCACTTATAAACACATACCAAAGAGTTATAGTGATCAAAGAATGAAAAGGAAAGACCAGGGAATTTTTGTGCAAAGAGGATCAGTTTTTCTGGTGAAAATGTGTCAGTATTTATAGCCTGGTCGAGGAGCGTCCAACGGTCCCTTAAACCTTGGATGGTCCTTTATCAATAAGGGACCGTCCCATAGATAAGGGACCTCCACGACAGTTTTTTTCCTTTTGTGGTGAAATGTTACCTGGTAAAATTTTATCTGATTTGGGCGGGAAATGAAGCCGTTTGGGTAAATTTCAATGAAGCCGTTTGGGTAAATTTCAAATATAATTTTCTTATTAAAACATTTCTTTATAAATACAAAAATAATTTGTCTAGTTTATTTTTGTAAAAATGTTTTGTGACATTTATAAAATGTAGAGATTAAGGACAAAAGGTTTTTCTTTGATCACTTAACAAAGATTGGTAAAGTGTTTGTACATACCTGAAGTGATGTCGAGAGATGTTGATGTGTGAACAAGTAACTTGTGCACTTTACGTTATGTATTACAAGTTACGTGTTTGTCATCATTAAAACATAAAGACATTGTATAGATTAAACGTCGTAACGTTTGCACTAACAATCTCCCCCTTTTTGATGATGACAAATATGTAAACCGTAACTTATAGTAAAGTGTAGAAGTTACTAGTTTACACTTCCTCTCTCCCCCTTTTGTCGAAGCAAAAAGGTTTCGCAAATGTTGAGGTAGAAAGAAGATCGGCATGAACTTGAGAGGACAACTAGAGAAGATAACTTGAGAAGACTATCTTGAGCATATAGAATGAAAGATGATCCCCCAATGTATTAGAAAATCCCGAACCCCATTATTAAATGAATTGAGCGTGCGTCATCCTAGTGAAGCCTTGCTCCTACAGCCATGATTTAACCAACTCCGAACCATTTACCCAACTACTTCTGAGCTCCCCCTAGCTTATTGCATCCTTATTGAATTTAGCGTATTCATGAGCTCCCCCTAGCTCATTACACCCTTCTTAACCTACATCAAGGGTTAGTTTCAAGCAAGAAAGTATGTAGATGCGTCGACACTTGCAAATGCTCCCCCTTGGTGTATGCTCAAAACTAGTTTTGGCTACCAAAGAATCGAGCAATGAAGTAATGCTACAAAACAAAGTTAGTAGACAAGTGCACATATATAATAATGATGATATATATAGGATGACATTATCGAAGATTAATACATGCATGACTCAATTATGATTATTCTAAAGCATGGCATGAAAAGGATTGAAACTAAACATATATTATTTGATTAACACACCATTCTCTAACATCTTCCAAGATAAGTGTCTAGTGTCTATGTGATATGGGATGAGGATGATATGCTCCTAGATGGGGATGAAGATGACTCTCTAATAGTGGAGAAGTGGGAAAGGATGGACCGAAATGAAGAGAGTATGTTTTGAACTAAAGTTTGGCAAGGATGGTGTGAAGATGAGAAAGAAGACATGGGACTTCATATTTGAAGTTTAAGTCTTATGTTGAGGAGAATGAGAAAAGATGTCTGTGTGGGGAGATAATGAAAGGAATGTTTGCACTTACAATGAGTGAGGAAAGAATTCAACGGAATACAAGCATCCTTAAGAGGGCATCGTCGATGTTGAAGAGAGGAAAGAAATCGACAGAATATTATCATCCTTATTAGGGCATCATCGATGTTGGAGAGAAGAGATCGACGGAATACAAGCTATCCTAGTTTTGTTGGGTAGATGAAGATGTAGGATATTTGGATTTGTCATTGGAGGTGGATATGTTGGTGACAATGAATGATCTTGAGGATTTAGGTTAGGAGACACTTTGTGAGTTTTTGACAAGGCTTGATGTAGGAAGGTTCAAAGTATTGCGGAAGAGGAAAAATAGTGAGCCAGTTCGTGACACCTCACTGGGGACGGTCCTTTAAATCATGGGACGGTCCTTTAAAGATAAGAGACCGCCAATGCAATAAGGGACCGCCGTCAGTGAGGTGCAGAGTCTCTCCAGTTTTCTGTTTTTACCAGATTAAAGGATATGAGTAATCAAAGGAATGATCATGTAGGAATCATTTTGCCATTAAGAGAGAAAAGAATTGGGCAACAATGATGATAATGATGATGATGATGGTAATAATCAAAGGTTTGATTATGGGAAAATCATATTGCCTTTAAGAAAGAAAAGAATTGGGCAATAATGATTAAGATGATAGGAATAATCAAAGGATTGATTATGAGAAAATCATATTGCCATTAAGAAAGAGAATGGGCAATAATGATTAAGGAATGGTTTAGGTAATAAGGTGGGATTGTGACACTAGACACCCTAAAGGAAGATTATGATCTAGTGTGAGGATAAATAACCCTAGTTGCATAGTAATCAAAGATTTAAGCATGTAAGCCATTTAATCATGCATCACATAATAATCAAGGATATTGGCATGTAAGACTATATGACATCTAGGAGGTATCATGATTACAATAAGGACAAGCATTAAGTAACACATGTTGACATTTAGCACATAAGAGCATGTATCACGGACATATATCAATAATATGACATTAGAAAAGTTAAATCAAAGCAAGATCTTTATAATGAACATGCATTCCATAATTAAGCAAGTAGGCATTGATGCCTGGTTTTGCTACCTTGCAAAAGGTTTTACCTCTCAAGGGATCTTGAGAAGCTTGCAATCCCCAGCAGGCAGTGTACCTGACCGTTGTAGTATAGTATAGTGGCAAGTACCGGGGGATTGATCGTTCAACTCAAAGAATAGTGTTCGCTAGGGTTAAAACTTAATTAAACTAGGTCTAGAGATGAGGGATGATTCTTTTTATATTTTTATATTTTATGGAAAGCAAGTAAAAATCTCGGGTTTGGAAGAATGGGCGGAATTAGTTGCTAGTCAACTAACCCAAATAACTAAAAATGCAATTAAAATAAAATAAAATGACATGAAAGTAAATATGGAGAAAAACAATAATAAGAGAAAATGTGTTTACTTAGATTTCACTACTCCCTAGCTATCTTTTACTAGTTGATTAGTTTGTTACAATTGCATGGATGACGGGTTATATTCCTTAATACCATTCATAGGGCCGTGTACGATCTTCCCTAACTCTATAAGCTTCTACTTCATTCTATGTCGAGCCGACTACTAGCTCCTAACATCACTAGTAGTTACCTATGCATTAAATATAACCAATTTATTGTAGTACACCTCCGATCATGTTTCTTAAGACGTTCAAGCAAGTTACCAATTGGAAGTCTGCCAGTTTTCTTAAGCCTAACAACGAAATCATTCATCCACAACAATTATAAACAAACAAGCAACCAATAATCAACATCTAGGTTTCATTACATCTAAGCAAACACAAAGAAAACCTATCCTAGCATGTTAAAGAGAAGACAAACATAAGATAGAATCAGACAACACATAGACATATTGAATGATTATTGGAAAACTTATCTTCAATTGAACATGGATGAAACAAGGGGTTGAACCCTTGAAAACACTGAAAATTCGTCTAGGCTTGTGACGCCGTCAACTCGCCGCCAAGATAAAATTCGTATTACCTAAATCCACTTTTGATGCCGTCATGTGTAATTTATCTCTGGACCATCACATGTACTCTGACTTTGACGACCTTGGTGACGCCGTTAGGCCAAATTGCCTTGAAATTCTTCTGGGCCGTCACATGTAACTTGAATTATCCACCTCTTTGTCAAAGGGTGACGCCGTCACTTAGAAGTGCTTGACGCCGTCAGGTACTGTTTCCAGCAAGAATTTAAGACTTTGTCGTTTTCTTCACTTTTCGCTCCAAAAACGTCCAAAATGCTTCCTTTTCCAGATTTCTCTCCAAAAGTACCTAAAATGACAAAAGAAATGATTTAGGGTACTATTTGATCAAATAATCTCGGATTTGGGCTTAAATGACCCCCTAAAAGCAGTACACTTTTCATCTCGTCAAATACCCTTACACTTGAGATTTGTTTGTCCTCAAGCAAATGCGCTTTTATTCTAATCAAAATACCAGTTAGGGGTCATTTAACACTAAAATAAATGTAATTACAATAAATAATCATTCCACTTCAACCAAAAACAAGCACGGAAATTATACACTAGCACCTCACAAATAGTATTTGGATACTCACATCTCTCGGGTGCAATAAAATCTATATCACAATATGGAAATGGAAAACATCTCTCACTACCTGTCATAGCAAATAGATTACCATAGGCTTGGGAAAGGATCAAACCTCCACCACTTGGCGTAAGCACCTAGGATAAACTATCAAAGAGGTCTTTTAAAAGGGTTATAACGTTAGGTGTAGGGATATGGTAAACACGGTTTTGTTGGATAAAGGAAATATTTACTGGTGGCGAGTTAATCGTCTTGGTTAATTACATGCACAATGTGGCATTGTGATTTAATCGTTTTAGTATAGGTTTGTGTTTCCGAAGAAATACCGGTGAAAGTATTTCCCCGGGTCGTTCTCCCAACGAAGGTTGAATGGAATCGTGATTTCGGTTTGTGAATCTTGTAATGAATAATGAAAATAAGAGAGATTTGATGGTAATTTTAACTACGGAAAGTTAAACGATACTAAAAAGTACTAGAAACGATAACGTAAAGCTATAAAAACCTAAATGAAATTTAAAATTGAAAACGCGCGAAATATTTAAAATCTACGTACGTGAGCGAAATTAAAAGTGAATCTAAAGCATCTCTCATTCTACGGGTATGAGAACAATTTTCCTACATTCCTAAAGATAAAAGAAAATTACCGGAAAAAGAAAAAAAATATTTTTTTACTTTTTATTTATTTATTATGATGAGAAAAACTATTTAAAAGAAACAAAATGATTAAAAATAGCAAATGGTTTAGGAAAAATATAAAAATTTGCAGAACAATCTATTACCCTAATCTACTTCAATGAAAAATGAGAAATTTGAAAAATTCTGTGAAAAATAAGCTAATAATAAGCTAAAACAGGCTTATAAGCTTGAAAGGGTAAAAAGTGTATAAAACAATTGATGATGTAAAACATATTGCAAAAGTCCCAAGGGCAAGAGTGGTATTACTGTGTGGTGTAGAGGTACATAGTGTATGGAGACCAGGGTTCAAATCCCGGCTCACCCTTTTTGGAAAAATCATTTTATTTTTCAAAATTCTTTTGCACAAACAATTAAGCAAACAACCAAATAAGCTCACTTGCAGATCTGATTACAACGAGAAAATAAGCTCCAATTCCTCAAATAAAAACAAGCTATCAAAGTAAAATATGCCAAGTTTCAAGTCTTAAAAAGCTTATATGAGCATGTTATAATAGCTGATGTGGGGGCTGATTTGGACAGTTATGGTGAAAAGGAAGGGCTGCAGATAAGCTAGCAAAAGTATCCCTACATGAAAACTAATATATCCTAAATGAAGATTATACTACTAACTCTTCTAAAAGCTGAAATCACCACCTACCATTTACTCTAGTTATCATAAAAATCCAATTGAAAGAGGCTATTTGGGACAGTTGGGTGTGTAAGCTAAGTGCAGGGCAGTATCAAGCCTAACAAGAGCTAATCTAAAGTTAAAGTAAATAAATTTGTAAAAATACTAATTAACTACATAAGCAACCAAAGAGCATGTAACCGAAATCTCAGAGCAATTAATCTAATATTGAAGAAAATCAAAAATAAAAAACAGCTCACTGTTTGAGCACTTATAGAGGTGCAGGGCATATATCAGCAAACAACTCACTTAGAACTAGCAAATGATATAATGAAACAGCATAACCAGCAATACACAACACCAAAATTCAGTTACTGAGATCAGATTAGGGACTAGAAATGAGTCGATGAAACAGGACAATAGGGACAGAAAGCAATGGTGCAGGGGAATAAACAGGCCACAAGGGGCAAGGCTCATGGGTCAAAATGGGTGAAATTAAGTAGAAAAGTGAGCTTGAACTAAAGAAAACCTAAGATACTTGATGTAGAGCAACAATATTATTCAAAACTAACTGAGCTAAGCTAAAGTGAAGCAATATGAAACTAACTATACTGATGCAATCTACAAGGTTTTAAAAACTAGGCTGCTAAGGTAACTGAAACAATGGCAATGGAAAAGTAACTAAGTGCTACTAACTTATGATCTAAATAACCAAATTGCATAAAATAGAGTAACCATAAAGCACCTAAGTTAAACTAAACCTAAATTACCCTAAGAGAAATCTCCAAAATAGTTTTAGACTTAAATTTTTGGAAGATCAATATTAAAGCTACAAATCTATAAGAAAATGCAGAAACTGACTTTTAAACAACGACTAGAATGAAAGTAAAGATAATCCAAATTCAGATTAAAGTCAAAACAGTTTTAATCTTTGAAAACTTCCCTTGACCCAAACACCCCCTTAAAAATGAAACTGCTAGATTTTTAAAATGTAAACCAAGATTAAACTAATACGAGCTCTCAATAAGCTGAAAGTGAGCTTACAAGGGCTTTTAAAATAGTAATTGAGAAGATTTAAAGCAGTAATTAAACTGAATAGAAATATTAGACATAAGTTTAAAGAGTAATACTAAAATTTTATTTAAACTAAAAACTGAGTTTACAATTACTTGAATATTAAAGAAACATCGAAAACTGAATACAAGCTAAAGCTAAAGCTACAATTAAGCTTAACCTAAATCTACAGCTACTCTACTTTACCCTACTCCTAATGAGTCTAATTGTGAGGTGAGGAGTGGGTATATATATGTTAGGAATACAAATATTCCTGTAAAAGTCTCGGTCACCTGATTATTGTAATAGCATTAAGTTAGCTCATAGTTAGTTTATATATTAGTTAGTTAGTATTAGTTTAAGTAACACCGTGGAAGAAGGACGGGTCTTCACCCACTGTATGCCTGATCCACAGCCCGGGTGTGGGCGTTTATGTTGTAAGTATAAATACCCCTCTCCACATGTGGAGAGGGTTGGACCTTCATTTTCATCTTAATCTAACATTCTATTTCTCTCTCAAGGTTCCACTCTCCCTCTCTCTCTAGTAATTCCAACGCCACACAAACCACAAGGAAATCATGTTTCCAACTTAATTAGTATTCTACAATTGGTATCAAGAGCCAAGGTTTCATCTTTGGGCCTTGTAGAATCGGATTTTATGTGGTTTTGTGTAGTTTTGTGAGTTTGGAGTCACTTTCTTGTAAAACATCTTGGTTTGATCTTTCTAGTGTTGTTAAACATGTTAGTGATGTACTTTTATGATCATAGGTGTTAGTAGAACATTGTGCTTCAGTTGGTTATACCATATCTTTAATCTATTTGAAGTTTGGATTAGGTATTGGGCGTATTTCTAAGTTGCGGTTAAGTCTACTATTTCATTGCTTGCCTGCGTTTAGTTTCTGATATCTGTGGTTAGTTTGACTGCGATTACTATTTTGGGAATACAAACAAATCGCAAGGAAAGTGACAGTTTTGGACCTTTGTTTCTGCGTTTAGCTCCTGCGGTTAAGTGGTCTGTGGTTAGTTCATTGTGTTTAACATTCTGCGGTTAGTGTCCTGCGGTCATTGTTCACTGAGGTTAACTTATTTGCGGTTTACTATTTCTGCGGTTTGGTCAATTTGCGGTTAACTATCCCTGCGACTAGTGCACTTCATTGCGAGTATCTCCTACTCTGCGGTTTGGTAGTTTCTATTTTGTGATGTCGACATCCTCTGATGACATTCAAGCTGTTGGGTCCAACACCCGACCTCCGATGTTGGACAGAACTGACTATGAATCATGGGCACAAAGGATTCGTCTCTATTGTCTGGGTAAGGAAAATGGGGTCAACATGTTGAAATCCATCGATGAGGGACCCTTTCAAATGGGTACTACTAGAGACATAGTCGCAGCAACTGATCAACAACCAGCTGTAGTTGGTCCAGATAGACCTCGCACTTATAATGAGCTGTCGGATGAAGAAAAGAAACCCTATGATGCCGACATCAGGGCATCGAATATTGTCATTCAAGGGCTTCCCAAAGATGTCTACAAACTTATCAACTACAACACTGAAGCCAAGGCTGTCTGGGATAATGTGAAAATGCTTCTAGCGGGGTCTGAGTTAACTAAAGAATATCGGGAGTCTTAGCTTTACGATGAATTTGAGCACTTCAAAATGAACCCAGGTGAAAGCATCACTGACTATTACGTCAGATTTCACAAGCTGGTTAATGATATGAGAGCCATCAAGATGACAATGCCCAATATTCAACTTAATTCCAAATTCGTGAATAACATGGCACCAGAATGGGATAGGTTTGTCATAGCCGTTAAGCTCAACAAAGGTCTCAGGCATACTAATCATGAACAACTCTATGCATATCTCCAACAACATGAGAAACATGCTGCTTATGATCGGTTAATGCGAGAAAAGCTCAATCCGTAAACATCAAATGAATCTCTTGCCATTGTCTCTAATGTTCAACAACTTACCCAAACTTCAAATGATCAATCTCAACCATTACAACCATCTTCCAGGTCTACGCCAACAAATGGTCAATCATCAACTCCCTCACCATCTGCTTTGAACACACAACTGGATTCTGGGTATTCTCACACTGACATGATGATTGATAATCTCTCCAACCAAGTTTCCTTACTGGTCTAACAGTTCAGGGCTGCACTTCCATCAACTAATAACCAACTTAGGACTTCGTCTAATCCACGTAATCAGGCAGTCATAGAAGATGGTAGGGTGGTGGTGCAGAATGTGCAGGGAAGACAAAACTTCAATCAAAGAAATGCTGGTAGAGATAATGGGCAGTACAGAGTTGGGAATGCTCTTCAAGTACAAGCTAAGCAGCCTAAGTGTTATAACTGTGGAGGGTTGGGCCATATAGCTAGGAATTGCACTCTCCCAAAGCGTCCTCAAAACTCTGAGTACTTCAAAGACAAGATGTTGCTGATGCAGGCGCAAGAGAATGGGACGGTGTTGGATGAAGAAGCTCTGCTCTTTCTGGCTGGTAATGACGGGAACACGTTTGAAGCTGATGTGGATGATCAGCCTGTTCAGGACATGGCTCTAAATGATCCGAATATCTTTCAAGTTGAAGAATGTGATGCATTTGACTCTGATGTAGATGACGAACCTTCAGCTCAAACCATTTTCATGGCCAATCTGTCTGCAGCTGCATCCTCTCCTCAGCGTTCTGACTCCTCCATCACATCTGCTATTTTTGAGGTACCAACGTCACTCAATCCTGAACTGAGTACTCTTACAAATTCACAAGGGGTGTGTGACTCTGTACAACTCAAGAATATTGTCAGCACAGACACCACTGATATTTGAAATACCAATAATATCCCATATGAAATGTATGTGAATGACAATAGACTCCCAGTTGTACCAAGTGACACGTCGTCTGTTGATCCTTGTGAACATGAATTACATGAGCACACGATATACAACCTTGATGATTCCTTAATTACTAGAGTTAACATCCTTAAGGATCAAGTGAATATATATGAACAGCGTGCTAAATTTGAGCTTAATGAACGTGAGCAGAAAATGGAATGACAAATGCGTACTTACATACCTGAAAATAATTCCAAACAAGAAACATTGCAAAGGGAATTAGTTTCTTTGAAAAAACAATTGGATCAAACTGTTAAACAAAAACAAGAATTTCAAAAAAGTTTGACTTCAATCAAACTCGAATACAAAGATAAAGAGACTAAACTTCTAAATGATTTCTCAAAACTCAAAATGTTGAAAAATAAATTGGAAGATAAGTTGTACACACAAGGCTAAGCCATTCAATCTGCTCAAATGATGCAAAACCATAGGAAACTTAGTGATGAATTCAGTGAACAGGATGCCTCTAAGCCTAAAGCAAAATACCTTAGAAATGGTATAGGTGCTCAACCTGCATTATATGATGCAAACACTATGCTTGAACCTAACCATGCCCCTCCTGATATGAGATCCTATGATGAGATTGATGAGGCAGAGGATAGAACTAGGATAAAACTTGCTGAACGATTAAAGGATCCTAAGTGCATTGCTAAGAATATTGTGTTTCACTATGATTATGCAAATGACAACCGTACAACCATTTTTGTGCCTCAAAAGAGAATCCTTATTGACAAAGTTTTTTGGAATATTGACATTGAGAAAATGAAAGCTGAAAGAATTATGGGTAACAACGCACTATCTTTAGAATTGCTGACCCAACTATTTATCCCCTGAATACACCCAGGCACCTTGTACCATTTACTATCCCCACACAGTGTAACACTCTAATTGGTCTGTATGTTCTAGGTCAATTGTTTAATGACTTTGAGAAAACAAGTAAAATGAGAATTACACCAACAGGGATTACCGAAGGGGAAAGGGGTTTTGAGCAAACAAAACAGTGTTACCTTACTGAAGTTATGCCATTTTTCAAACTTCTCAAAGAACATTTTGAGGGCCTTAAAATACCATTAATGATGATGTGACTCAAATGAAAAAGGTTTTTAAAAAAGTGGAAAATGAGAGTAATCAACTAGCAATTGATCTCAAATACAGTGAAATTGACATGAAAAACATTCTCATTATGAATGAAAACTTGCTGGCTAATTGCATTGCAAAAGATGTGTTTTACACTGTAACTGACTCTGCTTTATCTGCTCGATAATTTCATGAAATGTCGGTCACTTTGAATGTCTTCCAGAATCGTGTAATTGAGCTTGAGGGGGAGAATTACAAACTTAATGAAAAAATTCAAAACGACGACCACGATAACATGGTCAGGAATTTCTCAAAACTAGAAGTTGATAATCTTAACTTACAACTAAAATATCAACATCTAGAAGAAAGCATAAAAATATCAAATGTCAAGACATCTTCGGATGCTCCTGAGTTTGACACATGTTTTGAATTAGCCAAAAAGGATGAAGTAATTCAAGCTCACTCAAACACGATTCGGAAATTGAGGGTCCAAATTGCACAGTTAAAGTCGAACAAAAGCGACGAGACCAATACCAATTACCAGAAGTCGATAGATTCTCAAAACTTTCAGAAACAAGGCATTATCAATGAACTACAACATGAAAATGAGTGGATTTGTGCTGAAATGTCAAACGCTAAACAACGTTACAAAGAGTTATTTGAGTCTATTAAAATAACACGTGACCAAAACAATGAAAGAGTCACTTCTTTGTTAAACGAAATTGAGAATCTAAAGACTATGGTGAAGGGTAAAATGCCCGTCGTTTCATGTGATCATGCAATTTCGAATGTACATGCTTGTAAGAAATATGCGTGCGATGCTGCGAATGTCTCTTTTCCCCTTAGGAACAATAAGTTAGTTCATAGCAACTATCTTAGATACCTTAAGGATTGTCTGGCCATACTTAGAGAAACCATTGAAGATGAGAGGATACCTAAACCACAAGATGATGTTATCATTGGTGCTTGCTTCCTCACTAATAGAGCCCAGGAATTATTAGAATATGCTATAGGATCATGCCCCAAGAATGATAACAAGTCAGATAGGTCATTTGCGTCGCACTCTAACAGTGGCAACAAACATGTTACATTAGATTATCCCCAAACCATGTCACAATCCACCATCATGATCACCGGTAAACAAGTAGCAACTAATCATACTAATGTTCCCGTCATTGCTTCTACAAGAGTAAAAGGTGTATCTAATGCTTGCAAGTCACAGCCTAGGTGCAATACAAAGAATGATAGGACTTTGCCGGCTAAGAGTACACTTATGAAGGAAGTAGAAGAATCATCTAGGAACAATAAAGTTATGCTTAATGAAAGGAATCGAGTTGAATCAAACATTTGTGTTAACAATGATGTAATTAATTCGAATTCTGGTGCTATTTGTAAGACTTGTAACAAATGTTTATTTTATGGTAATCATGATGCTTGTGTTGTGTCTTTTCTAAAATCCACTATGAAATCTCCGGTTATGAATGTTTTGAATGTTAAAAGGGTAAAACAAGTATGGAATAAAACAGGAAAAGTGTTCACTAATGTTGGTTATCAATGGAGACCTACTGGAAGGAAACTCACCTTAGGCGAAAAGTGCCCAATGACTAGGATCACTAATTCCAAAGTTGTGCCAATTAAGAAGTGGAGACCTACTGGTAGAATGTTCCAAATAGAAGCATGTAGTACCACTCCTAATTCTAGGGCAGCAAAATGTGAAAATTCCAGTGAGATATCTGTAACATATGATAATCCAATATTTATGTGTGCTAACCAAACGGACCCCAACTGTTTGTGGGGCTCCAGCTTTTTCAGTTATCCACCATTGTCTGGTTTCAAATGCAGGTCGTACAAATCATCCTTTGGTATTTGGACTCAGGCTGCTCAAAACATATGACTGGAGATCGCTCGCGGCTCAAGAATTTCGTGGATAAGTTTATTGGTACGGTCAGATTTGGGAACGACCATTTTGGATCTATAATGGGTTATGGTGATTACGTCTTTGGAGACAGTGTGATATCCAGATTTTACTACGTGGAAGGACTTGGGCACAACCTATTTTCTGTTGGTCAATTCTGTGATTCTGATCTTGAAGTGGCTTTCAGAAAGCACACCTGTTTTGTTAGAGAATTAGATGGTGTTGATCTCCTCAAGGGGAGTCGGGGCACTAATCTTTATACCATCTCTATCGACGACATGCTACGGTCCTCTCCAATTTGCTTGCTTTCTAAAGCCTCCAAGAACAAATCTTGGTTGTGGCATCGTCGTTTAAACCATTTGAACTTCGGTACCATCAATGAACTCACACGTAAGGATCTTGTTCGAGGCTTGCCCAGACTTAAGTATGAAAAAGATCATTTGTGTTCAGCATGTCAAATGGGCAAGAGCAAAAAGCACACCCATAAACCCAAGACTGTCAATTCCATCATGGAAGTTCTACATACTCTTCACATGGATCTCTGTGGACCAATGAGGATTCAAAGTATCAATGGAAAGAAATATGTGCTTGTTATCGTCGATGATCATTCTCGATTCACATGGGTAAAATTTCTACGTTCAAAAGACGAAACTCCGGAAATCATCATCAAACTCATCAAGCAGTTGCAAGTTCGTCTCAACAAAACAGTCAGATTCATTCGTACTGATAATGGAACAAAGTTTGTGAACAAACAACTTACTCAATTTTATGAAGATGTCGACATTAGTCATCAAAAGATCATTCCACGTACTCCTCAACAAAATGGAGTTGTTGAAAGACGCAATCGCACCTTAGTGGAAGCAGCAAGGACTATGCTCATCTTCTCCAAAGCTCCTATGTTTCTTTGGGCTGAGGCAATTGCAACTGCATGCTACACACAGAACCGATCCTTGATACATCCTCTCCACTGCAAGACTCCATATGAACTGGGTCATGGCAGAAAACCAGACCTTTCGTTTCTTCGAGTATTTGGTGCATTGTGCTATCCAACTAATGACAGTGAAGACCTTGGGAAGCTCAAGGCCTAGGCCGACATTGGTTTCTTCGTTGGCTATGCTCCAGAGCGAAAGGGGTACTGAATCTACAACAAACGTACCAGAGACATAATGGAAACAATCCACGTTACTTTCGATGAGCTGACTGAGTAACCGGTTCCTAGACAATCAAGTTCTGGACCCGTACCTAACTTTTTGTCTCCTGGACCTATAAGCTCCAGGCTTGTACAGAATCTCACTCCTGCTACTCCTTTTGTACCACCTACAAGTGAAGATTGGAAGAAACTGTTTGACCCTATGTTTGATGAATACTTTGAACCTCAACATGTGGATGCTCCAGAGGCCACAATGGCTCAACATATAGCTGGGGTAGCAAATGTCCCAGTTGATAATGATGGGCCATCCACTTCGTTGTCATGGGATCCTGAAGCCCCCACCATCAGTCGCTCAGTTACCACTTCTAATGACCAACCTTCATTTGTACAACGAGTAGCAACTGTTGATAATTCGTCTGAAGTAAATCCTTTCGCTCCACCTGATAATGAGCCATTTGTCAACATCTTTGCACCTGAATCATCAAATGATGCTACATCCTCCGATGAATCTAACACGACTACCTCAGTTCCCTATTCTCAACCCCATGAACACCTTAGGAAATGGACAAATGATCACCCAATAGACAACATTATTGGAAACCCTTCGCGTCTGGTATCTACCCGAAAGCAACTTGCAACCGACGCATTGTGGTGCTTCTTCAATTCTATCCTCTCTAAAGTTGAACCAAAAGACTTCAAGGATGCAATGTTTAAACACTCATGGTTCACTGCAATGGTGGACGAGATTCATGAGTTTGACCGACTGGATGTGTGGGAATTAGTACCGCCTCCCGATTGTACTATGATCATTGCTCTTAAATGGATATTTAAAGTTAAACTTGATGAGCATGGTGACGTATTGAAGAACAAGGCTAGACTTGTGGCAAAAGGATACCGTCAAGAAGAAGGTATAGACTTTGAAGAATCCTTTGCACCTGTTGCTAGAATTGAAGCCATAAGAATATTTCTCGCAAATGCTGCAAGTCAGAACATGGTGGTTTATCAAATGGATGTCAAGACTACATTCTTAAATGGCGATCTAAAAGAGGTGGTGTATGTAAGCCAACCCGAAGGTTTTGTGGATCCAGAATGCCTTAATCATGTGTATCGTTTGAAGAAGGCTCTCTATGGGCTTAAGCAAGCGCCTAGGGCGTGGTACGACACCTTGTCTAAATTCCTTCTTGCTAAAAAATTTTCCAAAGGCGCTGTTGATCCTACACTCTTTACCAGAAAAACTGGCAAAAACCTTCTTCATGTACAAATCTATGTTGATGACATCATATTTGCCTCCTCTGATCCCAAATAGTGTGATCGTTTCTCCCAAGAGAAGAATTCTGAATTCCAGATGTCTATGATGGGTCAAATGTCCTTCTTTCTAGGATTGCAAATATCTCAAAATCCCAATGGCATCTTCATCAATCAATCCAAGTATGCCAATGAAATCTTGAAGAAATTTGGATTCGACTCCTGTGATTCAGTTGATACTCCTATGATTGAAAGATCAAAACTAGATGAGGATGATGTGGGAATCCCGGTCGAACAAACCATGTATCGAAGCATGATTGGCTCCTTGATGTATCTTACTGCTAGCAGACCAGATATTCTATTTGCAGTTTGCATGTGTGCTCGGTATCAATCCAAACCCACCAAGAAACATCTGGAAGCTGTCAAGAGAGTCTTTCGGTACCTTAAAGGAACAATCCACATGGACCTTTGGTACCCTAAGTAAACTTCTATGGCTCTCACATCATACTCTGATGCTGACCATGCGGGATGTCAAGACACTCGTCGCAGTACATCTGGGGGTGCTCAGTTTTTGGGTAATAAGCTAGTCAGTTGGTCGTCAAAGAAACAAATGAGTACATCTTTCTCCTCCACAGAAGCTGAATACATTGCCATGTCCTCGTGCTGTGCTCAGATCTTATGGATGCGATCTCAACTTTCAGACTATGGCTTCGTATGCAACAAGATTCCCATGTACTGTGATAACAAAAGTGCAATTGCACTCTGCTGCAACAATGTCCAGCATTCAAGGACTAAGCACATTGACATTCGACATCACTTCATCAGGGAGCAAGTTGAGAAAGGAATTGTGGAACTTTACTTCGTGAGGACTGAGTTCCAGCTAGCTGATATCTTCACCAAAGCACTTTCTAGGACCGATTTCATTTCATCCTCCCACGCCTTGGTATGAAGAGTCTCACGCTTGAGGATCTCATAAGTCTTCAGGAAGATCAGGAGGAGTAAAGGGGTTGCTTCACATATCCTTTGTACATAATATTAACACAAAAAGAAAATAGAAAAATATAAAACCTATAAAATCCATAAAAATCTGAAAAATCATATAAAATACAAAAATATTCTTCTCACAACATGTCTCTTGTGTAATCAATATTATGTACGTTTCTAGAAATGTCATTCAATAATGACACAGAATCATATATATGCTTGAGCAAGAGTTTTTCGGTTTCAAATAATGTTTTTCTAAAACATGTCGTTTCTCAAAACATTCTTAAAATTATGGCTTGTAGTCATTTCAGGCTGCAACCCGGACTTCAAAAATATGGTTTGCTATTACTTCAGATAGCAACCTGGTTTTTCATAATGAGGAAAACACGTCGCCAAAAAGACGGTTGTTCCTAGCAAAGGGTGCCGTTCATCCGAGCATGAATTACTTTATATTCATGCACCCTCGATCTAATGTACGCTTCAGTGCATTATTTCTTGACAAAGAAGAGAAATCTTCTTTTTATCGCCAAATACTTTCCCTTCTATGATTTTTCCGGAAAGTATTTGTGCAAAACTTGGTGGTACCATGAAATTTTGATTGAAAATCAAATTGAACTCAAAAGTTTGATAAAATTTTCACTCAATCAATGACGTTAATAGTTTATGAAAATATTTCAGTTTTAACATTCGTCATTGATTGAGGGGGAGAGTGATTTCTCAAGATTTTATGTATCATCAAAAACTCCCAACACTTTGTACAAAACAAAAGCAACAAAACGATTTGTGATGGTTATGTGTCAGAATGAGTAAATTTTCAAACAGTTTTCGTTAAAACTTCGAATCTTTTGCAAAATCTTCAAATCTGACACATAACAACCTCCCTCACAGATTGAGGGGGGGGGGGGGGGGCAAGACAAAGTTCCTTTTATCAGAAAATATTAAAATTAACCGCATTTCTCTCCCAAAAACGCTGCCTAACTTATTTAAATCAATTGAGATAAAAAATCTTGAAAGATTTGATATTTTTGATCGGGGGAGAGAATGTGATTTAAATATGAAATCTGATAATCAAAAGTGATCTTTTGGACTCAATAAGTAGGCTCCCACATATGTGCTAAACACTTTCAAATATCGATGCACATATTGAGGGGGAGCAAAAGGCATTTGTGGAAGTTATACCAAAGACCGACCATTTATCTTTATGCATGGAGTTATAAGGTTGGTTAAGGTTAGGTCCCATGATCCACCAGAACCGGAAGGATCTTCCCATGGACAATTCTCTAGATAGATTAGAAGTCCTTAGGAATGATTGAAAAAAATGAGTAAAGTGAGAAAGGGAAGAGTGCGGACTGAGATAGAGCTAGGACTGGAACAAACCCAACAAGGTTCTAGTGGTGAAGTCTCGGTAAGCACTGAAGGGGTTGAAGAATGAAAAAGAAATGTAATGAGAAAGGGTGAAAAGAAATAGCCCTCCATATATTCAATCTTAGGGCAGAAACCGGGTTCAATTCATAATCTACTGGCGGTTACTAAGGTAACACCGGTATTGAAGACAAGACGTCATGGACCCAGTGACACACTCAAGTTCTCTTAAAAGAGCTTGTTTCATTCTCACGGGGAACCCTGTGCAATGTATCGACCGCTCATTGCGAGCTATGTTGATATCTAAAACAGGAGACGCCTCCCTCAGTCTCCAGGAGTGGATCAAAACGCAGTATTGAGTCTAGAGCCATGAGATCATCCATAAATCTTGATATGACACATTCCAAATATGCTTATTGTTTCACACAATGTGGAAAATAAGATAAATAACTAGAGTCCTACGCATTATCCTTGTGGTATTGCCAAAACATCCGAGTGGTATGTAAATATTCACAATGAAGATGGAAATCCTTCTAGAGCGAACATCTTTCAAGGTCTTGGTAGGAGACATGTGAGATCCATCTTGGATCAATGATCAAGTGACAACTGGAACGCAACAATGGTGCGATTCAACATTGTATCAAACTTGTTCCAGGATATGGATTGACGGATACTTTTGCAAAAACCTTTCAATGTGCTCACTATCTAATTTTTCGAGCACATTGATTGTGTAAAATCTTTCAAACAAAAGTATTTTTGATGGAAATGTGATTCTAATTATAAAACTCTCGTCGTGTCTCAAAAATGTTTATCATATGACACGCGAGTGATTTCTATAAATCAATTTCTCATCAATCCGTGAATATCAATTCACCGATTCACTCTATCGTGTTGTCTGCTTTGAGACGTTCCGGTATGAGAACATGCTAAGTATGAAGATTCCAAAGTGGATTATTTGAAAAATTCATTACTACAAGCTGAAAATTCCTGTCAAGGAGAGTCTTCTTTAAAAGAGACTTTACCTGATCACAGGTCGGTTTTCATAAAACCAGAGGGTAGTCTGTCCTCGCAGAACGAATGACAAAGCCATTTTCGTTCTCTATCTTTATTGCTAACTGTTTTATTTCAGGGAAACATATAAAGATGGCGTTGATGGCTCCAGTTTCCAGCTGAATCGGGTCAATCCATACCTCATGCTCACACATCCTCCACACTATCAATGAAGATGAGAGACTTGGTACAACAAATGTTGAGAGACTACCAACAACGTTTCCGCAACTCTGATGAAAAAGTCTCCTGATCCACAACTTTAATGTAAAGTCTCCTGATCCAGAAGGGAGTGAGCATGATGGTCCTAAAGTCACTACATCACATGAAGGTGATACTACTGAGGATGAGCTTGGAGATTTACCATGGCTGATGATCTCAAAGAAGCTCAAAGATCACACAACTCAAAGGAATCCAAATCACAAGTTCGTTTGCTTGAAGTACAAAGTGTGCAGAAAAGTGAAGAATCAGATCCTACGAGCTACAGAGATGTAAGAATGCTTAAAGACCAAAGAGCTTAATTTCAAAGGTGACCTCGCTTAGGGGGAGATTGTTAGGAATACAAATATTCCTGTAAAAGTCTCGGTCACCTGATTATTGCAATAGCATTAAGTTAGTTCGTAGTTAGTTAGTATTAGTTTAAGTAACACCGTGGAAGAAGGACGGGTCTTCACCCACTGTATGCCTGATCCACAGCCCGGGTGTGGGCGTTTATGTTGTAAGTATAAATACCCCTCTCCACATGTGGAGAGGGTTGGACCTTCATTTTTATCTTAATCTAACATTCTATTTCTCTCTCAAGGTTCCACTCTCCCCCTCTCTCTAGTAATTCCAACGCCACACAAACCACAAGGAAATCATGTTTCCAACTTAATTAGTATTCTACAATATAGCAGCTCAGCTAGGGCTTCAGAAGCATCTCGAATCATCCTTTACAGCTCTTGATTATCCCCTCAATAATATGCTTCAATCACAGCCCTTGGATTAGATTAGTGATGTGGCTCGTCCAATGAAATGCTCACAATCCTCCATGTTGGCAATCCGTGAGTTTAGTCTCTCTGACACGTGCTCAAGGCTTCTAGAATGAGTATCCAATGATTGGGTGATGTGTTTCACCCAATCATTGATCACCATATATCCACGTAGTAATTCTTTGCACGTATTTCCTCTGGTCACGTTTCTGGCACATGGATTTGGTATCTAGAAGGGTTAATTTTTATTAATTATTATGGAGGATGGGTAATTGTGAGAAAGTAAAATTAGGGTTTATGTGTTTTGGAGAAGGGAATGTACGGGTAGATTTGGGGGTGGGAGTAAAATTGTATATTATTATTTTGTTTTTAACCCTTTCTTTGACCGAAGTTATGACCAGGGTAAAATTGGGCTCAGATTTACACTTTGGGCCATGTATGGGATTGTTGGGTTTAGGAAATGGATTGGATTTAATTTGATTTTGGACTTGGGCCAGTTATGTAAGCTTAGGATAATTTTAACCTTTTGAGCAAAATTCACAAGGACCATAATTGTAACTTCTGAAAATCCAAGGACAAATCTTTACAAACTTGAGAAATTACTTCCAAGGGCTATTATTGCATATTGATGATTCTTCAAGGATAACTTTGACAAATTGAGCATAAATTTGATCCGTAATCGAGAAATCCTTCCCCAGCCTCGGCTTTTAACCTCTTTTCCACTCTTGTACTCGGTTTTTCCGGTTTTTTTGCTTGATTTATGTCCATTTCTTACATTTTCGTACCTGCACACGTAAAAACACAAAAACAACAAATATTTGGCATTTATTTATCAGTTTTTGGTTTTTTTGGTCCGGTTTTGGTCAAATAAAAGTGAGTGAATAAGAACTCACCACGTTGCTAAGCCAAGGCTCGACTCCACTTAAGCTAATGAAAATCTAATAAAAACATAAAATAACATATAAGGAAATGGGATGGTAGTCTGTATGTTTTTCTCTTTTCTTTTTCTATTTTTTTCGATCTTTTTTCGATTTTTTTTTTTTTTTTTTTTTTTTTTTTTTTTTTTGCATACACTCTTGCCCTACCATCCAAAATAATACATCATAGGGAATTTGCATTCCCCTTACACTTGAACTTTTACATACTTTACAACAAACTATTTTAATAACTCGAATTAAGATAATCAAAACACTTGTAGTACTTTTTAAGATTAACATACATATGGGGGTAATAATTGATGTTCTTCCCCATTACTCCATAACAATAGTACTTTATCCATGAGTCCCAATCGTCCCAAAACAATATGTACAAGATATGACTTGACTTAGCAACCATGTAATCAATTAGACAATTAACTAAGGGTTTAAACATGTAATAATAATGCACTAAAGATGAGTGCATACATGAAAAGCTAAGGCGATTCGGAGGGGTGTACTAGGGGTATCATGTACTAAAAATGAGTACATCGCAAAGGTGTGGGAAAAATTAATTGATTTTGCTAGTCAAGTATTATGACTTTATTGGTTAAGTAATTATGGTACGGGTTTAACACAAGGGTGATCCTAATGCCTCTTATCATATAGTAAATCCTAACTACACGAATGTAGTCTCACTAGCGGTCTCGAGATACATCACTAACGCAAGTTCTAGAATCTAAGTACTACCGTTACACTCATAAGCACTAATAATGAATGCTTTTCCTAACAAATCTAAAGGCGAACCTCACATATTTGGGTGGAAATTTTTTTTGAGTGGTACGGTTTTTGTGCTAGTCAAACAACTCCTATCCATGAGACGCTTGTTAAGGCTAAAGCTTCACTCCTAAATGTTGTAAAAAAATTTAAATTTGGCGCTAAAATTGCCCTAACAAGTATTTCTCTTAGTTTTATTACACACCTACTATCAAACAAACAAACTCAAGTGCAATTGTATTCTCTAAGGTATCATCATTTACCCTCCCCTTACACTTAGGATGAACATTGTCCCCAATGTTCAATAAAAAGGATGTAAAAGTAATGCAGGTAAAAGAATGAAACAAATACTCCCCTGATTCGTTCGGTGTGGATAATGTGGTAACAAGGTTAAGTCTTCTTCCAAGAAAATGAACGTTGAAAGCTTCCCTCCAGAAATATAAATCATCTTGTCCAATATAACCTGAGAAAACAATCAAGGCAAACCTCGCGTAAAATCAGTGGCAATCTATAAATACAAGGATATAATGCTTGTGGAATGAATGTTTGCAGATTTCCTGGAGTTTATAAAATTAAAGAATTAACAAAAACATTATGACTCCGGCAAAAAAACAAAACTCGCAAAATTTTTCAGAATTTTACACCTGACGCTGTCAGGTTATAACCCTGACATCGTCAGAAGGCTCCTGCAGAAATTTCATGTTAAGTTTCCGAAAAATTTTTGGAAAAACTTATGCCTTAATTCCTGGAAAATCCTGCAAAACATCATTATGACATGATACAAGCATTTGACTCAAACAATTACTAATATACATGTTCATTTAATATTGTTGTGGTTCATGCTCAATTTCGTTCTTAGAAACAAATTTGGATCTCCCTTACACTTATCTTTTGCAAAATACCTTTATATGTAATTAAGACGAAGTTAAAAACAAAATAAAGCATTTTCACAATTTACTTTGAAACATGATCCACAAACAATAAAAATAAAACATGCATACGGAAACAAATAAAATCAAATAAACAAACAAACAAACAATCAAACAAATAAAGTTTGGGTTGCCTCCCAAGAAGCGCTTGCTTTTGTTCGAGTCACGAGCCTGACTTTACCCTTATTTAACGGAAATAGGGGAGGTTTTCCCTACACTTAGGATTAAGTGTGGGTGAAAGTAGCGATACACACGCTTAGGGTGGAAATATGCCACGTGAGGAAAGAGTGGTGGATGAATTATATGCTCAAACGGGTGTGCTCCTTTCATCATAACCTTACGTAGTTCACTTTGGCCAGTGGGTGAGTTAAAGTTTTCTCCTAAAAAGGGATCATCTTCTAACAACTTTGAGAGACTCCTCGTTGGGAATCCATCTTGACCTAATAAACCCGGTTTAAACCCATAATGTTTTTTGTGATCAATCATGAATGGGTGATGTAAGTATGTAAGGTCATGGTTCACTCCTATGTCAGCTTCCTCTCTACAAGGCTTAGAGTCTACTACCTTTATCCCAAGACTACCCGGACTATATGGTTTGATGGGTGGATTGGGACCTTTTTCAATTCTTAAACTTTCATCCAAGGATGGAAGATTAGGTAACGGATTTGGTTGAGGCTCCGGTTTATCAAAACTAGGAACTTCCTTAGAACTAAGAAAAAGGTTGTGACTACAAGTATTCAAACCTATTTCATCTAGTTGTGTTTAGTCTAAGGGCTCTACCTCTATTGGGGTTCCTATAGTCTCTTATTTTTCTTCTGGGTAAGTCACGGGTGGTGTGTATTCCTCAAGCGATGGTGGGAGTTGTGGGGTACTTTGTAGGTTTGTGTTATTTACCTCATCCTTCCTTATCTCAACATCACCTATATCCTCATCATGTGTTTTAGTAGAATCCAACCCAAACATGTTCCTAAGTATCTCAAATCCTTCTCTAGCCATTTCAAGTTCTAAGTCTGATTCATAAGAATCTTCCTCAACAACTTGATTACAGTGTTCAATTTGCCTAAAGGATTCATCTTTTTGCTCAATATAATCATGTTCGGCTAAATCCTCCTTAATTGTTTCCTCAAGTTGTGATGTATACAAACCCATCAATTCATGGAACTCATGGTTCACGGTTAGGAGGCTTTCCTCAAATTTTTTCCAAAGGGTCTTACTAAAAGGAATTGATCCTAACAATGATTGTTTAATATAGGCCACACATGCGCATAACTCATCAAACCAATCAAACTTTACACCCATCTCCTCTTGTATATATCTAAGATCACTTAAAAATTCATTGGAGTAACATGAAGCAAATCTATTCGAGTAAACTAATTGCTCCTATATTGTTAATGATATAAATGGAATTTCATCCGCCATGGAGACAAATGAAAATGGTTTTACAAACAAAGGGTACAAAGAAAAAGATAGACTAAAGAAAACCTATAAAAATAAAAATAAAATCTTACTAGAAAGGAATCTAGCAAGTAGACCTAATAAAAAGAAATTTTAACCTAGACAATAATTATTCCCCGGGCTGCAGTGCCAAAAACTTGATACGCGGGTTGCGCCCTCACAACAGGTTTTACCTCTCAAGGGATCTCAAGAGGCTTGCAATCTCCGCCAGGCAGTGTACCTGATCATTGTAGTATAGTATAGTGACAAGTACCGGGGGATTGATCATTCAACTCAAAGAATAGTATTCGCTAGGGATAAAGCTCTACTATACTAGGTTTATAGGTGAGGGATGATTCTTTTTGTATTTTTATATTTTTTGGAAAGCAATTAAAAATCTCGGGTTTTGGAAGATTGGGCGGAATTAGTTGCTAGTCAACTAACCCAAATGACTACAAATTTAAATAAAACAAAATAAAATGAAACTAAGATAAATGTTGGTGAAAACAATAATAAGAGAAAATGTGTTTAATTAGAATTCACTACTCCCTAGATATCTTTTACCAGTTGATTAGTTTGTTACAATTGCATGGATGACAGGTTATATTCCTTAATACTATTCGTAGGGCCGTGTACGATCTTCCCTAACTCTTTAAGCTTCTACTTCATTCTATGTCGAGCCGACTACTAGCTCCTAACATAGTATCACTAGTAGTTACCTATTGATGAGACGAAAAGTGTACCGCTTTTAGGGGGTCATTTAAGCCCAAATCCGAGATTATTTGATCAAATATCGCCCTAAATCATTCCTTTTGTCATTTTAGGTACTTTTGGAGAGAAATTTGGAAAATAATGCATTTTGGATGTTTTTGAAGCTTAAAAGTGAAGAAAACAACAAAGTCTCAAAATCCTTGCTGGGAACAGTACCTGACAGCGTCAAGATTTTACATATGACGGCGTCAAGCTTGGCAAAATAGGTGGATATGGAAAATACACATGACGGCCCTGAACTATTTCAAGTGTAATTGTCCTGACGGCGTCCCCAAGGCCGTGAGGGTCAAAATGCAAGTGACTGCCCAGAGCAAATTTACTACATGACGGCGTCAAGATTGGATCTAGGCAATACGACCATTGTTTTGGCGGCGAGTTGACGGCGTCACACTCCATAACGTGATGCCGTCAGGATGTATAGTCTATATATATTTTTCCAAATTTTCATTCTTAGTGTGTGGAATTTTGTGTGGAATTTTTTAGTGCAAAACCCTAGACGAATTTCCAGAGATTTCAAGGGTTTCTACCCCTTGTTTTCTCCATGCTTAATTGAAGATAAGTCCTTTTTCAAATCATTTAATATGTCAATGTGTTGTTTGATTATATCTTATGCTTGTCTTTCTATTAACATGTTAGGCTAGGTTTTCCTTTTGTTTGATTAGATGTAATGAAACCTAGATGTTGATTATTGGTTGATTGTTTGCTTATAATTGTTATGGATGAATGAATTTGATGTTAGGCTTAAGAAAACTGGCAGACTTCCAATTGGTAACTTGCTTGAACGTCTTAAGAAACATGATCGGAGGTGTACTACGATTTATTCGTTATATTTAATGCATAATTAACTACTAATGATACTACGTTAGGAGCTAGTAGTCGGCTCGACCTATAATGAAGTAGAAGCTTATAGAGTTAGGGAAGATTGTACACGGCCGTACGACTAGTATTAAGGAATATAACCCGTCATCCATGCAATTGTAACAAGCTATCAACCGGTAAAAAATATCTAGGGAGTAATGAAATCTAGGTAAACACAATTTTCTCTTATTATTGTTTCCACCACACAATTATCTTAGTTTCATTCCATTTTATTTTGTTTTAATTGAATTTGTAGTAATTTGGGTTAGTTGACTAGCAACTAATTCCGCCCACTCCTTCAAAACCCGAGATTTTACCTGCTTTCCTATAAAATATAAAAATACAAAAAGAATCATCCCTCATCTCTAGACCTAGTTTAGTAGACTTTCTAGTCCTATCGAACATTATTCCTGAGTTGAACGATCAATCCCCCGGTACTTGTCACTATAATATACTACAACGATCTGGTACACTGCCTGGCGGGGATTGCAAGCTTCTCAAGATCCTTTGAGAGGTAAAACTTGTTGCGAGG
This sequence comes from Artemisia argyi, assembly GCA_030686995.1. Classification (NCBI taxonomy): domain Eukaryota; kingdom Viridiplantae; phylum Streptophyta; class Magnoliopsida; order Asterales; family Asteraceae; genus Artemisia; species Artemisia argyi. Next base: position 198,983,675 of record CM060678.1, read on the forward strand.
GCGCAATCCCGCGTATCAAGTTTTTGGCGCCGCAGCCCGGGGAATAGTTATTGTCTAGGTTAAAATTTCTTTTTATTAGGTCTACTTGCTAGATACCTTTCTAGTAAGATTATTATTTTTATTTTTATAGGTTTCTTTAGTCTATCTTATTTCTTTGTTCCTTTGTTCGTAACCATTACCATCCGACATCATGGAGGGTGGTAATATCTTTGATCCCATCAACCCACCACAACAAAACCAATCACAAAACCTACCACAACCGAACCAACCTCCTAGACCCCGAACCTTAGGAGAGTATTCCCGTGCTAGCCACCAAGGCTATTGAAATACCATTGAGCTCACTCTAGGAGCCAATGTGTCTCCCTTTTGAACCGACACCATCCGGTTGGTGCAAAGCGAATGTGCATTCCATGGACTTCATTCCGAAATTCCTAATCAACATCTCAAGGATTTCCTCAAAATCGTTGATTCCATAGACCTTGATGTTGAAACTCGAGAGACGACCCGATTGCGTCTCTTCCAATTCTCTCTACGTGACCAAGCTATTCAATGGCTTGAGCATTTACCCGCGGGATCCATCACCACTTGGGATGATCTCACCTCTCGTTTCCTTGCTCAATTTTTCCCACCGGGGAGAACTACTAAGCTTAGAAATGACATCCTGATGTTCCAACAACGTCAAGGTGAAACTCTCTATGAAGCATGGACTCGTTTCAAGGACTTACTCCAAAAAGTCCCTCATCATGGCATAGATCTTTGGCTCCAAGTCCAAATTTTCTATGACCATATCGATCTCTCCACAAGGCGAACCATTGACCAATTGGCCAGTGGCAAGCTACGTGATCTAAGTGCGGAAGAATCATGGGAACTCATAGAAGATCTTGCTCTCTATGACAACGAAAGTTGGAATGATCCCCGTGATTTGAACAAAACGGTCAAGGCAATATCTTTGCCTTCGAACAATTCTAGCACTCCCGACCGTAGGATCATGGAACTTGAAGACCAAGTCAAGTTTCTCATGAAATCCTACGAAGCTCCTAAGCCTTCAAGCCAAGTGAACAAAATCACTTCTTCATGCGAATTATGTAGTGGTCCCCATGACACTCGTGATTGCGTGGAACTCCCCGAACAAGCTTTTGCGGATTACGCATCCTCGCATACCAACGAAGCGGGAGACAAGTGGTACACTTTCAAACCCGAGCCAAACCCTTACGGTGATTCATACAACCCTTCTTGGAAAAATCACCCGAACCTTAGGTGGAAACAAAACCAAAACATGTCCCAAAACAATTCTTCCAATCCACCTAATCGTTACCAACCAAACGGTCCACCCTTTAACCGTACTTTCAACAACAATCCTTCCAATAACTATGGTAGTACCAATAATCTTGAAGGATTGATGTCCAAGTTTATGGCATCTCAAGTAGCTCGCATAGCTAAGTTTGAAGCCGATTTCAAACAAAAGCAAAGTGAGATGACCAATAAAATTGACACATTATTGAAAGTCCTCAATGACCGAGAAATGGGAGCACTCCCAAGCCACACGGTCAAGAACCCGAAACTAAACGTTAATGCCATATCATCAGTTTTGTCACCTACTTCTTGTCCACAATACTATTCGGTCAAAGCAATGAGCACGTGTTTCAAGCAAACACAAATTCTTCAAAAGGACCAATCGAATAAAACACCCGATATTAAACCGGTCAAAAGCATAATTGAAACACCTCCTACACAAAACCTTGACGATGAATTCAGGGAACTTCGCCTTGAACATCCAGTTATTGAAGTTTTAGCACGAGCTCCTTACTACAACGCCCTTTTAGAGAAATATGAGAAGAAACTTAAGTTGGGCAAGAATGGGACCACCTTCGTTCAAAATAAGTTGCATAGGAAATTAGATGACCCGGGCATATTTGTTTTACCTTGTAGGATCGGGAACTCCGAGGCTTTCAACACACTAGTCGATCTTGGATCAAGCCTCAATTTACTTCCGTTGTCCCATTACACCACTCTTAAGCCTAGAAAATTAGATGACACGGAGGTAATTATAGGTCTTGCGGATGGTAGTGTAGCATATCCGGTAGGGGTAGTGAAGAATGTACTAGTGCATATAGGGAGATTAACAATACTAGCCGATTTCCACGTCCTTGATATGGTTAGTGACACTACATGCCCTTTGTTAATAGGAAGAGGATTCTTAGCTACCGCAAGTGTGATGATTGATTGTAAGGAATCTAGGATAGCGGTAGGAGAAGGAGACACTTGGTCGGTCTATGATGTTAAGAAGCATGCTTATGATACTCATGAGGAACCAACACCTCATTGGGTAGATTTGAATAGGAGACCATCTAGATACGGACCTTGGGTTAATGGAGACTTCATAGGACCTCAACGCCCATTTTACTTAGAAGAGGAGTTTATAAACAAAACGCATTCGGTAGAGCAACTCATAGCTAGGGATGAAGAGCTAAACCCATTTGAGGCTCCCTTAGTCTTTAGGAAAATGATTGAATTCCTAGGAGTAATGCCTATCAACTTAGGAATGAATAAGTGGAAAAGGGAAGGTGATAAGTGTAGTTGGAATTGGGACAAGCCACCTAAGGAGGGAGACAGATCATGGCATATGAAGATGATTCTATATGACCCGGATGGAGAAAAGTTTGAGAAGTCATACCGAACTAAGAAAACCAATAGGAAATTGAAACCCAAGTTTGATCCCAAAGACGTCCTCGATGAGGAACTCACTCATATAGGATAGCCCGTAACCTTGAGTCTAGCTACAAGACTTGTAAATAAAGAAAAGCGCTTCTTGGGAGGCAACCCATGTTTTGTGTGTTTTTTATTTGTTTGTTTGATTTTATTTATTTCCGTATGCGTGATTTATTTTTATTGTTGGTGAATCATGTTTCAAAACAAATTGTGAAAATGCTTTATTTTGTTTTTAACTTCGTCTTAATTACATATAAAGGTATTTTGCAAAAGATAAGTGTAAGGGAAATCCAAATGTGTTTATAAGAATGAAATTGAGCATGATCCACTACAATATTAAATGAACATTTATATTAGTAATTGTTAGAGTCAAATGCTTGTATCGAGTCATAATGATGTTTTGCAGGATTTTCCAGGAATTAAGGCATAAGTTTTTCCAGAAATTTTCCGAAAACTTAACATAAAGATTTCTGCAGGTCACTTCTGACGGCGTCAGGATTAAACACCTGATGGCGTCACGTGTAAAAATCTAGAAATTTTGCGAGTTTTGTTTTTCTGCCAGATTCATAAAAGTTTTTGTTAATTCTTTAGTTTTATAAACTCCAGGAAATCTGCAAACATTCATTCCACAAGCATTATATCCGTATATATATAGATTGATTGCCGCCGATTTTACGCGAGGTTTGCCATGATTGTTTTCTCAGGTTTAACAGGTTATATTAGACAAGAAGATGATTTATATTTCTGGAGGGAAGCTTTCAACATTCATTTTCTTGGAGGAAGATCTAACCTTATTGACACATTATCCACACCGAACGAATCAGAGGAGTATTTGTTTTCATTCTTTTACCTATTTTACTTTTACATCCTTTAATTAAACAGTGGGGACAATGTTCATCTTAAGTGTAAGGGGAGGGTAAATGATGATACCTTAGAGAATACAATAGCACTTGAGTTTGTTTGTTTGATAGTAGGTGTGTAATAAAACTAAGAGAAATAATTGTTAGGGCAATTTTAGCGCCAAATTTAAATTTTTTTACAACATTTAGGAGTGAAGCTTTAGCCTTAACAAACGTCTCATGGATAGGAATTGTATGACTAGCACAAAACCGTACCACTCAAAAAAATTTTCCACCCAAATATGTGAGGTTCGCCTTTTGATTTGATAGGAAAAGCATTCATTATTAGTGCTTATGAGTGTACCGGTAGTATTTAGATTCTAGAACTTGCGTTAGTGATGCATCCCGAGACCGCTAGTGAGACTACATTCGTGTAGTTAGGATTTACTACATGATAAGAGGCATTAGGATCACCCTTGTGTTTAAACCCGTATCATAATTACTTGACCATTTAAGTCATATTGCTTGACTAGCGAAGTCAATTAATTTTCCCACACCTTTGCGTTGTACTCATTTTTAGTACACGAAACCCCTAGTACACCCCTCCGAGCCTATCTTTTCATTTCTAACTTTAAGCATCTTACTTAAAGGAAGAATTTGTTTACAATCCACCCAAATGTGCAACCAAATCGCCTTAGCCTTCCGTGTATGCACTTATCTTTAGTGAATTATTGTTACATGTTTAAACCCTTAGTTAATTGTCTAATTGATTACATGGTTGCTAAGTCGAGTCATATCTTGTACATATTGTTTTGGCACGATTGGGACTCATGGGTAAAGTACTAGTATAATGTAGTAATGGGGAAGAACATCATTTATTACCCCCATATGTGCGTGAATCTTAAAAAGTACTCCAAGTGTTTTGATTATCTTAATTCTAGTCATTAGAATAGTCTATTGTAAAGTATGTAAAAATTCAAGTGTAAGGGGAATGCAAATTCCCTATGATGTATTATTTTGGATGGTAGGGCAAGAGTGTATGCAAAAAAAAAAAATAATAATAAAAAAAATAAAAAAAATAAAAAAAAATAGAAAAAGAAAAAAGAAAAACATACGGACTACCATCCCGTTTCATTTTATGTTTGTTTCATAGTTTTTTAGATTTTCATTAGCTTAAGTCGAGTCGAGTCTTGGCTTAGCAACGCCATTTTGTACATGTAATTAACCAATATGATTAACTCGCCACCAGTAAATATTGCCTTTATCCAACAAAACCGTGTTTACCATATTCCTACACCTAACGTTATAACCCTTTAAAAGACCTCTTTGATAGTTTATCCTAGGTGCTTACGCCAAGTGGTTGAGGTTTGATCCTTTCCCAAGCCTATGGTAATCTATTTGCTATGACAGGTAGTGAGAGATGTTTTCCATTTCCATATTGTGATATATACTTTATTACACCCGAGATATGTGGGTATCTAAACACTATTTGTGAGGTGCTAGTGTGTGGAAAACTAGAAGGGGGGTTGAATAGTTTTACGTCTTTTAATTCATTATAAAAGATAGTTTTAGAGTTTACTTAGCTTTTGAAAACTTAGATTCAATAATATGTGATCTCAAGTCTTGTACAATATAAACAATTAACAATACACAATATATAACAATGATAAGTAATGAAATAAGTAAGAGATGGAAAGATCGAACCGCGAGACAAGAGATTTATAGTGGTTCGGCTACAAGGACACCTTCCTTGCCCTACTCCACTCCCCGAGCACCTAACTCGAGAGTTTTCTTCACTATATCAACAAGCTCCCTTATGGCGGAGAAAACCGTACACACCAATTTACACACCACTTTTCACACCACAACTTCGACACACCTAAGTCACAACTTCTACACAACTTCTTTAAATCTATCAACTTCACAACTAACTACTCCACCCCTATCTTCTTCACACCAAACTAGTTCCTAACTTTTCTTCTTCACACCAAGCTACTTACTAATCACACAATCTATATCTAGCACAACTATCTACAATCAAATATTCACAACAATCTTCACAAAGAATAATGTAAATGATCTTTGATGATGGACCAACAACTTGGATGTGGAGATCACAACAAGTTGTAATACTTCTTGTCTTGAGGGATAGAAGTATTCTTCTCTTGCACTTGAGAGGATGAAGGTTGGATCACTTTGAAACAAAGAATTTTACACTTATGATCAAAGGATAAGAGAATAGAGATTTGGATCTAGATCTGAAAGTTTAGAAGTGCAAAAGGTGAGAAAATTCTGAGGAGTGAACCAGTATTTATAGGGGAGAAAAATACTGTTCTGGAGCGTGGCCGGTCCCCTTAATTAGTGGCCGGTCCACTTAATGATTAAGGGGGCCGCCTAAGGAATTAAGGGGGCCGCCCCTTCAGAACGTTGGTTTTTCTTGTCTTTTAGTGGGGAATATTTTTCTGGATAGAATTTGCCATTTTTGGTTGGAAATTTGAAATCATATATTTATAATGAATTAAACATATTCTTTTAATTCCAAAAGTAATTTTGTAAAAGATATAAGATGTTTAATACATTTTATAAAAATTCTAGTGATTAGAAAAATTTCCTTTGATCATGAAATGTAATAAACCCTTTGTTTATTCATACCTTAAGTGATATGGAAGCAAAGACAAATATTAAGCACTAAAAACTTGTTTACGTCATAAGTTTTAGATTAATGAGTTTATGCTTTGTAATTATCAAAACATAGAGACATTGTTAATATGGTAACAATGTTTTAAGACATTATTTATGTCAACATAGTGTATAATTTCCGTGTTTGTTTTTGGTTGAAGTGGAACGATTATTTGTTGTAATTACTTTTATATTAGTGTTAAATGACCCTTAACTTGTATTTTGATTAGAATAAAAGCAAATTTGCTTGAGGACAAGCAAATCTCAAGTGTAAGGGAATTTGATAAGACGAAAAGTGTACCGCTTTTAGGGGGTCATTTAAGCCCAAATCCGAGATTATTTGATCAAATATCGCCCTAAATCGTTCCTTTAGTCATTTTAGGTACTTTTGGAGAGAAATCTGGAAAATCATATATTTTGAATGTTTTTGGAGCGTAAAAGTAAAGAAAACGGCAAAGTCTCAAAATCCTTGCTGGGAACAGTACGTGACGGCGTCAAGATTTTACATATGACGACATCAAGCTTGGCAAAAGAGGTGGATATGGAAAATACACATGACAGCCCAGAACTATTTCAACTGTAATTGTCCTTACGGTGTCACCAAGGCCGTCAGGGTCAAAATGCAAGTGACGGCCCAGAGCAAATTTACTAAATGACTGCGTCAAGATTGGATCTAGGCAATACGACCATTGTTTTGGCGGCAAGTTGACGGCGTCACACTCAATAACGTGATGCCGTCAGGATGTATAGTCTATATATATTTTTCCAAATTTTCATTCTTAGTGTGTGGAATTTTGTGTGGAATTTTTTTGTACAAAATCCTAGACGAATTTCCAGAGATTTCAAGGGTTTCTACCCCTTGTTTTCTCCATGCTTAATTGAAGATAAGTCCTTTTTCAAATCATTCAATATGTCTATGTGTTGTTTGATTATATCTTATGCTTGTCTTTCTTTTAACATGTTAGGCTAGGTTTTCCTTGTGTTTGCTTAGATGTAATGATACCTAGATGTTGATTATTGGTTGATTGTTTGCTTATAATTGTTATGAATGAATGAATTTGATGTTAGGCTTAAGAAAACTAGTAGACTTCCAATTGGTAACTTGCTTGAATGTCTTAAGAAACATGATCGGAGGTGTACAATGATTTATTGGTTATATTTAATGCATAAGCAACTACTAATGATACTACGTTAGGAGCTAGTAGTTGGCTCGACCTAGAATGAAGTAGAAGCTTACAGAGTTAGGGAAGATCGACGGCCGTACGACTAGTATTAAGGAATATAACCCGTCATCCATGCAATTGTAACAAGCTATCAACCGGTAAAAGATATCTAGGGAGTAATGAAATCTAGGTAAACACAATTTTCTCTTATTATTGTTTCCACCACACAATTATCTTAGTTTCATTTCATTTTATTTTGTTTTAATTAAATTTGTAGTAATTTGTTTGTTGGCTAGCAACTAATTCCGCCCACTCCTTCAAAACCCGAGATTTTACCTGCTTTCCTATAAAATATATAAATACAAAAAGAATCATCCCTCATCTCTTGACCTAGTTTAGTAGACTTTCTATTCCTAGCGAACACTATTCTTGAGTTCAACGATCAATCCCCCGGTACTTGTCACTATACTATACTACAACGATCAGGTACACTGCCTGGCGGGGATTGCAAGCTTCTCAAGATCCTTTGAGAGGTAAAACCTGTTGAGTGGGCGCAATCCCCGTTTATCACCTCACCTATGCATTAAATATAACCAATATATCGTAGTACACTTCCGATCATGTTTCTTAGGACGTTCAAGCAAGTTACCAATTGGAAGTCTGCCAGTTTTCTTAAGCCTAACATTGAAATCATTCATCCACAACAATTGTAAACAAACAACCAACCAATAATCAACATCTAGGTTTCATTACATCTAAGCAAACACAAAGAAAACCTAGCCTAGCATGTTAAAGAGAAGACAAGCATAAGATAGAATCAAACAACAAATAGACATATTGAATGATTATTGGAAAAGTTATCTTCAATTGAACATGGATGAAACAAGGGGTTAAACCCTTGAAAACACTGAAAATTTGTCTAGGGTTGTGCACACAAAGTTCCCCAAAAAGTTCCTACTAATGTTCCCCCAATGAATGAAAATTAGAAAAGTATATATAGATTTTGCATCCTGACGGCGTCACGTTATGGCTTGTGACGCCGTCAAGATAAAATTCGTATTGCCTAGATCCACTGCTAACGCCGTCATGTGTAATTTATCTCTAGGCCGTCACATGTATTCTGACCTTGACGACCTTGGTGACGCCGTTCGGCCAAATTGCCTTGAAATTCTTCTGGGCCGTCACGTGTAACTTAAATTATCCACCTCTTTGTCAAAGGGTGATGCCGTCACTTAGAAATGCTTGACGCCGTCAGGTACTGTTTCCAGCAAGAATTTGAGACTTTGTCGTCTTCACTTTTTCGCTCCAAAAACATCCAAAGTGCTTCCTTTTCTAGATTTCTCTCCAAAAGTACCTAAAACGACAAAAGGAACGATTTAAGGTAATATTTGATCAAATAATCTCAGATTTGGGCTTAAATGACCCCTAAAAGCGGTACACTTTTCGTCTCATCAGCGTCACATGCAATTCCTGACGCCGTCAGGTACTAAATTCAGCATGATTTGGAGACTTTGTCGTTTTCTTCACTTTTTCGCTCTAAAAACGTCCAAAATGCTTCATTTTCCAAATTTCTTCTCAAAAGCACCTAAAATGACAAAAAGAATGATTTAGGGCAATATTTGATCAAATAATCTCGACTTTGAGCTTAAATGACCCCTAAAAGCGGTACACTTTTCGTCTCATCAAATACCCTTACACTTGAGATTTGCTTGTCCTCAAGCAAATGCGTTTTTATTCTAATCAAAATACAAGCTAGGGGTCATTTAACACTAATATAAAAGTAATTGCAACAAATAATCGTTCCACTTCAACCAAAACAAGCACGGAAATTATATACTAGCACCTCACAAATAGTGTTTAGATACTCACATATCTCAGGTGTAATAAAAGTATATATCACAATATGAAAATGAAAAATATCTCTCACTACCTGTCATAGCACATAAATTACCATAGGCTTGGGAAAGGATCAAACCTCCACCACTTGGCGTAAGCACCTAGTATAAACTATCAAAGAGGTCTTTTAAAAATGGTTATAACGTGAGGTGTAGGGATATGATAAACACGGTTTTGTTGGATAAAGGAAATCTTTACTGGTGGCGAGTTAATCATCTTGGTCAATTACGTATATGCTAAGCCAAGACTCGACTCGACTTAAGCTAATCAAAACTACAAAAACATAACATAAAAGGAAACGGGATGGTAGTCCGTATATTTTTTCTCTTTTTTTTCTATTATCTTTTTTTTTTCCTTTTCTTGATTTTTTTTGCATACACTCTTGCCCTACCATCCAAAATAATACATCATAGGGGATTTACGTCCCCCTTACACTTGAATTTTTACATACTTTACAATCAACTATTCTAATGACTCGAATTAAGATAATCAAAACACTTGGAGTACTTTTTAAGATTAACGCACATATGAGGGTAATAAATGATGTTCTTCCCCAATACTCGATAATAATAGTACTCTACCCATGAGTCCCAATCGTCCCAAAACAATATGTACAAGATATGACTCGACTTAGCAACCATGTAATCAATTAGACAATTAACTAAGGGTTTAAACATATAACAATAATGCACTAAAGATGAGTGCATACAAGGAAGGCTAAGGCGATTTGGTTGCACATTTGGGGTGGATTGTAAACAAATTCTTTCTTTAAGTAAAATGCTTAAAGTTAGAAACAAAAAAGATAGACTCGGAGGGGTGTACTAGGGTTATCGTGTACTAAAAATGAGTACAACGCAAAGGTGTGGGAAAATTAATTGACTCTACTAGTCAAGTAATTATGACTTCATTGGTCAAGTAATTATGATACGGTTTTAAGCACAAGGGTGATCCTAATGCCTCTTATCATGTAGTAAATCCTAACTACACGAATGTTGTCTCACTAGCGGTCTCGGGATGCATCACTAACGCAAGTTCTAGAATCTAAGTACTACCGGTACACTCATAAGCATCTTTTCTTAACAAATCTAAGGGCGAACCTCACATATTTGGGGTGGAAAATTTTGAGTGGTATGGTTTTTGTGCTAGTCATACAACTCCTATCCGTGAGACGCTCATTAAGGCTAAAGCTTCACTCCTAAATGTTGTAAAAAAATTTAAATTTGGTGCAAAGATTGCCCTAACAAGTATTTCTCTTAGTTTTATTACACACATACTTTAGAACAAACATGTTGGCATGAATATTACAATATTTAATCTAAACATCCTCTTTATGTTTTGATGATGACAAAGATATAAGCTACAAAATATTACGTAAAGTGCTTAAGTTACTTGTGATCACAATTCATCTGTGCATTCATACGTCAACAAGCCTCGACATCTCAACGTCTCAAGTATGCTTCAACTAAATCACTTAAGGTATGAATAAACAATTGCCTAATACATTTTATGATCAAAGGAAGGTTTATTTAATAAATACAAATTATATAAAATGGTATAAACATTTTATATATTTAGAAAAACACTTTTGGTAATTAAAGGAAAATGTTTAATTCATAATAAATATATGAATTCAAAATTTTAACCAAAATCAGTTAAATTTTCACCAAATAAACTTTCTCCAGAAAAGACAAAGGTTATAGGCCGTTACAGGTGGGCGGCCCCCTTAATTATAAGGGGCGCCCCCCTTAATTTTAAGGGGGCCAGCCATGAATTAAGGGGGCTGGTACACGCTCCTGTATCAGAAACTTTTGTCTATAAATACCTGCTCAAACATGGTATTTTTCCTCACCTTTTTCACTAAAACTTTCTGTCCAAATCCTCTCAAATCATCTTCCTAAAACCTTTGATCATAAACTTATTATTTTTTGTTTCAAGTGATTCAATCCCTCATCACTCAAAGTGCAAGAGAAGAATCCTCCCCATCATAAAGCCAAAGATGTATTAGAGTCTAGTTAGTGTTGATGTTAAGTTGTGAGTTATGTATGTATATGTAATAAGTGGATCAAGATGATCTTACTTAGTAGTGAGTCAATGAGTGAGTAAGAAGTAGTGGGAAGAAGTATTAGTGTGGAGAACTCATGTAGTTGTGAAGAAGCAGGTGTGTGAATAAGTAGTGGTGTATAGAAGAAGTTGTGAAGTAGTCGTGAAGTCGTGAAGATGTCGTGAAGTCGTGTAGAAGTTGTGTAGTGATCGAAGTCGTGTCGTGAGATTGGTTCTAGCTACTATTAGAACTCGACATTTAGCTTAGTGTCATAAATTGGTATAAGCAAAAGTTGTGTACGGTTTTCTCTGCCAAAAGGGAGCTTGTTGAGTAGTGAAGAAAACTCTCGAGTAGGTGACTCGGGGAGTGGAGTAGGGCAAGGAAGGTGTCCTTGTAGCCGAACCACTATAAATCATCGTGTCCGGTTTGCATTTCCTTTCTCTTATCTCTTTTCATTTATTCTTGCATTTATCGCTTTACATCTATTCTTGCCTATATGCCTTAGTTGTTGCTTATATAGTTGTGATGATTGATTGTGTTGTACATAGAAGTTAATATTGTCATTGTGTGTATAATTATATGATATGGTCAAATAGATTATTATTCACACTTCTCATATTAAGTTTAACTTGATAGATAATTTGATACAAAACGTTTTAATATTTAAAAGGAAAACGTATTCACATAAAGATCGACCAAAGCTCACATATATAATTGATCATATTGATTATATGTTGTTTTTATACTAAACTTTAATTAAAGGTTTTTCAAACAAACAATTGAATAAATTCTAATCAACATTTTGAAACAAACTCTTTATAAACAAAAAAGAGGGGAAAACTATCACATCCCGTGATTTTCTGATGAGGCGAAAAATGATCCGTTTTTAGGGGGTCATTTAAGCCCGAATCCGACTTTATTTGATCAAATATTGCCCTAAATCGTTCCTTTTGTGATTTTAGGTGTTTGGAGAGTGAATTCTGGAAAAGAGGCTATTTTGGACGTTTTTGGAGCATAAAGTGAAGAAAACGGCAAAGTACCAAAAATCCAAGCTGAGGATACAAGGTGACGGCGTCAAGACTTGCTTCTTGACGGCGTCAGACATGGAGAATAATTTACCGTAGCTGGTGATGGCGTCAGATGAAGAGGTGACGGCGTCAAAGTGGCCAAGAATAATTTACCGTAGGTGGTGACGGCGTCACATAGGCCGTCACAAGTGGATCAAGGCCGTCCGAGGAAGTATTTGGCGGCGAGGTGACGGCGTCAGACTCAACTCTTGACGCCGTCAGAACGATTTTTCTATATATAGTTTTCTAGTTTTTTCATAAAAAAGAGAGAAGTTTTGGTGAAACCCTAAAGACGATTTTGGTGCCTCTTTTACAGGTTTTTCAAGGGTTCCAAACCCTTGAGACCTTGCATTGTAATTGAGATAAGTATACTTTTAATTCAATCAATATGTCTATGTGTTGGTTGTTTATCTTTTGTTCTTATCTTAATTCCACTATGCTAGGCTAGATTTCCTTTGTGTTTGCTTAGATCTAATGAAACCTAGATGTTGATTATGTGTTGATTACTTGTCTATTCTTGTTTTGGATGAATGATATTATATGTTAGGCTTAAGAAAACTGGCAGATCTCCAATGGTAACATGCTTGAACGTCTTAAGAAACATGAACCGAGGCGTACTAGGTCTTTATTGGTTGTATTTAATGCATGAGCCACTGTTTACAATCCCTATAGTTGTGCTGGGTCATGGTGTAGGAGGAGATAAGAGCTCATAGAGTTGGGGAGTTATGTATGCCACCCCACGAATGGTATTAAGGAATACAATCCGTCATCCATACAAGTGTAACAAGTAATTAACATGTAAAAGATATCTAGGGAGTAATGAAGTCTAAGTAAACACAATTTCTCCAACCACTGCTCACAACCTTAGTTTAAATTAGTTTAATTTCATTTTCATTAGTTTAATTTAATTATATATTAGCTTTGGGTTAGTTGAATAGCAACTAATTCCGCCCTATCTTCCAAAACCCGAGATTTTACTTGCTTTCATAAAAATATAAAAATACAAAAATAATCATCTTCCACCTCTAGAGCTATTAATTAGGTTTTCTAATCCTAGCGACACTATTCCTAAGCTGAACGATCAATCCCCCGGTACTTGTCACTATACTATACTACAACGATCAGGTACACTGCCTGGTGGGGGTTGTAAGCTTCTCGAGATCCCTCGAGAGGTAAAGCAAGGTGCGATTCCCACGCACCAAGTTTTTGGCGCCGCAGCCCGGGGAATAGTTATTGTCTAGGTTAGGATTTCTTTTTATTAGGTCTACTTGCTAGATTCCTTTCTAGTAAGATTTTTATTTTTTATTTTTTTTAGGTCTTCTTTAGTCTATCTTATTTCTTTGTGTCTTTGTTCGTAAACTGTTTCGATGGATAACAATAACATTGATCGGCTGATTCCTGTTATTCGTGTTTTTCGTCGTAGGATTTTCCAAATGCCCACCCCACTTCCTTTAGCAGAAAATGAGAACCCACCTAACCTCTCACCCAACCACCACTTTGACAATAATTCTGAGTTAGAAGAGTCTGATCATGATGATGACCATAGGGCTAGTCCTTTTTACTATTCAGACTCCGATGAGGATCTTGATGATGGTGACGTGATTAATGTGGATAGTATGGAAGAGGAAATAAACCCTCTTAGGTATGTTGACCCTAGAACTAGGATTGAGTGTGATAGTTCATTTAACATGCAATTTCCTTGTAAGATTGGATTTAAGAGCTTTAACGCCTATCTCAACTCATCTCTTCCAATGAATATAATCTCACGTAATGAATACAATAAAATCATGGTAGATGAGTTAGAATACAAAGGAGAAAACATTGTGGCTAGGGCAATACCATTGCATGTGTTTGTAGGAAGTTTGGTTTATCTTGTTGAGTTCATGGTTATGGAGAATCTAGGAGAATTCATTGATGATAAATTGACCCAAGTTGTGTTTGGAAGACCTTTCAAACGGTTGACCAACCTCGATGAAAAACTTATAGAAGGGTTAATTACGTTCTCGGGTGGGGATGAAGAATTTATCTATCAAATGCCCCGCACACACCCTAGGTTCAAGGATTTCTCCATGGAAAAGTGTAGTAGGTATCCGCCTATGGAAATGCTAAGTGAGGATGATAAGAGAAAAGGACTTAAGTACACACATGAAAAGAATAAAAGATATTATCGCAGGTGCTTAGAGTTAGGAGACGAGTATAAGAAAGATGAGGCGACTATTAGATGGCTCACACTTGGTTATGTGAGCATAAGCGATACACGTTAACCCACGACTTTGAGTCTAGCTACAAGACTCGTAAATAAAGAAAAGCGCTTCTTGGGAGGCAACCCATGTTTTGTGTGATTTTATTTGTTTGATTGTTATTTGCTTCCGTATGCATGTTTTATTTTTATTGTTGGTTGATCATGTTTCTAAATTAAAATGTGGAAATACTTTATTATGTTGTTTGGCCTAGTCTTAACTTCAACCTAAAGGTATTTTTGCAAAAGATAAGTGTAAGGGGAAACCCCAAATATGTTTTTAAGAAACAAACCGATCATGATTCTCCACAATATTTAATGAACATGTATATTCGTATTTGTTAGAGTCAAATGCTTGTATTGAGTCATAATGAAGTTTTGCAGGATTTTCCAGGAAGTAGGACCAAGTTTTTCCAGAAATTTTCCGGAAACTTAACATAAGAATTTCTGCAGGTCCATTCTGACGGCGTCAGGGTATTGCTCTTGACGGCGTCAGGAGTAAAAATCTGGAAATTTTACCGGTTTCGTTTTTCTAACGGAGTCTTATGGTTTTTGTGAATTATTAAGTTTTATAATCTCCAGGAAATCTGCAAACTTCATTCCACAAGCATTATATCTTACTTTGTTTTCTAGGATTTAGTAACTTATATAGGATGCCGCCGATTTTACGCGAGGTTGCGTTGTCTACTTTTGTCAGGATTTACAGGTTATTTATGACAAGAAGATGATTTATATTCTGGAAGGGAAGCTTTGATTGTTCATTTTCTTGGAGGAAGATTTAACCTGGCCAACCTATAATCCATACCGAGCGAATCAGGGGAGTATTTGATTTCATTCTCTTTACTTTTTCACTTTTACATTCTTTACTTGAACGTTGGGGACAATGTTCATCTTAAGTGTAAGGGGAGGGTAAAAAGATGATACCTTACATATGCACTTTCGCTTGAGTTTGTTTTGTTTGATAGTAGATGAGTAATAAAACTATGAGAAATACTTGTTAGTGCAATTTTAGCGCCAAATTTAAAATTTTTTACAACATTTAGGAGTGAAACTTTAGCCATAGCAAGCGTCTCATGGATAGGAGGTTGTATGACTAGCACATAACCGTATATTCAGAAAAATTTTCCACCAAAAAATGTGAGGTTCGCCTTTAGATTTGATAGGAAAAGCATTCATTATTAGTGCTTATGAGTGTACCGGTAGCATTTAGATTCTAGAACTTGCGTTAGTGATGCATCCCGAGACCGCTAGTGAGACTACATTCGTGTAGTAGGATTTACTACATGATAAGAGGCATTAGGATCACCCTTGTGTTAAACCCGTATCATAATTACTTGACCATTTAAGTCATATTACTTGGCTAGTTAAGTCAACTAATTTTTCCCACACCCTTAGCGTTGTACTCATTTTTAGTACACGAAACCCCTAGTACACCCCTCCGAGCCTATCTTTTCGTTTCTAACTTTAAGCATTTTACTTAAAGGAAGAATTTGTTACACCCCACTTAAATGTACACCCCAAATCGCCTTAGCCTTTCGTGTATGCGCTCATTTTTAGTGCATTATTGTTATTTGTTAAACCCTAAGTTAACCTTCTAATTGATTACATGGTTGCTAAGTCGAGTCATATCCTTGTACATATTGTTTTAGGACGATTGGGACTCATGGGTAAGTACTTATTTTATGGAGTAATGGGGAAGAACATCATTTATTACCCCCATATGTACGTTAATTTTAAAAGTGCTCCAAGTGGTTTTGATTTTCTTAATTCGAGTCATTAGATTAGTTTAATGTAAAGTATGTAAAGATTCAAGTGTAAGGGGATTGCTCAAACCCCTATGATGTATTATTTTGGATGGTAGGGTAAGAGTGTATGCAAAAAAAAAAAAAAAAAAAAAAAAAAAAAAAAAAAAAAAATCGAAAAAATTAAGAAAAAGAAAAAAAAAATAGAAAAGAAAAAGAGAAAAACCATACGGACTACCATCCCGTTTTTATTCTATGTTCATTTTATATTTTTGTTATTTTTCATTTATTAGCTTAAGTCGAGTCTAGTCTTGGCTTAGCAACGCCATCTTGTACATGTAATTAACTAAGATTGTTAACTCGCCACCAGTAAAACTTCCTTTATCCAACAAAACCGTGTAATTCATATCCCTACACCTAACGTTATAACCCTTTAAAAGACCTCTTTGATAGTTTATCCTAGGTGCTTACGCCATGTGGTGGAGGTTTGATCCTTTCCCAAGCCTATGGTAATCTATTTTGCTATGACAGGTAGTGAGAGATATCTTCCATTTCCATAATGTTATATTACTTTATTACACCCGAGAGATGTAAGTATCTAAACACTATTTGTGAGGTGCTTGTGTATGACCTCCGTGCTTGTCTATTGGTCTTTTGTGGAACGATTATTTGTTGTAATTACTTTTATATTAGTGTTAAATGACCCCTAACTTGTCTTTTGAGTAGAATAAAAGCTCATTTGCTTGAGGACAAGCAAATCTCAAGTGTAAGGGTATATGATGAGGCGAAAAATGATCCGTTTTTAGGGGGTCATTTAAGCCCGAATCCGACTTTATTTGATCAAATATTGCCCTAAATCGTTCCTTTTGTGATTTTAGGTGTTTGGAGAGTGAATTCTGGAAAAGAGGCTATTTTGGACGTTTTTGGAGCATAAAGTGAAGAAAACGGCAAAGTACCAAAAATCCAAGCTGAGGATACAAGGTGACGGCGTCAAGACTTGCTTCTTGACGGCGTCAGACATGGAGAATAATTTACCGTAGCTGGTGACGGCGTCAGATGGAGAGGTGACGGCGTCAAAGTGGCCAAGAATAATTTACCGTAGGTGGTGACGGCGTCACA
The DNA here is from genome assembly GCA_030686995.1 of Artemisia argyi. Taxonomy (NCBI): domain Eukaryota; kingdom Viridiplantae; phylum Streptophyta; class Magnoliopsida; order Asterales; family Asteraceae; genus Artemisia; species Artemisia argyi. The sequence continues at coordinate 199,001,169 of CM060678.1, forward strand.
TAGGCCGTCACAAGTGGATCAAGGCCGTCCGAGGAAGTATTTGGCGGCGAGGTGACGGCGTCAGACTCAACTCTTGACGCCGTCAGAACGATATTTCTATATATAGTTTTCTAGTTTTTTCATAAAAAAGAGAGAAGTTTTGGTGAAACCCTAAAGACGATTTTGGTGCCTCTTTTACAGGTTTTTCAAGGGTTTCAAACCCTTGAGACCTTGCATTGTAATTGAGATAAGTATACTTTTAATTCAATCAATATGTCTATGTGTTGGTTGTTTATCTTTTGTTCTTATCTTAATTCCACTATGCTAGGCTAGATTTCCTTTGTGTTTGCTTAGATCTAATGAAACCTAGATGTTGATTATGTGTTGATTACTTGTCTATTCTTGTTTTGGATGAATGATATTATATGTTAGGCTTAAGAAAACTGGCAGATCTCCAATGGTAACATGCTTGAACGTCTTAAGAAACATGAACCGAGGCGTACTAGGTCTTTATTGGTTGTATTTAATGCATGAGCCACTGTTTACAATCCCTATAGTTGTGCTGGGTCATGGTGTAGGAGGAGATAAGAGCTCATAGAGTTGGGGAGTTATGTATGCCACCCCACGAATGGTATTAAGGAATACAATCCGTCATCCATACAAGTGTAACAAGTAATTAACATGTAAAAGATATCTAGGGAGTAATGAAGTCTAAGTAAACACAATTTCTCCAACCACTGCTCACAACCTTAGTTTAAATTAGTTTAATTTCATTTTCATTAGTTTAATTTAATTATATATTAGCTTTGGGTTAGTTGAATAGCAACTAATTCCGCCCTATCTTCCAAAACCCGAGATTTTACTTGCTTTCATAAAAATATAAAAATACAAAAATAATCATCTTCCACCTCTAGATCTATTAATTAGGTTTTCTAATCCTAGCGACACTATTCCTAAGCTGAACGATCAATCCCCCGGTACTTGTCACTATACTATACTACAACGATCAGGTACACTGCCTGGTGGGGGTTGTAAGCTTCTCGAGATCCCTCGAGAGGTAAAGCAAGGTGCGATTCCCACGCATCAAGTTTTTGGCGCCGCAGCCCGGGGAATAGTTATTGTCTAGGTTAGGATTTCTTTTTATTAGGTCTACTTGCTAGATTCCTTTCTAGTAAGATTTTTATTTTTTATTTTTTTTAGGTCTTCTTTAGTCTATCTTATTTCTTTGTGTCTTTGTTCGTAAACTGTTTCGATGGATAACAATAACATTGATCGGCTGATTCCTGTTATTCGTGTTTTTCGTCGTAGGATTTTCCAAATGCCCACCCCACTTCCTTTAGCAGAAAATGAGAACCCACCTAACCTCTCACCCAACCACCACTTTGACAATAATTCTGAGTTAGAAGAGTCTGATCATGATGATGACCATAGGGCTAGTCCTTTTTACTATTCAGACTCCGATGAGGATCTTGATGATGGTGACGTGATTAATGTGGATAGTATGGAAGAGGAAATAAACCCTCTTAGGTATGTTGACCCTAGAACTAGGATTGAGTGTGATAGTTCATTTAAAATGCAATTTCCTTGTAAGATTGGATTTAAGAGCTTTAACGCCTATCTCAACTCATCTCTTCCAATGAATATAATCTCACGTAATGAATACAATAAAATCATGGTAGATGAGTTAGAATACAAAGGAGAAAACATTGTGGCTAGGGCAATACCATTGCATGTGTTTGTAGGAAGTTTGGTTTATCTTGTTGAGTTCATGGTTATGGAGAATCTAGGAGAATTCATTGATGATAAATTGACCCAAGTTGTGTTTGGAAGACCTTTCAAACGGTTGACCAACCTCGATGAAAAACTTATAGAAGGGTTAATTACGTTCTCGGGTGGGGATGAAGAATTTATCTATCAAATGCCCCGCACACACCCTAGGTTCAAGGATTTCTCCATGGAAAAGTGTAGTAGGTATCCGCCTATGGAAATGCTAAGTGAGGATGATAAGAGAAAAGGACTTAAGTACACACATGAAAAGAATAAAAGATATTATCGCAGGTGCTTAGAGTTAGGAGACGAGTATAAGAAAGATGAGGCGACTATTAGATATATTAATCTCTGTCATTACTTCTAATCACTATTTTTACAGGAAAATTTAAAATTTTATTTATTATATAAATTGGTTGTTAAAAACCCGTATTTTCAGGACATTTTTCAAATTTACTATTCATCGGTACTATTCACCAAACACTATTAATCATTTCACTATTCATCATTTTTGGAGTCGGTTAGTGATATTGAAATGTTTTTCAAAAGTTTTACTATTCATAAAACACTATTCACTCCCGAAGAAAGTTTGTCATTCATGTGTGAGTTAGCATCTTTTTAGTATACGTACGATTATCTATCAAATAAACGTTATCCTATGAGCTATTATTTTGAATAAATGATCCGACAATCCTAACTATGATCCTAACATATTTTTACACTCATTTCAGTGATATAAAAGTTATATTATTAATTTACCCGACGTTTTGAATTTATTTGGTATACGTATCATTAAAAGTTTATAATTACGACGGTTTCCGTAATTTCAATACAACAATTATTTATTCACCCGATACTTGCGAGAAATATAATTTTATAATTTTTACGACATTCATATATTTCATATGGTTTCGTTAAAAAAATTGATTTCTAGCTAACCAAGTACCCAAAACATATAACATAACACATTTAACTAAAGAATCAAATTAAATACCAAGCAAACTAGCTTTTCCCTACCTCAATATATAGCTAGTCGACATTTCCATGACTCACCAAGACAAACACCCATCTTTTAAGCTCTCACAAACATATCTTAAAGTCTTAGGAGGTAAGAAAAGTCATCTAAAATCGTTCATTCACTGACACTAAATAGTAGTACATGTTTCTTTGAAATATTTGCACTTACGTGTTCTAAAACTCTACTATATGTACTCTATATCCATTCGCTTATTTCTGTCATCCTAAGCACTCATAATAAACTCAAATACTCTCTCAAACTCATCTCTGAAAAACCAGAATTGAATCACTCTCACGTTTGGAAGCAAACAAGAAATAACGGGTTCAATATATAAGTTTATTACTTGGGTTATATCGAACGTGTTTAAATCTTGTGTTTTCCTTCTTCACACTCGACTCTCTACCACCCTTGAGGTATTGTAAGTCGTTTCCATCTCTATTGAATCCATTTTATACGTTATTTAAGTTCCATGCAGCACGTATAATTTTATGTCGAACGTATATAGTTTCATGTATATTTTTACGTACATATAATCATATAGAAACACAAAAGTGGCTAGCCTCTATTTTGGAAGGCGTAGGAGTCACGACACACACTTGTTTCACGTTTATTTTTACGTTACATGCATCATACGAACTTATTTTGGACCATGTATCAAACGTATAAATATGTTGCAAAACTTAGAAAATATTCTAAGTCTTTTACTTGTCCCAAACTACCTAAGGATCGAACATATATTTTGAAATTTAGCTTAACAAGCATATCATATTTTTACACCATCTAATAGACCACCTAGCTAGCTATCACTTTTGTATAGATAACTTGTAAAAATACTTGCGTCTCGACACTCTAAATTCACCAAAGTGAATTGCAAAACTCGTACTTAAAACTGTCACAAAATAAGCGAATTGGGCCTTAAAGCCCAATAAGCTGTTTTTAAGCTTTTTAAATAAGCTGGCTTATCTAGGCTTTTTGACATGAATTTAGAACATGAAAAATGATATTTTTTATGAGCTCAACTCGTCTCACGATGTACGGATTTTAAAACGTTAACGGGCCACTAAATAGCTCGTTAAGAGCCCATTTAATGAAAAATAATCTATTTTTCATAATAAGCAGTTGGAATAAGTTTTAATAAGCTTCAATAAGCTCCAGAAAAACTCGGATACTTTTTCCCCATAGTTTTTATGACTTTGGACTAAAAATGTAACGCGACGACACTTAGAAGGACAAAAACTGTCAAACTGTTAAAAGTAAGGACTGAAACTGTAAAAACAGAAACATTATGGTAGAAATTGATATTATTTAATATTCCAAGCTCAGCATCCCATGGTAATAAAAGTAACTGACCTATGAATAAGTAACTGACCTATGAATAAAGTTATTTTGGACAAGTAGTGGACTATAAATGCAATTATTATATAAGAAGGACTAACGGTGTAACGCAAACGCCGTTAGGATAAAAAGTGTAAAAACTGGAAAAGGACAAGGACCAACATATTATATTTGACATTCTTATTTTATTTTCTATTTTACGTCACCCAATCACGTCATGTTGCATATTTGTATATTTTAATTATTTAATAATTAACGTTCGTTATATTTATATATAAAACGTTTTTAAACAATTTAACTTAACGAATTATTTCCCCACTTTCAAGGAAACGATATATTGGTTTCAAAGACATAAAAATAAGATAAAATTTTGAAATATATTATTTTGTACATTAAACATTTTAAGCATATCATATTCTCACTCTAACGATCATATCGTTATTCATTCTCATTATCATTTCCGTCATTAGTATAAAGTCAAAATCTTAGACCTTCCTTATAATCAGGTTCCGTATTGAAGACGTTTCCATATTCATTTGCATAATCTTACCTGATATCGTAATTCCACCTTATCAGATACGCTCAAGGTGAGTCATAGCCCCTACTTTTATTGGTTTTATAATTGTTTATAAATATTTTGGGGGAGATACATGCTCAACTACATGTTTTATACTTTACAAGCACTCGTTAAACTATTTACATATTACTGTAGGACCACAGCCCACCATTTTATACATTTAATATCTCATGGAGAGATAACTGCTATAAACATGATTACAAGTGACTTATCAACTGTATGTTATACCTGATTTCTATTGCCTAAGTTTGCTATTGCTAAAAGTCCCTCGATCATGAACCTTAATCACTTGAAGGGTGAACGTAAATAATTGTGGATAAATCTATTAGGGACTGACAATCCCCGTTTGTGTCTGCCAGGATAGGCCACCAAACGCACTTTATTTAAACCTATACGTTAATGGCAAAAACCTATCCAGAGAGCCATTGTTACCTTACAACATATTTGATGACCTGTTAATCGTTGTGTGTCATGAGACTTAGGGCAAATAGAGTAGTAGTGTTGTGGTCATGACACAGAACTACAATGACTAATGTTATCAAATGATGAACTTGTGTTCACTATATAGCAGAAAATCACTATTACTTAGCAAATCATAACTATTTTGGTGTTGACCCAGTTAGGGCAAACCAACGAACTATTTTATGTTAACTTTGATTTTGATAAGTCAACTGTTTTTTACTATAAACACTATGGATTTACTCACACTTTGATTTTGATAATAAATCGTTTATTATGATTACTATAGACTCACAAACTCTTTTGATTCTTGGAAATCAAGTACTCTACTTATAAACTCTATGAACTCACCAACCTTTGTGTTGACACTTTTAGCATGTGTTTATCTCAGGTCCATAATGAGCAAGGATGGTACGGAGGAGCAGGGATTCTTACAAAGGATATAAATTTTACTATCATTCAAAACCTATTTATTTAACTTTGAAAACAACGGGACCTCATTCTGAAAACTCTTATATTTAAAAAATTCGAATGGTAAATCTTTTAAAACGACTAAAATAATGATCGTTTTCTACTATTAAAATGTTGTTCCATGAAGTAACACCCAATCTAAATTTCGGTGCACATATTTTAAAATTGGGGGTGTTATAAAAACTATTCAACCCCCCCCCCTTCTAGTTTTCCACAATTGGTACCAGAGCCACGTCGCTCTAATTTTCAAAACAAATGGTTTTAAAAATTGAGAACGATCCATGTATCAAATTATCTATCAAGGAGGATTAAATATGAAAGTGTTTTGTTGATTAACTTGTATTAGTTTTGATGTTATATACATTAATTATACTAGCTCAAAATAATATTATGCTTAAAATAAGTGTTATATGTTCGGTATCAAAATCAGAAAGTTACACACCTTTCTGAAAAGTCAGAAAACAATTTTTTACAAAAAATGAAATTTTGAGTACCAGATGGGCAGCCCCCTTAATTGTTTGGGCGGCCCCCTTAAATACTGGGAGGTCCCCTTAAATATTTAAGGGGTCCGCCTGTCTGTTCGCAGTTTTTTTCCGGAAACTTTGAAAAATCATATAAAAATAACCGTAACTCCGTAGAAGTCGCGCCACCCGGCATTTTAAAGGTAATTGAGTCTACTTTCATTTAAAAATACTTACAAGTAACCATTACAAACTTAAATAATTCAGAAAGTCAAAATACTACACAGAGGTCAAAAATTTGAGTCTCGTTTTAACGTAAAACTTGTATTTTACCTTTTCCTTCGAGTCGGGCATTCCTAGTCGGTATATCTTTGAAAAATTAAGCATTTATGCTTTAAAAATATTGATCTTAATTAAATTTTAAAATGGGTAGGAAACTATTTTATTTTCAAATAAAATAGAGCTAAGTAAACATTGGTATATATAATACACAAAACGACGACAAGTGTTTTATGTGCTATGTGAACTTATTTGTGATTCTATTTTTTTAATTGAATATATTAGATGATTGTTGCTATTTGAATTTTAGTTAATTTTATATCCAAGCATATGTGCCTTATTAGTTTATAACTAGTTTTTCGGTTTATACTTAACTAGATCTTATGCTAGATTTCTTGCGTTAGGATTGCAATATTATGCTTGCATTGCATATATGTATAGATGGCTTAACGTTACTCAAACATCTTGTAAATGAGTTAAATCTAGTCACCTAAATATTTCAAACAATTTAATCTATTCTTAACAACACACTTAAATATTTTCAACAAATTACCTTGTTTTACATTAAGTTGTTTAATAAGAGAAATTGAATCATTATAAAACATTAGTAGTTATATAAAAGAAAAAGTATTTTCAAAATCTAAGTGTGTTCATTATAAGTAACAATGAAGAGTCTTTCACATAAACAAAACATATAACAATCATGAAGTAATAAGTCAAATTTTAATCATTCACTACCTCACTCATAAATAATCTTAGGATTAATGGAACACACTATCAAAATGCCTATTTATTTTAAATGAGTGTTTGTAAGGGTCAAGAAAGATCTTGATATTATATCAATTCATTATTCAAATTATGGTTGATATATTCATCAAATCTAATTGACATGTTTTTGAGCGTGGACAAGAAATTGGATTGTTGTTTGTTTAGTTTCAAGATTACATTAAATTTTAACAAAATATATAGTCTTAAATCTACATACTCAATCACACTAGATTGATATGAAAATATTTACATCATTTGTAGATGAAAAGAATATGCATTGGATCATAACTCACACTTATGTTGATAATGCCATATTGAATCTACTTGTCCAATACTTGTGTTCCAAATATTAGAATAACATGTTTAACACATGCATAAAATATACAATGAAGTAGGATTGATGACTTGGATGTTTCGTCCGAAATATTCAAGCAATTTACATTGCAATGCAATGGATAAATGTGTCATATACGAAAAACCAAACATGAGCAAACTAACAACATATGTAAACTTTGCTCACACTACTTAAAATCATCACTTCAAGATAAAATACATATTTAAGAATAATACACACTATATATTCTATGTATTTCATTTTATTTGTAGCATGAATGGTTGTGTTACAAGATAATGCACTACACTTTCCTTTTTGAAATAATATAAGTTATTAGAATTGAAAAATAACTTGTCACAATCCATAAACAAGTAAAATTTATTTTTTTCAAATACTAGTTAAAAGTATGATATATAACATTGGCAAAAATCATAGAAAATAATATTTGTTTTAGAATATATTAATGTCTAGTTTTGATATCATTTGAGAATCACAAACTCATTTAAGATAAATATTCTTAATGAGATTCATTTCACAAGAGATGCTAAGGTGCACTCTTAAGTCTAGCACATTTATTAAATCAAGTAATATGCCATCAAAACCAAACAACCGGTAAATCATGAACAAAAGATTAAAACTTTTTGTTTACTCTTATCTAAACATTCAACACGTCTCTATTGGGATCGTGAATAAAATATATCATCTAGATTTACCTTCGTAAAAACATGACGTTTGAGTCACATTAAGCCAAGCATTAGTGAACCAAGCAAACTTCATATTTGGTACTCTTCGATAGATAAATTTAGGAATTTAATTTCTTCTAAAAAGAGAATGACTACTGGAGAACCTATTGTCTAGAAACTCAATTTAACCTAACGGTTGAATTGCTTCTATGTGAGAAGTTTGGTGTGTGTAATCCGTAAAAATGGTCGTGTTTAGCCTTAATTGAGCACCACTAGTAATAGTCTCATACTCATTCTCCAACTTGATTAAATTGCTATTCCTAAATGTACCTAACGCTAAGCTTACTTTTATGAACTTTGCTTCTCATTAGATGCTTTCATTCCTAGATTTATGGCATATCGCATATATGTTGTTCCTAGATGATTATTTGCTCCTATGTGATTTGATTGTATGCCTTTACATGCTTAACTCTATATGTCTCATTCATCTAGGTTTATATTTCTTGCCTTTAGATCCTACACCCTTATTTCATGAGAACCTTAGTGTTACAATCCGATAGGTCATATTAGTCTCAAAACTGTCTTAAGTGTCCTAGAGTCTCCATGCATACTTACTTCCCTATTCATCATCTTTTTTCCTTCCAAACAATCCACTCCTTTGTCAAGAGACAGTTAGATTGTAATATAATACCTCTCTAAGTTGATGTGACAACTTAAATATTTCATCCGAAATGTTTAAGTATTTTTTATTAGCAAAATGCAAATTAAAATGTCACTCATTGTTCATGTCTATTTCTTGAGTCATGACTCTATTATTATATAGATGTCAAACACCTTCCGTCCACCTTTAGGAAAACCTCCTTGTATGCTATCCTTCATCCTTCGTGTCATTGTCAAGATCATCGTTTTCATGTTGGTTTGTCTTTATTTGTGTCACATTCTATGTTCGGATGAGCATGAATTTCATGGGAAGGGAAATCACACTCACTCACATATATCCTTCTACCTCACACCCAAAACTGAGTCATCCTTTGTACTACTAATCTCGAGTCATCCATAATTTCTATGCCCTCAAAGAAACCAAGAATCAATATCATACCTCCTAAACCACTCCTCATTGATTTAACACAAGATAATACCAACACTCTATCACCACCACCTCAATGCTCATCTCCTAGTGCTCCTAATGCACCTTCCAAAACACCATCAAGTCATGGAACCTCTACCTCCTCCATACCATCATCATCATCAATCAATAACTATATCAACACCCACTTGTCACCTCCACCAAGAACCACCATCTCCAACAAAAACTTGTCTTCATACCACCAAAACAACTCTTCATTGACCTTACTAATGAAGATGACACCACTCCATCCATCAATGGATATATCAACTCACAATTGTCTCCACCACCAAAGTTTTTAGTGCTTAATATTTATGACGTAAACAAGTTTTTAGTGCTTAATATTTGCCTTTGCTTCCATATCACTTAAGGTATGAATAAACAAAGGGTTTATAACATTTCATGATCAAAGGAAATTTTTCTAATCACTAGAATTTTTATAAAATGTATTAAACATCTTATATCTTTTACAAAATTACTTTTGGAATTAAAATAATATGTTTAATTCATTATAAATATATGATTTCAAATTTCCAACCAAAAATGGCAAATTCTATCCAGAAAAATATTCCCCACTAAAAGACAAGAAAAACCAACGTTCTGAAGGGGCGGGCCCCTTAATTCCTTAGGCGGCCCCCTTAATCATTAAGGGGACCGGCCACTAATTAAGGGGACCGGCCACGCTCCAGAACAGTGTTTTTCTCCCCTATAAATACTGGATCAGTTCACACATTTTTCTCACCTTTTGCACTTCTAAACTTTCTGATCTAGATCCAAATCTCTATTCTCTTATCCTTTGATCATAAGTGTATAATTCTTTGTTTCAAAGTGATCCAACCTTCATCCTCTCAAGTGCAAGAGAAGAATACTTCTATCCCTCAAGACAAGAAGTATTACAACTTGTTGTGATCTCCACATCCAAGTTGTTGGTGCATCATCAAAGATCATTTACATTATTCTTTGTGAAGATTGTTGTGAATATTTGATTGTAGATAGTTGTGTTAGATATAGATTGTGTGATTAGTTAGTAGCTTGGTGTGAAGAAGAAAAGCTAGGAACTAGATTGGTGTGAAGAAGATAGGTGTGAAGTAGTTACTTGTGAAGTAGATTGATTTGAAGAAGTTGTGTAGAAGTTGTGACTTAGGTGTGACGAAGTTGTGGTGTGAAAAGTGGTGTGTAAATTGGTGTGTACGGTTTTCTCCGCCATAAGGGAGCTTGTTGATATAGTGAAGAAAACTCTCGAGTTAGGTGCTCGGGGAGTGGAGTAGGGCAAGGAAGGTGTTCTTGTAGCCGAACCACTATAAATCTCTTGTCTCGCGGTTCGATCTTTCCATCTCTTACTTATTTCATTACTTATCATTGTAATATATTGTGTAGTGTTAATTGTTTATATTGTACAAGACTTGAGATCACATATTATCGAATCTAAGTTTTTAAAAGCTAAGTAAACACTAAAACTATTTTTATAACGAATTAAAAAGACGTAAAACTATTCAACCCCCTTCTAGTTTTCCACAGAAGCCATGAAAACTCTTAAAACATGTCATGATGGACCCATGGGGGACATCATAACCCAAACTACACCGCCAAAAAGGTGTTTGATTCAGGATTCTTTTGGCCCACAATCTATAAAGATGCCCATGAACTAATCAAAACCTGTGAGGCTTGCCAGCGTCACGGGAATATTTCCAAAAAGAATGAGACGCCACAAAACGCTATCTAAGTTTGCGAAATATTTGATATGTGGGGCATTGACTTTATGGGCCCATTCCCATCTTCACGAGGGAATAAATACATACTCGTGGCTGTCGACTATCTATCAAAATGGGTTGAAGCAAAAGCTTTACCCACCAATGATGCCCGAGTAGTCGTTAAATTTTTGAAGTCTCTCTTTGCCAAATTCGGGACTCCTCATGCTATTATCAGTGATCGTGGTACACACTTCTGCAATGATCAATTTGCAAGAGTGATGCTGAAATATGGTGTAACTCACCGTACTTCCACCGCATATCACCCCCAAACTAGCGGGCAGGTAGAGGTCTCGAATTGTGGTATTGAGAGAATTCTGGAGAGGACGGTGGGTGAAAACCGTGCCTCTTGGTCGGATAAATTGGATGACGCACTCTGGGCTTTCCGCACCGCTTACAAAACACCCATTGGGTGTACTCCATATAAGCTGGTGTATGGGAAAGCATGTCATCTTCCGATCGAGTTGGAGCACAAAGCCTACTGGGCCTTAAAACATGCAAACTTCGACCTCCAGACTGCGGGTGATCACCGCAAGGTTCAACTAAAAGAATTAAATGAACTTCGTGATCAAGCTTATGAGAATTCTTTGATTTACAAAGAAAAAACCAAGAAGATACATGACTCAAAAATCAAGAACCGCGTTTTCAACGTCGGTGACAGAGTCCTTCTCTTCAATTCAAGATTGAAGATATTCTCAGGAAAGCTTAAAACCCGCTGGTGGAAGTACGGTGACAAAGTCCTTCTCTTCAATTCAAGATTGAAGACATTCACTGTAACAAAAGTGTTTCCATATGGAACTGTTGAGTTATCTCAACCTGATGGTTCCAACTTCAAAGTGAATGGTCATCGGTTGAAACACTACTTTGGAGGGGACATACCACCAATTGTTGTCCCGGATCTTCAAACTTTCCCCACGAACCAATGAATTCGGGGATCGAGTCAAGCTAGCGACTAGGTAAACAAAAACAGTAGCATGTATATGGGGTTTTCACCCTAAGTGTGGGGGAGTTACCCCTGCTGTTGTTCACCATGTATATATGTATAAAAAAAAAAAAAAAAAAAAAAAAAAAAAAAAAAAAAAAAAATGAAAAATGGTATTCCCACATTTAGCTTGTAATATTGCCTTTTTACGTTCCAAGAGTCAGCATAATAGCCGGGACTTTGAATATTGAGGACAATATTCAATTCTAAGTGTGTGGGGGGGGGGGAATTCTAGCGAATTTGTTCACATTTTACCTTCTAGTACCCCCGTTTTTGGCCAAAATTAAAAAAAAAAAAAAAATCACTTAGTGGAAATGCTTTACACTAACAAAATAAATGGTTATCAGTCCACCATGTCTAAAACACTTAAGGATTGGCTAATCCAAGAGAAAACGGCTCTTGGTAAAGATATCTCAAATCCGTTTATGGCTGACAATTTGCCAAAAATTGTATGGTATTCAACTCATCATATCTTAAATAGTAAAGAGTTGGCTAGCCCACAAGGTTATGGCTTGTGGTAAAGGCAGTGGAAAACCATAATTGGTAATCAACTCACCAAGATGATAATAACTGTATCAAAGAGTTGGCTAGTCCAGAAGCAAACGGCTTTTGGTAAAGACAAATCAAATCCGTTGACAGCTGATGGTTTGCTCAAAATCAATTTGGTTATCAGTTTACCAAAGTATCACATACTGAAACATTTGGCTACTCCAGAAGTAATGGATTTTCGTAAAGAGACATCAAATCCATTAAGTTTTCATAAAAGATTGCTAGGGACTAGCAATATTTTAGTGTGGGGGATTGATGAGTGTGTAAATACTCATCATTTTTATCGTATCTTAACTACCAAAACATCCAAAAACACTCAAATATGCATCAAAATACTGAAAATATCCCAAGATTGTGTTTTATATGTTTCAAATGCAAAATGATTGAAAACAGATGAAAAATGAACAAAGTTTGCATAATTGGCAGTTTCAGTCCCTCAACTTTCAAAACTTGTCAAATTTAGTCCCTGCGCATTTATTTTGGAAGAAAAATCACCAAAGGTCCTTTGTAAATCACAAGTTATCATAATTAGTCCTTTGGTGAAAAGTTTCAAAAGTTGCAAATTTGGTACATGTACTTTGCAAAGTTGTCAAAAATGGTCCTTGAGATTTAAAACTTTGAAAAATCAAATATGGTCCTTGTGCTATTCATCTTTGACACAAATGGTCCTTGGGTGAAAATTTTGTAGAATTTACATGTTTGGTCCCTGAAGTTTCACAAATTGGCAGTTTTGGTCCCTAGAATTTCAAGCATCAAAAGAGGCCCTTGTACTATTCATCCTTGGCAAGAAAGGACCCTTAGTGGACTTTGGAAGATCAACAAGCTCAGCCCCTCAACTTTCGGCAATTTACAAAATTGGTCCTTGTGATACTTCTACAAACCAAACGGATCCCTTTATTATTATAAACCCAAAACCAAACAAATCCAATCCAAAACAAACATTGTAGGATACTCATAATGATTAACATGTATGGTCTTGAGTTATAGTTCAAATTGTAGAAGGAGTTTAGAGAGAGAAAGTGAGATGTGGGAGACTTCTAGTAAGAGAAATAGAAATGTATTAGATTGAAAGTATGAGAAGTTCCAACCCTCTCCCTTGGGTGGGAGAAGGTATGTATACTACAATACTTGGTGCTCCATGAAACGAGCTGTAGAATGAGCTGACAGAGGGTAAAGACCCGACCCACTCTACGAATACTATTTACATGCATTAACTACTAATAAACTACATACTAACTATAATAAGGATAATTCTACGAGCTACGTAATGCTGAGCAATACTTGGGGTGACCGAGTCTTTAACTGTATATTCGTATTCCTAACAATCTCCCCCTAAGGGAGGTCACCCCAGAAGATAAGTATTGAATTCTTGCATCCTTGAAATCTTGTAGCTCGTAGACTTTGATTCTTCAAACATGTCTTTGTACATTCAGCAGCAGACTCTAGATGACTTGTTTAATGAGTTGGATGATCTTTGGCATTACTTTGAGTTCATCATCCAAATGGGTATCTGCAAGTCATCTTTGAGTAGTAATGTCTCCATGTGATTTAAACATCTTTCTATTGGCATGCTCACACTTGTCAGGATCATGATCTTCTGCATCAGAGTTGTGGAAGCATAGATTTGGCCCAATCTACGATCATGATTTCTTAGAATGTGATGTCGAAGTGTGAGCATGTGTTGATGGATCAGCATCTTTTCAGCAATCAACTGCAACCGTCCGAAGTTCCTGCAAGCAAACAGTTAGCGACAAATCTTCCGGTACTTATAGGTTTGGAATTAGAGATCGTCAACAGCATAGTGTGAAGACTCCTTCTAACCCTTACCAAGACCGTTCCCAATCGGTAAACCCTGAGAGGATTTACACGAACTACCTGAGTAGATCAACGATTGGGTGAGTCGCTGGAGATCACTCCACGACTGTTGTCCATTTGTGACCACCGCGACCACTAAGCGTAATTCACAAGGAATTACCTAAGTGACCTGCTTTCAGGGCTGCTTGATCTTGACCCTGGCAGGAATTTCCATTCAATCACTGGGAGTTACATAAGCAACATCCCTCATAAATGTTTGGATTTAATGAGTTTAGGTTTTGTAATCATCAAAAAGGGGGAGATTGTTGATATAAATAAATGACTAAAAACGTTATTCATATCTTTCGATATCTCTATGTTTTGATAATCACAAAACGAAAACTCATCAAACCAAAGATTATAACATAAACAAGTATTTAGTAGTAAATACTCATCTTTACCAATTAATCACTTAATGTATGAATGAACTAAGTGTCTAATGTATTATAAGATCAAAGGAACACTTTTGTTAATCACTAGATATTTATAAAATGTCACAAAACATTTTATATCTTTTGTAAAACATTTTTGGCATTAAAAGAATATGTTTAATTCATTACAAATTTGTGAATTCAAATTTTCAACCAAAAATGGCAAATCTAATCCAGAAAAATTTCCCTCACAAAAGGACAAGAAAATCTAACGTTCAGGAGGGCGGCCCCCTTAATTTTACTAGGCGGCCCCCTTAATCATTAAGAGGACCGGCACGCTCCAGAACAGTATTTTCTGGCCCTATAAATATTGGATCATTCCACATATTTTTCTCACCTTTTTGCACTAAAAACTTTCTGATCTAAACATCCTTCTCCATCATCTAAAAATCCTTTGATCTTATATACTTTGATCTTTGTTTCAAAGTGATTCAAGCCTCAACACTTGATGAGGCGAAAAATGAACCACTTTTAGGGGGTCATTTAAGCTCGCGAAATTGAATTTATTTGATCAAATATTGCCCTAAATCATTCCTTTTGTGATTTTAGGTACTTTGGGAGTGAAATCTAGAAAAGGAAGCAATTCAGACGTTTTTGGAGCATAAAAGTGAAGAAAACGCCAAAGTCTTAATTTTCCTTGCTGGGAACAGTAGGTGACGGCGTCAAGAGTAACACCCTGACGGCGTCAAGAGTGATTTCCATGACGACCCAGTACAGATTTGACGGCGTCACAAGAAAGGGCGTCAAGAGTAAAATTCATGACGGCCTGGAAATGCATAACACATGACGGCGTCAGAAGTAGATCAAGGCAGTCCGAGAAGAGTTTTGGCGGCGAGGTGACGGCGTCACAAGATTGGTCTTGACGCCATCAGACCCTATTTCCTATATATAGTTTTCTAATTTTTACATTAAAAAGGAGAAGTTTTGGAGAAACCCTAAGTACGAACTTGGTGCGAATTTTACAGGTTTTTCAAGGGTTCTAAACCCTTGATACCTTTCATGTGTAATTGAGATAAGTGTTCTTTTAATTCAATCAATATGTCTATGTGTTGGTTGTCTATATCTTGTTCTTGTCTTAATTCCATCATTCTAGGCTAGATCTATCTTGTGTTTGCTTGGATCTAATGAAACCTAGATGTTAATTATGCGTTGATTACTTATTTATAATTGTCTTGGATGAATGATTTATATGTTAGGCTTAAGAAAACTGGCAGATCTCCAAATGGTAACATGCTTGAACGTCTTAGGAAACATGAACCGATGGCACTAGGTCTTTATTGGTTGTATTTAATGCATGAGCCACTGTTTATAATCCCTATGGTTGTGCTGGGCATGGCATAGGAGGAGATAAGAGCTCATAGAATTGGGGAGTTAAGTGCGCTACCCCATGAATGGTATTAAGGAATACAATCCGTCATCCATGCGACTATAACAAGTAATTAACATGTAAAATATGTCTAGGGAGTAGTGAAATCTAAGTAAACACATTTTCTCCACTTATTGCTCACAACCTTATTATAATTTTGTTTATTTTCATTTCTAGTATTTTATTTTGATTGCATCTTTAGTATTGGGTTAGTTGACTAGCAACTAATTCCGCCCAAATCCTTCAAACCCGAGATTTTTACTTGCTTTCTAAAAAATATAAAAATACAAAAAGAATCATCTCTCACATTTAGAACTAGTATTTAGGTTTTTTAATCCTAGCGACACTATTCCTAGCTGAACGATCAATCCCCCGGTACTTGTCACTATACTATACTACAACGATCAGGTACACTGCCTGGTGGGGGTTGTAAGCTTCTCAAGATCCCTTGAGAGGTAAAGCCTGGTGCGATTCCCATGTATCAATTTTTTGGCGCCGCAGCCTGGGGAATAGTTATTGTCTAGGTTAGAATCTCTTTTTATTAGGTCTACTTGCTAGATTCCTTTCTAGTAAGATTTTATTTTTATTTTTAGGTTTTCTTTAGCCTATCTTATTTCTTTGTTTCCTTTGTTCGTAAACTATTTCGATGGATAAAAATAACATTGATCGTTTGATTCCTGTTATTCGTGTTTTTCGTCGTAGGATTTTCCAAATGCCCGCCCCACTCCCTTTAGTGGAGAATGAGAACCCACCTAACCTCTCGCCCAACCACCACTTTGACAATAATTCTGAGTTAGAGGAGTCGGATCATGAGGATGACTGTAGGGCTAGTCCCTTTTACTATTCAGACTCCGACGAGGATCTTGATGATGGTGATGTGATTAATGAAAATAGGATGGAGGAAGAAATAAACCCTCTTAGGTATGTCGACCCTAGAACCAGGATTGAATGTGATAGTTTATTTAACATGCAATTTCCTTGTAAGATCGGATTTAAGAGCTTTAACGCCTATCTTAACTCATCTCTTCCAATGAACACAATCTCGCGTAATGAATACAATAAAATCATGGTAGATGAGTTAGAATACAAAGGAGAAAACATTATTGCTAGGGCAATACCATTGCATGTGTTTGTAGGAAGCTTGGTTTATCTTGTTGAGTTCATGGTTATGGAGAATCTAGGAGAGTTTATTGATGATAAGTTGACCCAAGTTGTGTTTGGAAAACCTTTCAAACGGTTGACCAACCTCGATGAAAAACTCATGGAAGGGTTAATTACATTCTCGGATGGGGATGAAGATTTTGTCTATCAAATGCCCCGCACACACCCTAGGTTCAAGGATTTTTCCATGGAAAAGTGTAGTAGGTATCCGCCCATAGAAATGTTAAGTGAGAATGATAAAAGAAAAGGGCTTAAGTATACTCATGAAAAGAATAAAAGATACTATCGCGGATGCTTAGAGTTAGGAGATGATTATAAGAAAGATGAGGCGACTATTAGATGGCTCACACTTGGTTATGTGAGCATAAGCGATACACGTTAACCCATGACCTTGAGTCTAGCTACAAGACTCGTAAATAAAGAAAAGCGCTTCTTGGGAGGCAACCTATGATTTTGTGTGATTTTATTTTGTTTGTTTGTTATTTGCTTCCGTATGCATGCTTTATTTCTATTGTTGGTAGATCGTGTTTCTCAATTAAATAGTGGAAATACTTTACTTTGTTGTTTTGGCCTAGTCTTAACTCCACCTAAAAGTATTTTTGCAAAAGATAAGTGTAAGGGGAAACCCCAAATATGTTTTTAAGAAACAAACCGATCATGATTCTCCACGATATTAAATGAACATGTATATTCGTATTTGTTAGAGTCAAATGCTTGTATTGAGTCATAATGAAGTTTTGCAGGATTTTCCAGGAAGTAGGACCAAGTTTTTCCAGAAATTTTTCGGAAACTTAACATAAGAATTTCTGCAGGTCACTTCTGACGGCGTCACGTGTAAAAATCTGGAAATTTTACCGGTTTTGTTTTTCTAACGGAGTCTTATGGTTTTTGTGAATTATTAAGTTTTATAATCTCCAGGAAATCTGCAAACTTCATTCCACAAGCATTATATCTTATTTTGTTTTCTAGGATTTAGTAACTTATATAGGTTACCGCCGATTTTATGCGAGGTTGTCTTGTCTATTTTTTCAGGATTCACAGGTTATTTTGACAAGAAGATGATTTACATTCTGGAAGGGAAGCTTTGATTGTTCATTTTCTTGGAGGAAGATTTAACCTGGCCACCTTATTATCCATACCGAGCGAATCAGGGGAGTATTTGATTTCATTCTTTTTACTTTTTTCACTTTTACATTCTTTACTTGAACATTGGGGACAATGTTCATCCTAAGTGTAAGGAGAGGGTAAAATGATGATACTTTACATATGCACTTTCGCTTGAGTTTGTTTTGTTTAATAGTAGATGTGTAATAAAACTATGAGAAATACTTGTTAGTGCAATTTTAGCGCCAAATTTAAATTTTTTTACAACATTTAGGAGTGAAACTTTAGCCATAGCAAGCGTCTCATGGATAGGAGATTGTATGACTAGCACATAACCGTACTTTCAGAAAAATTTTCCAGCCAAATATGTGAGGTTCACCTTTAGATTTGATAGGAAAAGCATTCATTATTAGTGCTTATGAGTGTACCGGTAGCATTTAGATTCTAGAACTTGCGTTAGTGATGCATCCCGAGACCGCTAGTGAGACTACATTCGTGTAGTAGGATTTACTACATGATAAGAGGCATTAGGATCACCCTTGTGTTAAACACGTATTACAATTACTTGACCATTTAAGTCATATTACTTGGCTAGTTAAGTCAACTAATTTTTCCCACACCCTTAGCGTTGTACTCATTTTTAGTACACGAAACCCCTAGTACACCCCTCCGAGCCTATCTTTTCGTTTCTAACTTTAAGCATCTTACTTAAAGGAATAATTTGTTACACCCCACTTAAATGTACAACCAAATCGCCTTAGCCTTCCGTGTATGCGCTCATTTTTAGTGCATTATTGTTATTTGTTGAACCCTAAGTTAACTATCTAATTGATTACATGGTTGCTAAGTCGAGTCATATCTTTGTACATACATGTTTTTGTTCTATGTTGACTAAGATAGTTAACTTAGCAACCATCCCTTTTTATTCTATGTTCATTTTATGTTTTTGTTATTTTTCATTTATTAGCTTAAGTCGAGTCTAGTCTTGGCTTAGCAACGCCACATTGTACATGTAATTGACTAACATTGTTAACCCGCTACCAGTAAAACTTCCTTTATCCAACAAAACCGTGTATTTCATATCCCTACACCTAACGTTACAACCCTTTAAAAGACCT
Organism: Artemisia argyi; assembly: GCA_030686995.1. Lineage (NCBI taxonomy): Eukaryota > Viridiplantae > Streptophyta > Magnoliopsida > Asterales > Asteraceae > Artemisia > Artemisia argyi. The sequence continues at coordinate 199,020,739 of CM060678.1, forward strand.
CTTTGATAGTTTATCCTAGGTGCTTACGCCATGTGGTGGAGGTTTGATCCTTTCCCAAGCCTATGGTAATCTATTTTGCTATGACAGGTAGTGAGAGATATCTTCCGTTTCCATATTGTAATTTATACTTTATTACACCCAAGAGATGTGAGTATCTAAACACTATTTGTGAGGTGCTAGTGTATGACCTCCGTGCTTGTCTATTGGTCTTTAGTGGAATGATTATTTGTTGTAATTACTTTTATATTAGTGTTAAATGACCCCTAACTTGTCTTTTGAGTAGAATAAAAGCGCATTTGCTTGAGGACAAGTAAATCTCAAGTGTAAGGGTATATGATGAGGCGAAAAATGAACCACTTTTAGGGAGTCATTTAAGCTCGCGAAATTGAATTTATTTGATCAAATATTGCCCTAAATCGTTCATTTTGTGATTTTAGGTACTTTGGGAGTGAAATCTGGAAAAGGAAGCAATTCGGACGTTTTTGGAGCATAAAAGTGAAGAAAACGCCAAAGTCTTAATTTTCCTTGCTGGCAACAGTAGGTGACGGCGTCAAGAGTAACACCCTGACGGCGTCAAGAGTGATTTCCATGACGACCCAGTACAGATTTGACGGCGTCACAAGAAAGGGCGTCAAGAGTAAAATTCATGACGGCCTGGAAATGCATAACACATGACGGCGTCAGAAGTAGATCAAGGAAGTCCGAGAAGAGTTTTGGCGGCGAGTTGACGGCGTCACAAGATTCGTCTTTGTAACAATTCGCATTTTCGGATTACTATTCATTTTTACTATTCACTATTACTATTCACTTTCACTATTCATCTCAGAAATTTTTATTTCATATTCTCGTAAGTTGAACTATTTTAACGATAATCCGAGAGTTTGACGCTCGTCGGATCATTTCTGCAAAAATCACGAAGCCGTGTCCGAGATTTACATTCAGGTTTAAACGTCCTTCCGGCATCCCGATATGTCCATAAAACAATATAAACAATAAAAATATGATTTTCTCTCATTTTACGACAATTCTTAAAGTTTTGAAATTTTACGTTTTACGCGAATTACGCGTTTTTAACCCGCGTTTCCAGTTTTAGCAGCGTTTAAGTAACCCGATGGAACTTACCATTCATTTTATATTTATTTATGGATTATTTTGACAAGTTTAGTCATTCTTTCAAGTTTCATATTTTTACGATACCCGAATTTACGTTTCGCGATTTAAAACTTTACGGTTAGCGATTAACGGAACCAAAACCGACTCCGTGAACCAGATATCACCAAGCTTCCTACATACTCATCCATACATGTGCAGCCCCCCTCCCCATGTTACTTGAACTTCACCACTTATTTACCATAATGCCATTGAAATTAGATATTTTGTACAAAAACACCAAAAACTACACATTTAACTTATTTTACAAATCAAAACACAAGAAAAATTTGTTTTCTCTTCTTCCTCTCTCAAACTCACGACCCAAACACCAAATCCATGATCCATCCATTGTTTTTCAAAGTACAAAGCATCAAAGTTGTTTATTTCATCATCCTAATCAAGAATCATAACATAAAAACACAAGTAATCCAAGGTTTCTAATCATCTCACCACCTATTATTTCAAAGTAAGTTATCAACTTTATTTTCATGATTTCATCGAATATATACTTGTATCATATGGTTTTCATGCTTAATTTCATGTACAAGCTAGCTATACCACTTTATTTTGTTAACTTTTTGAACATACAAACCCTAGATTGTGATTTAGGTGTTCCCTTGTTAAATTAACTTGATTACTAGTCATTAGGAACCCATGGCACCCTAAAAAGGTGTATGGTAGGATTAGAATAGCTTTGTGGTGTTTGCAAGAGATTTGGTGATGTTAGAAACTAGTTTTGAACATGGAAAATGGATTTGTAACAAGTATTTATACCTACTGTCCCATTTTTGTAAACTCAGGAAAATCAGTAAACATAAAGTAAACTTTGGCAAAATTTTTAGAAAATACTTTCAAAAACGAATCCGTAGGCGAAAGAACTGATTAAAAAGAGTTTATAACGAAGGAGATATGAATTTTTCAATATTAACGACGAAAACTATTTTCCGGAAAAATACATGCTGTTGGACGATTTTCAATGGGCAATCTGAGGTGTAAAACTTGATCTAGCCATCCCGACTTATTAAAAATATATTAGTATGTTGTCCCACGATTTCGGGGATATAAAGAACGTAGAAAACAAGCTTATAACGACCAAGATATACACGTTTGAATATCGGCAAAACTCATTTCATTTTGACAGCTTTTACTAATATTAACACTAAAACTACGTAGTAACTTTAGAAGCTAGAAATAATACCAAGTACCCAATTTTATAACTAACGAAGTATTAGTTATTACAAGTATATTTTTATCACTACAAGGCGTTATTTCAAGGATTTCAAACCGAGGATTTCAACACTAACATTGGTACATACGATATATATATATAAGTATATATATTGCAACTAGTTTTATTTTTCTAATAGCCATATTTTCATAAGTTTTGGAAAATGTATATTTTTGATAACAACAAGTATTTTTCAAAGAGTAGAGTGGTATAGGAAACATGTGCATGGACATTCATAACAACATTTCATGATCTAAAGTAGATCGTTCATCATTCATATTAGGTTGCGGTTAGAGATCGAACCTCATTTCTGTGTATACACTTTTGTCATCGTAGCTGTTGCATCAGGTGAGTCATAGCCCCTACTCTTTTTATACTTGTTTTAACTCTTTGGGGGAGATACATGCTCAACTACTTGCTTACTTGTACAGATACTCAAAACATTTATACTTGATTATATTTATACTTGATTTCATTTATACTTGATAACACTTATACTTGATTGCATTATACTTGATTTCATACATACATGATTGATACATGCACAAATACTTACTTGATACTTGAAACGTTTAAACTTTTATACTTTGGGAAATGGCACCCAGAAATCTTTTATACTTTGGGAAATGGCACCCAGTAATCATACATACATGATTGTGAAACTTCCAGTGGCTCCAAATTAAGTTGTTGGATGACCATTGAGACATACATACAAACGTGAGGTCTTCGGAGATGAAGTGTAGACTCACGACTAATTGCTTACTGTTGTGATGAACTTATACATGTTTTACTCATACTATATATGTTAGCAGTGGGTTGTAAACACACAGGTTACAAGTCTCTTATGGCGGGACTTGGAACTGAGTGGATTTACGATGCCTTTGCTGGGACAACTTCATCCATATGCATTACATTCTTTTTCACAAGACTCTATGAACTCACCAACCATTGTGTTGACACTTTAGCATGTATTTCAGGTTATAACCAATGGCACGCTACAGGAGGTTTTGGCAGGGCATGGCATAGTCATAGAAGACTCTGATTATTCATTTGGGGACTGTTTTAAACTATTTTAAGGGCCTACTTCCGCATTACTTTTAACAATGTAAATTCAACATTTTGATTTAACTATTTTATTCAAAATGATTCAAGTGCAAACCATTTTTGAACTTTTATCGAGATACCAATTGAGTTACACCCCAGCTACATGTATGCTTCCGCTGGACCCGATTTTAGGGGTGTGACAGATTGGCATCAGAGCCTTGGCTATAGCGAACTGAGTGTTTTTAAAACCTAGACTATAGCTACTTTTACGAAAACTTAACCCTATGACCGTCACGTGCCTGCCTGCCAAGCTGAAGCCTCATTTGTGGTTAGTTGCTGACATAGGTGATGAGATTTGTGTCTCATTATCTGATATATTATATTCATTTATTCTAGTTGATTACTATAATTGTCTTTCATATAAGCATGTTCACGTATCATATATATATCACAGCGTTATGTTTTTCTTTGCATAGTTTCATCATTTGACCTCGAGTTTGGTCACCTGCCTTAGTCTTTCTAAACACCTTAGTATTTGTGAAGGACATAGTATTAGTATAACTGATCTGAGTATTTTAAAATTCATGGAACCTCGGTGGAATATAGACTGGTCATTTATATTCAACCCGGGATAGTAGGACATAGGCTGACCACCTATATCCGACTCAGAAATGAATTTTGCAACACTGAGAATAGTTATAATGATATTTTGTCTGGATTGTGTGTAAGCAATTCCAAAGTCGAGCCAATGTTTCAAAAGACCTTTTTCAAGGACGTTGAATCCAGACCTTGATTTTTAGCTTGGTTCTAGTGACTGTTCTTGTTTGATTGGGTTGCGAAAATCAAGCTAAAAGTTAAAGTCATCACTCAAACCGATTTAGCCTAATCTCATGACAGTTCTTGTTTGATGAGTTGTGGGATTAAGTGAAAATCGGTTACCTAAAGGATTAACCTAAAGGAGGTCTTTTGAGGACTATGCTCGGGATTGGGAAGGTTTGCCTCATCAAGTCTGACCACGAGAATGTACCTAGTTGGACAGGAAACCCACATACATAAGCTTTGATACATTTTCTTAAACACACTTAACTGATTAACATAAACTGAACTTCGGGACGAAGTTCCCTAAAGGAGTAGAGACTGTAACAATTCGCATTTTCGGATTACTATTCATTTTTACTATTCACTATTACTATTCACTTTCACTATTCATCTCATAAATTTTTATTTCATATTCTCGTAAGTTGAACTATTTTAACGATAATCCGAGAGTTTGACGCTCGTCGGATCATTTCTGCAAAAATCACGAAGCCGTGTCCGAGATTTACATTCAGGTTTAAACGTCCTTCCGGCATCCCGATATGTCCATAAAACAATATAAACAATAAAAATATGATTTTCTCTCATTTTACGACAATTCTTAAAGTTTTGAAATTTTACGTTTTCCAGTTCAGCGTTTTACGCGAATTACGCGTTTTTAACCCGCGTTTCCAGTTTTAGCAGCGTTTAAGCAACCCGATGGAACTTACCATTCATTTTATATTTATTTATGGATTATTTTGACAAGTTTAGTCATTCTTTCAAGTTTCATATTTTTACGATACCCGAATTTACGTTTCGCGATTTAAAACTTTACGGTTAGCGATTAACGGAACCAAAACCGACTCCGTGAACCAGATATCACCAAGCTTCCTACATACTCATCCATACATGTGCAGCCCCCCTCCCCATGTTACTTGAACTTCACCACTTATTTACCATAATGCCATTGAAATTAGATATTTTGTACAAAAACACCTAAAACTACACATTTAACTTATTTTACAAATCAAAACACAAGAAAAATTTGTTTTCTCTTCTTCCTCTCTCAAACTCACGACCCAAACACCAACTCCATGATCCATCCATTGTTTTTCAAAGTACAAAGCATCAAAGTTGTTCATTTCATCATCCTAATCAAGAATCATAACATAAAAACACAAGTAATCCAAGGTTTCTAATTATCTCACCACCTATTATTTCAAAGTAAGTTATCAACTTTATTTTCATGATTTCATCTAATATATACTTGTATCATATGGTTTTCATGCTTAATTTCATGTACAAGCTAGCTATACCACTTTATTTTGTTAACTTTTTGAACATACAAACCCTAGATTGTGATTTAGGTGTTCCCTTGTTAAATTAACTTGATTACTAGTCATTAGGAACCCATGGCACCCTAAGAAGGTGTATGGTAGGATTAGAATAGCTTTGTGGTGTTTGCAAGAGATTTGGTGATGTTAGGAACTAGTTTTGAACATGGAAAATGGATTTGTAACAAGTATTTATACCTACTGTCCCATTTTTGTAAACTCAGGAAAATCAGTAAACATAAAGTAAACTTTGGCAAAATTTTTAGAAAATACTTTCAAAAACGAAGCCGTAGGCGAAAGAACTGATTAAAAAGAGTTTATAACGAAGGAAATATGAATTTTTCAATATTAACGACGAAAACTATTTTCCGGAAAAATACATGCTGTTGGATGATTTTCAATGGGCAATCTGAGGTGTAAAACTTGATCTAGCCATCCCGACTTATTAAAAATATATTAGTATGTTGTCCCACGATTTCGGGGATATAAAGAACGTAGAAAACAAGCTTATAACGACCAAGATATACACGTTTGAATATCGGCAAAACTCATTTCATTTTGACAGCTTTTACTAATATTAACACTAAAACTACGTAGTAACTTTAGAAGCTAGAAATAATACCAAGTACCCAATTTTATAACTAACGAAGTATTAGTTATTACAAGTATATTTTTATCACTACAAGGCGTTATTTCAAGGATTTCAAACCGAGGATTTCAATACTAACATTGGTACATACGATATATATATATAAGTATATATATTGCAACTAGTTTTATTTTTCTAATAGCCATATTTTCATAAGTTTTGGAAAATGTATATTTTTGATAACAACAAGTATTTTTCAAAGAGTAGAGTGGTATAGGAAACATGTGCATGGACATTCATAACATCATTTCATGATCTAAAGTAGATCGTTCATCATTCATATTAGGTTGCGGTTAGAGATCGAACCTCATTTCTGTGTATACACTTTTGTCATCGTAGCTGTTGCATCAGGTGAGTCATAGCCCCTACTCTTTTTATACTTGTTTTAACTCTTTGGGGGAGATACATGCTCAACTACTTGCTTACTTGTACAGATACTCAAAACATTTATACTTGATTACATTTATACTTGATTTCATTTATACTTGATAACACGTATACTTGATTGCATTATACTTGATTTCATACATACATGATTGATACATGCACAAATACTTACTTGATACTTGAAACGTTTAAACTTTTATACTTTGGGAAATGGTACCCAGAAATCTTTTATACTTTGGGAAATGGCACCCAGTAATCATACATACATGATTGTGAAACTTCCAGTGGCTCCAAATTAAGTTGTTGGATGACCATTGAGACATACATACAAACGTGAGGTCTTCGGAGATGAAGTGTAGACTCACGACTAATTGCTTACTGTTGTGATGAACTTATACATGTTTTACTCATACTATATATGTTAGCAGTGGGTTGTAAACACACAGGTTACAAGTCTCTTATGGCGGGACTTGGAACTGAGTGGATTTACGATGCCTTTGCTGGGACAACTTCATCCATATGCATTACATTCTTTTTCACAAGACTCTATGAACTCACCAACCATTGTGTTGACACTTTAGCATGTATTTTCAGGTTATAACCAATGGCACGCTACAGGAGGTTTTGGCAGGGCATGGCATGGTCATAGAAGACTCTGATTATTCATTTGGGGACCGTTTTAAACTATTTTAAGGGCCTACTTACGAATTACTTTTAACAATGTAAATTCAACATTTTGATTTAACTATTTTATTCAAAATGATTCAAGTGCAAACCATTTTTGAACTTGTGTTGAGATACCAATTGAGTTACACCCCAGCTACATGTATGCTTCCGCTGGACCCGATTTTGGGGGTGTGACAGTCTTGACGCCGTCAGACCCTATTTCCTATATATAGTTTTCTAATTTTTACATTAAAAAGGAGAAGTTTTGGAGAAACCCTAAGTACGAACTTGGTGCCAATTTTACAGGTTTTTCAAGGGTTCTAAACCCTTGATACCTTTCATGTGTAATTGAGATAAGTGTTCTTTTAATTTAATCAATATGTCTATGTGTTGGTTGTCTATATCTTGTTCTTGTCTTAATTCCATCATGCTAGGCTAGATCTATCTTGTGTTTGCTTGGATCTAATGAAACCTAGATGTTAATTATGCGTTGATTACTTGTTTATAATTGTCTTGGATGAATGATTTATATGTTAGGCTTAAGAAAACTGGCAGATCTCCAAATGGTAACATGCTTGAACGTCTTAGGAAACATGAACCGATGGCACTAGGTCTTTATTGGTTGTATTTAATGCATGAGCCACTGTTTATAATCCCTATGGTTGTGTTGGGCATGGCATAGGAGGAGATAAGAGCTCATAGAATTGGGGAGTTAAGTGCGCTACCCCATGAATGGTATTAAGGAATACAATCCGTCATCCATGCGACTATAACAAGTAATTAACATGTAAAAGATGTCTAGGGAGTAGTGAAATCTAAGTAAACACATTTTCTCCACTTATTGCTCACAACCTTATTATAATTTTGTTTATTTTCATTTCTAGTATTTTATTTTGATTACATCTTTAGTATTGGGTTAGTTGACTAGCAACTAATTCCGCCCAAATCCTTCAAACCCGAGATTTTTACTTGCTTTCTAAAAAATATAAAAATACAAAAAGAATCATCTCTCACATTTAGAACTAGTATTTAGGTTTTTTAATCCTAGCGACACTATTCCTAGCTGAATGATCAATCCCCCGGTACTTGTCACTATACTATACTACAACGATCAGGTACACTGCCTGGTGGGGGTTGTAAGCTTCTCAAGATCCTTTGAGAGGTAAAGCCTGGTGCGATTCCCACGTATCAACACTCAAGTGCAAAGAGAAGAATACTTCCATTAGAAATATTACAACTTAGTATCATCTTGCTATCTAAGTTGTTTGTTTGTTTCATCTTGTTGATCTTTCATATTTTGGTGAATAAGGTGTATGTATTAGTTAGCTAGATTTAGTTGTAGAATCTAGAATTGTTGTAAGTGTGAAGTGGAACTTGAAGTGAAGAAGTAGTGTTGGATAGTAGTGGAGATAGGAGAGAGTAGCAATAGTGACTAGTAGTGAAGTAATTGAAGCTTCCAAGTGGAGAAGACTAGAAGACATTAGTAGATTAAAGTTGTGAAGACACTAGTGGCTTGAAGGTGCAAAGACATTATTGGTTTGAAGTTGTGAAGACATTGGTGCTTTGAAGTTGTGAAGTTGCAAGACATTGAAGTTGTGAAGTATTTTGTGAAGGCGTGAAGATACTTGTGGTGTGAAGAAGTATAGAAGAAGTAAAAGGTGTGAAGAAGTTGTGGTGTGATATTTGGTGTGAGATTGGTTCTAGCTACGATTAGAACTCGACATTTTGCTTTGTGTCGTTAATTGGTGTAAGCTTTTGGTGTGTACGGTTTTCTCCGCCATAAGGGAGGTTATTGAATTAGTGAAGAAAACTCTCGAGTTCGGTGCTCGGGGAGTGGAGTAGGGCAAGGAAGGTGTCCTTGTAGCCGAACCACTATAAATCCTTTGTCTCTCGGTTTGATCTTTCCATCTCTCATTCTTTACTTGTTTACTTACTTGCTTCTCGTACATTATTATTATTATTGTGTGTTGTGCATATATTGATTTCACATATAGATCAAACTAGGTTCCATTTAAAACCTTAATTATACATTAGCAAAATATAAGTATATACAATTATTAAAACACATATACATATATAAATACTTCCTAATAATTAAGTGAGATATATGACATTATAATTTCTATTCAACACTTTAAATAAGTAGTATCTATATGATATAGGTAAATTAATTTGTATCTATACTTTAGCTTCAAAGGTTTTTACGATTACCATTAATTCTTTGTAAGCGAATTTTTATTAAACGAAAAAGACGTAAAACTATTCAACCCCCCTTCTAGTTTTCCACAATTGGTATCAAGAGCCACGTCTAGCAAGATTTTTAAAATATATTGTATTTTAAAACTTGTAACGATCTATGGAATTCGAAAAATATCTAGAAGGGGAATTTACGCAAAAACCACCATTATTTGAAAATGATCATTTTCTTGAATGGAAAAACAAATTTGAAAATTATGTGAAATTAATAGATCTTGATCTTTGGCATATCATTTCAATTGGTGATCTTAAACCAACCAAAATGGATTTTGAAAATCAATATAATAATCTTCAAACCAAAATTGATAAAAATACTAAAGCCAAATTACTTATTTTCAAAACTCTACCAAGAGTTAAATATGAAAGATTATTTCGCTTTAAAACGGCAAATGATATTTGGAAATGTCTTTTAATGTTTCACCAAGAGAAATGTAAAACCAAAGATGATAAACTTGATATTGCACAAGAAATAGTTAATCTAGAAAATTTAGTAAATAAATATTTAGTTGAAACAAACACATGTACTACTAGTTCAAATGTGATCATTGAAGGTATCTATAACAAAGAATACATGAGCCAAATCCGAAGAAAGAGCGTTAATAAATCATGGTGCAACAAGTGCAAAGAAGACGATGATAATACGGCTTATGAAAATATTCAAACAAATGTGAACACAAGTATTGATGCAAGGACTACTTGCTTCTAGATCCAAGCGAAACTACAAACAAAACATGGAGCGACATGAACAATGGAATTGATCACCGTATAGCATGTGAAGAATGTACAACTACAAATAAGGTACAATCCAAAATCAAACATTTTTTCTATGATCAATTTATACTAGAATTTTCAAAAATGGAAAACAACTTCAAACATTTTTGCAACATTGACTCAAAAATTATTTTTAAAAACGAATCTTCAACATCCGCTGAAAACAACTTTGAAAAAGAAATAATTTTAGAAGATAAAATGTCTAGACTTGAAAGTAATATTGAAATTGATCTTGAATGTAAAAAATGTCAAGACTACAAACATGAAATTAAAATGGAAAATGAAAAAGCAAAAACATTGGCAAAATTCGAAAATAGTTCTAAATCTTTAAAATATCTTCTCAACATTTAAAAGTCATTTTATGATAAAACCGGCTTAGGATTTATCGTAAATGATCCTTCAACAAATGTATCAAAACAAATAAAATTTGTTAAACCTAGTGAATAAATTTAGAACTAATACTATTAACACTTATTATTTATTACTCTAGTCAAGAAAGTCATTGTTTGTTAATTAAAACAAACTATTGATGAATTCTTGTACTTATCGACGACATCCTCATCATGTGCATTCAAATGCAATGGATGTTCTCATCTAACCAACTAGGACCCATGAGAATCTGGGTACCAAGCTTTTTATCATGTTTAGGTAATTAACGAACGAAGAGTCTATTACGTGTTGATTTACTCATCTCGCTCTATTACCTTTGACAGCTATTGGTTTCTATCACTTTGTTTCACATTCTGCAAATGTTTCGCCTTTGACGTCATTGCGGTAATTTTCTTGTCTCGGCATTTTGTTCTTCACTCTTGGAGTATTGGTATCATGGTGTGTCCGTTACTATTTCAAGATGACGCCTCCAAAGCATAATTTTTATTAGCCTTCACGACTTGTGATGATTGGTGTGATCGATTAAGCATCTCGGATCAAGCTCCCTTGATTTCTATTGCGTTGGAATGTTACTTGGTTACTTCGACATGTTTTGGACAAACTTTTAAGATTTCTTCCATTTCCCTCATGCCCACTCTTAAAGAAAAGCTGGACCTGAGATAAGTTTTCTTTTCAAAAACTTGCCAATATTACATTACATTTAAGAATGCTTTAATTAGTATGTGAATATGATTTAACTTATAAGTTGCCATGCTTTTAGATCATTAATACTAATATATGCATATATGATATTAGCATTATTAACCTTCTTGTTATTTAGTCTATTATTTTTTTTCTTAATCTTCTATGATCTATAGTAGAATACTTTCCACTTAAGCTATATGATCTTACTAGTTGGATAAATAGATGTATTATAATTGAGACTTGTTAGTAACTTGATATTATGATATTCTTTGTATATATATATATATATATATATATATATATATATATATATATATATATATATATATATATATATATATATACATATACACATGTCTATCTTGTATCCATAAATAATTTACTTTGATCCTTTCTATCTCATTGCATTTAGATCATAAATATCTACCATCTCTCTTTCATATCTTTAGGAGTCATTAGAGATGATTATGTGTGACAATGAGCTTAATTGATTCTCTTGAGCATGATAAGTTCCCATTTCAAATCCTTCACTTGCAATTTCTTGTTATCATGATCAAAACATCATGTTTAAAACTTCTCTCTCTTTGAATAAAAATCTTTTAAATATCTATATTATTTTTCTTCAAACAAGTTGCGTAACTAAAATTTTTTCATAACCTTATTTTAATCAAAAACAAGATTGAAATTTTTTTATTACATGTTATGAAACAAAATTCAATTTGTTTTATTGTAATGCACACTTGAATTTACTTCAAACCATTGTTGAATAAAACTAAAAACGTTTTGTTTAAAACACATTTGATTTTCTCACATGTGTCATACACTTCTATTGGAAATGACATTCACAATTTAATCAAATCATTTCATGAGAATCATGGCTTGCCCATATGGATCTTGTTTGTAACAAGTCTTGAAGTCCATATAATCATATCCACCTATTTGTTACTTGTTAACAATCATCAATATTTTTGCTCTAGACTAAATGTTATCATCTTGATATAGTTACACATTTAACTTATTTGCCTTATTGCCTCCTTAGTTGCATATCTTAATTGATAAATTAATAGATAGCATGATCATTAGAAATTAATTGCCAAATTTAATTATTTCTATATCACTCTCTACATTCATGAATAGTATGCCCTATATTGCCTCAAAGAGTTGAACTTACTTGAATCCAAATCCAAAAACACAACCTTTTTGAAAATTTTCTGCCAAAAACCCATTTCTGGCATTCTGAGAATCACCAGATGGGCGGCCCTCTTAATTATATAAGGTGGCCCCCTTAATGATTAAGGGGACCGGCCCCTAATTAAGGGGACTGGCCATCTGATGGTCGGGGATACTGTTTTCTTTACCACTTTTTGACCCATTTCAGCCTATACTTCCCAAAATTCACAAACATATTTTGTCCCATACTATCTCTCAAAATTTACCTTCCTAAACCACATTTCTCATACACTATAAATACCCTCTTCCCATCATTAATGCCATCACACCCAAACATGTCATCTCCCAACAACCAAAAACCAAAGATTTCAAGAACCGCAAGGATCTCCGTCAAACCCGTTTGGAGGAGAAAACTTGATTCTTGTCATAACTCAAATGATGTTGTTCCAAGTCAACCAACAACTAAACCTCAAACCCACACTAATGAGTCATCTCACAACCTATCATTCACTCATGCCCTCATTAATGCTTCTTCTTATGATGAGCATGCTCAATCCCAAAACAACAATCCCAACATCTCAATCAATACTTCACATGTTGGTCATTCAACAAAAACACCACTCACTCATGAAGAAACTCTTCCACCCTTTTCATGTTATCATGACTACCCAATCTCAACCATGTCTCCACCACCAAGAATACCACCACCACATCCTACAACCTCACATGCCATTCCTATGTTGCATGTTCAAACCTTCACCCAAGACAACTATCATGTTCCACTACCAACACCTTCCTCCGAACACTTGAAGTTTGTTGAGGAGCTAAAAGAGGCTCATGAGCTTAGTGCTCTTTTAGCATTACATCTTGCGCAACGCAATTTGGATCCACCACAATCAAGCTCACCATCATCACCACACAACATCAACCAAATTGAGAAGCATGTTAACAATTGCCCTTGTTGCATCTTCCTTCAACAACAAACCATTGCTTTGAATGAGCACTTCACTTGGATTGAGTATCTTCTTACAAGATCTCAACAAACACCATCACTTGAACAACATCAAAACCCTCAATCAACAAACCCTACCTCTAACCCACCACCTACAAGTTCCACATCTCCAAACTCACCAACATCCATGCAACCAAAAGTTTATCTCCACTAAACCACCAAGCATTTTATATGCTTATGTTTCCCATTTTCAAATAAAACTCTTCAACCATTTTTGGATTCAAGAAAGTTTGGTGACACTCCTTGTTAGCACAATAGGATGCTATACTTAGTCTTAGTATTCTATATTTATGGCTTTTGAAACAATGATTATGGGTTGACATAATCATTTTCTATCAATGAATGACTTAATATGTGTTCCTTATTATCTTTTGCCATGCTTATTAATTGGTTGTATTATGATATATGTGTTTGCTTGTGCCATGCTTGTGATTCTAATATTTTTCTTGCAAGAATTCAAATTCTCGAACCCTTGGTGCCCTCAAACGAGGGGGAGCATACATCAAGGGGGAGCTTCCTTTCTATTGGCTTAAACCTTTTTGATTTTACAAAAAGGGGGAGAAGTGAATATAAACTCACTAAATACTTGTCTAAAAATTAATTTTTGGATTTAATGAGTTTAGGTTTTGTAATCATCAAAAAGGGGGAGATTGTTGATATAAATAAATGACTAAAAATGTTATTCATATCTTTCGATATCTCTATGTTTTGATAATCACAAAACGAAAACTCATCAAACCAAAGATTATGACATAAACAAGTATTTAGTAGTAAATACTCATCTTTACCAATTAATCACTTAAGGTATGAATGAACAAAGTGTCTAATGTATTATAAGATCAAAGGAACACTTTTGTTAATCACTAGATATTTATAAAATGTCACAAAACATTTTATATCTTTTGTAAAACATTTTTGGCATTAAAAGAATATGTTTAATTCATTACAAATTTGTGAATTCAAATTTTCAACCAAAAATGCTAAATCTAATCCAGAAAAATTTCCCTCACAAAAGGACAAGAAAATCTAACGTTCAGGAGGGCGGCCCCCTTAATTTTACTAGGCGGCCCCTTAATCATTAAGGGGACCGCCCCCTAATTAAGGGGACCGGCACCCTCCAGAACAGTATTTTCTGGCCCTATAAATATTGGATCATTCCACATATTTTTCTCACCTTTTTGCACTAAAAACTTTCTGATCTAAACATCCTTATCCATCATCTAAAAATCCTTTGATCTTATATACTTTGATCTTTGTTTCAAAGTGATTCAAGCCTCAACACTCAAGTGCAAAGAGAAGAATACTTCTATTAGAAGTATTACAACTTAGTATCATCTTGCTATCTAAGTTGTTTGTTTGTTTCATCTTGTTGATCTTTCATATTTTGGTGAATAAGGTGTATGTATTAGTTAGCTAGATTTAGTTGTAGAATCTAGAATTGTTGTAAGTGTGAAGTGGAACTTGAAGTGAAGAAGCAGTGTTGGATAGTAGTGGAGATAGGAGAGAGTAGCAATAGTGACTAGTAGTGAAGTAATTGAAGCTTCCAAGTGGAGAAGACTAGAAGACATTAGTAGATTAAAGTTGTGAAGACACTAGTGGCTTGAAGGTGCAAAGACATTATTGGTTTGAAGTTGTGAAGACATTGGTGCTTTGAAGTTGTGAAGTTGCAAGACATTGAAGTTGTGAAGTATTTTGTGAAGGCGTGAAGATACTTGTGGTGTGAAGAAGTATAGAAGAAGTAAAAGGTGTGAAGAAGTTGTGGTGTGATATTTGGTGTGAGATTGGTTCTAGCTACGATTAGAACTCGACATTTTGCTTTGTGTCGTTAATTGGTGTAAGCTTTTGGTGTGTACGGTTTTCTCCGCCATAAGGGAGATTATTGAATTAGTGAAGAAAACTCTCGAGTTCGGTGCTCGGGGAGTGGAGTAGGGCAAGGAAGGTGTCCTTGTAGCCGAACCACTATAAATCTTTTGTCTCTCGGTTTGATCTTTCCATCTCCCATTCTTTACTTGTTTACTTACTTGCTTCTCGTATATTATTATTATTATTATTATTGTGTGTTGTGCATATATTTATTTCACATATAGATCAAACTAGGTTCCATTTAAAACCTTAATTATACATTAGCAAAATATAAGTATATACAATTATTAAAACACATATACATATATAAACACTTACTTATAATTAAGTGAGATATATGAAATTATAATTTCTATTCAACACTTTAAATAAGTAGTATCTATATGATATAGGTAAATTCATTTTTATCTATACTTTAGCTTCAAAGGTTTTTACGATTACCATTAATTCTTTGTAAGCGAATTTTTATTAAACGAAAAAGACGTAAAACTATTCAACCCCCTCTTCTAGTTTTCCACAAATTGATCAAATAATCACAAATTCGGGCTTAAATGACCCCTTAAAAGCGGTACGCTTTTCGCCTCATCAGGGACTCAGGGGCTGAATCTTGGCTTATTAGAAAGCCCTTCTGGCAAGCTTTTAGGATTAGCTTTTTCATTGGGCTTCCAATCACTCCTATGGGCCCCACATGGCCTGAAAGATTGCCATTTTGGCCTGTCTCAAATTTGGATTTCGGTCAATTGCTTATTTGCTCATAACAGCTTATTTGGTGTGCTTATTTGTTCTAACTTGCTGATTTCAAATTCCTCTAAGTCTGTTTGAAGCTTATTTGCTCTTGTGATACCTTATTACAAGCTTATTCAACATCACAAAGTCCTAATAAGCTAATTACACTACCTGTTAAGCATTGTGGTTTTCCAAGTGCTTACTTTTGAGCTTCATTCAAGGTGCCTTCACAAAAGTCCCTTCTTTTCAGTATTCAAAAATTTTTAAAAAAGAAAATCCTGAAAAAGACAAAAATAAATAAAGTGATAGCTTCTATTTAAGCCATTTGGCTTATTGTTCTGCTTTTTCAAAATGCAATTTCCATTTATATAATTTTCATAAGTTCCTATTCACTTATAGTATTTTTAGTAATTTTTCTAGATTTTTCTCTTTTCATTTAATATTTTCTATAATTAATATCAGTTTAAATAATAATTAAGTAATATTAGTATATTAAATAGTTTTATTAATTTTTATTTAACAACAGTAATTTTTTATATTTTTCCTAGGCTTTATATATAATATAATAATTTTAGAAAATTTCTCATAGTTTTCACTGTTCATTTTCTATTTTTCATAATTAATTTAGTTTAATTAGTTTTTAATTAATAATTAGTAAATTAGTTTAAAAATAGTTTTTATAAACTTTTTATAATTTTATTGGATTCCTGAGATGGTTATTTAGTTTTATAAATTTTCTCATAATTTCCTAAGTCATTTTGCTATTTTTAGTGATTTAAATTAGTTTAAATAGTTAAGTTTTATTTAATTAGTAATTAATTAAAATTAAATCCACAAAAAGAAAAGAAAAAAATATATTTTCAGTTTCTAAATTTGTTTTAAGTCATTTTAGAATTTTAAAATTTTAATTTGCAATTTTCTAGCTTAAATTTGTATTATAAATCTTTTTATTATAAGTTAATTAATTTTAATTAAATAATTAAATAGTTTTTATTTAAATAATTAATAATAAATAATAAAATAATCAAAAAAATATTTTTCTTTTCATTTTAATTTTCTTTTTAAATTTAAGTTTGTAAAATTTTCATTTCAACCCCTGTAGTATATTTTAGCCCATAACTCACCTTTTCTTCTGTCTGTAAACATTTCTGATTTCTAATTTGTTTACGTGTATACATATCTTTTTCCTGTTCTTGTTATTTACTGTTATCCAAATAACTCCAGTGGTGTAATTCAAATCCAAATCATCTTTGGTTACTATTCTCAGTATCACTCATTCCCATAAACGTTTCAAAACACAATTTCAATCTCGTCGGGACATAATGACCCGGGGAAACTCTGTACTATCCAGAAGCATTCGTCTAGGTTGTTTGACTATATTGACCACATCTGTGGTTGATTTTAGATGACTGTTTAGCATCAATCACCGTTCTTCGCTTGGTTTGCAATGTATTTACGTGAGTGTTCACTAGTATGAGTTCGTTTGAGGATTATTTTGATTACTTGATTCTTCAATGTTTTTCGCGTTCGAATAAGAGGTTGTGATAGAGTCTTTATGGCATTTTACAATTCGTTTTGGGTATTTCAAGGTCGTTTGTTGGAAACTAATATTTTTATGGGAAATGAGGTGTGAAAAAAAAACAGTTATGATGATGTCTGGTACGTGGGAATTGCGCCCTCGCAACAGGTTTTACCTCTCAAGGGATCTAGAGAAGCTTACAACCCCCACCAGGCAGTGTACCTGATCGTTGTAGTATAGTATAGTGATAAGTACCGGGGGATTGATCGTTCAACTTAGGAATAGTGTCGCTAGGATTAGAAAGCCTACTAAACTAGGTCTAGAGGTGAGGGATGATTCTTTTTGTGTTTTTTATATTTTATGAAAGCAAGTAAAATCTCGGGTTTTGAAGGAGTGGGCGGAATTAGTTGCTAGCCAACTAACCCAATTAACTGAAGATGCAATCAAAATAAGATAAAAGAAATGAAAATTAAACTAATTTACTAATGTGGTGGAAACAATAACGAGAAAAGTTATGTTTACTTAGATTTCATTACTCCCTAGATATCTTTTACCGGTTGATTAGCTCGTTACAATTGCATGGATGACGGGTTATATTCCTTAATACTAGTCGTAGGGCCATGTACAATATTCCCTAACTTTATAAGATCCTACTTCACTCCTATGTCGAGCCGATTAAAAGCTCCTAACATGGGATTATAAGAATTTACTTATGAATTAAATACAACCAAAAATCGTAGTACACCTCCGATCATGTTTCTAGGTTTCACTACATCTAAGCAAACACAATAAAAACCTAGCCTAGCATGTTAAAAGAAAGATAAACATAAGATAGAATCAAACAATACATAGACATATTGAATGATTATTGGAGAACTTATCTTTATTAAAACATGGAAGAAAGAAGGGTTTGAAACCCCTTCAATATGCAGGAAATTCGACCTAGGGTTTGTGTGTAGTATTCCACAACTTGTTCCACCCTTTACAATGAAAAATTGGAAAAATATATATAGACTAAGCATTCTGACGGCGTCATGTATTAGCCTCTGACGCCGTCAACTCGCCGCCAAAGTGAAATTCGTATTGCCTAGATCCAGTCTTGACGCCTTCATGTGCAAATCTACTCTGGGCCGTCACATGTATTTGGACCCTGACGGCCTTGGTGATGCCTTCAAGCCATTAACAAAGAAAATGTTCTGGGCCGTCACGTTATAAGTTCCACATCCACCTCTTTTGTCACTCTTGAAGTCGTCATGTGTTAAGGCTTGACGTCGTCAGGTACTGTTCCCAGCAAGGAATTTGAGACTTTGCCGTTTTCTTCACTTTTATGCTCCAAAAACGTCTAAAACGCTTCCTTTTCCAGATTTCTCCTCAAAAGTACCTAAAATGACAAAGGAACGATTTAGGGTAATAATTGATCAAATAATCACGAATTCGGGCTTAAATGACCCCTTAAAAGCAGTACACTTTTCGCCTCATCAAATACCCTTACACTTAAGATTTGCTTGTCCTCAAGCAAATGCGCTTTTATTCTAATTAAAATACAAGTTAGGGGTCATTTAACATTAATATAAAAGTAATTACAACAAATAATCGTTCCACTAAAAACCAAAAATAAGCATGGAGGTCATACACTAGCACCTCACAAATAGTGTTTAGATACTCACATCTCTCGGGTGTAATAAAGTATATATCACAATAAGGAAATGGAAAACATCTCTCACTACTTGTCATAGCAAATAGATTACCATAGGCTTGGGAAAGGATCAAACCTCCACCACTTGGCGTAAGCACCTAGGATAAACTATCAAAGAGGTCTTTTTAAGGGTTATAACGTTAGGTGTAGAGATATGGAACACACGGTTTTGTTGGATAAAGGCAATATTTACTGGTGGCGAGTTAATCATCTTGGTTAATTACATGTACAATATGGCGTTGCTAAGCCAAGATTAGACTCGACTTAAGCTAATGAATCAAAAATAACTAAAACATAAAACAAACATAGAATGAAACGAGATGGTAGTCCGTATGTTTTTTTCTCTTTTCTTTTTCTTGATTTTTATTTTTTTTTATTTTTATTTTATTTTATTTTATTTTTTTGCATACACTTTTACCCTACCATCCAAAATAACACATCATACTGAATGTACATTCCCCTTACACTTGAATTTTTACATACTTTACAATAAACTACTCTAATGACTCGAATCAAGATAATCAAAACACTTGGAGTACTTTTTAAGATTAACGCACATATGGGGGTAATATATGATGTTCTTCCTCATTACTCCATAACACTAGTACTTTACCCAATCGTCCCAAAACAATATATACAAGATATGACTCGACTTAGCAACCATGTAATCAATTAGATAATTAACTAAGGGTTTAAACGTGTAACAATAATGCACTAAAGATGAGTACATACAAGGAAGGCTAAGGCAATTTGTTTGCACATTTGGGTGGGTTGTAACAAATTCTTCCTTTAAGTAAAATGCTTAAAGTTAGAAACGAAAAGATAGGCTCGGGGGGGGGGGGGGGTGTACTAGGGGTATCGTGTACTAAAAATGAGTACAACGCAAATGTGTGGGAAAAATTAATTGACTTTACTAGTCAAGTAATATGACTTAAATGGTCAAGTAATTATGATACGGGTTTAAACACAAGGGTGATCCTAATGCCTCTTATCATGTAGTAAATCCTACTACACTAATGTAGTCTCACTAGCGGTCTCGGGATGTATCATTAACGCAAGTTCTAAAATCTAAATGCTACCGGTACACTCATAAGCACTAATAATAAATTCTTTTCCTATCAAATCTAAAGGCGAACCTCACATATTTGGGTGGAAATTTTTTTAAGTGGTACGGTTTTGTGTTAGTCATACAACTCCTATCCATGAGACGCTTGTTAAGGCTAAAGTTTCACTCCTAAATGTTGTGAAAAAAAATTAAATTTGGCGCTAAAATTACACCAACAAGTATTTCTCTTAGTTTTATTACACACCTAACATCAAACAAACAAACTCAAGTGCAATTGTATCCTATAAGGTATCATCATTTACCCTCTCCTTACACTTAGGATGAACATTGTCCCCAATGTTCAATTAAAGAATGTAAAAGTAAAATAGGTAAAAGAATGAAAACAAATACTCCCCTGATTCGTTCGGTGTGGATAGTGTGTCAACAAGGTTAGATCTTCCTCCAAGAAAATGAACGTTGAAAGCTTCCCTCCAGAAATATAAATCATCTTCTTGTCATATATAACCTGTTAAACTTGAGAAAACAATCAAGGCAAACCTCGCGTAAAATCGGCGGCAATCTATATATACTAACAAATCCTAGAAAAAATAGCATATATATCTTAATGTTGCTTTCTAGGAATTAAAGGGATATAATGCTTGTGGAATGAATGTTTGCAGATTTCCTAGAGTTTATAAAATTAAAGAATCAACAAAAACTTTAAGACTCCGGTTTAAACAAAACTCGCAAAATTTTTCAAAATTTTCGTGCCTGACGCCGTCAAAATGTTCCTGGAAAAATCTTATGTTAAGTTTCCGGAAAATTTCTGGAAAAACTCATGCCTTATTTCCTGGAAAATCCTGCAAAACATCATTATGACTCGATACAAGCATTTGACTCAAATAAATACTAGTATACATGTTCATTTAATATTGTGGCGAATCAAGATCATTTTCGTTCTTATAAACAAATTTGGGTTTCCCCTTACACTTAGCTTTTGCAAAATACCTTTATATGAAGTTAAGACGAAGTTAAAAACAAAATAAAACATTTTCACAATTTAGTTTGAAACATGATTTACCAACAATAAAAATAAAACATGCATACGGAAACAAATAACATCAAACAATTAAAAATCAAACAAATAAAAACACACAAAACATGGGTTGCCTCCCAAGAAGCGCTTTTCTTTATTTACGAGTCTTGTAGCTAGACTCAAGGTCATGGGCAATCGTGTGTCGCTTATGCTCACATACCCAAGTGTGAGCCATCTAATAGTCGCCTCATCTTTCTTATAGTTATCACTTAGCTCTAGACATCCGCGATAATACATTTTATTCTTTTCATGAGGATATTTAAGCCCTTTCCTTTTATCATTCTCACTTACCATTTCAAGGGGTGGATACCTATTACACATCTCCTTAGAAAAATCCTTGAACCTAGGGTGTGCACGGGGCATTTGGTAAACAGAATCTTCATCCCCATCCGAGAATGTAATTAACCCTTCCATAAGTTTTTCGTCAAGGTTGGTTAACCTTTTGAAAGGTTTTCCAAACACAACTTGGGTTAACTTACTATCGATAAATTCTCCTAGACTCTCCATAACCCTGAACTCAACAAGATAAGCAAAGCTTCCTACAAACACATGCAATGTCATTGCCCTAGCAACAATATTATCTCATTTGTATTCTAACTCATCTACCATAATTTTATTGTATTCACTACGCGAGATTATGTTCATTGGTAGAGATGAGTTAAGGTAGGCATCAAAGCTCCTAAATCCAATTTTACAAGGAAACTGCATATTAAATGAGCTATCATTCTCAATCCTTGTTCTAGGGTCTATATACCTAAGAGGGTCCACCTCATCTTCCATCCTATCCTCATTAATTACATCCCCATCATCTAGGTCCTCATCGGAGTCCGAATAGTAAAAAAAAAACTAGCCCTATGATCATTATCATGGTCAGACTCCTCCATCTTATAATTATTGTCAAAGTGATGGTTAGGCGAGAGGTTAGGTGGGTTCTCATTTTCCACTAAAGGGATTAGGGCGGGTATTTGTAAAATTCATCGAGATAGTTTACGAACAAAAGAAACAAAGAAATAAGATAGACTAAAGAAAACCTAAAAATAAAAATAAAAATCCTACTAGAAAGGAATCTAGCAAGTAGACCCAATAAAAAGAAATTCTAACCTAGACAATAACTATTCCCCGGGCCGCGGCGCCAAAAACTTGATACGTGGGAATTGCGCCCTCGCAACAGGTTTTACCTCTCAAGGGACCTTGAGAAGCTTACAACCCCCACCAGGCAGTGTACCTGATCGTTGTAGTATAGTATAGTGATAAGTACCGGGGGATTGATCGTTCAACTCAGGAATAGTGTCGCTAGGATTAGAAAGCCTACTAAACTAGGTCTAGAGGTGAGGGATGATTCTTTTTTTATTTTTTATATTTTATGAAAGCAAGTAAAATCTCGGGTTTTGAAGGAGTGGGCGGAATTAGTTGCTAGCCAACTAACCCAATTAACTAAAGATGCAATCAAAATAAAATAAAAAAAATGAAAATTAAACTAATTTACTAATGTGGTGGAAACAATAATGAGAAAAATTGTGTTTACTTAGATTTCATTACTCCCTAGATATCTTTTACCGTTGATTAGCTCATTACAATTGCATGGATGATGGGTTATATTCCTTAATACTAGTCGTAGGGCAGTGTACAATATTCCCTAACTCTATAAGATCCTACTTCACTCCTATGTCGAGCCGATTAAAAGCTCCTAACATGGAATCATTAGAATTCACTTATGCATTAAATACAACAAAAAATCGTAGTACACCTCCGATCATGTTTCTTAAGACGTTCAAGCAAGTTACCAATGGAAGTCTGCCAGTTTTCTTAAGCCTAACATCGAATACAATCATCCGTAACAATTATAAACAAACAATCAACCAATAATCAACATCTAGGTTTCACTACATCTAAGCAAACACAATAAAAACCTAGCCTAACATGTTAAAAGAAAGATAAACATAAGATAGAATCAAACAATACATAGACATATTGAATGATTATTGGAGAACTTATCTTTAATAAAACATGGAAGAAAGAAGGGTTTGAAACCCCTTCAATATGCAGGAAATTCGACCTAGGGTTTGTGTGTAGTATTCCACAACTTGTTCCACCCTTTACAATGAAAAATTGAAAAAATATATATAGACTAAGCATCCTGACGGCGTCATGTATTAGCCTCTGACGCCGTCAACTCGCCGCCAAAGTAAATTCGTATTGCCTAGATCCAGTCTTGACGCCTTCATGTGCCAATCTACTCTGGGCCGTCACATGTATTTTGACCCTGACGGCCTTGGTGACGCCGTCAGGCCATTAACAAAGAAAATGTTCTAGGCCGTCACGTTATAAGTTCCACATCCACCTCTTTTGTCACTCTTAATGCCGTCATGTGTTAAGGCTTGACGTCATCAAGTACTGTTCCCAGCAAGGAATTTGAGACTTTGCTGTTTTCTTCACTTTTATGCTCCAAAAACATCCAAAACGCTTCCTTTTCCAGATTTCTCCTCAAAAGTACCTAAAATGACAAAAGGAACGATTTAGGGCAATAATTGATCAAATAATCACGAATTCGGGCTTAAATGACCCCTTAAAAGCGGTACACTTTTCGCCTCATCAATGTCATAAGTTCAGTATGATATCAGTCTATTGTCAAAGCTATTTATAACAATTCTGTTATGAAAGTCTACTTATTTTATTGTGTTAATAAGCACGATTTAAATATCTTAAACAAGTAAGGTGGGATACTATATTTATATAATTAACCTATGGTGTCATAAAAACTATGGCTAATATGGAACTTAAGTCGGAGATGATTTTCTTACATAAAATGGTTTGTATATATTTAAAACAAAATGTATGAGTTTATGGCATATCCTGAAAAAGCGAAATTCATTTTTGCTTGGGAAAGGACGGGTACCGGAATAAGAACTATATAGGGTTCTTATTTATCAAATTTGATATGTATTTGGTTCTTCAAGTGTTTCTTTCGTTGTGGTACGCTGGTGGATTTTCTATGAGTACGTGTATTTTATCTTTTCTGTGTACGGGTTTCGTGAACATTAGATTTGCGTCTACTTTTATTGGGAAAAATCTTCTCATTGTGTTTTCTAGCTTTGATTTTGATATTCGATTACTATGCTAGTTAGTAATTCGTAACCCTTTTTGAGTTCGTTGATATACGTTTTAGTTCGACCGGTTACATGGTTCGCATCGTTTCCTTATGATAGATTGTCGTTTTGGTTATCATCGTGTTTGTTGAAGAAGAAGAGGATGGTTGCTAAGTTGTCCAAGTGAGAGATTCAGATTCAAGATGTACATTCTTCAGGTATGTGGTCAACGATAGTGAGTTTTCGTGGACACTAGTAAGATAAAAGTAGTGAAGCGTAGAAAGTACCTAAGACACCATCTAAGGGACGATTGTCCTTAGGATTGGCAGGTACTATTGACGATTTATTCTGAATTTTTTTATAGATTGAGTAGGCATCGCGGAGGTAGAAGATCCCTAAGAGGAACTATGTGATACACGACTTAGAGTTGGGAAGTAGAACTTGGAGACAATATTTGTATGAAGCAGTGAGGGTTATCTACACAGATCATAAGAATCTTTAGCATATATTCGACAAGAGGATAATATATGTAGAAGAGAAGTTGGGTGACAAATTTCTCAGTGACTACGATTGTCTGATTCGCTACCGGCAAGGAAGAGCGAACATCGTGATAAGAGCGCTGAGCAGGAGTGAACGAGTGAAACTTAGATGTTTATGAGCAATGATTGTGATAATTTATTATGGAGTTAAAAGGATGATACTGGCAGCCTAGAGAGAGATGTTCAAGGAAGAGAACATGTGAGGAGAATGATTACATGGTTTAGATCAGCTAATGGAAAGGAATGATGGTGGAGGATTGTACTTCGCGGACCAATTATTGGTTTCATTGGAAGGAAGCATAAGGACATCAATCATGCAATGTATTTGATACATCCTAGGATGGATAAGACGTATTATTACCTTAACGAGAGTTGTGTTGGGGAGCAAGTATGAAGGAGAATACAGATACCTTAGCAAGTGTTTGATACGCTTTAAGGTAAATGTTAATGTCAATGATTACTAGAGAGATGCAACAGTCAGAGATACATGAAGATAGTGGTAAGGAGGAGTTAGCGAGACGTTACATATGATGAGTTGGTAGAGAGACGTATGGTGTCGCATCAATCAGCTTATATCAAGATGAAATATTTACTTCGCGATTGTGGTAAATGTTTTATGGAACCTTGAGATAGCGTATGAAGATGAGTACGACTTATCGTTCTTAAATGAATGGACTAAGTGAGTATACAAATTAGGCGTTGGATGGTATGATGAGAGTATGGGTGTGTTTGAGTTTGGACAGAGCTGAGATATGCATTTATCTTTAGCTGAGTTCTCCTATAACAATAATTATCATTCGAGTATTAAGAATGTGTCGTTTAAAGTATTGTATGGAAGGAAATGTATATCACTTGTTCTATGGATAGAGGTTGGAACAAGCCAACTAATTGGTACTGAACTGGAATGAGAGATTGCGAATAAGGTTTTCAAATTAAAGAGAGAGATCTAATACTGCGAGAGATTCGCCAAAAGATTTATGCGGATAATCACCGTAAGCCGTTAGAGTCTAATGTTGGAGATTTTGTGATGTTAAAGTATTTCCTTAGAAAGGTGTTATGCGTTTCGGTAAGAAAGACAAGTTAGCGCCGAGATATGTAGGACCCTTTGAGATTTCGGAAAGGATTTGATTTGTGGCATACCGGTTGAAGTTAGCTGAGGAATTGAGTGGTGTACATGATACGTTTCACGTATCTAATTGAAAGAAGTGTTTGGCGGATGCTAGTCTGCATGTGCCATTAGATGAAAGTAAGGATGACAAACTCTTCGCTTTGTCGAGAAACCTGTTGAGATTATGGATCGAGATGCTGAGGGTTTAAAGTGTGGTGAGATAGCGTTAGTAAAGGTACGATGGGATTCTAAGCGTGGTCCTGAGTTTACTTAGGAACGCGAGAATCAGATGAGATCTAAGCACTCGATTTTGTTTGCTGATGTGGTTGGTGAAGTAGATCGTTTGTAGTTGGATTTAGATCGTGGAAGTTAGATGCAGGGTGTTCGCAAATGTTTTAATTAATGTTTGTTTTATGTGTATCCATTATTTGTGGTGCTTCTTGCGGTTACCATTTGGAT
Source organism: Artemisia argyi (assembly GCA_030686995.1). Taxonomy (NCBI): domain Eukaryota; kingdom Viridiplantae; phylum Streptophyta; class Magnoliopsida; order Asterales; family Asteraceae; genus Artemisia; species Artemisia argyi. The sequence goes on from CM060678.1 coordinate 199,047,417, forward strand.
TTTCATTTGGTTCGGGGGTATCATACCTACCTGTGAGAAGTCATTTGGATCATTGGTGTTATTGATCGGGGAGTATATCTATTTGCGTGTATCGTTGCAGTGACGGAATGTTTTCTATCGTGTGAATTCGGGTATTTAGTCGGTTCACATTTTTGTGGTTCTTTCTCTGTGATTTTATGGAGTGGTATTATTCCGCTTAAATATCCATAAATTTTCTTTTGCTGTTGTGAGTGGTGACTAGAGTAGTTGAAATCTCGGGACGCGATTTCCCTAAGTAGGGGAGGATGTAACAATCGTGGTTTTAGCAGGTCAGTTTAACTGATAGTCTTGACTCAGTTGACATTTGTTTGGTGTGTCTTAGGTGATTGAAGTGATATATGTGTGATATAGGTGAGTTTTAGCACTAAATCTCTTGGCGAGGTGTGACAACGTAATCGTCGATGAGATAGTTAAATGTAACTGTGGGGATAAGGTCGTCTTTTGTATTGCAAAGGACTTTTTTGTTGCCCATATAATTAGATGACAGTGGCGATTTGTGTGATTGTTCCTTTAGTTTCCGCTGTTGCTCCTCCTCCTCCTCCTTTTCTAATTTTAACAAATCTACAAATGGATCGAACCTCCCGTCACTCCAGTCTGAGTCGTATGGATCTACAAATTAAATATTACAAACAAATTAAAGCTAATTTGAATATCAAGAACTACAAATATCTAGTACTCGTTATATATATATAGTAACGAATTTAAAGTTAGTTTGACCATCATCTAATTATAAAAGAAGCGATCAAATTAAACAAACGAAAAAAGGTGATAGTATTTAGTATACAGTACACATGACATGCAATATATATATATATATATATATATATATATATATATATATATATATATATATATATGGTACCGTTATTGTGGTGTACAACCTTAAAATACAAAACAATAGGTACAAATCTAGACCATTAGATCTATCAATCATGATATCACTTGATCAAGATTTGTTTAATGGCATTTTTGTAAAATATTTAAACTATGATGGCGAAGTGTGCCACTCCAAAACTGTAACAGGTGATGTCCCTTTTTTTAACGTCTATAAGACTAAACTCATTAAAGCATGTTTTTCTTTTAATTTTTTTCTTCCATGTATATTTTAATATGCTTTTTTGTGTTATCACAGATTGTTCAAGTTTTCACGTGATTAGTTTTGCATTTTTTTCACTTTTGACGTCAATTTTTACCCAGTTTCTCTATTTGATACATATCCAAAACGGACTACTTTATGCAAACATTAATTTATAACTTCGATACACATAAACGAATCACCTATATAAACCTATTAATATAAATTAATAACTTTGAATAAACCATTGATTCACTATTATATAGAAAATGATGTTCAACTGATACACTATACATACCACGTACAAGATCCTACAAGTCGTTACTTTAATACGTGAGTACAAATTATGATACAAATGTCCCTACTTTCATACAAACGAGAAAATATATATATATATATATATATATATATATATATATATATATATATATATATATATATATATATATATATATATATATATAACAGGAGGCGTTACACGTAAATGCCACCTCATTGCCCAGTCATTGCCATGTAATTCATTATCAGCCATGTCATCACATTTTGGCCACCTAAGCAACTATTAGAAGGCTTAAAATCCGGATTTTATTAGTTAAAAAATATTCAGTTATGAGGATCGAACTTGAGTGGTTTGTAGCATTAGCACATTTGATAACCACTAGACCAATACCTTTTTTTGTTTTATATTTTGCAACACCATATCTATAAACCTCTACAATTAAAGATTTTTGATATTCCATTATATGGTACGGTGATGAAAACATACGTATGTTTTTCCACAAAAGAAAAACCCTAAACATCACTACTGTCTCCATGAACAAAACTCCATCACGATTTTAAGGTTCTAATGATTTTTAATGTGTTTTTGTCCATGTTAAGGCTTTATCTGTTAATAAACATACATTGTTTCCAATAGGTAATGATTTTTAATGTTTTTTTTTCCGCAGCAACAACACAACAAATCATTGGATTGAGTAAGCTGCATGTGAAAAGTTCTCAAATAATTTGGATCTGATCGATGATGGGACTCTTCAATTGTTATGTTTGTGAATATTCTTTGTGAAGCAACAACAGGTTGATGGTAGTCAAAGATATTATCATAAGTATAATTCATCTGATCGTTATGTAGTTGTGAATCTTATATTTTTTCTATTTGAACTTATTGTAGATAGCCATTAAAATGTAGAAAATCACTGTTGAAGAGAGGTTCTCGCTCTAGGCCGTTTGCAGGATCCAGTTACATGTTTGTATATATGACATTCTATGATGCATTAGGACACTTGGATGTTGAGTTCTATGTAAAGATCAATGATGATATTTATCTGAATATTGGTATGCATCACAATTGCACAGGATGTTATATATTCAACATCTTAAAACAATGTTTAAAGTTGTTATTTGTTACGCATAGTCGCAGATGCCCTTGGTGCTATTCTTTCAAATCATGTAAATAATACCCGTGCATATATTGGGTGTATGAATTCTGGTTTTAAAAACATGATTAGGTTTTTGAAAGTTAATAAATCCCAGTGGTTGGGTAACATATATTTCACTATTATTGGGATTTATTGATTAAAATAATTTCTTTATTAACATATATTTCAATGGATTGATGTTAATGTCAAAGTAAACGTTTGCTTTTTTTCGTTCTTAATGTAATCAATAAATAATGTGGTATGTTTATAACTTATTTTCGTTAACTTAGGTTTTTTAAAGATATTAATAAGGCTTGCTCGCCTATCGAACGGGTTATGCCTTGCTACTTTGTTCATGTGTACCACTTTGAAACTTTTTGCCTTTCATATTCGATAACCGTTTATGATTTTTGAATGATTCATTAAACATTTATTGATTTGCAGACACTAGGGAAGGACATTGTAAGCATCTATGTTGGTGATCTTGGACTCACCATGTGGACCTAAAAATCTGAAGAATACAAAGTAATGAATCTTTATTCTTCGTACTATATCAGTATTAAATTTTATATCACGTAGGAACCACATGTGTTTGGCAAGGAGAGTATATTTACGCATCAGTTAATTGGGTTAGATATATTACTTTTTCAACTCTATCATAGTCACATAGGGTATTTTTATTCAGGAAACCATTATGGTTGTTTTACAGTATATCATTCTAATCAAGTGTTTACTTAACATTGCAAGATTAGCAGGGTCAATGTTATAACTATTCAAAATGGTGAAGGCTACCAGTTAACTTTCTTTTCCTGATAGACATGCCAATTAAGAGTTTGGGATTAGACTAGGTAAACAAGAATTTAGCAAGAGTTTTCACTGTATTGCATAGAATCTAATATGAAAAAAATAGGTTGCGTGAAAGGTTAGGAAAGGTGGAAAAAGTGACTGTAAAGAGGCATAAAATTAGGAATATATCATCTCCGAGGGATATAATTAATCGGTTATTCTCTTCGTCTTCTTCGTTTCTTGATCTTTCTTATCATCAAGAATTTGTAGCTTACGGCGTACTTAAAAACAAATATTCTCAACCTTTTTTGGAGCTCCTTTTGAAGTATTTGGAACCGTTAGATACCAGTGCTGCATTTCTATAGTTAGACCTCATATGGTAATGGTGACCACTCTTAGAGACGTATGTATCATTTTCCATTGCAAAACTAAATCAACGGGGATTCACCAACTTTGACGAGGTTTGCACATACTTATCACATGGCCTTCTTTTTTTGCGCATTTGCAGCATTATTAATTGATGTTGTTACTTATGTTACCACTTATCTTAAGATATAATAGGTACTTGGTTATCGACGGTTTGCTGGAGTAGCCTGCACGGAGAACTCTGTCAGAAGTGAAGGGCTCACATGAAGGGGATATTTGTTGGTCAATGCGAACATGAACAAATGTCAGATGTCACCAAGATTCTTGCAGTCATTGCTCTTTATGCCGATCACACCCATTAGAGACGGTATGCTTAGCCTCCCTGGTGGGAAAAACTTCTTTTTACATGGAGAGGTGGCAATTTTAAACATTTTAACCAATTTACTCATAGGTCAATGAATCAAAAAGCTCGAGAAGAATGGGAGAAGAAGCAGGCGGATGTAGAAAAACTACAAAGAGCAGATGAGGTTTGAATTGTTTGACATCTGTTAATGCAGAGTATATACCAATGAGGTTTAAAATGATTGATTTTTTTGAATGTAGCCTGAAGGTAGTGGTGTTATGATCAAATAACGCAGAACAGTTAGGGCCCCTTGACAACAATTCTCTTATATTATCATGATCATTCAGGTGGCTTCACAGCTGGTTGTTGAGTCCAACACCAAAATTGAGGAGGTGCCAAAGAAATCATATGCTTCTATTGTAAGTAGTCTTTGAGCAATTGCTTGTGTTTTTTATTTACAGCCTCTTTGTTTTTGTAGCAATTTTGATTTAGGAATGTTTTGGTTAAGTATTTATTTATTTATTTTCTTTAATTCAAGGTCACACGTGTGTCAAGTTAGTTGAGTGTATTATATCCTTCTTGGAGCTTGGATGAAAACAGCTATAAAACTGAATCCTGGTGTTTGAAACCACTACCAGTTATTTGCTTTCGGTTTTAGGTTTTAAAAGTGGTTTTGGTTTCCCCAATATTTTAGAAGTTTAGTTTTGGGCTGGGGACTGGGATGTTTCAGAAGATGTTGTTCTATGGGATGATTCTGAATTAGCTTGGGCTTCTCATTTGTCGTTACAGGTTTAGAACTTGCATTGATCAATTATAGATTAATAATGAACAAGCTATTTACATAAATATTTTCATCTTCAGTTATTTAATTCGTTGTTATTAAGGCATGTATCCTTCCTACGCCTAAAGGGAACTCATACAGTAATTATGCCAGATGTGTTACTCAAATTCTACAAGACCTTGCTAAAATGCAGGTATTTGTGGTTATATTTACACATCAAGGTTCTCATTCATGTTTTTTATATACCGATGCTTAGTTTCTATTCTGAATTTGTGGCATACGATTCGTCTGGCGAAGTCTGACGATGGTGATGCCACGATTAGTTTCTCTGCTGGCTCGGTTAGTGATATTTTATTCTTAGTCGACCAATTTTGTTTAATATACTCATTTATTAGTTATGGTTTACAGGTAGTGGAGGTTAACGATTATTGGGAACTATGGAATTCTTTTCGTCTTTTATGTGAACATCACAAGTCAGCTCTCAGTTGCCCTCGATGTTTTGTGAGTATTCAAACTTTTGACCTACCTTCAATAAGTTCAATCAGCGATGGGATGGCGAGCGACAAACTGTATATGTTCTTTGTAAGGCTTTGGGCATAGAACTTTACATCGTTTATACAGTTTAGTCTCTTAAACAACATCGATGCGTAGTTTATGTTTGATTATTTCAGATATCAAATACATGAGGATTGGGCGTATGTCGAGGATCGACACCTTTTTAAAGAACTTTTGGTATGTGTTGATGAGGAGTAGCTTGATATCAAATGGAACGCTCCTGATGAAGAAGTGAGTTTATTTATAAAGAAGATCAGATATCAGCTAACTTGCATTAATAATATCCTTTAGTTACCGAGTTAGCTTGTGATAGTTTTGGTATGAAAAAACATTTATGTTCGTCACATTTATTCTCTGTTTCTGTTACTTCGAGAAACATGTTTAAAGACTAAATATATCTACTTAAATTATAAATATTCGATATAGTCGGGGTTAAACTCTTTAACCAAAAAAAAAAGAATTACATTCATATTGTAATACGACATAATCATAATTATGGTGGTACTTTTTACGGCTAATAAATTTTGAATTATTGCACTGGAGTTGGCTTATGGTCATGCCCCATTCTCAAAATACCTTCCAATGAAGGTTTCCCTTCTACTCTTATATGAACATAATGAACATGTAGCCAATGGTTATGTAATTAGTTCCTTCAGTTTTTATTGATTCAAATAATTCTTCATAGGTATGTTTAATATGTTTTAATAATTATAGCCATGTTGTTATCTTATATAGGAATGATGTAGAATAATACCACAATGTAGTTGATGTTAATAGCTCATCATTTGTTCTAGGGGACGAGGAGGATTCTATCGCAAAGAATGAAGCACATGTGTATCAGTAGGAGAACTTTAATACAAGTTAGAAATTTTAAGTAATCTTAACCAATTCAAAAATTCACGAAAAGATAAGAATCTATGTTTTGTAACTTCAATGGTTATAACAAGGAAGAGGGGTTAACCATTTTGTTTTTGGCACATGTAAAAACCACCACCGGGAGCCTGCTATTTTGAACTTCCGATAAACCTCATATAAACTCACATGTCTAAATTATTTGATAAAGTTGTTAACTTGATCGAAAGTATCTCCTTATGAATTCCAATCTGATTGATTTAATTGGATTGTTTGAGTTTTTTTTTTAAATATCTTCCTATTATTCACTCAAGAGTACTATTATTCTTTGTTTACAGTAATGTAAATCGCTTTGATAATTGGTAGGTTTAGTAATGAAAGAGGAACATGCTTTTATCAATGCTAAACAATATCATGACATTTCAAGTAAAGACGGTCCATGGTTTCAGCATAATTGGAAAATAAAGTCGTTAAATTAAGAAAGGTACCACTTTTATTGCTTACTCTTTGTAATTTGCATGATCATTAATATGTCATGGTAGGAAAAGGAAAGTGGGTAATCAAAAAGTCAAACCTAACGTGATAATTCTTTTGTTTTTTTTTTAATTTATTACTCCGTAATAACAAAACAAATGTGCCTGAATGTACACAATATTAACATCACAGTCTAGCTTGGACCAGAAGAACAAAGGGATGCAGACGCAACAAGTACCATAATGAATCGTTCCCGTTCAGATAGCTGGATATGCACATCCTGAAAAGACTCATTCGAGTGTTGGTTACACCTATAGCTTATTTTTCATTAACTTTTGTTTTTTAACGATATTTATAAGGTTTGTTCGCCCATTGAATATGCTATGCTTTGATACTTTGTTCTTGTGTACCACTTTGAAACTTTGTTTCTCTCATATTCGATAACCGTTTTATTTCTTTTTGTTCTTAAGAAATAAACATATAATGAGCAAATATTATTTTGATCCTATAAGAACATAGAAACCTGGACTACATTGACCATGACAAACAATATGCAACTGTTTCAAAAGTGAATAAAATAAACACATTGAATTTTTTTTTGTCAAATTGTTTAATAATTAATAATGGTCAACTAATTTTCATATTTAACGCATAAAAAAACAAGCCCTACTTAGCTAAAACCTTACAAGGAACTTTATAAGTCATGCCCGCCCATCGGGCGGGCTTTGAAAGCTAGTATATATATATATATATATATATATATATATATATATATATATATATATATATATATATATATATATATTAATATTAAAGGTTACAACATGGTGATGCAAAAGTTACAACACAATTGGGTAAAACATAGTAATTCACAAAGCTAAAACATTAATATCAGTAAATCAATCATATTAATACATTGGTAATAGCCTGATACATTAAAATTCATTGATTCAAATCAAACTAATTTAATTTGTACCATAAAAAACCCAATACACTACTTGAATTATTTATACATCATCATTAAAAAAAAATATATGCACATAATCGGGATCACCTTCAACGTCTATCACCTCGAACAAATAGAAAATAACTCATAGTCATATATATATTCAAAACATGTATCATTCGGTGTAAGTCTTTTGATATGAAGTAATTTTTTTAAATTGCTTTTACAATACATATTAAATTTTTTAGTTAAATATATCGACACACACGAATTCTTAATTGACACACACACGAATTTTTAGTTGACACACGATTTTTTAAAAAATATGTTGACATGCTTGCACATAACTTTTTGTAATTGACACACAATCGACGTATTAATAACAAACACACGAATTTTTAATTGACACACAATTGACATATTATTGACACACACACACACGAATTATTAATTGACACATAATTGATTTATTATTGACACACACGATTTTTTAAAAATGTGTTGACACACTTGCACATAACTTTTTTTAATTGACACACAATCGACGTATTATTGACACACACGAATTTTTAATTGACACACAATTGACATATTATTGTCACACACACGAATTTTTAATTGACACACAATTGACATATTATTGACATACACACAAATTTTTAATTGACACACAACTGACATATTATTGACACACGGTTTTTTAAAAATATGTTGATACACATGCACATAACTTTTTGTAATTGACACACAATCGACGTATTATTGACACAAACACAAAATTTTTAACTAAATATATTGACACACTCACACATAACTTATAGTAATTGACACACATAGTTGAGATCTATGAATAACCCATACATGTCATAAACCTATCAACCAATCATAGCTACCAATTTATATTTTCCACATTTTTTTTAAAACAATATATCCTGCAAACGGTAAAATTTCAAGCTACAAAAAAATACCATCGCGACGAGAATTAAATCATCTTTTTATAGATATGCATTGTTATATACTTTCGACGAACTTTTTTTTTAGACGAACTTTTTTTTTAAAATTTCCGCCCAGAAAAATCATATATGATTCGTAAAAATCACATATGATTTGATTTTAACGAATCACATATGATTTTTACAAATCATATATGATTTTTCTGGGTGGAAATTTTGAAAAAAAGAAAGTTCGTCGAAAAAAAAAGTTCGTTGAAAGTATATAACAATGCATATCTATAGAAAGATAATTTAATCCTCGTCGCGATGGTATTTTTTTCTCGTAACGATTTACGATTTGCGAGATTTTTAATTTTTTAAAAAATGGTGAAAGTTTATTTTTTTTATTTTGATAAAAAAAAAATTAGTGACTAAAATTGCTTGATTAGTTATATGATAAAACTCGATTCTACACGGATCTTTTGGCTTGACACACATTTAACACATAGGATATTATTGACACATACACTTTTTATCATTTCTATCCTAAAACATTTTTTCATTTAACACATAGGATATTATTGACATATACACTTTTTATCATTTCTATCTTAAAACATTTTTCATTTGATACAAAGCCTATAAAATTAACCTTTTTTTTACCGATCGATATATGCCGTAACTTTGATAAACTAGCTTTAACACACAACAATAAATAAAGTGACACATTGATACATCAAATCAAAAGCATTGATACAAAATTACTCCAGAAACTATGTCATCTTATTAATGATACAGAACAAAAATTTGTGTTGATATATGTACAATAAACATTACATTTTTTTTTCACAACATTATATATCATCTTATCTATAAACACATTATCTAGTACACAAACTGAGATCCAGAAACCATGTCACATCTGGTTATAAGTAAAAATGCCTCGAGTGTAACCTAAATAGAAAAAATAAAATGAAGAGATATGAATAAATATTGGTTTAGATCTACGAACAAATTAGGGGTAGTTTAAAATTAAAGAAAGATAGATACCTAACCAAACCAAGATGGTTTAGATCCCACGCCCAACTAATTTAACAAATTAGGGGTAGTTTAAAATTAAAGAAAAAGTTGGTGATTGTTTTAATGAGAGACTGTTTTAATTTAATATGAGAGAGACATGTTGGTTTGGAGAGAGTTAAATTACCTAGAATATCCTTAAACACACTACTTAATTAATTCATTTAATTTCTAATTAAGTCATTTAATTTATTTTGATCTTGATCCAACGGTCTATAAGTGTGCTTATTTTATCTATTTTAAGCTTATACACCACATGAACGCAAATATATATATATATATATATATATATATATATATATATATATATATATATATATATATATACACACACACTAGACTTCAAAGCCCGCCCGATGGGCGGGCATGACTTGTAATTATAATTTTGATGGTGTCAGTTAACGTAAAATTATTTTTAAGGACGCCGTTTTCATTTTATTTTGTTAGACTATTGGTTCACGGTTGAAAAATCTTAAGAGAAAGTTAATTATTATTTTTAAGGACGCCGATTTCATTTTATTTTGTTAGGCTATTAGTTTACGGTTGATTTTTTTATTTTTTGAGCGTGACGTACATTTTAATTGTTAATTGGTTTTTTTATTTAGAATATATATATTTTTTAATTTTAGCATTATGTAGATTATTTATTTATTTATTTATTTTGTTTTTTTGTTTTTTTTCCTCGTTCCAAGTGATCATGTATTATATGTAAAAAGAACAATCATAAGTATGACAACAAATCAATAACATGATTGTTATTCATATACGAACTAAACGCTTGTTGTGTATTACCTTGGTCATCAATGGTGACATTATCACCTTTAACAAATTAATACTGGGTATCATAGCAACAGTAGTAGGCCGATCCAATATTTATCATGTGAATTCTATTTTACATGATACAATTATTTGGATTTCAGATTGTAATATTTAATAGTTGTGATGGAGAATATACATGTGATAACAACATCGGTAACTTGTGATCCACCAATTAGACTACTGAGCCGTCCTCCAGGTCCATCTCTTCCATGACCATACGATGGCAATGGTTCTGTGAGCGGATACTCTCCCTCATCATGTTGACAAAAAATATAATAAAACCACTTTTGATTAAGTATCTTCTTATAGGGATATGACATATGGCTTAGCATATAAGAAATTTTAATGGAACGGGTTATCCTGGAAGAGCTGTTAAATATGGAACCATGGGTCGGTTTATTCCTACACATGTCATTCCCATTCCCATCCCCATAGCAGCCACTGGTGGCATTACTCATATTATGCGAACTCAATATAAAAATGAACCAAAAGGTGTAAAATTATGGCTGCAACCTTAACAGGTTACCGTGCCAATATTCGGGCATCTTAGCTTTAATCGACCCCATTCAAACACATCACAACCTATTATTATACCACTGTACATAATACTAAGAGGCATTCAAAAACGGCAAGGGCGACATCAAATAGACAGATGTAACAATCATGGTAGAAGGAGAACGAATACCTTGATTTTGCGCAATCTTGTAAATGAAGAAAATTTTTAACTCATTTACTCTTCTCCAGCCAATACTATAGTGTCTATCTAGCAACACCATGTCACAAACATCTTTCTTATGTTGTTGAACAGCACAACAAAGCCATCAAATGGTTGTTAGAGTAGTGATAGATTTAGAGCATGTCAAGAATCAACCACAGTCCAATTTTCTTTAGTTCCAACTTTTTGAATATCTAATTATTATAAAGATAGTGTACGATGGATAAAGAGGGACAAGTAAAATGTACATTAAAATTTCAGTTAGTATCACCATAAATAATAGATACCTTTTAAGCCCTGTATAAAATCTCCTTATGTAGCCACTTCTTGCGTCCTCATGTCCAGGTAGTTCGCTAGAATAAGATAATGGATTCTCACCGCAGCTTCACCTAAGATGTAGCGGTCCTCGATAGTTACTTTGGAAAGCTTGGTTCGGGTAGCAAAACCTACGTTATGGGCGGTGCAGACAAGAGTCAACAATGACAGATCATCTCATATTGGTTATGGATCAAAAGCTTGGCATGCTCAATTAGAGCAGCAGTTGTCTTTGACACAATAGCAACGTCTCTGGTAAGGTTGTGTTTGTTGGACACCTTGTGTCATGGTGGATCCGTCCTTCTGCGATCCAAGCTCGAGTTTCAACTGTAACATGTACCAGAATGTATCAAAAAGACTGCAACTATTAAAGAATTATAACAGGGTGAAGATCACAAAGGAGTGATAAGATGTTATACCTAGAGCACGTGCATGCTTAAATTTGTGAAGCGTGACATGTTCAAAATATTATGGGAAGTGGTCAAGAACCCTCGTAGATATAATAACCTCGTGAACAACATTGGTTTATTTCCCATTTCCTAAACAATAAAGATCTAACGAAGTAATCAGTGAGCTTGCATAAACTAAATATTAGTCGTGGACATACATGTTTTATGGATGAGAAGTCCTTCTCAATTTGATCCTTATAGTACTTATCTTGATTATCTCCAATTTGTCATCTCTCCAAAATATCTACACAAATCAAAATGATTAATAAAATGATTCATGTAAGGAACAAATAGGAATACAGGAGTAATAAAAGAGTATAAGAAGCAATGAATAAGCATAAATACTTTGTTTTGCATCTCCTCAACCGGCAACAATTCTACAGACTAAAGCTAATAAAAAGCCGATACTAAATTATTTACAATATAACTACATTTATAATAATTACTCAATTGATATTGAATGTATCCCTGATATTGTATGGTAAAAAAAAAATCTAAAACCCTATTATTTCATATGGTTCTCACATCTAATATTATAAATTTATTATTAATATTCTCAATTTGATCCTTATATTGACTGTTGTAAAAATGATATGAGCAGCTTTGATTGTTATTTTATTAGACCTCATTTTTCCAATAGGATAGTCGGAGCTCCAGAAGCTACAGTGATTGAAACACCAAAAGTAGGAGTAGGAAAAGAACCAAACACTGGAGTACTTGAGGCACCGTGTTTTTCGTTTTCTATTGTAACTACTAAAGAGTCGTATATACTTGTCCAAAATACCTAAAATCTGTTTGATCATGTGAAAACTGATTAAATGGATATGTTCTGCTACGGGTCAAAATGGCCATCTTTGGACACGGGTCAAGTGTGCCCATTTTTCACTATGGCTCAAAAGGAGGCGAAGTCGGATTGTCGATACGCAAACCCTTAACAGCAACTGTATTAAAAATTTGTTATTTTTCTGATCTACGCAACTCCATACACTCCCAAATCAGATTAAAGCATGCACCAACCTCAAACACCCTTGAATCAAAACTACTTAAATTAGACATGAGTGCTGAATGAGAATACCTGGTGTCCAGCATGCCCGTCATCGACTGCATTTAAGGATGACTTTAGCACTGTACCTTCACATACAATATACCTGTTTTAAAAATAACAAACACATAGATCGTCATCATATGAATTAAAATGAACTTGCAGGTACCACGGTATGATTTTATGACCGTCGAGGGAACTTTGAAAAGTCTGGAGGCCTACCTTCCATGTATGCCATCTCTCCCTTGTTACCTTTTTCGGTTCCATGGAAAGTGAGAGTTGCAAATGAGCTATCGACTTCTTGTCTGTTCCTAATATTAGATGAAATCATTGTGTGGTCACCATCTTAACCTACAACAATGCGAGGAGTACAGTGAATACTACCTAATGAGTCTCAGCGTACCGCCTAAAAACATAACCGAGGCTATGTGTTGTTCCAAAAATATCTAAGAAGGCTGAAGGATATGGAGCTCGTATTGCTGCACATAGAATTATGGCACAGTTCCCTATACCTAGAATTTTTAAGCTTGCTAGTTTCAGAGAAAAGACAACCAAAATCGACCTAAATATATAAGTAAATGGGTTGTAACTGCTACCTCTAAAAAATCCTAAAGAAAGTTTTTTAACAGTAAACTGTACTATTCTTACCTCCATTGCTACAATTCTGGCCAACCTTTTCAAATGTTTTTTACTTAACTGGGCACTATCAGTTTTTAAATAATTGAACCCCAAATCATTTGAAGGGGATTTGCAGCCGTTTCCTTACCCTTAATCGCTTCTGTATCACCAGCTTGGATCTCAGTTTGTTCCACTACCTCCTCTTTTTCTGCTTCATCATCATCAACCTGTTTACCCGAATCCTCAGCAGCATCAGTGTTATCATCAGAGACATTTGTAGCTTCTACTTCAATATCTGTGGACCTTTGAAGTTCAGGTTCTAAGCATTCTCCAAGAAATCGTCGCCTCCAAAATTCAGTGTTACCTTATTCTAACCTAACTCGAGCTATTAATGCTTCCACCTCCTAATCAATCTGGTGCAAAAAAAGAATCCATATAATGCATGGTTTTTCCAATATGAATACTATATAAAAAGCTGGTTACGCTGGTTGGGCAACATGTCAAGACACGTAATTCGTACATGTTAAAATAGATCAGGTGGGGTTGACCAAAAAAACTTTACGTGCATAAAAGATATTATCGTATATATAATTAGTGTGCTAAATATTATCACAAATTATATTATTTCGATAATAATATCTTCTGTTAATGAAATGATTTAGAATATTTTACCGAGTTGCGAAAATTAAAACTTACATGTCAACACCTTGTACGCCATATGTCAATGACCAACTATTGCCTTGTATAATAAAATCGGAAAAAAGAGACTAACCAAGTAGCGAAAGAGAACCCACGGATGAATTAGAGGGTCAGTGCTTTTACCAGGTGGTTTTATCATTATGTCAGCATTAGCAGGGTTAAAATCAATAGCAGTAGCAGGTGGACCGGCATTAACTAAATTAACCCACAGAAGCTACACATGTATCAAGCATTCCGGTATCCCCAGTGTAGCAGTTAAGAAAATGGATATAACTTCCCCAACATTTGATGATATCCTGTACCTAAAGGTTTACAAAAGCATGTCAAATGAAATACAATTTTTTATATAAAAATTTACACTGGTTTTTTAATACAGAAATTGGCACGTGATACATCAATTCCTGAAGTAAGCCTAGTACTGTACACACTATCATGTTTTTTATATAAAAATTTACACATGATGACACCGGTTTATATAATACAGGAACGTAGGAAATTACCTTGAAAGAATTGAATAAAAGATATCAGCTACAAAGGTACAGGTCAAACAGGTTTAAAGTATCCCAAAGTCTGCTAAGCTTAACATATCAGGACAATATGGTATAATATGAAGTCTACATATATGAAAAAAAAAAATAATAAAATAAAATAAAAGACTGATAAGAAACATACACGTTCCCTTCCTAGAGTAGATTTCATCAAGATGCTGTCAAATTCCTTTGAAGGGGCTCCATCCTTTCGTTCATGCAGATTAAAGGCTTTTTCTTTAGAGCAAAAAAGGAGATGTTGACAAAAATACGTTGGAAAGCAATAAAGGTTAGATTTGAAATTAAAAAGTGACTTTAGCCTCTTTTTGTGCATCTCGTAGCTGACTTGTGCGCTCTTACACAATCACAAATGTTTAGATGTTAAGTGCCGCACCTAATATCCCTATTGACTTTTTTTTTGCAAAGAGTGAAACAAAAAATGTTGTTTTTAACAGAAACAGTTCATACCTCTTCCAAAAGATCTACATGACGCATCTCTAAAGCTTTTCTCTTGCTTACCAAATCCTCCTTCAGAATTGTATTTCATCTGGCCTGTAAAAGATAATACAGTGTAGCGCCAAAAAAACTTTATGCTTATTTGACTTTCTTAAAAGAATAATAATCAATAATAAGAAGGAACTACCTCTGCTTCAATTCTCTCTTTAAGTTCAGCTTTATTACACTCCAGCATAACAATCTCAGCCCTAATAGGCAACAACAAATCAAAAATAAAATAGTGTCAGTTTTTAATGGTTAGTAAATACATCAACCAAGACCACCCAAGTGTAAATTATTCATGCTAATCATTTAACGATTTCTTACACCCAAGTCTAAATTATTCATGCTAATCATTTAACGGTTTCTTACTGTTGTTCGGTTATATATGCAATGTGTTCCAGGGGTGATCCCTTCTTTACCTACATTGGCAATAAAAAAATAAAAAGCATTCAATACAATAAAACTTTAACATCAGAAAAGCGATTTGTAAACAACATATGTATACTTACACTAATTCGTCTCTTGATTGTTTTTTTCCTACCGATGGAACATACCTCTTCCATAGCTATGGCATTACATATTAGAAGTGTAAACAATAGTAGCTATTGATATTTCAATCGACATCATTTTTTCTGCAAAAAAGAGAGCACAAAAAATTGAATGGTAAATAAAACCAATAAAATTAAACATAAACAACTGTTAGACAAACTATCCATTATAATTTATCATATACAGCTATGTTACTTAATTTGTGATGAACATGCGCTTGTGAATATTGGAAAAGTAGGGTTTTAGGGAATACTGTATCATAGAAAATGGCTGAGGCATGATACTCTGTATTAGGGTTTTGAGAAAATACGTAATCTAAAACTTATGTTAAAGATTATCTCCTATTAAAAGATTATGAGTGTTTTTTTTCTTTTTTTTTTTCAAATCTCTTCAAGATAATTTTCAAATTTCTCTCCGGAGATAATTTTTTTTAGGCATTACATATTTGTTTTTAATTATTAGTCACAACTTGTGGAGTGATCCATTGGTTGAGGTGTTTAGTTGTGGTAGCAAAGCCCAGGGTTCGAATCTTGCCATGACCTTTTTTAATAAAATTCCGGAATTTCATGACAAATACCGAATTTTACAAAAAAAAAATTAAAAAATATATATATAAGAAGTGATGACATGGCAAAAATGTGATGACATGGCTGATAATGAATTACATGGCAATGACTGGACAATGAGGTGGCATTGACGTGTAACGCCTCCTGTTATATAATATATATATATATATATATATATATATATATATATATATATATATATATATATATATATATATATATATATATATATATATATATATATATTGTGGAAAACTAGAAGGGGGGGTTGAATAGTTTTCCCCTCTTTTTAATTTTATAAAACTTGGTTTCAAAATGTTGATTCAAATTTATTCAATTGTTTGTTTGAAAAACCTTCAATTGGAGTTTAGTGTGAAAACAACATATAATCAATAAGATTGGTTATCTATGTACGCTTATGAATTAGTTTTGGAAACTTAGTTTTATGAATGTAGCTTTGGTCGATCTTTATGTGAATACGTTTTCCTTTTGAAATCTTAAAACGTTTTGTATCAAATTATCGATTAAGTTAAACTTGATATGAGAAGTGTTAATAATATATAAGTCCATTAGACAATATCATACAATGTTATATCCTATCACAATATTAACTTGTAACTACACCACAATCAATCATCATGACAATATAAGCAACAATCAACACATATTTGCAAGCATAGATATAACGCGATAAATGCAAGAATGAAAGTAAAAAGATAGGAGAAAGTGGATGCAAACCGGACACGATGATTTATAGTGGTTCGGCTACAAGGATACCTTCCTTGCCCTACTCCACTCCCCGAGTCACCTACTCGAGAGTTTTCTTCACTACTCAACAAGCTCCCTTTTGGCGGAGAAAACCTTACACAGCTTTTGCTTACACCATTTAACGACACTAAGCTAAATGTCGAGTTCTAATAGTAGCTAGAACCAATCTCACACCACAACACACCTTCTTCACAACACTACTACTACACTACTTATCACACCTTCACTACTTCTTCTTCACTACACACCTATTTCTTCACGGCTTCACGACTTCTTCATAGCTTCACAACTTCACGACTTCTTCACTACTTCACAACTTCTTCACACTACTTCTTACTCACTCATAAACTCACTACTAAGTAAGATCATCTTGATCTACTTATTACATATACAAAGCTCACAACTTTACATAAGCACTAACTACATCTTTGGCTTTATGATGGGGAGGATTCTTCTCTTGCACTTTGAGTTATGAGAGATTGGATCACTTGAAACAAAGATTAATAATCTTATGATCAAAGGGTTTTAGAAGGATGTTTAGAGAGAATTGGATCTGAAAATCTTTGTGCAAAAGGTCAGAAAAATACCAGGTTTGAGGTGGTATTTATAGGAGAAGATTTCTGACAAAGGAGCGTGCCGGTCCCCTTAATTGTATGGCCGGTCCCCTTAATTATTAAGGGGGCCGCCCTACTGAAACGGCCAGAAATCTTTGTCTTTTTCGGTGAAAGTTTATTTGGTGAAAAACTAACTGATTTTGGTTAAAAATTTGAATTCATATATTTGTTATGAATTAAACATTTTCCTTTAATTACCAAAATTGTTTTTCAAAAAATATATAACATGTTTATATCATTTTATAAACTTTGTAATGTTTAAATAAACTTTGTATTAGACATTTGTTTGTACATACCTTAAGTGATTGTTGAGGCAAACTCGAGACGTTGAGATGTCGAGGCTTGTTGACGTAAGAATGCAAAGATGATTTGTGATCACAAGTAACTTAAGCACTTTACGTTATATGTTGTAACTTACATCTTTGTCATTATCAAAACATGAAGAGAATGTTTAGATTAAATATCGTAATATTCATGCCAACATATATATATATATATATATATATATATATATATATATATATATATATATATATATATATATATATATATATATAACAGGAGGCATTTGATTAAAATGCCACCTCATTGCCCAGTCAATGCCTAGTAATTCAATTTCATCCATGTCATCAGCCATGTCATCACATGTAAATAATTTTTTTAACATATATTTAATAACATGTATTTATTTTTTTAATTTTTATATGAATTTTTTAAATTTTTAGACGTGTGAATATTAATGTTGTAAAATAACATTATTTTTTATAATTTTAATATTTTAATTAAAAAGTTGTTTTAGTGAGGTTTGAACACACGATTTTTTTCAATGAATGATGCATGTTTACCAATAGAGCTATTGAACTTTTGTTATTTGTTTTACAAGCTTATATATATATAGAAGATTATGTAAGTAATTTAAATTATAATTAACATAAAAGAAACGTGTATGTATATAAGAATATATAAAATAAAATTAAGATAAGTTTGGTATAGATTCATTGTTATCTTTAAGTTATTTTTTTGGTTTTACATAATCTTTTAGTATATATACAACATAATATATTCACCTACATCATAGTTTATCAGTCGAATAACATAAAAAGTTGAATAACACAGAAAACATGCAGCCTCATCGATCTTCAGAAAGGCTTTCAAAAGCAAAAGAAGGTAACACAGCAGAAAAGCAACATGAGGAAAAGAAAAAACCTCGAGTGAATTTAGGTAAATTTATTCCATATATATAAATTTGTTTTTTTTTATCTTTAAAACTAATATGTTACTGTTGTGTTTGTGTTTATTATTTTTTAGGAGGAAAGCAACCGCTAAAGAAAGTTGGTCGACCGAATTTAAGAGGTATAAAATTGGTTGTTTTATTGATGTCACAAATAACTTTGTTTGAGTGTTATTGAAGCAAATATGATGAACAAGTATGTCTATTGTAATATTGTATATAGGATTTAAAACTGTGTTTGAATATCTTAGTTAGTAATGTATATTAGATAAGCAAATATGATATTCTAATTATGCCTGAACATGTCTATATATATATACATCAAGCCTTTCAAAAAAAATGGAAGCTGGTGTACAGTATGTCTATTGCATAATTATTTTGTACATAATCAGTTTCTAAATGCACATGGGTAGCTTGGCTCTGGGTCTGTGATCTCTTGGTCTCTCGGATTGCTTTGAACAAATGATTCGGGGATGAGTTTGCTGTTGTGACTTGTGGTTATGATAATCAAATGGTTTTTTTTATTACGTATTTGGGTTACTATCATCTTTCCTGCTGCATGATTATTATTATGGAAGTCCTTTTAGTCGGGGTTGTTAGCTTCTTTTCAAGTAAATTTGTTTTATTCACAATGTCTATTGCAAAGTTTCACATGATTGATGGTTTTATCAGTTAATCTTATGTTAACTGATATTTACAAGTCATTAGTCACTGTTGGTTTTTATTGAAACAAATATGATGAACAAGTATGTTAACTGATATATTTACTTTTGACATACTTGTGTGAATATATATGGCTCTACATAAAAAGTAGTTCAATCAACCATTGTTCTAAAAGTGGTTTTGTTGGTACAACCTTTTCTTTGGGAATCAAATCAATCGCACCATGTATGTTTTTGTAGTACCTTTGAATGTTTTTGTAGTATTTACTTTTGACATACTTGTGTGAATATATATGGATGTACATAAAAATTAGTTCAATCAACCATTGTTCTAAAAGTGGTTTTGTTGGTACAACCTTTTCTTTTGGATTCAAATCAATCGCACCATGTATGTTTTTGTAGTATCTTTGAATGATGTACATGATGTTTACATACTATATTTTTGTATTAGCAATTAGTGTTTATGAGTGTCTTATTTTGTATATATGTTACATAGTATTAGACGAGGTATTGTTGCAATTAGAATGGCCCATAAGTATTAGACGAGGTATTGTTGCAATTAGAATGGCCCATAAGTTAGTTTTAGGCTGCATAGGGCTGGCTACATCTGGAAACAAAAATACAATTAGTGTTTATGAGTGTCTTATTCTGTATATATGTTACGTAGTATTAGACGAGGTATTGTTGCAATTAGAATGGCCCATAAGTTAGTTTTAGGCTGCATAGTCCTGGCTACAGCTGGAAACAAAAATACACACCTGAATAAGATGACGGCTTAGGATAAGCAATATTGTATATGTATATATGTTGTTACATATGGGTCACACGTAATATCCTTCAAATTGATAAACCAACGCCATAAACTAACTTATGGGTCACACACTTCAGTATTAATGAGATGAGTAGTAGTATTATCTATATTGACTGTCCTCAAGGCTAATAATACTATGGCCGATTAAGTGTCCAACATGAGGTTCCAACTATGAAACTCGCTGACCCTATAAGCTTAAAGAAACTATTGAGTTTTATTGAACCAAATTCTGTTTTGATCTTGTCTGGTCTTAAACTGAAATTTGAAGAGGTTTTTGGAGTTGCATCAAATTATAATTCTTATGTGGTCTTTGGGTGTGGTATTATGGGTTTTTAGCTATTTTGATCACTGTTTTTGTAGTATATTTGAATGATGTACATGATGTTTGCATAGTATATTTTTGTAATAGACAACTTAAGTAACATCTTTATGATAAGTTCTGATTGTATTAGCTGTCTATGTACATGATGTTTGCATACTATATTTTTGTACTATACAACTTACGTAACATCTTAATGGTAAGTTCTAATTGTATTAGTCCTCTACTATTTGTTTATTTAATCTCTTTAGTGTTGTTATTGTCTATATGTTGATTTTTTTTTTTTTTTTTTTTTTTTTTTTTTTTTTTTGCAGCAAAACAACCTCCAAATAAACGTAGTCAGTTGAATTTACAAGGTATGTTTTGTCATTTAAAAATACTTATACATTGTTGTATTAATTTTTCAATTTATTCATATAATGTTATTTTTTATTAATTTACAGAAGCAAACATTGTTGATAATGATGTGACTAAATTTGATCGACCAGGTATTTATGTATTGTTATTATGATATATGTACATAAAAATATTTTGTATTGTGCTTTTATATAGTTTTAGTTTATAGTAAAAAAGATAAATATGAATATTATAAAGTATAGTTTGAATTGGTATATTGATGTATTTACAGAAACAATTCATCAAGATATGAATGAGAGTATATTGGATCCTGAAGATATTTTTAGAATAAAGTTTAAAATTTTAATATACATTATTTTTTAATTAAATCTTATATTAAAATATGTTTTACTTTGCAACAGTTTCAACATAAAAAAAACAAAGAAACTTCTATCGATATGTCCATCTTTGAAAGTGACACACCAGGAAGAAATTATGGATCTCATGTTTCAAATTTAAGAATGACAAATAAGAATACAAAAATGTCTGCTTCAAATCCAACAAACAAAGACACTTTTATGGATATGTCTATCTTTCAAAGTGACACACCAGGACGAAACTATGGTTCTCATGGTTTAAATTTTAAAAGGACAAACAAAGGTACAATACTTATAACTTTATTTTTGTAATTTTTTTTAATATATTGAGTATGTTTATTATTTGTTGAGTAATTTTTGTTAGGAAAAGGATATTCAAACAATTACTTTGGAAAGCAACCATCCACTTTTGAAGGGAATTTAACTACTCAAAAATCTGAAATTCCAAAATCAGTTGACAACCGTAGATCTAATTCATTGGATTTACCAATCCCATCTAAAGGTATATAAATTATTGTGTTTTCATATTATTTGTTATCATTAGTTTATTTGTTCCTTATATTCAACAAACTATTTTTAAAAAATCGTTAAGTTGAATTTTAATATATTGTTTTGTAGGGAAAGGTCAACAAGATAAAGTACCGAGAATAGGTACACCAAGTTTTGGTTATCAAGAAAATGAGGTAGATTTGCAACGGTCTCGGTATAAAAAAAGATTAACAGGTAATTTATTATTTATAAATTAATATACTCAATTATATTTGTAGTTATATTATAATGCATGTTATATTTAATTTTTTAATAATTTGTAACCATTGATTTTCAGGAGTTAATTCCCAACAAAATAAAGGTGTTGGCTTAAAAACTTCATCCTTTCGTAGTGATTCACAAGGTTATTTGTTAATATATTAATAATACATTTGAATGTATTTTAAACATTACATATTCATAGTACTTATATACCTTTATTTGTAGGAGGAAAATCAATACCAAAAAACCGTTTTGGAATTCATGTTGCGTCATTTGAAAGTGGTTCTACAGTTTTTTTTTTTTTTTTTTTTTTTTTTTTTTTTTTTTTTTTTAATTCTTTAATTTACATTGTTTTTTTATTAATTTTATAAATTTTATTTTACAGGAAACAAACAACAATTCCAAAAAGGATATGGAATACAGAGTTCTTCCATTGGGAATTTCCCACAAGGTTTGTTGTTTAGTTGTTTATAAATATTTGTTGAATTTTGAATGTATTTTTAATTTCAAATATGTTTTTTAATTTTCAGCCAAAAAAATGAACGAACTAAAAATGACTCATATTAAAGATGTCAACCCTATGATCAATAACATGGCAATTAAAGGAAGATGTATATCCATTTGGCATTCACACAAATTGAACGAAGAACACGATCCATACAGTTTGGACTGTGTTTTTCAAGATGTTGAGGTATTTATATTTTTTTATGTATGGATAAATAAAAAGTTTGATTTGGTTTATATAATATTTAATTTAATTGTTTGACTAACGTAAACAGGATGAGAGAATTCAGATTTACATCAAAAAGGAGTTCATGTTTAAATTTGAACCCCTTCTTCAAGAGGGACAGTGCTATATGATTTCAAACTTCGGTGTTGCAGAAAATGGTGGAAGGTTACCTTTGTTACCCAATAGGTGGAAAATATCATTTTTTTTAAAGGAACAAATGTCACGAGAATTGATCAAATTGATGACAACTTCGTTGGATTTATTAACGAACCATTCACACGTATATTGGATCCAAACAATGAGTACCATGAACATGATTCTGTTGGTATGTTATATATTCTTACATAAAAAAAATAAGTTGTTTTTTTTATTTTTTTATATTAAGAATTTAAAAACACTAATACACATGTTATTGTACAGATGTGATTGGAACAGTCGTAGCTGTTGGTAATATCGTCTCCGTAAATAGCCATAGTGGTCCAAAAATTCGACGGACAGTTGTAATTGAAGATGCTGAGTAAGAACAAATTTTTTCATTATTATAAATATTTTTACAATTTAGTAATATCTATATATATATATATATATATATATATATATATAAGCATGAATTAATATAATGTTTTGCAGATGTTATAGACTTGATTGCACATTTTGGGACAACTGGGCACTCATGTGGAATGAATACGACAAGAGGCTTGAAGATATTGGTCATTTAGATATTGTTTTAATGCTAGGGAAGATTAAATATTGGGATAGTAAGTTTACGAACATAATTTTAAATATTTTTTAATATCTTAATTTTTAATTGACGATTTTAATTATCATGATATATTCGTATGTATATTTATATATTTTTTAAATTTTATATGACAGACAAACCAGCTGTGCATAATGCGTTATTTGGGAGCAAGATATACATTAACAGGAATATACCTCAATTATTGTCTTTTCGAGAAAGGTACATTAAAATATATTTGTATATTTGATTTAAAATATATAATTAATATCATAAAATAACAAGAGAATTGAATTTGAATATTAAACAGCTATGAATCTCAAGATGGATATGATACGAGTCAATTTAGGATTCAGATACATGCACAAGACAGTCATGTAGTTACACCAGCAGAATTTATGCAAGGTTGTGTAAAGAAATTGGTAGGAATGATTCGTACTATTGAGCCGGTAAGATTTAAATTTTATTTCTCTATTTTATGTTTATATTAAATGAATATTCATTTACAACTATACTATTTTAATCTAATATTAATGTATACAATGCAGGAAACATGTTGTGTTGTTTATGGTACTGTGCATAGCATCCAATATCAAAATGGATGGGCTTATATCGGATGTAAAGAATGTAACACAAAAGTTACACCAATAGCACCGAAAAGTGGAATGAATTCTAGAAACAAAAAACAATTATGGTTTTGCAAGAATCATGGAGACAAATATGATGTTGCATGCAGGTATGTAACACATCTTCATATAATTAGTTATTAAATTTGTACAACTAATATTTTAAAATTACATACTAAAAACATTTGTTTTTGTATGTAAAGGTTCAAAATAATAGTGCGCATTGTAGACGAAAGTGGAACAGCACAAATTGTTATTTTTGATAACAATGTGCATAAGATGACAAAGTTGACAGCATGGGAGATCATCCAAGAACAGGGCGTTAATACAGATGAATATTTCCCTGATGAGCTTAATCAGATTATTGGCAAACAATATTTATTCAAGATTAAATACACGGAATTTAACCACAGCAATAATTGTCATATATATCGAACAGAGAAAATCACTGATGATATTGATATCATCAATTATTTCAAAAATGACTTCCTAGATGTAGAGGTATTTAATTTTTACTTTTAAATTAAGTTATTATAAATATATACATAAAATTATAATTCTTTGCGTTGTACAAAATAAAACAGGATGATGAAGAAGATTTGGAGAATGATGAAGACTATTATGATAATTCAGATGATGATTATGATAATAATGAATATGAATTTGAAAATGCTGGAGATGATTTTCAAAATAGCGATGATGAATTACAAATTGGCAAAGATGATTTTGTGAAAGATGGGAATGTTTCGGAGAATTGCAAAGATGATTTACATAATACTAACAATGATTTAGAGGGCGGTGAGCATGATTATGAGAATGATGAAGATGAGTTAGTTGCTAAAGAAGATATGTTAGAAGATGATGAGAACATGAATATAGAAGGATCAAACAAGGTGGATCAGGTATCATATAATTTATTATTTAATCTATGGAACATTAATCAATTTTAAATATGTAATTATTATTTATATTTTATAAATTAATAATTTCAGGATATTGACGATGACATTGCAAGTCCAACTGGTTTAGATAATGAGGTATTACATAATATTTTAATAAATTGTTTAACATAAACATATGTTTTAAACTATTTTTTTTTATTATTAATCGTTACAGGAAAATGAACGTGAAACAAGTATTGAGTTCAGGAATGCAAGAGTGAAGATTGTTGATTCCTCAACAACTAACATTAATGTTGGTAACGATAACAAAAGATTGCGTGAAATAGAAGATGTATCAACACACGACACATTTGATGATCATGATGGACAACGGGAAAAAAAGACTATGGCAATGAATATCGCAAAAGAAGTTTGAGATAAATGACCATTTCACCATCTTCAGTTACTAATGCTTTATTCTTTTTAAAACAATCAGTTATTTTATTTTATGAATTTCATTGACAATTAATGTACTAAGATGGTATTGTTTTGGATAATTATTTATTTTATAGGAACTATTATTCTTATGATAAATGCTAATGAGATGCATGTTTTATTTGGTTAATACGTACTGAATATCATATGTTGAAAGTTAATATTTTCTTAAAAAATTTGTATTTGTTTGCAGGGTGTATACTTTACATCAAAAAAGTTAATGTTGTTAATGATGAAAGAATGAAGTACTTTGTAACATAACATCTTTCTATGAAATGAGATAAATGGCCGAATATGCATTCATGGGGCCATGGGGTTGATTATTGAATAAGTATTGTTATCAAGAAAATAGAAAAGTGTTATGTTGTGCATGGTACTGGACTGTTTAACGACCGTATTGGGTAATTTGTAAGTTGAAGCGGCCAAAACTATGTCGCATCTAACATATTATAAATATTGTATATTATTATATATACATTTTTCCAAAGATTATAACTCTCAAACAATAAAATTAATATCCTTAATAAAGTGAATAGAACCAAATTGATTTGGAATTTGAGCATGCGTCATAATCAAGACCGTTCACTTGGATTATGTATGAATGATTCTTGAAACCAATGGCAATATGATTGCTGGAAAAGTAGCTACTCACAGCATCAATGAAGGATCTCCCGTATCAGGTTCATACAAATTGTAATCTTTTACTTTGGTCCAATTATGGTTTGAACTATGTTAAGTCTTAACATTATAACTTAACCCCCATGAAAGTTTTAACAATTTTATAGCTACCCTGGGGTCATGTCATCTAAAATATGGTTATATAACTCGTGAAATGATACACAGTCGCATGACTTAAAAGTTCTATACTCATCTGGTGGCCCTGTGTATTGAGCATCAAAGATAATAGTTACTATCATATGTTATTCAATAATTAAGTCCGACTTTTGTGAATAATTGATGATTAGATAATGAGATGGTTATTGATCTATTGACATAGTATGTCATCATTAAGAGAAAAATTACTCGCAACTAAAAGGCTTACAGCTTCCTACTAGAATGGTGTGTGCAACTACTCAACTTTGCTGCTTTCTACTTCGCTTGATATCCCTACAACACATATGAGGGTCAGTACTGTTTTTTAAAAATTACATATTTCAGTTAATTTTTCCTACATTTATACAAAATATACTTGTGGCTCTAATTTATAGAGTTCACGGTTTATTACTGTTTGGTTTTTGTTTTATCTCTAACAGGTAAATTGTATTATAAACATTGGGTTGAAAGTAAATGGGTCTCTTTAATGCCATAAAAGTTGCCCAGCCTTAAACTCTATAGTGAGGAAAAAAAACGTGTAAAAATATTTATAGTGATCTTTAAAAGTTTAGACAATATTTTTTGTTATCTTAAAGATTTTATTTAACTTTGCACATAAGATAAGTTTAGAAAATATTTATAATTATCTTAAAGAGTTTTTTTAGGTTTTACATAATTTTACAGTATATATACAATTCATATATTGAGGGACATTATACTTGAATAATCGAATATCACAAAAGTCGATTAACATAAAAATCATGCAGCCCCATCGATCTTCAAAGAGACGTTCAAAAGCACAAGAAGCTAATATACCCAAAAAAACAAGATGATGAAAAGAAAAGAACTGGAATGAATTCAGGTTAGTTGAGTGTATATATGTATATACATTTTTTTTTATTATAAGCTCTATAAATTTATTTATCCAGTTGGTCGTATGTGAAACCTTATTCTTTGATTGTGACCACCGACAATAACAAACCTTCTACTATTTTTATTGTTACAAATATGTTGCATAATGTTCATAGCTTTGACGTAGATAGTTACACCACAAGCGACCCAGTAGATGGTTATTAAAAAAAAGAAAAAAAAAACACTGCTGGGGTTTGATCTCGGGCCACCCAGTTCACCCCCACACACTCTTACCATCTGTGCCCTTGGGTCTTTTCTCAAGGATATTATCTTTTAATTGTTTTTATATAGTTTAGTTTATGTTGTTATAGTATAGAATTTGTTGTTGTGTATGTTGTATGCTGTACATCTTTGATTCGAATATGAATACATGATGTGATTTTATCATGATTTAACAGTTATTCAAGGTTGGGTTTAGATTGAAACATGCTTTTAAGTCACCTCTACCAACTCAATAGATGAGCTTCATAAGTTGGGTTTGGTTTGCTAAAATATGACAATAAGAAGAAGAAGAAAAAAAAAAAAAAAAAAAAAAAAAAAAAAAAAAAAAAAAAAAAAAAAACACTGCTGGGGTTTGATCTCGGGCCACCCAGTTCACCCCCACACACTCTTACCATCTGTGCCCTTGGGTCTTTTCTCAAGGATATTATCTTTTAATTGTTTTTATATACTTTACTTTATGTTGTTATTATTGTGCTTAACTAACATGTATGTATCGTAATGGTTCAAGTTACATATGTTTTTATACACAAAAAGCTTAACTAATATGTTGATGGGTATTCGAATATCATTATGTATTATTTGAATATTTTTACTTCTATCGTTTATATATGTTATCCATATCATATGTTATAATACAACAATTTTTTAAACTATATAGACATATATAAAGAAGATAAATAAAAAATCTTTATGTAACTTGGTACAATTTATGAATACATGATGTGAGTTTATCATGATTATATTTGATTTTTATTTTACACATTCAAATGATATCATGTGAAAAAAAATGTGGAAAAGAATTCCAAAAACATACGCGCACGCTTCACTTTCTCATCAAATTCATTTGAACATATGGGTAACATTCCAAGACACATGTGCATTTTTATATTGGTCATGGTCTCCATTTTTATCAAAGATATATATGTAAATTACTATGCTTAAAAAAACCATTAATTTGACAATGTTTTTTTTTTGTAGTTCATCCATCACATGATACCACTTCGTCTGCAATGAAAGATGATAAGAATAAAGATATATCAATAATTGATATATCTGATGATGACAAGGTACAATAAAATGGTTTTTTTAATAATATAAACTATTTAACCCACATCATTGATTACAATATCTAACATAATTGAAGTGTAAACAGGTTTCTAAAAATCGACGTAGATTGATAAAGAAAGGAAGCATTGTAAACACAGACGTCATTGAAATTTCTTCATCAGACGATGAAAAGGCAAACAAAAATTCTCTCAACAAAAAGAAACGAAAGCATATTAATCATAATAATATGATGGTATGAAGTTTTTATCATTAGGGTAATTATTTATTACACAACTATATACGTTATTATAATTAAAATTATTGTTAATTTTAAATTTTATATTTCAGATGTCTAATGATGAAGGGCGAAACACAAACATCATTGAAATTAGTTCATCAGACGATGAAAAGGCAAGCCAAACTTCTCTCAATGAAAAGCAACTAAAGCAGATTAATCATAATGAAACAGTGGTATGAATTTAATTTCATTAGTTGTATTATTTGTTAAACAAATGTATACATTACTATTAATAACATCATATTTAATTATAATTTTTCTATGTTAGAAATCTGATGATGAAGCTCCAATACAGTTTAAACGCACAAAAACTTTGCAAGAGACAACTATCTCAAAAAACAAGTATATGCTATGTGATGAAGACACAGATGACGAAAACCACCAATACAAAGTCACATCTCAAGATGAATATGATGGCGTTTGGATAAACATCAATGATCTTCCAGAACCATTTTATCCTTTAAAAGAATACAAACCAAGATATATAATCCCTGATGAAGATATCATTGAAGACTCTCCAACAGGTTGTTTAATAATACATTATTTTAAACACATTTGTAATTGTAAGTTTTTTAAAAATGTTGAAATATCAAACTTATATATATATATATATATATATATATATATATATATATATATATATATATATATATATATATATATATATATATATATTTATATTCTTAAAATTAACACAGGTGATTACAAATACATTGTCATTGATGAGGAATATGATAGAGAGCTGTTAGATGAACACAATATGAATGAGGATAGCATGTTGGATGATATGGTCGATATTCATGGTAATCTACACGGAAGATATGTTGATAGTTACAGTGATGAAGAAGATTGGGAAGTTGATTCTAATGCGTATAGTAAACAATCTTTATCTGATAGTGATGATTTACCAAGTTTTATTAATGACAATACAACTGATTATGAAAGCACTGACGACAACAGTAGCGACGACAGCTTTTGAGGAAAGAAAGCAACATTTATCAAGATTTATGATTTTTCAAGACTTTTATTTCGTTTAATAGGAATATTTATTTTTATATTTGAAACATTTGTCAGTATTGTTATTTCAACACTTTATGATTTTGTTTTCTCATTAATATTATAAACTTATTGTTTTTTTATGATATATGTGGTGATATTTTTAATAATTTTTTTGAATGTACACAATAGACTGCATTCAGATGTTGTACATATGCCATTGTGCAATGAATAAGGTATTTCACATTTATTAAAACAAATGTTCAAATGCAACTCACTCAAACTCATTTATTTAACATCAACCTATATCTTTGTGCGGTATGATTATGATTTTATTATTTTTAGTTGTTGAGATGGTGAGTTTCTATTTCTTTGGTGGGGTTAGTTTAAAAGTCCATAAGCGTATCCAGAACAGGTACATCAGGACTCAACTTCTCATACTCCACATTCTATGTGACGAGGTTGTCTAAACCATATGTGTTTAAATGAACCTTAATTTCAAATGTCTTATATAGTTTAAGGAAATCACTACCTTTGGCAGATATGGTGAGACGATACAGTATAGGTAATGCAGCTGCTGCTTGATATGATATCATATGCTATCAACACAAACAACACCATCAACAATCTTAACCTTTATATATGATGTCGTCCAATATAAGAATGGCGGTTGTAAACGTTGTGTTATATGAGAAATAAAACTATTTTGGTGGTCATGCAAAGACCGTCACCATGGACAATGGTGTTGACTTGGACTTAGGTTTCATGGTCTTTAATTGGGTACGTAATGCCACCATTGTCATTTTTATCCATGCATTACAATCACGCACGATGCGTTCATATTCATAACTTTTACAAATTTATTGATGTGTAGGTTACATATCCCAACATGGTGGAGCTGTTTGAGACACTTGGAGTGGATATTGAGCATTCTGATATGTCATTATGAATAACCTTAGATGAAGGCAATCGGTATGAATGCAGTAGTACAAACGGTTT
Source organism: Artemisia argyi (assembly GCA_030686995.1). Classification (NCBI taxonomy): domain Eukaryota; kingdom Viridiplantae; phylum Streptophyta; class Magnoliopsida; order Asterales; family Asteraceae; genus Artemisia; species Artemisia argyi. Next base: position 199,078,481 of record CM060678.1, read on the forward strand.
ATCAAGTTTGTTTGCACAGGTGACACACATAATTGAAAGTTGCAAACTTTAAATTATGCATGTCGTATACACTCTTTTGGCCAACAAAACTATGGTTGATGGATGCAACTTTACACATGTGTTTTTACTACACATTATTTCACTGAAATCATATCAAGATATTGGGACATAAAATACTATCAATTGTTTTACATATATAGTCCAAAAATACGATGTAGATGTGGCACATTATGCATGGGATGTCTCGAAGCATTCTTTCACATATAGAGTGGCGGATGTATATATAATACTACCCAAATAGGTGTATCTTTTAAATAACAATTTAAAAGGTTAAAAATATCATGGCAAATAAATTTTATTAAACTATTAAAAATATATTTTACAAAAGATTCTTATCCAAGATTACAAGAGTAAATCTAATGAATAAATATTGTAGGATAAAGTTACAAATATATAAAACACGTTATTATCATAATAACGTCTTCATCTGCAGCTGCTTTCATCTCAAAACAACCATACGAGAACATGGCTTCACATAATACTATATCTGAATTACCAATCAAACCAACAAAACCAAGAGGACGACCATTGATGTATCCAACACAAACAGGTACTCAATTATATAAAAAAATATATTTTTGTTCATCTTAAAGTTTTCAAATAAGTATTTTATGTATATATATGTTTGATTTTGTAACAGTTGATAGTAATGATGTATCCATCCGACGGTCAGGAAGACGTCCAACGGAAAACACAACAGATTCAACTTCAAGTAAGATATTTATTGACGCTTTTACAGCTAATTTTATGTTTGTGTTTGTGCTTATTTATGTAACACCAATTGGTGTTGTTGCTTCTTTCCCAAAATTCAGTGCAAGGTAAACTAGAACCTTAAATCAACTATACATACCAATGTTTGCAGTAGTATTTTTCATAAATAAAGAGCTCACTCGGTTTATGGATAGTGTTCTAGAGGAAGGTTAGTTATATAATTAACATATCTTTAATTACCTACAAAAGTCTATCAGCATATGCTAGTGAAATACTAATTTAATTTGTGCCGTAAACACCAGCCGTTGGACAAAATACAACTCTTGGGCATGATTACATGAATACACCTGGAAGTGCTTAGCCTGAAATTGGTAATATCAGTACACAATTAAATGAAACTTGACCTGTATAAAACAACCATATTCTGAAACGATTCATTTACATAATAGACCTACATCACCCAACTTCATATTGCATTATTGATTCAAGGTTTCGTTTATGGAAGGTGTAACAACAGATGCTAATTAATCTCGATGCTAATAGAACCAAAATAAAGTCAAACAATAACGATAAAAATTTCTGAACTCTTCAAAATAAGCACCAACTAAAGTTAACAATAACCTACACTTTTGGGTCTAAATGGGTAATTCTTTCTTTGGGACATTTAGGATGACATAAAACACTTTTGTCCAAGACCTGTATGTATAAACAATGATCTAAATTTCATTTAGAAGAATAAAGTTTAGATGAATTTGTTAGCTAATTCTTGATTTATCTGTTTTCAGCACAGTTAGTCAACATGTGATAAGTTTTATATATATTAGCATCTTCCTATATATTCATGAATAATGTATATTTAATGAATATATATATTCAAATTTTTCTGATAGATCTCAATAATGATATAATGATACGTCGCCCTGGCAAGAAACCAATGGAAAATACATCAACCGTTGGAACTTCAAGTAAGATACCCATTCAATATTTGTTTTGTATATCTATTTATGAAATAACATAATCCAAATACATATATGTATATTATTACAAATTTAATTTGTTAATTTTATAGCAGGTATGAACATTGATGTACTTCCTCGGCGTCCGGGGAGGCCGCCTAAAAATACAACAAAAACAGATGCAACAACTAAAGTTGAATGCAACCAATCATTTACACAATCATGTAAACGCAAGTCAGAAAGGCTTAGAGAAAAAACAAGAATGGTTAGGCATAAATCATTATTAAGACAACCTAATAGTAAGACGTATGTAAATAATGGAGATGTGACACATCGAGATTCATTTGTTGGGATATCAAAAGGTAACAACACAACACTTTTTATTTTAAAACATACTGAAATATCGTATTATGTAAATTAACGCCTCTGTATATTGTTGTTTTATTTTTATACTCAGATTATAAAGACCTAGAAGATCCTGTTTTTGAATGTGAATCGTGCCACGCATTATTATGGAACGCAGAAAGCATGGTAGGTAATACACATTCAACAACACAAGAATATTCACTCTGTTGCGGTAGAGGCAAAATAAAGTTAGGAGATGAGGTGGACCAGCCACCCAAACTATTGATGGAACTTATTAATGGACACCATCCAAAAAGTGCTACGTTCATCAATAATATCAGGCGCTATAATTCAATGTTTGCATTCACATCTATTGGGGCAAAACAAGACATGTCAGTCACTAACGGACGAGGTCCATATTGTTACCGGATTCAGGGACAAAATTACCACAGAATGGGTACTCTGTTGCCAAAACAAGGAAAAATCCCAAAGTTCGCACAACAATATATTTATGATCAAAAAAACGAGATCCAACACAGGATTGACGGTGTCAGGTAACAACTCTAAAATAATTCATATTTTTAATCCAACAATCAAATTACTAAATTTATAAAAATTATTACATTCATATAAAAATATAATAAACTTGTCTTATGTTGATTTTTACATACAGCAACGAAACGTCATCTTCCACAACAAACAATATGATTGATCACCAGATAACAGTTGATTTACGTGACATGCTTGATGAAATAAATCCATTAGTGTCGCAATTCAGAATGGCAGGTGAACAATTTGTAAAAGAACCGGAAGAAAATAGATATAAGTTAAGACTAATTGGTACAAGAGAACGTGATGGAAGAGATTATAATCTCCCAACGGCAGACGAGGTAGCTGCACTAATTGTTGGAGACTTTGATACAACAACTAATAAGAGAGACATAATTCTTCACATGCAAGAAGGAGGACTTAGACGAATTAGTGAGTTGCACCCTTCGTACCTAGCACTACAATACCCATTGTTGTTCCCATATGCCGAAGATGGTTATCGGACCGACATATATCACTTTGGAATAACAGACAAAACAGCAACAAATAAGAAGACAAGAGTAACAATGAGAGAATATTTTGCTTACCGTTTGCAAGAAAGACCAAATATCTTCTCAATGGTACTAAATGCACGAAGGCTATGTCAACAATTTATTGTCGATGCATACACAATGGTTGAATCTGAAAGGATGTTGTACATTAAAAACCAACAAAACGACCTAAGATCCGAGACATTCGCAAGATTAGCTAAATTAGCAGAAGATGAAAATTCTGGAGTCAAGCTAAGAGGAAAAAAAGTTGTCTTGCCATCATCATTTACAGGTAGTCCAAGATATATGATGCAAAACTATTTAGATGCAATGACAATTTGTAAAGTTTATGGATACCCGGATCTTTTCATAACATTCACATGCAACCCAAATTGGCCGGAGATTCAACGTTTTGTGGTTGAAAGGGGGTTGAAATCTGAAGACAGACCTGATGCAATTACACGAGTTTTTAAACAAAAACTTGATAGTCTGATGAAGGAATTCAAAGATAAGCATTACTTTGGCCATCTTAAAGGAGGTAAATACTTTGCAAATTAACATTTCAATCATGATTAGTAAATTACTAACAGTAAAACATTCAATATAAATTAAATAATGTTTTTCTTGCAGCGGTTTACACAGTTGAATTCCAAAAGAGAGGGCTTCCTCATGCACACATTCTCCTATTTTTGGAAGATAAAGATAAAATAAAACAACCATCACAGATTGACCGTATTATAACGGCAGAAATACCAGACAAAAATGAAGATCCGGAATTGTATAAAATCGTTACAGACCACATGATGCATGGTCCGTGTGGGGCGCAAAATCCAAGTTGTCCATGCACAGTCAAGAACAAGTGTACAAAGAAGTTCCCAAAACAGTTTAACGACCAAACATTCATAGATGAAAGTGGGTATGCGATTTATAAAAGACGAAATGACGGAAGCACAATAAAGAAAAACGGATTTGAATTGGACAACGGATATGTCGTACCATATAATCCGGGCTTGCTAAGAAAATTCCAATCACATATAAACGTTGAATGGTGCAACCAAGTCGGCTCAATTAAATATTTATTCAAATATATTAATAAGGGACCGGACAGATCGACAGTAGGATTGGAAGATACAGACGTTGATGAAATAAAAGAATATTACGATTGTAGGTATCTTTCAGCATGCGAAGCTGCATGGAGAATCTATGGATTTGACATACACAACAGGTTCCCCCCGTTGAAAGATTACCGTTTCACTTAGAAGGAGAACAATCTGTAATATTTGAGGCCACAGAAAGTATTGATTTTGCATTGGAAAAAGCATCTATTAATGAAACAAAGTTTGTTGCGTGGATGGATTACAACAAAGAAAACACAGATGCAGAAGACCTACTTTACCATCAGTTTCCAAAGCATTATGTATGGAAGCAAGAAGAAAGAATTTGGGCAAAAAGACAAAAAGGAACAGCAATTGGCCGTGTACATCATGTACCTCCTTCATATGGAGAATTATTTTATTTACGGATATTGCTTAACAAGGTTAAGGGAGCTAAAGATTGGATTGATTTCAAGACTTATGAAGATGTTGTATATCCGACATATAAAGACGCTTGTCAAGCACGTGGTCTTTTAGAAGATGATAAGGAGTATATTGACGGTTTAATGGAAGCAAGCTTGTGGGATTCTGGAAATTACCTACGTAAATTTTATGTTATGCTGCTTATGACAGATAGCATGTCAAGGCCAGACGTTGTTTATAACAAAACATGGGAAGTGTTGGCATCTGATGTTGAAAGTATCGAACGGAAAAAAAGAAACGATCCAGGTATTGAATTACATATATAAACTCCTGCATAGAAATTTTGTAAATACATAATTATGCATTCACAATAACATTAAAAAAATATAATTGCAAAGACTTTGTAAATTATCAACTGTCAATTGACATTTATTTTTTAATTTTTTTCCAGATTTAATCCTCACAGATGAAGAGAAAAAGAATATATGTTTAACATATATTGAGCACATGCTCCTATGTAACAACAAAAGCTTAAAACAAATTCCAAACATGCCGTTACCGAATGAATTGATGACAATGGCCGTTTACAACAGATTGGTGTATGATGAGCTGAAATACGACAAAGATGACTTACGAAGGCAACATGAACATCTCTACAAAACTCTTACCAATGAACAGAAATGCATATATCAAATTGTGATGGAAGCTGTTCATCAAGACAACGGAGGAATGTTCTTTGTTTACGGATATGGTGGAACAGGTAAAACATATCTTTACAAAACCTTATCTGTCGCACTAAGATCAAGAGGTGAAATAGTGTTAAATGTTGCATCAAGTGGTATCGCATCACTTTTGTTAGAAGGTGGAAGAACAGCACATTCTAGGTTTGCTATTCCTATAAACGTCATGGATGATTCCATGTGTCATATTACAGGAGATAGTGACTTGGCTGATTTAATCCGTATGTGTAAATTGATAATTTGGGATGAGGCCCCAATGACACATAGGCACTTTTATGAAGCATTTGATAGGACATTGCGAGACATTATAAGGATAGATACATTTGAACCTTCAGAACAGGTTTTCGGAGACAAAGTAGTACTTTTTGGAGGAGATTTCCGTCAAATATTACCGGTTGTTACAAATGGATCTAGACATGATGTCGTGCATGCGTCAATAAATTCTTCATACTTGTGGCAACATTGCAAAGTCATGGAATTGACTATTAACATGAGACTAGAAAAGGGTTCAAATACTTCAGAAAGAAAAGAAATACAAGATTTTGCTGATTGGATATTGGATATTGGAAATGGAAAAATAGGAGGAAAAAATGACGGCGAAGCACCTGTTCAATTCCCTGAAGATATGTTGATCCCGGATTCTGATGATCATATTGGTAAGATTATTGAAGAAACATACCCAGATCTGAAAAATAACCTTTACAATCCTAAATTCTTCCAAGAAAAATCAATTCTTGCACCAACCCATGAGCTGGTGGATATGGTAAACGATCGCATGCTCAAGCTACTACCTGGAGAAGAAAAGACATACGACAGTTCAGACTCAGTAGGTGTTATTGATATGGATGCAGATTTTAATGAAGCACTATACACCGATGATTTTCTTAATAGCATCCGAATTGCTGGTCTACCACAACATTCTCTAAAATTAAAAATAGGCGCTCCAATCATGTGTATGAGAAACATAGACCAAAGAGGAGGATTATGCAACGGTACAAGGTTACAAGTTCAAAGGATGGGTATAAACGCAATTGAAGCAAAGATTATTTCAGGCGGTTGTGTTGGAGATATTTGCGCGATACCAAGAATGGTTTTAAGTCCTTCTGATAATAAGATGCCTTTTAAATTAAACCGTAGGCAATTTCCAGTTTCATTGTGTTTTGCAATGACTATCAACAAAAGCCAAGGACAAACTCTAACACAAGTGGGATTGTTTCTTCAAAGACCAGTATTCTCTCATGGTCAACTCTACGTAGCAGTATCAAAAGTCACAACAAGAAAAGGATTAAAAATTTTATGTTGTGATGAAGAAGGTAATTACGCCAATTCAACAACGAATGTCGTCTATAAAGAAGCTTTATTTAAAATTTAATTATAAAAAAAAATACACAACAGTACATTTATTAATAAGTTTTTTCCGTTTCATTTCTTAATTTAAAATAATTGCACACTGTATGGATGCTTATATATTGTTTCTTTAGAGTAAATTGCTGGAACAATGTAAGTTTTACCAAATAAGCATTTAAAAGTAGGTAGTTTGTTATTCTTAATCAAATTAGCAGTTTCAATGGCGTCTTATTAGCGGCTTTTATTGGCTGTTATTCAGAAGCTGTTTATGTTTGGATGGCGTCTTATAAGAGGCCATTACTTGCTGTTATTACTGGCCGATGACGTCTTATTAGCGGTTGTTATTGGTTGTTATCCAACCGCAATTCAACAGCAAAATTGCATATTTCAGCAACCATTGGTTGTTATTAGGGGATGTTTGGATGGCTCTTTATTAGGGGTTGTTATTCGCTGTTATTAGGGGCGGATGCCAACTTATTAGGACTATTATTGGCCGTTATTTAGCAGCCATTTGGCTGTTACTTCCCAAGTTTCACTTGGCAAATAAAATACAGTCAAACAAAAGGCCAAACATGCACCAAACTCAGAAGCAATTATATTAGATGGTAATTTTGACCGCTTGCACAAAGGCCTAAGCAAGTACACTTTTAATCCAAGGTACCTTTATGATCTTATATAAAGTCACTTTGTAATCACATTAATTTGAAGAGAATAGTGTATTTCTTACACAATGAATAGACATTCCATGCCCTTGGAGAGTGCTTTCCCATGCTAAGAGTTAACAGTTCATAAACCACACACTCATATTGATTTTCGGCATGAAAATCACTAAGAACCACAACGCGATTACACACCAGTGCATTCAGTTGCTCTAAATTGTAACTGTGTAAACTATTTTACATACTACTGCTTCACATTATGTTTTTTACATTCTACAAACAGTATATACATTGCTAAAATTTTTAAAACTAAACTTAGTACCAATGCTCCTACTGCAGAAACCAAACACCCCTTACGACAGATTCTGTAAAAACTAAAATTAGTACCAAATCCAAGTTATGTGAAACTAAACTCAGTACCTAATACAATGAAACAATTAAAATGAAAAACACTTACATTAGTTGCTCCTAATTAACAATTTCCAGCATCCATTTAACACTACTACATACATCATTTTTTACAATACACAAACAGTTTAAAGACGTCATCATCAAACCAAAATATTTAAAACATTAGTTATACAAACGCAAAATAACTAACCGACTTGTCAGACATTACTAGATAATTTCAAAGTCAGCATCTTCTTCAACTTAACAAAGATGAAATACAGGATAATGAATATCCTCATCAGCAGCCGCTTCCAAATCTTCAATTACGTGCATAAACTTAAACCTTATCAATTTGTCATATGCAAATCCAACTTGCTCACCAAACTGCCTCCATGGTCCTAAAACATTAATATGATTGATCCTTGAAGGATTTTCAGCATGAAATACCATCTCCATCGTCATTAAGTACTCAATATGCTCATGCTTCATAAGAACCTTAGAAAATGTGTGGAATTCACGATTCTTAAGGAACTTTGCCGGGATGGCCTACATTTATATATAATAAACAAATAAATATACGTCTCACAGTTTTAAAAACAAATCAATCAAACAATTACACTTAAATACTTACAAGTATTTCCCTTACGTAGATGGCTGAAAAATACTTATAGAATGAATTTACTTCAAAGAAGTGGTCCCGGTGAAAACGCCACTGGCATACATGTTTCATTCGATCATCATCTTCAAAAAAAACAAAATACAAATGGTTTAATGTAAAAAACTACTTCACATATTATTTCAAATATTAATTAACAATTAACATATGTATTCACAAACTAATAATTATAGAAACCTCTTTCAGCCGGCTGCAATGGAGGCTGAATCCTTAACAACCGTGTCGCTCCTTTGAAATGTGCATCAGTAGTTAAATGTCCATTAACTGAAAAACCTGTTAACAATATTTTGTTTGCACGTTTTCTTGTGAAAATCACAATCATTCCAGGTTCCAATTCCAAATTCTCTTCGACACCAATCCAGTCTTCCATATCAATTTCATACATACGTGGTCCATTTCCTCCTCCAACACGAACACTTCTAACATTCACAACAAAATTAATTCCATTGCCCTTAACAGTTATTTCTCTCTCATTGCCTAACCCTTCCAGAAATTCAAGTGGTAATCTCTGCCGTTTATATATACCACATAAATTATACACATTTATCCAAAAAATATACCATTTAATAAATAAATCACAATCTAAAAAACAAAAAATTAATCTAAAATATACAATTACCTGGCGAACATCTAAGTAAGGAGTTACATTAGACATAAACCTTGGAAAACGACCAGCAATCATATTGTATCCAGCAACTTCAGTTCCATCCCAATTGTATCCAGTGACAAAGTAAGAGTCCTCCCCTTCTTCCACAAAATGCAATAGTTGAACATCTTCATTAACATTTACCAACGCAAACGCCCTCCATCTTGGACCAGTTACTATCATCGACCCATTCCTTTTAGTTACAACTCTAACTCTGAATCTAACACCACCTGCACTTGTAACATACATATCCCTATTACCATTAAAACCCTCATCAGCATACACCCATGGTAGTTCCTGCGACAATTCCATTAAAGTATTAATAAATAATTATATATGAAATTCATTATATATATGAAATTGTATCCAACAAAATACCTGAGAATCGGGATACGTGTCTCTGTTTAGCCTTACTACAAATTCACCAACCATATTTCTACACAGAAATATATACTATATTAATAAAACAACAATTGATGTAACAAACACATTACAAAATGTTTTATCATTTTACTGTCAATTTTTTGGATTTTAATGCAAACTAAACAAATTTGCAAAATACGTTACTACTTTAATAATGAAATGCGACAATTTCTAATAAATTCAAATTGAAAAGATGCGACTGATTTATTAGGTCAATGGTGAAATGGCATAATGTATATGAAGCTTATTTTCAGCAATTATATGGCTAAAGTTGTTGGTACATCAATGTGTGTTCCATATAAAATAACACAGAATGACCATTTCAAAAATAAGAATGGTCATTTCAATATCAATTAATTAAAAATACAGTTTCAAAATATGTTGGAAGCCAAATGTAACATGACCTACCGTAACTTTATGTCAAACTTATCCAACAGAAAACATACACAAAACCACACTTGCAGCCCTAGATGTGAAAACAGATGCTTGTCTAAACTACACTACTTATCAGGCCTAATAAGCTAACTAACTCGGCTCTAAACAACAAATAGAAAAAAAGATCCAACAAGAAAGTATAACTAGCTTTTCATAAAGTCAAAAATCATATCATAAGCTCAAGTAACCAGCTAGATAAAGGCTTCCAAAGTTGGGCTTGTGAGTAATGAATCTGATAGCAGGGTAATACTTAGGACAATAAGCAGATTTCAAGCTTAATTTCAGTAGACTAAATAGATTCTAAAATGAGATCACTTTCTTGATTATGATAAACTAACTACCTAAGATCATAAATCCACAATTCAAACTTGATTTCATCCAGTAATTTACCCTAGAGATCAGATTGAAATTCTGCCCAATTCAGCATATTCAAGCAATTTGACTATTTGATAACTGACAAACTTTGACCAAAATGAACTTCTAATGATTTAATCTAATCCTAAATATGATCTTAAGCTAATTTAAAAGTTAACTATCCTAAATGCAACCTAGATCTAATAGTATGCAAAGTAACAGATCCAACAAAGCTAAATAAGAACACATAAATTACTTTGAATTGAATTTTGACTTTCTACCTATAACCTACTGAATTTTATACTACAGCTTATCTATATATGCCTAAGATGACCTATTACTGCAGCAATAAGAACTATAAAGTACCAATACTACAGTGAACTATTCTAATCCAAACATCCCAGATGGTGTTCTAATGTTTCGGCCATCATTTTCAAATTCTAACGATTTGTAAGAGCAGCAAAAAAAAGTGAAGGACCCATTATAACTTATAAAGGGATACCACATGGAATGTGTAGATAAAGTAGAGATCATGGTGTCTTTTGGGCAGAACTTGTGCAACATCTGGTGTAGAAAGATCAGCAAAGCTGATACAAGAACCTGGGGGTGTCAGGATGTTGTTATAATCAGGTGAGATGGGCATGCATTAGAGCGTATAAATGTATTTTTCGGGCTGAGCATGAACGGGTTGAAACTGAATCGAGTGGTAAGTATCTGATTCCCAAAATGAGGTATCAGAGTTGTGTATAACATAACTCATGCCTATCAACTGCTCCTTTACCACAACCTTTCAAATCTACCCACAAAACCCATAACCCATAATACTACCTGAAGTCGAAAAAAATCAAAATGTGGACTCTTAAAAAAATGCTACTACTGGTGCAAAGTATGAATATATACAAGACCAAACAAGATAACCTGAAAATAATACTAACATGTACTATCGTATAACCTACACACTTACGCCAACAAAGAAAATCATTTCATATACGGCATCCAAAATAATATACGATTCTAACATGATAAGTTAATCATAACAAATTTCTAATGACAAAATTCAAAACCGACTAAATTACAACTAAAAAACAAAACTACATTACATATATTCTAGAAGACAAAAAAACAAACACAAACATCACAATAACCCACATATAACTCAATACACAAGGAAAATATATATATATATATATATATATATATATATATATATATATATATATATATATATATATATATATATATATATACACTAAAAACATTCAACTACACAATCGATACAAAAACCAATCGAGACCATAACCAAAAATCATCAAAAAACCATCCAAAAAAATAATCATATACTCACATATGACAAATCAACACAAAACATTAAAAAAAATAATATATATATATATATATATATATATATATATATATATATATATATATATATATATATAAACAATATAACTTTATTATGTCATAGTTGAAACTCAACGACGATTCAATCGGGGATGATCCTTTTTCTTCATAAACAAAAATACAAAAAAACACCACCACCTGCTCCCTATTCATGAGTTTTCATTGTATAAAAGAATATATACAAACTACCACACAAATGATTCGAAGATTAAAGATACTTAATTGCATGTATAATAAAATAAAACCACAACATAATCGGTTACCAAATCTGTTACATAAAACCTTTACGAAATGAAAAAAAAAAATGATGATCGATTACCAGATCTATGGAAGAGAGGATAAGGTAGTTGATATGTGTGTTAAAATGTAGTGATAGTGAGTGTTAATATGTGGTGATTGTGTGTGAGAAGAGATAAAAGAGGTGTAATTCCCAATTAAAGTATATTAAATTTTGGTCTGAATATGAATCATTGCATTGTAACAAAATGATGGTTCAATTTCTTTTGCATGCATCCAGAACGTAACACAATTCATTAACCAACAATATACTTAATAACAAATAAAAATAAAAAAAAAATAAAAAAAACATATATTATAACTTTCAAAAGTCCTATAGTACACAAAAAAAAAATGATTCAAATTGCACTAAACGTCATTTTAAAATTCAATACAATCGTTTCCTAGGTTGATAAAACACATAAAACATTCAAATATGACTTTAAAAAAAATCAATTACTATAAATTAACAAAATTCAAAGTTTTAATAAAAATATATCATTACGTATTATATCATTTAAAAAACATAACTCAATTACAAAAAAAAAATAAATAAATAAATAAATAAAATAATAATTTTAACGAATACTAAAAATCTATAATTTACAAGTCATGACCGACAATAGTATAGTTAATATTCATTAATTAACATTGATCAAGTTAACATTCGTATTTGCACTCTCAACAATATCATTGAAATGTATGTCATGGCTATAGTTAATAAGGTTTGATAATGAATGCGAGGTTGCTTCAAGCACCTCGATAATCACTCATGCTAAACATTCATCCGTTAATCAATTAACATTTGAATGTGTACTCTCGACAATATGAATGAAATAAAAGTAATTGCTACAAGTAGTATGATTTCATAATCAAAACAAGATTGGTATGTGTACATGGATCATGGTTCATATTTAACATTCATCAGACCAACATAAAATTTATCAAGTAAAAATTTGTATATGCGGTCTAAAAAATAACATTTGAAAAATTTCTTATTTTGAATATTGTGCTTATTAACATTTAATTGATACTTTAAATTCAACAATTATCAGCCCTTTAGTTGAAGATTTTATAATAAAAATACTTCAAGAATGTTTGGATGAAGCTACACAATAACATGACCCTTTTTTTAATGAGTTTATAATAACAATACTTAAAAAATAATAAAATTAAAATACACAATAACATTCATCAATTATACTTAACATTCATCAACTATAGTTAACATTCATCAATTGTATGTTTATAATAACAATACTTGAAGAAGGTTTCAATGAAACTACAAAATAACATTCATAAAATATACATAACATTCATCAATTAACATTCATCAACTATAGATAACATTCATCAACTCTATTTAACAATCATCAATTATTACAAATAATATACAACCATCTATTATTAACCAACAAATATTTATAATTAATGCCCACCCATCGGACAATTGGATGAAGCTACACAATAACATGATATTTTTTTAATTAATTTAAAATAACAATACTTGAAAAAAAAAATAAGATGAAAATACACAATAACATTCATTAACTATACTTAACATTCATCAGTTATACTTAAAATTCACCAATTGTATGTCTATAATAACAATACTTGAAGAAGATTTCGATGAACTTACACAATACCATTAATAAAGTATATTTAACATTAATCAACTATAGTTAACAAAAACAACTCTATTTAACAATCATTAATTATTACAATTAATATACCACCATCTATTATTAAAAAACAAATATTTATAAGTCATGCCCGCCCATCGGGCGGGCTTCGAAATCTAGTATATATATATATATATATATATATATATATATATATATATATATATATATATATCAAGAAACGTACATATGATGATATATCAATATTTTTTTACAGAAATAAATTTTAGTAGAAACAAGCAATATATAGTATATATAGCTAACAAGAATTGAAGTTAAATAAATAGATCAAATTCAAGAAACATAGTATAATATTAATCAAGAAACGAACCTAGAAAAATCAAGAATTGTAAGATGACGAAAATAAATTTCAAGAAAGGCATTATGCACTTCTGCTAATAACCGAACCCAGAAATAAAGTTAAAGAAATACTACAATTCAAGAAGATGAAATTATAACCGTTGAAATAAATTCAAGAACAGATGACTTGGGGGTAAATTTATTTACTATGTTTGTTTAAGGCGGTTTGGCCCAATTGGTGTATTTATTTTGATGGGCTTTTGAGCCCAAAAATAAGAAACACGGTTTGATATCGACTTACAAACGCGCATTTGAATTTATTTAGGTAATATTTGATAACATATTATAATTATAATCTTTTTTCTAATAAAACAAAACCCCTAATGGGGACTTTTTAAATCAAATCATACCTTATTTGGTAATAATCTATTTAAAGATGTAAAAAAAAAAGATGATTTTTGGGTGGTAATAATCTAGTGGGGACTTGCCTATGATCCCACCAATCTATAAAGATTTTTGTCATTCTTGAATGTGATCCTGATGATTCTTTTGGCCCAAGTCCTTGGGCTGGTCCATTTGGTCCGAGCTCATGGGCTGCTGATCCGTTATATTCGGCTCCACTGGCTGCTCTATATTATCCAAGTTAACTGATTGGTCTCTTTTATCCAAGTTCAAAGACTGGCCCTTTGGGTTCAAGTCCACATGATGGTCCCTTTGGTTCGAGCCCATGGTTCGGTCCCTTTGGTTCACTCATACGGTTTGGCCTTTTTGGTTTGAGCACATGGTTTGCTCCCTTTGATTCAGTCACGCGGTTTGGTCCGTATGGTTCAATCCCATGGTTTTGTACCTTTGGTTCAGTCACACAGTTTGGCCCTTTTGGTTCAAGCCCACAAGACCGCCCCTTTTGTTTAGGCCATTGATTCTATCCTACCCTCTCAATCCGGACTTTGGGTTGGAATTCACGGGTCCGTCCCTCTGGTTCAAATTCACGACTCTAGCTCTTCGGTTCGAGTTCACCATGTGTTGGCTTTGGTCTGAGTTCCCACGGTTGTCCCTTTGGTCTGAGTCTGAGAGTTCATGAAGCTTTTGGGGTGAAGGTTTGGGTCTCATAACGTCCTTGCAATTGCTGAAAAAATTAAAAACATCGGTAAAAGGTCAATAAATTTGCAATCAATAGTGTTACAAGTGATCAGGTATAGGCAATTTAAAACAATACTTATCATATATGATGATAAAAGCAACTAAAGGTGTGGTTTTTCACAAATAAAGGAAACCAGATTCAAGAATCCAAGCCATGGATTTCCATTAGCAGGACGGGAATTAGGTCACATTTCATTTCATACAATTCTTAAAAAAAAAATTGTATAATAGAAACTTGAAAGAAACACGCATATATGAAATAAAAGAAACATTGTTTTTAAATCACCCTTAAAAGCTAATATTTACACTATATTCCTAACCAATTGCGAGTTGCACTAATGAGCCAAACAGCTAAACGTCTTTTATACGATCGCAACTTAATTAAAAGATTTCAATCGGCGCCGGGGGGGGGGGGGGGGGGGACCTATCTCATCTACTTGAAACGCAATACAAAATGCATAGCAATATTAGATTTCCTTCTCAACATTTCTACATGGGCCAGCTAAAGGATAGTGAGGTAACAAAGGATCTACGGGACAAAACTTATCTAAAACCGTGTAGATTTTATGATGTTGCTGACAGGGTTGAGCAATATTTACCCGATTCCAAGTCTCCTTATAATGACACATAGTGTTTTGTTTGTTATTCACTTTATGAGGATCTTCAACAACAGATGAAATTGCATGGCGAGAAGGATGAAATACGTGTAGGGATAATTACACCCTACACGTGTCAAGCACAACACCTTAGAAGACGTTTCATGGGAAAGCTTAATAATGAAGAGTGCGAAAAACTTTTGATCGATTCGATCGATGCCTTCCAAGGACAAGAAAGCGAAGTAATTATCCTCTCCTGTGTTAGAACAAATGGATTGAGCTTTGTTGATGATCGCAGAAGAATGAACGTAGGTTTAACACATGCGAAGGGCACTATGGGTTTGCCAATCATATTGAATTGGTTTTGTTTTTGTCATATAACATATATCAGTTAACTAGTACTTGTTACTAACAGATAAAATGTTGTTTAATGCAGGTGTTGGGAAACGAGACCAACCTCATTCGTTCTAAGACTGAAGACCATGGTCACCTAAATAAAACCCCATTTCAACTTACTCATCAGCTTTCTCTCTTCTTTCACTTCATTTACTCTCTCTCACCTTTTAGTGGACATGGTCACCTTACCTTCACCTTTCATTAAAATACACACTTTATACAAATATGCCCCACTAAATACTCCACACACACTCACAAATAAAATAAAAAAAACAACAAAACACTAAAGAGGGCCCACTTCACTCCAAACACAACTAAGTGACTAAGTTACCTTAACTTTTCTTGATTTTCACAATTCACGCACAAAGGATATGGAAGGCATAGGGATGGGCGTGACTTTGACAGTTACCTAATGAATTTTGCCCCCTTGCCGATTAGCCTAAAGATTGGTTATCTCTCATCTGTGACGCCAAGAGACGTGAATGTTACGAAAAAGTATAAGTTTTAGGTGCTCAATTAGTTTTAGGCTCTCATATGAATATTTTCATATAGATAGAAACCTACATGGCAGACGATATTAATGTCTTGTCCCAATTATTATTATTATTATTATTATTAGTTTTTTTTTTCTTTTCTTTGTTCGACTATATTTTTTACAAGAGAAGATACAAGTGAATTGTGAGATAATTTGGTCATCTGGAAGTCTCCTTTATTTATACGTAAGGCATGTGCACAAATTAAGTTTATAGAGAAGTCCTAGATGGATCCCTCTAAGGCCATTCTAGAAAGTTTACAAGACTTTCTTACACCTTTTAAAGTCTTATTGAGTCTTATAAGTAGGTGTAGAAAATTTCGTAATGACAGTTAACCTTCGTAAATGATCCTGTGCCGTGTGCGGTTCGTGACATTATGTTAATCAAGAACAATACTTATTCGGGTGTCCATAGTTGATCCTTGACGATTATAAACACATTTATTATGTCTCTTGAAAATTGTCTAATTTATTACCAAAACCTCTTACTTGTTGAATCCGACTCCAAGGTAGTTGATCTACGGAAAGTGTCCCATCATGGAGCATTGCTGCTCTTGTTGCTGACATTCGTTTGTGGTCGAAGAACATGGGTTTGTCTTTCTCGTGGACTAGTCGATATAACAACCAAGTTGCTCATTGTGCTGCTCGTCTTGCATCTTCTTCCACCTTTCCTTTTAGTTGGGATGTATCATTTCCTATTGAACTTATCTTGCTAGCGAGGTGTGATGTGTATTGTTTCTAACTTTTCTATATGTTTATAAAAGTTTGTTTGTTCCAAAAAAAAATAAAATAAATAAATCTCTTGTTGCATGTCAAAATAATATTGTTAAAACAAATTTCTTTACTCATAGCAAGCTTTCTCTTTTATTTTGTGCCGAATATTAGAATGTACATTGATGCAGTTATAAGGTTTACAAACTGCCAAGTTTTTTTTTATGTCCAACCATGACTAGTATATTTTATCGGTCAATCTGAAATCCGTAACTATAATTTAATCAGGGCCTTCTCGTGGTTTTCGGTGACCTTAGGCAATAACAACAAAGAGGCCTTATCCACTTGTAAACTAAAGAGAAATTACATATAAACTTGAATTATATGACTCATACATGTTTAATATTTTACATATTTATATGCTAAACCAATAAAATGGGCATTTTTAGTGGAAGCCTTGTGCGACGACACTTATTGCACACCCTTGCGAGACCCCTCTAAACTTAACCTTAACTGCATGCATCATGCATTTCTGCATTAATACTTACTTAACACTCTACCTTTTTCAATATATCAAAAGATGTAACATTTTTAATTGGCCGGTTGTTGTGATTTGATGGCTATGTTTTACGCCATTTTGGTTAGTTGTTGTGGCAATTTTAGGTTCACGACTGCTCATTGTTTATGCTTATGTATCTACAGCTTGTAAGGTAGGAGGAATTTTTTTTTCTTTGGTGCAGTTGTATCTTGTTTTATTGATGTTATATATAAAAATTTCCGCCTTACTAAATAAAAACATCCAAAGAGTTCATACACGAAAACGGAGTTCTTGTTTGTACCTGATCACCAAAGAGTCATGACACTTATTTTGGGACAAACATAAATAGTAAGGTGGACATTTTTTTGAGACGGAGAGAGTATTAAATAATTCTAAAATGGTTTTCTTAACTTGTGCATCATGGGCACATGGACACATGTTAAAGAGGGTTTCATAGCTTGAGTGTCCCCTTCTGAACGACCAACAACCACTGATTGGTCATCATTATCCTCCAGCATCATACCCCACAACCACTTAGGAGGGTGGCAGTGGTGGGCGGTATCACCATCGGCATGGCATTGCCGGTGGTGAACACCGCCGCCACTTCGCCGGCAAGGGTCCAACGGTGTTTCATGCTTCCGCGGTTTGGAGTATTTCAAAGCAAAATATTACCGTTACTAATAAACTTTGGAACGTTGGAGGAGGAGCGGTGCAAAAAAAAAAAAAAAAAAAAAAAAAAAAAAAAATCCCTATATATATTAAACTAAAACACATACATTTTTAACACAAACAATACAATTCACATATATAACCAATTCACATATTTTTACAATGGTTTTATTATCTTCTTCTTCGTCCGACTCAATATTGAGTCCCGCCGCCGAATCGTCCGAACTAGTGCCATCCGGTAGCACCCTAGAAACCTTATTAGTCGCGTACGATGCAATTGACGACACGGCAAGCTCTACCGAAACTCGGGAGTATACAACCCGTTTTCGTGAAGAAGCTTTGCGAACCCTTATGAATGATTATTTCGTTGAACGTCCAAAGTTTAACGACGAACGTTTTCGTGAACGGTTTCGTATGAATAAAAGCTTGTTTTTAAGAGTTGTTGCTGATGTTGAAGCGAATTTCAAATGGTTTCAAGAGGGCCTAGATGCGAGGGGAAAAAAAGTTTCACGGCATTAAAAAAAATGCACATCGGCCATTAGGCAACTCGCAACGGGTGAACCTCCAGATAGATTTGATGACTATTTAAACATGGCGCGCCGAACGTCAGGTTATATATATTTTTTTAAGTTCTTGTTATTATTTTTTTTTAAGTTATCGTTATATATATTTTTTAAAGTTCTTGTTATATATATTTTTTAAAGTTCTTGTTATTAATTTTTTTTAAGTTATCGTTATATATATTTTTTAAAGTTCTTGTTATTAATTTTTTTTATAGGAGAATGCCTTGATCATTTTTGCCAAGCGATTATTCAATTATATGATCGAGAGTTCTTACGTAGGCCGACATCCCATGACATTGCACGCTTATACGAGTTCCATGAAGATAAACATCACATTCCTGGAATGCTTGGTAGCATTGATTGTACACATTTCCATGGCGTAATTGTCCTAGACATTTGAAAGGTCAATATAAGCGAGGTGATCATCAATACCCAACTATTATGCTTGAATCCGTCGCTTCATACGATTTGTGGATTTGGCATTCGTTTTTTGGTCCACCCGGTGCAAACAACGATATCAATGTTTTGAATCAGTCACCATTGTATCTTACGGAGCGAAATGAAACGGCGGCAAACAGTTCATTTCATGTAAATAGACGGTTTTACAAACGTGGATATTATCTTACCGATGGAATCTATCCTACGTATTCAACGTTTGTTAAAGCATATAAGCATCCGGTTGAACTGAAGGAAAAAAGATTCAAGAAGCTACAAGAGTCTGCAAGAAAAGATACCGAGCGAGCTTTTGGTCGTCTTAAAAATAAATGGATGATTCTCAATCGTCCTCTCCGGGCTATGTCGGTCGATAAGATTCGACAACTCGTTTATACGTGTATCATATTTCACAATATGATTTTAAAAGACGATCGAGTTGCAATATCACCGGTTCATATAATGGATCCGCCGGTCGCGCCAGTTTATGACGATAGTGTATTACCGGAGTTAATCGACGAACAAATCCATTACCGACTCCTATATGATCTTACGGACCACGTAGAGGCTCAAAACTTAACATATCTCGATGATTAGTTATTTCTTTTTTTTTAAGAATAATGTAATTTTCTTTTAATTATGTTTTTTTTTTAATTATTATGTAATGTTATTTTAATTATTAATGAAATATTTATGCTTTTATTAAATTGTTTAATTTAATTTATGAAAAAAAAAAAAAAAAAAAAGTTGTGATGTATGAAAAAGGCATGGTTGCCACTAAAAAGGGGTTGAGAGGTATGAAAAAAGTATGAATGAGATGAAATGATATTATTGATGAATTTGAAAGGTATGGATGATTTCGGAAGCATGACTGCCACCATTCTTACTGGCCATTCAATTGGTGACACTCATGCCATGACACCTTCTTTAACATGTGCCTTGGGGTGAAAAATCCATTTTAAAGTAACAAACTCTATTATTTATAAAGTTACGATTTATGAATTTGGTTTTGTCATTTTCATGCTTTATAGTACATTAGTTAAATTTTGTGCATGTTCAGCTTACTTTTGCAAAAGCTATGTATGTTGGCCCAACATGTTTTCGCTTTAAAGGATCACGTACAACATTGTCATGTTACACAAAAACAATGAATGTAAGATCTTATCAACCATCACCGCATGAACGTACATGCATTGACGACAATATATGCTTATCTGGCTGCCACGAATTTCGCTTTCACGAAATGAACTTTCTAAAACGAGAATATGTTTGTTGTTTCTTTAAGGTTTGGTGTTTCAGTTTTTTGAATTTGCTAAAAAATGAAATTCAAACGCACAAAACTTGTCTTTAACAATTCGAAGATAATGTCCACTCACCAAAAGAAAATAGACATTTAGTGACACAAGTTCTAATAACACAAAAAGTATAACTAAATCTAACATTTAGGTGACACTTTTTAAACACTGTTTAGTCTAAAATTTTGAGATTTAATGACGCTGTTTATAAACAAAATGTATTATAAAAAGCATAAACTATGTACTCACATTTTTTTGTCACCATAAATAGTATTTTATCTACTGGACTTCTAGGTACACCTTTTTAAGTGTGGGAGAAGAACATAAACACTCCTTTTATACTTTTGGTGACAACTTTTTTATTTTTAGTGACAAATTTTTGGGTTTTAGTGACACTTTTTTATGTGTCACTATATGATAATTTTTTTTTGTTGACTTAGAGAAAATTAATACTCCATTTTGAAAGTATTTTGTTACTTGTTACAGTACTTGTTATCAACAACTAATGAGTTCTTTAATTATTGGATAATGAGATTTGTTGTCAACTAACGACTTTGAGAACTAAACTGTCATGGTTAAAATTATGTATTATATTGTAACATCATTTTGCTTTTTTACAATGCACCAATTAATTAAAAACAAAACTAAATAACATTGGTTAAAGAATCAATTATCTGATTCTAGGTACACCTTTTTAAGTGTGGGAGAAGAACATAAACACTCCTTTTATACTTTTGGTGACAACTTTTTTATTTTTAGTGACAAATTTTTGGGTTTTAGTGACACTTTTTTATGTGTCACTATATGATAATTTTTTTTTGTTGACTTAGAGAAAATTAATACTCCATTTTGAAAGTATTTTGTTACTTGTTACAGTACTTGTTATCAACAACTAATGAGTTCTTTAATTATTGGATAATGAGATTTGTTGTCAACTAACGACTTTGAGAACTAAACTGTCATGGTTAAAATTATGTATTATATTGTAACATCATTTTGCTTTTTTACAATGCACCAATTAATTAAAAACAAAACTAAATAACATTGGTTAAAGAATCAATTATCTGATTCATTATTGTCATGTAGTTTATGCCTTTATGGTGTGGATAATCATTGTTTATACAATTAGGAAAGACTTAATGATGAAGAGTATGCTTGAAGAGAGTAAAGAGTTGGGTGATCTCAATCATAAATCCAACATTGCACCCTCCACTATGATTCACTTTTGCTTTTTTCTTCCTTATTATGGGACTTTTTCAATCGAATCTATGCATGCTGTAGTTTATTTATGCATGTCTATACCTTTTTTTATTTGTTAATAGGCTCAATGTCCCTGATTTTATGTAGATTGATTAAACCATTAAACATTTTTATTCAAATACGTTTTAATACTCTAAAGTGAAAACTTTGGTACAAAAAGGTATCAATGTGTCACACTCTTGACATGTATGTATGTAACTAGTTGTTAGGTCACACATTTTTTTTCCGGCGTTATAACTGACATATGGTTGATGAGTTAAAAACAACAATTCGATAGAGTAACTAATGTATTAACTCATTATAACCAAATAGTTTGACTCTTGTTAATACTGCTTTTTTGCCGGACTTTAAAAGATGTTTTTTTTTAATGGTTTTAGAAATCAAAATAACATTTTTCACTTTCCATCTTAATATAAGATAGAACGACATCCGAGCAATGTGGCGGCGGGTATCGTGTGCTTATATTTTGCGTTATTTGGTTACACGTTTAGTTGTCTTCATGCCTTATAAGTAGAGATATTAGAGTTGGTTAAGCCAAATAATTTTAGTTTGAACAACCAATCGCTTCCTAAACAACTTGCTTTATAACAAATTAATTTTGAAAATTTTCAACAATACAAGAAAAAAAAAATCTGAATTTTAAGATTTTCTAATTATAGAATATAATTATAGAATAGTATATACTAATTCTAAATTGATTTAAATAGTTTGTGATAATTTTTGACAATCAATTCCAAACTTAAATTATATCTTATGCTAGATATCTAAACTTAATTTTTATATAGGTTTGATACTCAAATCATCCTATATATATTTATTTGTCTACAAATATAGTATGTTTTGAGTTTCTAAATAATAAAACTATTCCTTAAATTTGTTTTTTAATTATTTAAAAAATAATAATAAAAGACTATAAACAAGTTGTATCTTAGATAATAATTATTTATTCTTTAAGTTTAGTTTTCTTTAACCAAATTCAAACTATTAATATGAGATTAATATGAACATCATCGGTAATGTCTTCTCACAAACAAAAAAATGAGCTTAATAAAGGATCCGTTTTCTTTTTATTTTGAATGAACATTACCTGTTATATCCATATCGATATCAATATCAATATCAATAGAAGTGATTTCAATCCATTAATATGTGAAAACATTTTTATAAAAACTATAAAAGTTAACCCATTCATTTATGACTAATTAATCCCAAGTGCCAACATAATTACACCTCCTCATTCCACCCATACATCAATCACTTTAGCAACCCAACGGTCTAATATTACAAAAACAAAATAAAATAATTTCCACTCATTAAAAAAAACCAAACATAATAAAAAGCTATTCAAACCCAAAATTTCAATTCCAAAAATACACACACTGTGGTAAAAGATAAGTATCACCATTCACCACCTTTATTCCTCTTTAAAAACTTTTCTTTTTTTACAGTAATCAAGAATCACATTTAGTTTCAGGGTTTTGATTATTTTCTGATAAAGTTTTCTACTTTTGAGTCAAAGTGCTGTTTTCAGTCAAACCCACTTCAAGATTTGCTTTTTTTGTGAACAAGATTGAATCTTTTTATGTTTTTTTGCTTATTTGAGTGATTTTTGGTAATGGGTTTTTGTTAAAGTTTCAGTTGGGTTAGTTTTAGTGTGTGTTGTTTGGTTTTGGGGGTGTTTGGTAAACTGGTTTAGCTAGGAGGTTCTTGGTGATGGAGTTTAAGTTGCTGCTGAGTGTTGTGGGGTTGATGTTGATTTTGAATGGTCAGATTTGCTATGGAGACACTGATGCAAGAGATAGTAAGTCTTAATCAGTTTTTTTTTTTTTTTTTTTTTTTTTTTTTTTTTTTTTTTTTGACTTTTGACTTGAGTTTGACTTGATTGTTCACCATTGCAGACTTGCAGTAGAATAATTAGTGTAATTGGTAGTTTTGCTTATTTATATGAAATTTTGTTATTAAGTCATTTGGTTATTATGAATTTGGTCTTGGGACATTGGCTATGTCGGATATGGTGGGCGAGGAGCTTTATCGATCGTTTAGCGATTAGAGTATACTCATGCTTTTTTTGGCAGCAATTTATTGTTTGGATTTTGTTTAAATGCTCCATTTGAAATGCTACTATAAGAAGTGTTTAGTTTTTACGTCATTTTACACTTTAAAATAACATTTACGACTATGTTACTCAACGCTCTTATAAACAATTATTGCTGCTAACAAGCACCGTTTTGCCAAACATAAACTAAGTAATGTGGTTATGAAAATTTTGGTCTTAGGACACGCATATGACATATGGGTCTACTAGAAATAGGCTGAATATTTAATTTTAATCAGTTTGACTTTAACTTCAATTTAGGACTTGATTGTTCATTGCTATTGAATCCTTACCGTCATTTGTAATTTATGTAGATTTATTTTTAAGCAGGTACTCGATAATTTATGTATTATCGCAGTAGGATTTAGGACGCTCTTACTTATTAAATAATAACCACCTTAGCTAAGATTGTTTACTAGTGCATACATGGTTGAAAATCTTCTTACGCATTAAAACTGTAAAGCCTCTATGGGTCTTCAAAGCTTTTTTTTTTTTTTTTTTTTTCTAATACTGTATCTTGTATTTCAGTATTGGCGATTAACAGTCTGTATGCGGCTCTTGGCTACCCACCTCTTCCTGGATGGTTAGTGGCCGGGGGAGACCCTTGTGCGCAAGGTTGGCAGGGTGTTCTATGTGTCAACTCCAACATAACCGGAATGTATGATACTTTATTATATCATAAACCTTATTTTTGGTTCATATATATCGCTTTTTACCAAAATTTCGTCGGAGTACTAATTTTATGAATATATGTAGAATTCTTAATGGTGCCAATTTAGGGGGTGAACTGGGTGAGAATTTGGGAGCTTTTGCATCCATCATACAAATGTAAGTTCTTACGTTAGTTGTTTTACTGTTGTTTGTGAAAATGTTTGTAATGTCTTCCTATTGAGTGTTTGTGTTCTGGTTCTTATTTTTTCGTGCAGAGATCTGGGCAACAATCATATTGGAGGCCCTATACCATCAAACCTTCCACCTACCGTCAAGATTTTGTATGTCATTAGTAATTTTTTTAACAAGACTTGAATACGTGGCTTATTGCATATATAACTAAAACTAAAGTTATTTGACTTGTAATACCCGTTTTAAAAAACATTTTTGTCTTGTTTTTCTGCTAGAACGCTTTCCGGAAACCAGCTTACAGGGACCATCCCAGACTCAATTTCTTTGTTGGGTCAAATGACAGACTTGTAAGTATCCAGTTAAATATCATGTTCATGTAAACTTTTGACTGATCGACTCTAACAAAGCTTAAATACTCTCAGCAATTTAAACAACAACCATTTGACAGGAGTAATTCCGGATTCATTCCAACAACTTACTCCCTTGACTACTATGTAAGCCACCGTTTCTGTTATCCTAAAATTTTCCGTGTGGGTGTGTGCTAAATAGATTACGTTGTCTTACTGCAGGGATTTGTCTGCTAACAATTTGAGTGGCCCACTGCCTTCTTCCATGGCAAGGTTGTCATCAATGACCACATTGTAAGTAATTTTTTTTCGGTTTTCAAATAAAGTATAGTTAGTTCCATTTTGACTTTTGAGAGTCAAAGAATTGTATATCCTAATTCAAGAGATAATGCTAGCTACTTGTTACCGACATATATAGTATTCCAATAAGATTATGCTGTAGATTAAAAATCGAAAAATCCATGTTGAGTTTGAATTCGGGAAGTTCTCGGTTTGACTTTAACAAAGGGAAGAGTTACCCTTTTGGAACAAATGGAATAGCTTTTGAGGATGCTTTTAATTTGCAGGCACTTACAAGACAATCATCTTACCGGGCTTCTTGATGTTTTACAAGATCTTCCGCTTATAGCATTGTAATCTTCTTGCTTTATCTCATATATGAATTCGTTTTCTTGTGATTATCTACTTTTTCTAAAATAATGCATTTGTATGTATTTGACATTATATAGTTTCATGTGATGCAGGGACGTGGGAAATAATCTTTTTTCTGGACCGATACCTCCCAGATTGTTGACCATGCCAAATTTCAGGTGAATAACGAAAAACCTTTTTATATTACGCTTCATACCATATGTGTTAAAATGAGTTTATTTGGGTTTATATTATATTTTGTTAGTTTTTTTTTTTTTTTTTTGGTTACGTATCCAATACAAACTTAGTTAACATTCTATCATGCAATGCAGGAGCGCCGGAAATCCCTTTAATACAACAATTATCCCCTCTCCACCACTTTCATCCCCGTCACCTTCGTCAATTGGAGCGCTACCACCAGATATTGGTCCGGGAATTCAAATATTTGGACATTCACCACCCGAACCGCCACATTCTTCCGGAAATAAGTCTTTAGTAAAAAATAAAATTGTTTGGGTTGGTATCGGTGGGTTCTTGTTTCTCATTGTCCTTGCGTCAGCACTTTGCTTTTTTATGTCAAAACGCCGCAAAGAAAAGTCAACTGGCAAGGTCTCAAAGGATGGCAAAGCCAAGAACTTCGTGCTTAACATCTCAACACCAACTGAACATAGAGAAAATGGTAAGCTTGCGGTTGTGCCAAGATAATAAACATAAAACATTTTCATTTTTTTTTCCCTCAGTGGCAACTATATACTTCAAAATATACAAGAAGTCAATGGATAGATTGTTTGACTTCATAAGTCACTATTTATCTTTATCCAAAAAAATTAGAGCATTTTGATGTCTAATGGCTGTATTGTATTTTGTAGATACCAAGAATAAGGATACGCTGGCAGGCTCATCAACGAAAGGCGAGAAAATTGAAATGATTTCTAAGAAAAGTAAAAATAAGGAGGATCATGTGATAGACATGACGAAGGTAAATGCAAGTTCTTTTCCAACACCGCTCCTACCTCCTCAACCTTCTCCTCTCGAAAGAGTTGTTGTGAAACCGCTTGTGGCCCCACCAACTACCTCCCACCGTACTTTGAAAAAAGTAAACTCTACAAAGTTTTTCTCGATAGCATCTCTTCAAGAATACACAGATAGCTTTTCTCAAGAAAATCTTGTCGGAAGTGGCATGCTTGCTACTGTTTACAAAGCCGAGCTTCCAAACGGAAAGGTAACATCTTTTATATGTAATGTCATCGAAAATCGAATTATTATTATTATTTTTTATTTTTAATATGGTCAAAATGGGTCAGGTCGAATTTGGACCACAAACACATTTTTTTCCACATTCTTAGCTAGAATTTTCCACCTTCTTAAATTTTAATGGCGTCGTTTTCATATTTATGATGTTTTCTGTTCTAATATCCTTAGCAACTAGCGATCAAGAAACTTGATGATGCAACGTCTCAAAAATGGAATGACGAGCGTTTTATAGAGTTGGTGTCAAATGTGTCAAAGCTTCGAAATGAAAACATTGTCGCACTTGAAGGATACTGTCTTGAACATGGAAAAAGACTTTTTGTTTATGAGTATTGTGAAAATGGGACATTACATGAGGCTTTGCATTTAAATGATGAAATGCATGAGAAGCTTTCATGGAATTCGCGAGTACATGTGGCACTTCAAATAGCAAAAGCTCTCGAGTAAGTACAAAACTTTAGGTCTTTCAGTTTGTTATCCGTATTAAAAATTTACATCAAATTGTTTCGGTTTAGGTACTTGCATGAGGTTTGTCAACCACCCGTTGTACACCACAACTTAAAGTCAACAAATATTCTTTTCGACAATGAGCTCAATGCACGTGTGTCAGATTGTGGTTTGGCTCCATTACTACCATCTAGCAACATTAGCCAGGTAAACCAACTCATTATCTCGCAGGCCCACATGGTTAATTTAATCAAATGGCTGTTGACACAATTGTTTTTTGATCAGTTGCAAAGTTCAGGATATGGTGCCCCTGAACTTGAGTTGGGAAGTTATACTTACCAAAGCGACGTGTATAGCTTTGGAGTCATCATGTTAGAACTTATCACTGGTCGAAAAGCCTTTGACAGGTTATTCTTTATATGTACATCAACTTTCTTTTATTATTGTTATTATTATTTTTTATTTTTTGCTAACGAGAAAGCATTTAATTGAATAGCTCAAAGCCACGTGGGGAGCAATATCTCGTGAGATGGGCAAATTCCCGTCTACATGATATCGAAGAGTTGTCGGGTATGGTTGATCCCTCTATACGTGCTGCCATTTCATCCAAGGCTTTATCTCGGTTTGCAGATATTATTTCTCTTTGTGTTCAGGTTAGTGTGTGTTATCTCGTTTTCAAGATTGCTTTTGCATGCTTGTATCCTGATTGTTTCTATTTTGCTTGTTTTCATAGCCTGAACCGGAGTTTAGGCCACCAATGTCAGAGATTGTGCAAAGTCTCCTGCATATGATCCAAAGAAATCTATAAAGAACATCTACAAATGCAATACAATCAAATCAAGATGTCGGTCTTGAGCATTGTGAGTTTGTGGTGCCGATCAATGGACAACTTTGAACGTTGTTTGGAATCTCAACATCAAACTTTTCGTATTAGTAACTAAATCTTTTAGTTTAGACATATGAATTCCAGATTTGTTTAGTGTTTTGTTGTGGTTTATGAATGTAAGTATATTCATTAATATTTTAGATTGGAATTAATGTTAGCAGCTTTCTCAAATTACTGCTAAATGGACAATAAGAATTTTAGTTGAATCTTGAAAATGAGTCTTGTGTTTATTTTAGATTATTTAACCGAGTCTCTTCAAAACACAACGACCATGATCACAACCGGTCACCACGTTGTACGCCACTTGAGTAAAAGCGTACGACAAAGCAGACTTCATATAATACGTACAACAGGTTGCACCGCTGATGCATTTTGGACTGCTAAGAAAAGAACTGCAACATACATTGAACAAATCGCGTTAGTCTTGTTAAGTGTTTTGTGAAACACATAACACAGTCAAATATCGCTAGATAAAAACTATGGAAAATTAATCTTGTTAAGTCACTTTTTACTTTTGATGTCCCCAATAGGATGCTGACACACATGTTTAGGCATATGAGTTAGGCATCTCAATCAATGCTCTTTTCTTAAATGAGTATTTGGTAATTTGACTATAGTTACAATTTTGAAGCTTAAAACCTTAAAACAACATAAAGTTTGTGACAATGAACAAAGATATCTCAAGTCCAATTTCTAATAGTTTAGAACAACTTAAAAGCGGTTATACAATACTTTTTTAAGTGAGGATTTTAGTATGTTTAAGTATATGCAACGATAAAATACCATTTCTATCAACAAGGACTAATCACGTTTCAAAAACTGGATAAAATACCATTTCTATTGTTGATACAAAAGTTGGGCGTACCTGGTTGTTGGGCTTTGCTCTTATATCAATTAGTTCCTTAGCACTTTGTTACCTGCGTACTAAGAAAAAGAACAACACCGTTAGGCTTATCGAGGGATTGTTTCCCCCGATTAGACTCCGGCGTGAGAGTAAGTAATCGAATTTGGGTTTTGGTTGAAGAGTTTAGGGATTGTGTGGATCGTACCTTGAATGAGAATCGTATGATTCTATATATAGGGGCTAAGAAACCGTGTTTCTTGCTCCTTACTCTTCGCACGCATGGTGCTTATCCGAGGTAAGGATATCTATTCCTTGAATAGATAATCCTTATCGGGTACCCGGTGGGTTAGAGTGGGCCTTCGGGCTTCGTGAGCCCAAGCGCTGATACTATGGCCCATACCATTTGTCATGGTAGCCCATTCGTAATGGGCTTAAGTGTAAGTAATGTCTATCATTTGGGCTTGCGGCCCAAATATAGGCTATACGTCATCATGTCCCCCCAGTCTAGTATGCGCGGCGCGTAGCCGCGGGTACTAGACTTAATGTAAACAGCGGTAAGCGTGGCGGGAAATTGGACAAATTGTTACCGCCTTTTTGGAGGTGCAATGCACCTAATAGGTTCAAGATTGTTGCCTCGGAAATCGGGGGTGGTGTCCACGTATCACTTGGGATTCGGGAAAAAGTGCATGTACCTCTTCACCTTCTAGCCATACATTCAATGTGAGTGGGTTCCACGTGGATGAGGTTTAGGGTTTTTACTACCCCTATATAAGGGTCACCACCCCCCCCCCCTTTTTTACACACACAGTAAAAACACACATAGCTACTATTCACCTTCTTTTTCATTTCTAGAGCGTTTTTTGCAGAAAACCTTTTAACCCTCGTAGGTAACTTGTGCGTCTGCTTAGGTTTAAGATGAAAATTGTCGCTCAGTTGGATGAGTTTCGCTCTGCGATGTCCGTCGAGGATGTAATGCATTTTTCTTCCGACTATTTCGTGCCTTTGGATGTACATCCAGAGGCGCCAGATGTCGATGCGTGTATAGCCGACTTCCCCGAAGGGAAGATAGGTCTATACACGAAATTTTTTGAGTACGCTAATTACCACGTACCTATTTCTGTATTTCTGAGCGACTTGCTCAATCACTATCGCCTTCACATCTCTCAGCTGCACTGTATAGGTGCGGCGAAGGTGTCGAATTTTGAGATAAACTGCCGTTTATTGGCGATAGAACCCACCGTGGACTTGTTCCGCTCTTTTTACCACTCAACGTGGTCAAACGGTTGGGTATCCTTTGCGAAGCGCCCGGGGGCGTTTCAGTGTTACACGGAAAAGGTTGACGCACTCAAGAATTGGAGGGAATATTTCTTTTGGGTAGACGACGTGGTCTTTCCCTCCGATTTTGAGTTTTATACTCAGGCGTCCTTACCAAGGGATGGACGCCCCGCACCCGGTTCATATAGGATTGCTGACGCGCAGACGTTAGATGCCAATCGATTGGCCATTAACCCTTATCCGGAGGAGTTTTTGGTTCATGTAGGATTGAGTCGCGCGTATTTTGGCGCAGCAGATGAGGTTCCCACTTTCCTAAGTGAGGATGGCCGGGGTGGGTGTTCATCCTTTGTAATTTGTTAGTAAGTTTTTCTTTCTTTTATTTCTTCGCGCATTTGCCAACTAATCTTTCGTTGTTTTTCTTGCTTTATTGTTATATGTGCAGAGATGGACTTGTTCGCGGTCGTGAAGCTTGATAAGCCAAAGCAGGTCACTATAGGGGTTCGTCCGTTGAGGGAAGGGGAGACACCCCTACTTGACGCGACCGCGGGGCATTTGACTGTTCTGCCCTCGGCCACCCCTGAGAGTACGCCCCCACTCGTGGTCGCGCCTGTGCAAACTGTAGCTCCCGAGGTGGTGGAGGAGCCTACTGAGAAGGCGGTGCCTGAATTGGAGGTGGCGCACAAAGAGGCGCACTCAGGGTCATCTGATAGCATTCGGATTCTGAAGCCTGAGGAAGTGCTGAGAGAGGAGGTTGCGCAAAGTTCGAAGCGCAAGGCTGAGGCTGGTGGGAGTAATAATAGGAAGAGGCGCCGCTACGTCATTGGAGACGCGGAGTCGAACGCAGAGAAGACTTCGACCTCTGGCGCTCGATTGAAGGTGGATGACGCTTCCCCATTTTTGTAAGTATAAATTAGTGGTTCTCTCTCTTTTTCCCTCTTTATGCTATTATTACTTGTTGTAATTATTGTCTTTTGTTGCGCAGGGATGATGGCACAAAGGATGATGAAGTCTCCTCTCCACAGAATGAAAACAAGGAGGGAGGTACCTTTGCTGCTGATGGTGGTGAGGCGCAGCAACTGCTTGATGAGTTGGCTGCGACTACTTCCCGTCAGGCTGAGCTGGTGGCGCAGCTGAAGGGAAAGCGTGCTGGGGAGAGTCGTGCTCTAGCCCAGAAGGAGGAGGAGCTGGAAAAACTTCGCGCACAACTGGCGGGCGTGCAAGTTGAGCTTGCGGAGTCGAAGGCGTATGGGGAGAAGATCGCCCAGGACAAGATGAGCGTCTTGGCTGATCTGCTATATGCGAGGGCGAAGCTCGAGCAGATAAAGGCCAAGACGTCGTGGTCTGTGTCGTTCCTCGAGGAGAAGAGATCTGAGCATTATGCTAGGCTTCAAGAATTCAAGGAAAACATGGAGAAGACGCTTGTGGCGTATGAGGAGAAGCTGCGCGCCCTTAGCATTGAGTACGACGAGGAGCTGTACCCTCATCTTATGTCTGTGATAGCTGAGCGCAGGTATTCTTACACCCTTGTCTATTTAAAATTGCTTTCTTCACTCCATTGTTTATCTTATCTTGTTACCACTTTGTGAATGCAGGTGGTTGATCAGCCATGGGCTTCGTCTGGCAGCTCTAAGTACTTTAGAGTCTGCGGAGGTGGTGGAAGCCTTTGGGAAGGTTGTTCACTGCGCGATGGCGCGTGGCCGTTCGCAGGCTATGGAGGAGCTCCGTGAGGCCAAGTTGTTGGAGAAGGACTTGGCGGAGATCCCTGGTTACAGCTCTACGGCTTACGATGAGCTAGTGCAGGCCATGGCGGGGCTGAAAGTTCTTGAGTTGCCCCACATAGGGAAGTTGGAGCGCGATCAAGATGATCCCATAGCCGTGCTGATGGCGGGTCTAACTTTGCAGCGCCATCTTGAGGAGAACGCGGAGGAGGAATTAGATTATTATCTAAAACCTGATGTATCGCAGCTTCAAGTCCCTGTGTTCGCACGGCCTCGTGATATCCTGAAGCCTTTTGCTCTTGAGAAGGAAATTCCTTTGAAAGAGGTGCTGGAGCGACATGCCCAGAGGGTTGCTGTGAAGAAGGGTATCAAGGGCAAGGCCGTGATGTGCGGTATGGGCGCTGCACACCTTCCTAGATCAGATGGCGTGGCCGTGAGCGTTCCGACCGTATCTATGCAAGATGACATAACCTTGAGTAAGCTTAAGGAAACGGGGAGTTCCGTTGCTTTAGAGGAGAATACTGAGTATCGCCATAGTATATAGGCGTTTTGTATATTTATGTATCTTTCCTTGTAATTTTAATAAATGTGGAATAAGATACATTTTGTTATAAGTTCGTAACTTAAATGTGTTTGCATTGTTTGCTGTTGATTTTTTACTAAGTCTTTTAAGCGCGTGACTTAAATATACTTGCATTGTTTGCTAAGTTTTATTATTTGACCAAGTGTCTTGGCTCGTTATGTTGCTAAGCTTGTACGGTGTACTTGGTATATGCGCGTCCGTCGTGGGATGCGCATGCGAATCTTACCTCAACGTCTCGAGAGTAAGGCGCTTAGCAAGGATTCGTGATCCAATGTTGATGGGTTTGCAACCCTCTTATTCAACAAGTCAATTAGTAGGTTAACTTATCCTTTATGCCGTCGTGGGTCTTTAAGTGGTGCATGCACGCCATGTAGGCAAAAATATAAGATAGACAATATTGACATATATGCAATAAAGTAAAAATGCGCTATGGAGTTAGCTAGAAACCATAACATTTTATTAATACTTGCAAGTTTATTGAAAAAATGGAAAATAAAATTCCTAAAAGATAAAAGAAAGACAAACACTTATTGGGCACCTCGTAGGGTGTTTGTGTGTTTGTATGAGGGCCGTAGCCTAAAAGTAACATTTTTTGAGATTGCAGATGTTCCAAGTGCGCACCAGGTCGTGACCTTCCATATCGCGCAACCTGTATGCGCCGTTGCCGAGCGCGTCTGTGACCTCGTAGGGTCCTTCCCATTTGGGTCCGAGTTTGCCTGTGTCTTCTGCGTGGCTTGCGTCATTGGCGCGATAAACAAAGTCCCCTGGTCTGAATGAAGTGTTCTTGACTTTTGCATCATAATACTTCTTCATTTTTGCCTTGGCCTTTGCTTCTCGTATAGCTGCACGTTCGCGTTTTTCTTCCAGTATATCTAAGTCTATGCGCCGCTCTTCGTCATTTGTCGTGACGTTGACTTCTGCCGTGCGTATAGTAGGCATTCCTATCTCAGCTGGTATGACGGCTTCTGTTCCATAGACTAAGGAAAATGGCGTATCGCCAGTACTGGTTTTGATTGTCGTGCGATGCGCCCACAAGACATGCGAGAGCTCATCTACCCATCTTCCTTTGTGTCTGTCTAGGCGCGCTTTTATTCCTTCGCCTAGACTGCGATTGGCGCGCTCAACTAGGCCATTGGTTTGTGGGTGTTTGACTGAAGCAAAGTGTTGTGTTATGTTCAAATTGGTGCACCAATCTTTGAATGGGTTGTCACAGAATTGTTTTCCGTTGTCTGATACGATCTCGCCTGGTAGGCCGAAGCGACAGACAATATTGTCCCAGACAAAGCGTTTAACTTGGTTACCCGTAATGTTCACCACAGCTTTTGCTTCGATCCACTTTGTAAAATAATCTATGGCTACGATGAGGAATTTTACTCCTCCCGCTGCGACGGGAAAAGGTCCTGCGATGTCGATACCCCATTTGTAAAATGGCCACGGTGAGGTAATCGGTGTTAGCTCGTGCTGTGGTCGGCGCGGAATAGGTCTATGTACTTGGCAGTTGCTGCACTTTCTTATTAGGTCGCGTGCGTCGCGGTGCATTGTTGGCCAATAGTATCCTGCCCTTAAAGCGCTTGCCACCACGGATCGTGGCCCTGAGTGCATACTACATGACCCAGCGTGAAGTTCGCGGAGTACATAGTCTGCTTGAAGGGGTCCAACACATCTGAGCCATGGTTGTAAGAAAGATCGCCGATAGAGTACGTTGTCGCGGAATTCGAATCGTTGCGCTGTGCGCCGTATTCTTCGAGCGTCTTTATTATCTTGGGGTAGGGTTCCCTTGCAAATAAATTCGATGATAGGTGTCATCCACGTAGGATCTTGTTCTTCTATCATCGTCGATATCTCCATATCAAGGATTGACTTGTTCTTTAGGGTTTCCACCAATACCTGTTTTGAAAGGTGTGCGAAACTCGTGGATGCGATCTTGCTGAGTGCGTCCGCCTTTCTGTTTTCCCCTCTAGGTACTTGCTTTATTGTGAACCTATCGAAGTTTTTGATCAAAGATTTTGTCTTATCCAGGTATTGGATCATGTGGTCATCCTTGGCTTCGTATTCTCCTAACACGTGGTTAGCGACTAGCCGAGCATCTACATTTGCTTCTAGGTTGCGTACACCCATTTGGATTGCGATGCGTAGTCCAGCTAGTAGGGCTTCATATTCTGCCTCATTGTTTGTGGCTGTGAACTCGAAGCGTAGCGCATAGGTGAATTCCATGCCTTCTGGATTTGTAAGAATAAGTCCTGCGCATGAGGATCCATTGGTGAACAGTTTCCATGGTTCTTGTAGATCCGTTTTTGCTGCAGATGTTGGGCTGTCGCCCTCTGGCTTCTCCACGATAAAATCAGCTAAAACTTGTCCTTTGATAGCAGTGCGCGGCCTGTATGAGATGTTGTACTCACTTAGCATTACACTCCACTTTTTTAAGCGTCCTGATGCATCTGGTTTAGAGATAACTTGTTTAATTGGCTGATCAGTGATTACCGCAATTGGATGCGCTTGGAAGTATCTGCGCAGTCTTTTGGCGGCGAACACTAAAGCCAAGACCAGCTTTTCCATGGCACTGTAGTTAACCTCTGTTTTCTTTAAGGCTTTGCTTACGAAGTATATGGGTGTCTGGACGGAGTCTCTGTCTGTCAATAGTACTGCGCTAACTGCTTCGTGGGTTGCTGATAAGTACATGATTAGTTCTTCCCCTTGTCGCGGTGCGACTAGTTTGGGAAGAGATGCCAGATGGTGTTTGAGTTGTTGGAAAGCTTCTTCCGCTTCATTGGTCCAGCGAAAGTCTCCCTTTTTTGTACACTTCGTGAGTGTTTTAAAGAGAGGAAGGGACTTGTCTGCTGACTTAGATAAGAAGCGATTCAGCCCCGCTAGCTTTCCATTCAGTGACTGGACTTCTTTGAGTGTGCGTGGGGAGGGGAGATCAATAACAGCCTTCGTCTTCTCTGGGCATGGTTTGATTCCATCGGGTTCTATTAAGTATCCGAGGAACATGCCTTCAGTCGCGCCAAAGGTGCACTTTTTGGGATTCAGTTTCATGTTTATCCGCCCCAGCGTTCGGAATGTTTCCTCGATATCGCGCACCAACTCATCCTCTGTATGGCTTTTTATAACAAGGTCGTCAACATAAACTTCCAAGTTGCGGCCTACTTGTTTTTCGAAAGCTGTGTCCACCAGCCGTTGGTATGTCGCGCCTGCGTTCTTTAAGCCAAAAGGCATTTTTGTGTAGCAGTATACCCCTTGACTGGTGTGAAAAGCTGTTTTTTCTTCATCTTCCACTGCCATTTGGATCTGATGGTACCCTTTATATGCGTCTAGGAAGCACTTGAAGGGGTATCCACATAAGGATTCAACCTTCCAATCTATTTCTGGCAATGGATAGCAGTCCTGCGGGCATGCTTTATTGAGGTCCGTGAAGTCCACGCACATCCTCCAGCTACCATCGCTCTTCTTTACCATAACTGGGTTAGAGAGCCAGTCGTGGTAGTACACTTCGCGCATGATGCCCGCATCTACTAACTTGTGTACTTCCTCCAAAATAGCTTTTGCATGATCTGGAGCCTGGCCGCGCTTCTTTTGTCGTATTGGAGGGTATCCTTGTCGGATTTGTAGCTTGTGCTCTGTGATAGAGCGAGGCACTCCTGTCATATGCTTTGGTTCCCATGCAAAGATGTCTAGGTTCTTTTGCAAGAGTGCGCATACGGCTGCTTTACCTTTGTCAGATAAAGATCCTCCAATCGAAACTTGTTGTTCCGGGTAGTCTGGGTGAATAGCGACCTTTAAATTTGGCGATTTTTCCGTGCGCTGTTCTGGAATGGTCTCTGCTTCAGTTGTCACTGCGATGCATTCTCTTGGTGGTACCGTTGTGTTATAGAGAGTAACCACTCCTCCTTCAACTGGAAATTTAAGCATTCCGTGTGCTGTGGATGGTACTGCGCGCATGGAAGATATTCCTGGTCTTCCAATTATACCATTGTATGGTGAAGGAGACTTGATTACCATAAAGTTTATCCATGCTGCAGTTGAGTGTTGCTCATCTCCTACGATCACCAATAAGCGTAACTGCCCCATGGGCCAAATCTTTTCTCCTGTAAATCCTGTTAGTGACATTGTAGCTGGTATCAACTGACTTTGGATTTCAGGTCGCAGCCTTTTGAAGCAGTGATCGTACATGATGTCTGCGGATGCTCCTCCATCGATATACATGCGGTGGATGTCGTGTCCCCCTGCATGTATTTCAATGGTCAGAGGTTCCACGACTGCGTTGTCCGCGGCTATTGTAGGGAAGGATATCTCTTTTTCTGGAGAGAATTTTTGGCTGACTCTCTGCTTTATCTTGCGCTGCCATGATTGTATCATGTATATAGTCTCAGCCTTTTCCTTTGGGGGTTCTTTCTTGCCACCATTTTTAGGTCTATCTTTCCCTTCTTTGATGTTCTTTACGAGGTGGTCCATCCTTCCTTCTCTGACTAATTTCTCGATCAGTTGTTTCAGTTGGACGCACTCGTTGGTTGTATGGCCTTTTTGGCCATGGTACTCGCAGTATCCACCACCTAGGCGCTTTTCTTCTGCCGTGCGCATTGGTGGTGGTCTTGGGAAGTTCGCACCTTCTGTTGCAAATATCTCCCTTGGAGTTTTAGTTAGAGGAGTATATTTGTCGTTGTCTCTTCCACTGCGGTAATTCCTGCTGCGGTTGTTTTGATCATTGGATTGTTTCCGCGGCTGTTCTTGTTGCCGATAATTTGAATATCCTTTCTTGCTGTCCGCAGCAGCTGCTTCTCCTTGTATAAAGGATCTGGTGCGTTTTGTTAGTTCATCGAAAGACTGTGGAACTCTATCATTGAGCTTCCGGATGAGTTCTGGATTATTAATTCCATTCATGAACCCTGAAATTTTTAGTATTTCGGGACATGCTTTGACTTGTATGCACTCATCCTTGAAGCGCTCCATAAAGGCGCTGGTTGATTCCCCTTGCCGTTGCTTCACCCTTGCCAATTCCACAGGATTTTTAGCGCATTTCTTTCGCTGGGTGAAGTTGTGGCGGAATGCTTTTCGTAATTCCTCAAAGCCGCCTATACTCCTACGTGGGAGTTTGCTAAACCATGTGCGCGCGTTCCCTACCAATGTGGAATTAAACATGTGACACCACACAGGCTGTGGCCAATTTTCGATAGTTGCGGCTGACTCGAAAATTTTTAGGTGGTCGTCCGGGTCACCTGTTCCATCATATGTCTTCACATTAGCGGGCATGCGCCTGCGCCTGTCGTCCGAGTAATCACTTATGCGACGTGTGAACGCATCAATTTTATGGCGTCGCCATGGGAGAGACATATCTTCGTTCTCTTCCTCGCGACGTCTTCCTTTTGATTTCCAGTGCCCTGTTTCTCTATCCTCGTTGTCCGAGGAATCGCTGGAGGAAGAATAATCTCTCCTTCGGCGTTTGCGCCTGCTCCTTTCAGAAGAGGAGCCTGAGGGATCTCTGCTTGGGGATCTTCTTCTACCCAATCTGTCTTGGATCTGCCTACTTCTGGGATTGGAGGATCCTTGGCTCGGCGAATGCTGAGGGCCTAATCGGTCGTGTATTCCCCGACTGCCAAGTCTGGAATGGATATTGGTGCGCCTACCGCTGTCCCCAGAATTTTGTGAGCCAGACACCGTACCCAACCTGTCATGGACATTGGTACGTTCTGTACGTCTTCCTCGTGGGTGACGTGGTGGTGATGGTTCACGTTCTGGTCCAAAATTAAGTCGGGTTTGCAGATCCGTACCGGCTCTTCTTGCCGCTTCTTCCTGCATGAGGGCAGTTAGGGTTTCATAATTTTGGGACACAAAATTACCCAAAGTTAGATCGGGTACGTCCTCAGTCGTTGCAAGGATCTCTGCCTCAGTATGGGATGCCCGGTTTCGTTCAGGCGCGCCTGTCGGCGCAGTGTTGTTCACTACGGGTGCAGCCTGATGAGGAGTGGTGAAGAGGGTGCGTTGGAGTTCTTCAACGCTTGGGACCACTGAAGAGATTATAGGTAGTTCCATTGTTGGAATAGGCTGGGTTGTTCCCGCCCCTTGGTGATCAGGTGCGCTGGTTGTCCCAGCAACCTGCTTAGAGGTCGAATCTTGTCGATTCTTCTTTTGATGGTCACGTTTTTCTGACTGCGGAGTCCGCTGGCCCGAATTCTTGTGTTTCGTCATTCTAGTTCGTTGTAGGGTCCCACGGATGGCGCCACTTGTTGATACAAAAGTTGGGCGTACCTGGTTGTTGGGCTTTGCTCTTATATCAATTAGTTCCTTAGCACTTTGTTACCTGCGTACTAAGAAAAAGAACAACACCGTTAGGCTTATCGAGGGATTGTCTCCCCCGATTAGACTCCGGCGTGAGAGTAAGTAATCGAATTTGGGTTTTGGTTGAAGAGTTTAGGGATTGTGTGGATCGTACCTTGAATGAGAATCGTATGATTCTATATATAGGGGCTAAGAAACCGTGTTTCTTGCTCCTTACTCTTCGCACGCATGGTGCTTATCCGAGGTAAGGATATCTATTCCTTGAATAGATAATCCTTATCGGGTACCCGGTGGGTTAGAGTGGGCCTTCGGGCTTCGTGAGCCCAAGCGCTGATACTATGGCCCATACCATTTGTCATGGTAGCCCATTCGTAATGGGCTTAAGTGTAAGTAATGTCTATCATTTGGGCTTGCGGCCCAAATATAGGCTATACGTCATCATCTATCAACAAGGACTAATCACGTTTCAAAAACTGGACCGGACCGAAAACTGAATTGACAAAAGCACCAGACCAAGGAGCAAACCGAAATTTGTTTAGTTCGATCCAGTCCAACGAAGCATATTGGCCGATTTTGTGCAAGACCGGATCAAGAACCAAATACAAAGAAAAAGGTGGACCGAGGACTCATTCGTGCTTGTTTTGTCGGTTCGGTTCGATACACGGTCCATTATGTTCAACCATGCTATCAACTTTTTTTATTTTATTTTTTATTTTTTTTATCGGTTATAATGAAGTGAAAATTTATTCTAATAGGATAAGAAACAAGAGGTAAATATTTTTGGCCCGGTTTTGAAAGGAAATAATTTACTTCAAAATCAACCAAATCATTATTCTTGTCTAGTCATTTCCATTTTATTTACCTGTTTAAATGATACTCGATAACACAAATTTTTTGTTTCACTTCATTTTCTTTCATTTCTTTGCTTTGTTTAAGTTTGAAGCTTAAAACCTTAAAAACAACATAAAGTTTGTGACTATCAACAAAGATATCTCAAGTCCAATTGTCCAATTTCTAATAGTAGTTTTTTTTTTTTTTTTTTTTTTTTTTTTTTGGTGCAAAAGGGTGAATTATATTACTATCAACAAAACTAATTACAAAACATTCAGTCAACTGCAATGGACAATTCCCATTCAGTTTTAATACAACAATAGACATACTATCTGATATCAGACATATCTATTCTACATATTCAAACATTGTTAAAACAAACTGCACTATTCTCATTCATAGAGTAGTAGCGGTTATACAAAACTTTCTAATAGTTTAAAACAACTTAAAAGCGGTTATACAAAACTTTTTTTAAATGAGAGGATTTTAGCATGGTTGTCTGCCCAATAAGTAATCCCAAAAACCCTATAAGCAATCCCAAACACCCTCTATAAGCAGTCTCAATAAGTAATCCCAAACACCCCCTATAAGCAGTCTCAATAAGCAATCCCAAACAGCCCTATAAGCAGTTATTCTAATATGTACTTTGTGTGGTTCAAGACTCTTACCTTATAACATTTTATTACACATAAACTAAAGAGATACAGTTATAAATAAATATGTAACAAATGATACATGACAAAGGCCACGATGTCTGAGTCGGAGTCCTATCAATTATGTGGATTAAAACCTTCTCCCCAACGTGACTACCAGTAACAATTTGTGCCTCAATAACCAAACGTTTAATTCGCGTGACTATCAAACGTGTATCATTACACAAACCACACTGCATATTAAGATTGCACAACAATATAACTGGAACACCAACTTGGCAACTTTCAGTTCAAGTTTATGACTAGGAATGCCAGAAAAGCGCAATGTATTAAGAAACTGTCGGGTACATTATCTGCATTTCCTCTAAATTGTTGGTAGTTGCACATATAGAATCAGCACTATACAATTCATATAATTCGCCATTTATTTTATCAAGTACATGAGAATTAATGTTGTCTACAACATCATTAGTTGAACACAAGATGCATCGCTCTTTAAGGTAACTGATATCATGTAATCTGTTCAGCAAATCCGGAAAGGTATATATGCGAAACTATAGTCTCAAC
Organism: Artemisia argyi; assembly: GCA_030686995.1. Lineage (NCBI taxonomy): Eukaryota > Viridiplantae > Streptophyta > Magnoliopsida > Asterales > Asteraceae > Artemisia > Artemisia argyi. The sequence continues at coordinate 199,119,853 of CM060678.1, forward strand.
AGGATCAGTAGAAACATCAATTAAAAGGTCGTCAGGAATAGTAATCCACGTTGATTCATCTTCATTATCAAGTGCAATAGCAGGTAGCTTATCATCTCCCATGTCCAACAACCAATTATTAAACAGTCTTAACTGCTCTACATCAGCAGCATCAAGTGTTGGATCACGCAGATGCATATTAGTGGATAAAACAAAAACCATGCACTCTCTCCATATCGTTGTTGATTTGTTGATAGCTGCTGAAACAACGTCACTCCTACTACCATTTGTAATTACAGGTAAAATTTGCCTAAAAACACCACCAAGAACAACAACTTTCCGACCAAATACTTTGTTCTCAGCACCTGGTAAGAAGTTACTACAAATGTCGCGAAACGTTCGATCAACAGCTACACATCTATGTAAATATGGTATCGACATACATAATATCAAGGTCGAGTTCGGCGATTTATGGTGTCCCCATCCAAAATTTCACACTTAGTCCAAAATTACCCGTCCCATTCCCTGTCAACTCAAAGATTCTCGGGTTAAATAACGTTTGGGGATCAGGTCCTCATAACATTCAGACTTTTTTCCATCACTATGGATTTATTGATGTGTGCTAATTGCTCTGTAAATTTATAGTTATGATATGATACTGATACAAATAAAAAGGCCACTGAATTAAAGATTCAACTTATGTCTTCATCATATCCTTTTATGTGGCAATTTAATTTACATATATTTGAAGTTGCAAACAGGATATGATTATATAATGTACCAGACAAACACAATTATGGGAATAGTTTGATTGTCACTTCACCTTTTGCGTTGAGGTTTATTGACGAGTATTAACCAGTTTACTTTGTGCTCCCCCCAATCACACTTCCAACCGCACCTGCCATGCCCTTAAAATATCCAGAGACAGCCAATCACACTTCCAACCGCACCTGCCATGCCCTTAAAATATCCAGAGACAGCAAATGTACCCACTGTGTCAAGTTCAACTTGCAAAAATCAAAAATCTTGATGCTAAATCTAACTCATTTTGTTTAGAAACAAATTAGGCATTAACTTTACAATGTGTATTTTATTATCATTAGCCTAGTGAAACCACCAATACAAATTGACTACTTCCAGGACAGAGCACCTACATTGCTATTGCTTCATGTATGATCATAAATCTTTATTCAAACTGATAGATATCCCGTTAGACTCCACAGGGTCATTAATAGAAATCATATATACCATAATGAACCTTCATTATTTTAAAGCCATACATGTGCAACGACCTTACCATGGAAGGCCGTTAGAACCTAGAAGGCATATCCATGCTCCATCATTCAAATTCTTGTATCAAGTGACAAATGGAGAAAGAAAAAAAAAAAAATCCGCATTTGAAAAAACCTTGTATCGTGTGCAAGGGGGTATAGCAACATGCATGCCAAGGCCTTTTACATATCTAGCAACCATTACAGATCCTATAATACCTAATGTCTTCCTCACACCATCATTTACCTTTTGAGAGCATCAATCTCACTCAACGACCATGATTTAGGGGAGGCTCGATCACAAGTCACACCATCCGATACTCAGTAATATGGATGCTTCTCAATTTTTATTATTATACTATTTTTTCATGACCAAGTTCATCAAACAAGATGGAGATACATTATAGCAAGAATCATGAGATCCTAAGCAGTAACAAGCTTAAATGAATACAGGCGTTTTGTATCTTAAACACGAATCAGACACTCACAGATTATCAAAATGAAAAGAAATATGTTCTGAACTACCAACTATGGCTGCAAAGAAAGCTGTACCATAAAACAAGCATATCTGGGGATGAACATAGGCTAAAACGACAAGGAAATAAAGAAGCAAAAATGAATAAACCAATGTACCAGCTTCAGTTTAAGCATTAGCCTCCGCAACATTACTAGCCATAACAATGAACAGGGGGCAATAAAACTTTTGACTTATCAATGCCAGTAACTAAATTCTCATTTCCAACAACATACAAAACTTTAAACTAACAAACACGTGGCCAAAATGTTATAACAACAGATGAATGAAGGAATGCAAATAAGTCATGTATAAGTCAATGAGCTTCAGACTCGACGTCGTCGTACCCAAGCAAATAGAACAACACCAACAACAACGTACCCATCCAAACTAATTCCATAAAACCATACAACAACTTAAACCAACCTAAACCTCCAACCTTATCACCATCATCTTCATTGCCATCCACATAACCACATGCTTCAATATCACGTCGCGCCTCCCTACGCTGCAGATACAAAAGCGTATACATAACCACATACTGTGTAATCACTAACGAAAACAGCAAATAAACGACACACCGATTCACAACCAACGCCCAATCATCAAAATGCGCCACATACGTTGAATCCTTGGCAACCACATTCATCCAGAACAACAACGGACCAAAGCGAAAAACCCCAAACACCACCATCAAAAACAAACGCCCCCGAAACTCAACCACCAATCGCCTCTCAATCTCGGGCAACAAAATCGTATAAATCAACTCCAAAACAATAACCGGATAACGAAATCCCAAAACATTCACTAGCATTACTACACCCACATTAAAATCAAACCCTAACCCTAACCCTAACAACTCGATTAGGGCGAAAGGTGAAAAGGCGATAACTAGTGTTGGCAAAAGGAGCAGTGGCGTTTGGATAACGAGTGTGGTGAAAAGAGGTGGGAGTGATTCAACGGCTGAGGTGAGAGTGACACGAGGACGTGTAGTGCGGATGATGATGAGTGACGTGGCAGCGGTGAAGGTGGGGATGACGATGGTTAGGGTTTTGATGACGTCATAAGGGTTTAGGGTTTTGATGACGTCATCATAGACGAAGGAGATGGTGGTGAGGGTGAGAGGGAGGAACAAGAGGGAGAGTGTGAGGAAAAGGAGTGGGCTGGAGTTGAGGACGGTGTTTGATCGGAGCCAGAGGAACATGTGGTTGTTTATGGCGCTTTTGGTGCTTGAGGAACCCATTGTTGAATTGAAATGGTGAAATTGGGTGGGAAAGGATGCTTATATAGCTCGACTTATTTGGTTTAGGGAAGCTATAAAAAATGAGCTTATAAAAACATAAGCCCAAAACAAAATAAGCTGTAAGCCGAAACAAACAACCCCTAAGCAGGGGTGCTCACAGTCCAAAAACCGGACCGGACCGACAAAAACCGAACCGGACCGAGACCGAATCCGGCAAAAATTCTAGACCGAGACTGGACCGAATGTGGTCGGTCTGGTCCGGTCTCGGTTCAAATAGGCTAAATGTCCGGTTTTTAAGCCGGACCGATCCAGATCGAGACCGAAATTATGAAAATCCCTAGACCGAGACCGGACCGAATGTGGTCGGTCCGGTCTCGGTCAGGTCTGGTCCATCCGATCCGTTTGCTCACCCTTACCCCTAAGTAGTATTTACCTTTTTCAAATTAACTGAGAATACGTGAATTGGTTTGTAATCTTATCAAGTTATAAATACGGAGTACTATTTACCTAATAAAAGTTATGATACATCTATAAAAAAAGACAAAAACTAACACTAGGAATGTTTGACGAACAATATAAAGAATCATTATTAAAGTTTTAAGCTTATAAACCGAAAGATAGACTTGTGCTTTTAACATCGACATGAACTCATGAGCTTGATTAATAAGCTAACACAAACACCTTCCTAATTATTACATAAAAATCACAATGTCAGATATGTGCTTTTACAATAATTATATGATTATTGTGTTTCTAAGTAGACTAGTGTCGAAATGAAATCAAACGATTAGTAATGATGATGTTGAACACTTATTATATCCATATAAAGGTGTAATCACAAACATTGTTTCTTTAAACAAATGTGAAATCATAATCCGCGGAGATTGACGAAATAATCATGGTCATACACATCGTCAAACCATACTAAACTAGTTACACTATATGAACTGAGTGAGCTAGTTAAAACCGAATTGACAAAACCGAAATATAAAGAAAAAGATGAACCGAGGACTGGTTCGTGCTGGTTTGTTGGTTCGGTTCGATACGCGGTCCATTATGTTCAACCATGCTAACAAGTACCAACTATTTTTTTATCGGTTAAAATGAATTGAACATTTATTCTAGGATCAGAAACTAGTAAAAAAATTTAGCGCAATTTTAGAAGAAAATATTTTACTTCAAAATCAACCAAATCATTTTTCTTTTCCACTCATTTCCATTTTATTTACCTCTTTAAGTGATACTATTTGACAACACAAATTTTCTGTTTCACTTTCGTTTAAGTGATACTCGAGAATACAATTGTAAATATAAAACCGTAAAAGGGCATAATAGTAATTTACCTACTTCTCCTTTCCAAACACCACTCTCTCTGTGTATTCTTCTTCCTGCTCGTAACAACAACTTCACTTAACCAAATTTTACAGACCAAAAAAAAAATAATAAAAAAAAAACCCTAAAATTACAGAATTCAAAAAACTAATCAATCGTAGCTTCAAAATATTCATAAATCATTCAAAATCCGGTAATCTTACACAATCTGCGCTTAATTTAATCAGTTTTAGCTTCTCAGCTCGTCAACTGTGTGTTTTTCATGGTGTTTCAGTGTGTGTGTTTAGTATTTGTTAGTATATTGGTTTAATTGATGCTATTTCGTGCTGTGTGATGAGTAGAAGCGAGTTGTTTGGTAATCTAGGGTTTAGGTTTGATTAAATTTGGGGATTAGGTTAATTATGTTCTAGTAGCTTAGTTGATCGGCTGAAATGCGTTATTTTCGGTATTGGCGACGAGTTTTTTTGGAGCGTTTAGTGTTTAGGATATAACGCGTGGCGTTTAGTGCTAGTATAGGAGTGTGTTGCTTAATATTGATTCGATTGTATGTGCTTTGTGTTAGGGAGCTCGGGGTTCTTAGTGTTGTATTGCGGAATTAATAGAGTGAGATCGATAGATGATTTAAGGTTTTTGAATGATTAACATTGTCAGGAAGCTAATCTCGTTGCTTAAATTTGCTCTTTTTCTATCTATAGAAACATTGAACAGGGTTAATTGTTGTTATATTATGTTAATGTGTGATTCATTGGCTGATTTGCGTTAATTTCGTTATTGGTAACGAGCTTTTTGGAGTATTTAGCGGTTAGAATGTAATGCTTCTTTGATAAAAGAAGCGTGTTACAATTTATAGTTGGAGATAGAACTATGTTGCGGAATTTTATTACAAAACAAACTGCTACTGATAGTGCTAGTTTTGCTGAACATAGCCTAATAGCATGGAAATGTGTTGCTTAATATGACTCGCTTGTGTATGCTTTGCCTTAGGAAGTTCGGGGTTCTTAGTATTGTATTGTGATTCAATGGAGTGAAATTGATAGATGCTTTAAGGTTTTTATATGATATAGATAGTTGGAAGCTAATCTCAGTTGCGTATCTTTTTCTACCTGTAGAAACATTAAACAAGGGTTGCTGTTGATCCTTCCTATCACTGCTTGTTTGCTTTACGTACTATTTTGCAAGTTGATTTAGTGATACCGGCTCACTTGCGGATTACTGGAATCAATTAAGTATGTGAATGCTTGTTGCGTGCTGACATCAGTTTTTCCACAAAATCCTTGTTTTTGTTACCCTGATGTTAGCTTATGATAGCGTAAATGCTGATGTTAGCTTAAGTCCATTTAGTTATCTCTATCCCGTTGCTTATGATATCTATGCGTTGCTTTAATGCAGGTTGACCTAGGCGGATGGTTTAGTGTAACATATTTTGTGTCAGTTTTGTTGTATAATACGGAGTATAATGGATCCTGCGGTATCAACCCCTGTCTCTGGCCCTCCAGACGAAAATAATGGAATTCCTGATGATTTACGTTGTAAGAGATCAGACGGAAAACAATGGAGATGCCACGCAATGTCTATGCCAGACAAAACAGTTTGTGAAAAGCACTACATTCAAGCAAAGAAACGAGCTGCAAATTCTGCAGCAAGGGCGAGTCTGAAGAGAGCAAAGAGGACTGCCACAGGTGAAAGTGACAGTTATTTAGAGAGTAAGAGTGACGATATGGATTCACCACTCGGGGAGTACCCAATGACAGCCTCGGGGAGTAGAAGCATGGAAATGTTGGCAAAGCGACAGATTAGCTATTCACCCGAAACACCTTCCTTTAAAAACTCGTCAGTTCACATATCTTCAAAATCAAATGACGATCTGCATATAGATATGGCGGAATCTGCAGAGACACCAAGGGCTTACATGACACCTTCTTCTGTTGCGGATTCGTCAAAGAGCAGATCGGAGAAGATGCATGGTGCTAGTGCTATGACGGTATGCAGAATTACAAATCTATATGAATTTTGATAAATTTTCTCTACGTTTATAGTTGTTTCATAATGTTGCCTACTTGCCTTGTACGTTCAAATCTATACTGTCCATGTGGAGAAAAAGACGACAAGCTGAATTGAGTTGCAAAACTAATAGAATATATGAGATTATCTACGTTATCCCTTTAACTTCTATGTAACATTCGAGAACCGAAATAAATGTAAGAGGAACCATAGGGAGGCGGTAGCTTGACTGAACATTCATTGTTTTCAAATACTTCCGGTTGTCATATTGATTGTACTCGAACTTAAGTTTGTTAGGTAGTTTTTACTGTGTTTACATACATTTCATTTGGCTCATTTACAGGAAACTTCTGATGGTAATTCAGAATCAGCTGAGGATACAAGTGGGCAAGTTTGTCATCAGTGCCGACGGGATGACAGGCATAATATTGTATGGTGCCTTAAATGTGATAGGAGAGGGTACTGTGATGAATGCATCGCCACGTGGTAAGATTAGCTGTATTTGGGAAAGGCCACTGCTTAAAGCTATAATTTCTCAACTCTTCCCCCTTTTGCAGTTATCCTGACATGCCAGCTGAAGAAGTTCATAAAATTTGTCCTGCATGTCGAGGTTGTTGTACTTGCAAGATGTGTTTACGAGGCGATAATATGATAAAGGTAACGACTCTCAGTGGTTTAGCTAAGATAAAAATAATAATAATAATAATAATTAAAAAAAAAAAAAAAAAAAAAAAAAAAAAAAAAAAAAAAAAACCTATTTCGTAAAGAGTAGAACAAGCAACTCTGTCATTGTACTATTTTTGTGTTCTCATCATTAGAATGACCATAATCATTTTCAACTTGTAGGGAAAGATACGGGACATACCTGCGCAAGAGAAGCTGGAGCATCTTTTCCGTCTGTTGTCTTTGGTGCTTCCTGTGGTTAAGCAGATCCACTCTGAACAGTGCTCTGAGTTAGAACTTGAAAAAAAGCTTCGAGGTATGATACTTTTAAAGATTGACGGCACATATGTCTTCTATCTAATACTCATTTTTTATATTCACATTTGCTTCAGGAAACAGAATAGAACTTCCCAGGATGAAACTTAATGCAGATGAACAGATGTGCTGGTAATGTCACTATCAATGACTTTTTCATCACATTCTAGCTCCTTAAAGTATCATATGCTTAGCATAGGAGCTTCTTTCATGTGCATACAGAAGGTAACTTATTAGGATGTTTCGTGTGCCAGTGACTTCTGCAGAATACCTATAATTGATTATCACCGGCACTGTGGGAATTGCTCGTATGATATATGCCTCAGATGCTGTCAAGATGTACGGAAAGCCTCAAAGGGTCAGGGTGGAGCAGAGGTGAGCGAAATGCAGACTGATGGAAGAAATGAAGATACAGATATTCTTGAAAATCAAGACAAACCTTTGAAACAAGCATTGAGATTATCCGATAAGCTTTGTGATTGGCAAGCTAACATCGATGGTAGTGTTCCATGTCCTCCAAAGGAACATGGTGGCTGTGGTAACTCAGCCTTGATGTTAAAGCGTATTTTTAAGATGAACTGGGTTGCAAAGCTTGTGAAAAATGCTGATGAAATGGTTAGCGGTTGTAAATTGTATGACATTGACCTCTCAAGGATAGACGGTTTAAGAAGCAGGCTCTGCCAGTATGCAGGGAGGGAAAACAGTGATGACAATTTCTTGTATGCTCCGTCCTGTTATGATATAAAAGGTGAAGGGATCGCTGAGTTCAGAAAGCAGTGGATGAAAGGCGCACCTGTTTTAGTAAAGGAGGTTTGTGATGAATCATCAATGTTAGGCTGGGATCCAATGGTCATGTGGAAAGGAATTCGAGAGACAACTAATGAAAGAATGAAAGATAACAGAGTTGTGAAGGCTATAAATTGCTTTGACCGGTCTGAGGTAGGTTTAAACTTTCAACTCCAAATTATAGGGTATGCTTCTGGTTAGTGGTCGCAATTTCGGCCCATTTACTTATGATGATCGAATTCGGGTTATATTTATCTCTAATGGGTCAAACAGGTAAAGTTAGAAATGGTAAGGAGTTGGAAGAATATAACCTTTTATAATCATATTTGACACACTAATTAAAATTTTGAATTTTTGTGGACAAACATTTGTGTCAGTCAACCCAACCCTGCTTGACCCCTTTTGACTGTTACTCGTTTTTGAGGAACTACTACCTGTTACGTCCTATCAGTGTTGATCATAGTGAGATGTTTCTGCTATCTACTGATGTAAATCTCTTTTGATTGTATTTAATGCCAGATAGATATTGAAATTGGACAATTTATCAAAGGATACACTGAGGGCCGCATGTGCAAAGATAATCGGCCAGAAATGTTACTGTTAAAGAACTGGCCTTCTCCTGGTGCCTCTGAAGAGTTTTTATCGTACCAGAGACCTGAGTTTATTAGCAAATTGCCTTTGCTCGAGTATATTCATTCAAAGTGGGGCTTTCTGAATCTTGCTGCAAGACTACCTCATTACTCCCTGCAGAATGATGTAGGGCCTAAGATTTTGGTATCTTATGGGATGTCTGATGAACTTGGTCAAGGTGATTCAGTAACCATGCTTCATCTCAATATGCGTGACGTGGTGAGTTTATGTATTTTCATTTTTCGTTTTTTCTCATTGCTGATATAATCATCATGCTTCCAACTACTAGGAATAGTGTTTCAATGAAATAGGGTCAACGATCTGTTACTGTTGCCATCAGATAGGTTTTGCAGCACCCTGAGTTTATGGTTGGTCTGGAGCAATTTGTGATAACTCCCTTTTAGGCTATTTGTGTATAAATATATGTATTTGCCATGCTTTCTTTGCCGTGTAGATTTAGTATATTTTGGTCCAGGTTAAGGATTAATTTGATTTTCAAATTCATGTTACATGAGTAGGTGTACCTGTTGGTTCATACATGTGAAGTAAAGACTAAGCGTCAGCAGACTTGCAAAGATCTTGGAGAATCTGAGGCAGCCAAGTCACCACCAATCGCACCAGAAAGTTTAGACGAACCAGTGTTGCCAAAATCACCAATCGCTGCACACAATATGGAAAGGGAGGGGGAGATAAATATGGATTCAATTGACGATGATAGAGTGGAAAGCCAAGGGATCAGTGCTAACGTGAATACTTCTGTCGCCACTACTAACATTACAGAAAATGGCGGGGAGATAAATATTGATAAAATGGAGGGTGATAGAACGGAAAGCCAAGGGGTTAGTTCTACTACCATCGCTGCTAACAATACTGAAAATGATGGGGAGATAAATACAGATTTAATGGAAGATGATAGAACTGAAAGCCAAGGCATTAGTACTACCATGAATACTACGATCACCACTACCAACGAAACAGAAAAGAATGGAGAGACGCCTGTACATTCAATGGAAGATGATAGAACAGAAAACCGTGGGATCAGTACTAACAATGTGGAAAATGATGGGGAGACAAACATAGATCTAATGGAAGATGATAGAACTGAAAACCAAGGGATCAGCACTACCACTCCGATCACTACTACTAACAATGTGGAAAATGATGGGGAGACAAACCTAGATCTAATGAAAGATGATATAACTGAAAGCCAAGGGATCGGTACTACCACTCCGATCACAACTACTAACAATGTGGAAAATGATGGGGAGACAAACATGGATCTAATGAAAGATGATAGAACTGAAAGCCAAGGGGTCAGTATGACTACTCCCGTTACCACTACCAACAATATGGAAATTGACAGAGAGACAAATATAGATTTAATGAAAGATGACAGAACTGAAAGCCATGGGATCAATACTCCCATCACCACTACCGATGATGAGAAAGTACTTAAATGTGAAGATTTGAACAAAACTTGTGAAGAGAACTTTAATAAGAGTCTCCCAGGAGCAATTTGGGACATCTTCCGCCGTGAAGATGTTCCAAAGCTGATTGAGTACATGAGACTTCATTCGAATGAATTTGGCATCCCTGACAATATCATAAATGATTCTGTAAGTCCAATTTTGTTTCTTTGTGTTAATGTGACGTTTTCCTGTACAGGATCATTAATTTATGTATGATTTGATGGATCCCAGGTACAACGGCCTCTTCATGAAGGAGTAATATTCTTGAACAGTGATCATAAAAGGAAACTAAAGGAAGAATTTGGTAAGTTTTGCTGTTTAACTTTAAAGGGGGCCGCAGATTACAATTTCTAGGGATCTCAATGCTTTACTTACAACTTTCTCAAGATTTAAATCCTACGATGTAAAAATCTCATGTGCTGTCAGATTGACACAAATGTTGGTCTAGGTTACTTTCTTGCCATATTTGGTGATGACATATAGATATATTACTATCATGTCCTGAAAAGTAGGCTTAGAATAAGGCAAGTGCTGGTTCAAACTTAACAATTGTAACTTATTCTGGAACTTTATTTCTTATTTTGATCAGGTATAGAGCCTTGGACAATTGAGCAGCATTTAGGGGTTGCTGTGTTCATCCCCACTGGATGTCCTTTCCAAGTGAGGAACCTTCAGGTGAGTTAAAAGCAAATACTACAATAAACATTGCTTTCAAACAAAAATTGTGAAGTGGTTATTATTATATACACTATACAGGGTGTATTATAGATGTATTATTGGCTTGTCAAAATATTTTAGCTTTAGTCTTTCTTTCATACAAATTATCCGAATTAGTTTTTTTGACTTCTGTGTCTTCTTTTTGATTAATTCCACATCATTTTTTGTGCTCTTTTTGCAGTCATCGGTTCAGTTAGGCCTTGATTTTCTTTTCCCCGAAAGTCTAGCCGAGGCTGTAAGATTAGCTGGCGAGATCCGTGAACTTCCAAACGACCATGATGCCAAGCTTCAAATCTTGGAGGTAAACAGTTTTTCCTCATTGCTCTCTTTCACTTCTTGTTTGTGGGCCATCTGCCCGTCTCTAGTACTTACTGGCATACTTTACTATCGCCTTCCTTTATAATTTGACTGTAGGCTGGCAAGATTTCTCTGTATGCAGCAAGTTCAGCCATTAAAGAAGTTCAAAAACTGGTGTTGGATCCAAAGTAAGTCAGTTAGATTCTCTTTATTTATGTTCATGCTTCTTTTTTAAAGGTGCTACTTTTGGTGGTCTTTCGTGCTTTAACGGCACAATTTCTTATTATCTAATCAGAAATGAGAGCTTTAGCTTCACAGTTTAATTAGTGCCTGTATGGGCCTTATCACCTTTTTAGAAAGCAGAGTAATATTATAGGTAATAAAAGAATATGCAAGCAGCTCTATGCAATACTTTAGTTCTGTAATCAACTTTTGTTTTTGATATTTTTATATATTTCTTTTCTTTAATGGATCCCGTCTCAATATTCTTTCATCATGAAAGTGACCACTAATTTATTTAATTATACCTGAGAAGCTGGGAGCTACTAAAAATCTTGCTTATGAGACATTACGTTTGACTAGCTTATACTATAAGACAAGGTGTAAATTAGTGTCTCTATTTTGCTGACAACTCAAATTTGATTGGTTTTGTTGAACGGCTAATTACAACTGTTTTTTTGACATGATCATATCTGTCTGTCTAAGATGAGAACTTGTTTGACACCACTTAAGCAAAACATCATTTTTTTCTTCTTATTTTGACTTATTGGCTATATGATGTTTGTAATTTCTATCTGTTCATGTTCTGCTCTGCAGGTTTAGTACAGAGCTCGCTTATGAAGATCCAAATCTTACCAAATTGGTTTCATTGAATCTCGAGAAGATGACTAATCAACGACAGGTGACTTGTGCTTGAACATGGATTTTCCGCAGGGGGTAACTGAAAGTTATAGCTCTATTTTTGCCTTAACCGGCATTATTTTAATGGCAAGTATTGTATTTACGTGATACGGTTGTAAATTTGAACTATAACCTTCAGGAGCTTTTCCCGGCTCAGACTAGTTGGAGGGTAAATTTTAGCGACCCGTCATGTTGGGTCTATTCTAATCGTGTGCAAAGTTGGACGGTGGGGTTTAAGCATATTAGTTGGTGTGTGCATCATTTATGACCACTTGTACTAAAGCTACTTCAAAAAATAATCTACAAATAGACTTGTGTCATTTATAGATTTGATAATGCTTTTTAATAATGCAAAAATATAAATGAGGTTGGGAGACTTGGAGTGTGAACAATGAGCATGGGCATGAGATGGCTTTTGAAGACAACATGTGGGCATTTTGATTCCAAGAGTGGGTGTAAATTCAATGAATGTGTTTGGTGAAAGTAAAATAAAATATACATGTCGGTGGGTTCATTAAAAATGCAACAATCAAGCATGAATAAGATCTAGTGGCATACTTTATAAATGATGATGGATGATTATTAACGGAGTGGAAAAATCCATAAAAGGGTCATCTCATAATTTGTTATAAAAGGACAAATAGTACAAAGTATGAAAGGAGTGAAAAAAATCTATAAAAGGACAAATAGTACAAAGTATGTTTTTTTACCTAAAAAAATACTGACATTTTTAGGGAAACTATGTCTTAAAAGTTAAAACAGATATTGATATGTCCAAAAAATGTTTGGTAACACCGATATGTGTCGGTAGATATAAAATGAGTTTTTCTAACTTGTGCTTTTAGGGCGGGCGCAACTTAAGCACACAAAAAATACACAGGTACTCAAGAAAAAATATGAAAAAGTACTCAAAGACTCATGAATGTGTCTCTAAGTACTTTTTTTGGATTCCTAGTATTTATTTATTTATTTATGTGCTTAACTTATGGCACAAGCTAAAAAAAAAAAAAAAAACTATATAAAATTAATTGATAAAATTGATATGGTGGCATTTTAGGCTTCTTGATTAGTTGATTACATGTGTTTTGTATTCATCTACATGATTAGCTATAAGTAACATATTGAGGGAAAAAATGAGGACAAAGACAGGCTGGTGCTTCCCATGATCCATTTTCTAATAAACAATATGATAAAAAGTTGAAAACTATTATAAGAAACTTAACACCGATTATTAATTTTGTTGAATACTGGTTTCTTAGTTATAATATTACAAAGAAGGAGGTTCTTGATAGACAAAAGAAAGGAATAAAACAAGAAAGTAACATGCCTCTAGATTTTATGTTTATTGAAGAATATTCTTCTCCAAAGAAGTTTTTAAAACTAATTATGCAAAAGATAATTTTTTATAAGTTTTGTATAACGGGTGCTCATAGTGATTATATGTAATTGACTAAACTCATGCCTTTTTTACCTTGAAAAATACATTTAAAATAGTTTAATTAAACATATAAATTACCTTAATTACATGTAATTTTTAATTTAATGAAACTCAACTTTTTTTTACACTCAAACCAATCCTTATGAGCACTTGTTAAACAATTTTTTTTTTTTTTTTATATGATATACATAAATTGACATTGACAATTATGGAATGTATAATTTTAAGTGTAAGTACTCACATTCCTTTGGTGTTTAGAAAAAACACTAGATATTAGTCATTTACAAAGAGGCATGCTTGGTAGATGATTGTTTTAAGTGTATGTTAGTCATTTAGGATGAGAAACACCCTTTTTGTGATTTCCTACGAAATTTACTATAGTAAGAGAGTATCGCATAATCGTAGTAAGCCAATATAGTACACTTGTCCAACCATTTGGTACAACAAGTTAATGCATATTGACAAAAGACACTCTCTTTGTATGCTTATATGCATCTAAAGATTAGACACTTTTTTTTTTATCCCTGTTATTTCACAAAATCACACATTCACATGTGTTTAAGCATAGTTACTCGCACACATATACTTGCCGGAGGTCTTTCTGGAAGCAATTTCTTTACTTTCGGGTTTACCTTAAAATAGAAGTATGATATATCTACATTTCACCTCCTTATACCCCCAGTCCTACAAGATTGAGTATGTCGCTGATGTTGTTCATCACACACACAATTATACACATTTGCACACTTCGTGAGTGCCATCCAACCTCCTTCAATCATTCATTTATATATTTTTTGGGTACATATATAAGTACGAGTAATATATAAGGATCTTTTACTCTTAAACTTTTATGTAGGACACATTGCACAACCACCAAATAAAAGTGACGTTATAACGGTTATATTTAGCATGTCATAATCATACTTAACTCTGAAAACGAAATGCATTTTCCACGACCAAATAACTGAAACAATGTGGAACGTATATTTGCCACTAGATTTTGTGGCCACAACACAAACAAGACTAGAAGTATATGTATTTTGTTTTTGTTATACTCTTTTTAAGATATTCACATGAATAACTTATCTTTTTTGTTTTCTTATCCACATGCATCTCTTATTTTGTATTTCTTGTTTTTATTTTTTAAGTTAATATTGAATTTAAGAAATGTAACACAATAATTAGAAAATTAGTTTAGCTTAAGCAAGATTCTTCTTAGGCATCAAGGAAAGATCCCTGCAAGACTAGACCACATGTTCCCTTTGTCCTTTTCCGTAATTTCACTCCTCAAGAATTCAAATATACAAGCATTTATTATTATTATAACAGTATTATTTTTTATTTTATTTTTTGAAAGGATGTACAAGTATGTGTTTGGTAACTAAAATGCGTGAGATAAGTTTGATTTATCTTAGGTGTGAATAATCTTGAAATGACTACGTTAACTTTCTTAAAATGGAAAAGTTTATTTGGTTTGAGTTTGTGTGTTGAATTGAAATCATATGAATTAGCCGGGTAAAATGTCAAAAATCGTGTTTTGCATTTAGCATTTAGAATTTGATTGGATCAAGATGAGTGTTTGAGAGTGTATGTGAGTTAGACGAATTTTGCTTGTCGAGTGAAATTTGTAAAATTTTGATTTTTATGGAATGCACATTTTTCAAAAACTGTGTTACAAGTCCTAATAAAATGCAACTAATAACTATTAATTTTAAGATTAAAAAAAAAACAAAAAAACCGACCATTCAACTCTATATTTTTATTTAAATACTCCAGCTTAAAAAACAATAAAAAAATAAAGAAAAATAAATCTATCATTTTCTCATTTTATACTTGATAATTTCAGTTATATCTATAATTATAAATATAACACACAACTGTCGAGTTGAGCATCATAATAATAATTACACTTATAAATATAATCATAACTATAACACACAAACATTAAATAATTACGCAGTTTGATCAAACATAAAAGAAACTAAGGGCAGTTTGGTAAAATAACAATTAAATCCCCTGCACAATACACAATCAACAATAAATAGAAAATGCAATTCATAAAATATTTAAATACTTAATTACTCTATCCGTTTTAAAATTATAGTCCATATTTCTCATTCGAGATATGTCAAAATAATTGTTCACTTACTACTTTTAATAATAAGAAAGCAATATTGTGAGAGAATATTTTATTTGTGTGGTTAAAAATTATAATGGGCCCACTTTTGTTAAACTTTGTGTTTCTTATCTCCTGACAATAATTTTGAAACGAAAGAAGTACAATTTAAATCACTAACTTTCTTTCATCTCATTTACCGCACTTATTGTCACGGAATCATTCCTTCGAGCCCGCGTGGCGCCCTTACACCGATAAAGAACAGCCATCCGTCCTGCGTATAATAGATGTTCACTGGTTTCGTCTTGTCTTGGACTCATCAGGGGAGCGACCCCAGCTTCCGACCAGTGTGGTGCCATATCGAGTCTCTATTCGTGGCACGTACTATACCCATAATGTTGGGGTACTCCAACAAGACCAACAAGATTAAACAAAAACCCACGTATTAAGCAACGATTCCAAGCAGAACCCGACCTTGACAATTTGGCTTGTGACAAATTAACGCTGTTATACACGGGGTAATAAAGAATGATGGTGACGGTGGTGTGGTGTGTCAAACGCTCTCTTTTCATTTCTTTCTATTATTTCTTTCTTTACAATACTTTTCTCTTCTCTCTCTCTCTCTCTCTCACACACACAGACACAAAACACATAGTAAAACACAGACAAGAGAAACAACAAAGAAACCTTACCTCTGCAACAAAAAAACAATCAAATTTTCACACACACAATTTCCATCACACACACACACATTAACTGTGTGTGTTTTTATATGCAGCTTCATTTGCAGATTTTGACCTGACACGTCATCACCGACACCCTAAAAATGGAGAAACGAGGATATAAATTGCGTATCCTTTTTTTGATGTAATTTTGTACTTATTTTAGCTCAATTTTGTTATTTATATAGTCTAATCATTAAAAAAGGTATAATTTTTTTTACTGTGTTGGTTAATTATGTATCTCAGTAAATATTGGAACTTAGTAATACTTTAGGACCGCAAATTTAGGATTTTGTTTTTTTTTTGGATGAAATAATGTTTGTTGCCTACATTTTGTGTTTTTTTTGTGATTCTTGACTAAATGTTAATTAGAGGAATTTGTGGCGCATACCGCGAATGTGAATTGCTTAAGATTCGGGAAAAAGAGTCGTCGAAATTTCATTACTGGTGGTGATGATGAAAAACTTAATCTTTGGTCTATTGGCAAACCCACCCCTATCACGGTTAGTCAATCTTATCATCTTTACTAGTAGTTTCGATTCGCATATGATCTGGGGCGCGTCTTTTATGTATCCAGTGACTTTAAGTATTAGACGTGCGAGTTACTAAATGTGGCATTTCCCGTTACATTTCACGTAATAAGATAAGGTGCATTGTGGACCATCTAGGATATTTCTTTTTAGTTGGTTTAGAGATCAACTCGTAGGCGATCAATGTACGTTTCTAGGCTAATAAAAAAGTGACATCAGGGAGGTTGCGATTTCAACAACGCAGACTAGTTAAAGTAGAAAAGAGTATCACGTTAGACTTTAGAAAACAACATTTGAACCACCTTTAGTTGTATAATGCGTTTTGAGAAATGTTTAATATTTATCACTTGTCGCCTTCATAGAACTATAAATGGTTTTTGACTTTTTTCTGATATAGTGTAACCAGAAAATTTATCATGTTCCTATAAATAGGAAATTTATTACTCTCTCCATACAAAAGAATGCTGTATTTGTCATGGCAAGTCGTTTCATAAAAATGTTTTCACTTTTGATCAAATTTCTGAAACGGCTTTTAATAAGGGCAAAGTACGGAAACTTCTAGCCATAATTGACGTTATTAATTTCAGGTATGATTACTAAGGGGCAGAAAAAGGGAAGTGTATTAAACACTGACCAAAAAGGAAAACGTTGCATGTCATTGTAATAACCTGATTTAGAAAATGTTGCATTTTTTTTGGAAGTGGTGTTTGTACTTTTTATACGTGTACCTAACTTTAAATGGCAATTTTTGTGGTGTGATGCAGAGTTTAAGCGGTCACACAAGCCCTATTGAATCTGTAGCTTTTGACTCGAAAGAAGTTTTAGTGGCTGCTGGAGCTTCTTCTGGCTTGATAAAGCTTTGGGATTTGGAAGAGACAAAGGGTACGTCCATTTGTGAATAGTTGCAATGACTTATAAAATTGGTAATAGATCTAAGATATGCATACTGAAACATAATGTTGTCGTGAGACTTCACTGAATCATGGATGGTAGTTGAATTTTGATCTCAAGTTGTTCATTTTGCTTATGGAATATCTGTCCTGCAGTTGTTCGTGCATTTAATGGACACCGATCATATTGCACTTCTCTTGAGTTTCATCCGTTTGGTGAGTTTTTTGCATCGGGTTCCATGGACACTAATCTAAAGATCTGGGACATCAGAAAGAAAGGGTGCATTCAGACATATAAAGGACATAGACGAGCAATTAGTACTATCAGATTCAGTCCTGATGGTCGTTGGGTGGTATCAGGGGGACTTGATAATATTGTAAAGGTATGATTCATTTTCAGTCATGTCAGCACATTAAGAATCATCACGTGGTTAAGTTTTAAATGTTGCTTGTCTGACAGATATGGGACTTAACAGCTGGAAAGCTTTTACATGAGTTCAAGTTTCATGAAGGACACATAAGGTCAATGGATTTTCATCCTCTCGAGTGTCTTCTAGCAACAGGTACGTACCTGATTTGCGGTCAATACTTCCTGTTTGTTCTCGAGTGTCTTATTTCTTTCTGTTTTTCTCGTCTATAGTATGTTAATGTACCAATCCTGCTGTTATAATAAAATAAATAGTAAAAAGAAGCACAAGGTTTTACGTATGTTTATAGCATGATAAAGTGCTACTTTGCTTAAATAATCCATCATGTGGCATTTGTTTTTCTCTGTTGCTGGCAAATTTAACTAACGCAACTACGTGTTCCAGGTTCTTCAGACAAAACTGTAAAATTTTGGGATTTGGAGACCTTTGAATTGATTGGATCAACTCGACCAGAGGTACCAGTTGCTGCATGATCCCCTCCCTTATATGCATTCACCAAGCACATTGATTTTCCATTTTTGTAATGATCTTATTCTAGATATCTGTTTCGTTCAATAATCAACTATTCTGATTGTCCAGGCTTCAGGCGTACGGTCAGTTACTTTTCACCCTGACGGGAGAACTCTATTTTCCGGGTTAGACAGTAGTTTAAAGGTATTATTTAATTACTTTAATGGGATTTTTTTTACTTGAATAAGATTTTGTTCACCTAAATGTCCTCCATTGAATTACAGGTCTACTCATGGGAGCCTGTTGTTTGCCATGATGCTCTTGATATGGGATGGTCAACATTGGGCGACCTTTGCATAGACGATGGGAAGCTTTTGGGATGCTCATATTATCAGAACTCTGTTGCAGTTTGGGTGGCGGACACCACGGTAGTTGTTCCCTGATCTCTTATACTTTCTCATGATCAAGTATTATTGGTTACAGTTTAACGGCTTCATTTTAAAGATTATGTATAAAGGGTAAAATGAAAATCTGATTATTTTTGTGTGCTTTGGTCTGTGAAGCTTATTGAACCACATGGGAAAATCATCTTACCTGGGGAGAATACCAGAGTGCAGACGAAATTTAGTCGCCAGCAAGATTTAACAGAGAGAGTTGAGAGTCCCAGAAGGTCTGCTATGTCTTCAGATGATGACACAAAGGATATAAAGAACATATACGTGGACAGTAAGTTATTGTTTAGTTATTCTTTAATAGCTTTTAATCTTTTATTTAGCAGCATATTGTCCGCAAAATGATTGCTGGATTCATTCTCTATCCTGTCTATAACACCGTAAAAGTATTTTTGGTCTTTGGAGGTTATGGGATTTCACGTGGTTCCCTATTACTGTTAGTCATCTAGCTTGAATGCTCTCCCAGAATGGGAAAAACATGGAATCTCGTGTACCAAAAAAGTCGGTGGAATTAATAGGTTGTAATGATGATAAGGTGTAAATTAATTGGGTTTTTTGATAAACAGGATGGCCTTTGTTTAGGTGTTTTTAACTTTTTATACAGTAAATTGAGTCGGGTTACATCATTGTATCTCCATAGATTTTGTAAGGAATTCTGTGGAATAAAAGGCCGCCTTCCTCATATTAACAATACTGGACATACACCAGATTACTTGAAAGTCGGTTTTGTAACATACTATCTCTTTGACTCGTTCACTTCCATGTTTGTGATTTTACTTTCTGTTTCTGTAGTTTACTGTTTTATGTCAATCTGCAGGTGTGACTCATGTTGCTTCAAAAAAATCTGGGTCGGTACCAACAGTTGTGAACTTAGAATACCCCCAAGAGATTGATAACTTCGCTGCTCGTAAACAAGTTCCTGCATCCAAAATTACTGGGCAAGCCAAAGGTTACTCCTTCGTGCCTGGTATAGTACCTCAAGACAATTCTGCAAGAGACTCGGCCAAGTCTAGGAGAGAATCAATCGTTGCTGAACGAGACTCGGCCAAGTCTAGGAGAGAATCAATCGTTGCTGAACAAGATAGCACTTCTGTATCTCTCAAGTCATCTCAAAGGCGAGAATCAATCGTCCATGAACAGGATAACATTGCTGTATCACTCAAGCCATCTCATAGGCGAAGGCCATCAAGTACCAAGTTAGATATTGAAGGTATATCAGTAGCTGTTGAATCCGGATTAAAAAGTGGATCAAATACTCCTACAGTTGCAAACTTTCAGAAAAGGGTTTTAGCAGATGATGCTGCTAAAGATGATTCCAAGGAGAAAGCTCCAATCTCTACAGTTGCGGCGAAAGAGTTTCAAAAGGCTTCATGTCCAGGTAAACTACCACAGGAAAACTGTGGTTATCACTTGTTATTGTAGCTACTACACTGCTCTAGTTAAAAAAATATTTTCTGGATTTGAAAAGTAAGTGAAAATTGACTCATTATTGTGCTATTAATACTTTCATATGGACCATATCGATGTTCTCATTTAGCTGTCAATATATACAGTGTTATAAATTTTCTAGCAAGTAACCTATGATACGCGTGTGCGCCTGGAACAAAATTATTTCGTCAATGAAAATTAAATCGAATCGACATGCCATTTGGTAACATGAGCTATTTAGCTTTGCATTTCGCATAGCAATCACTTTGAGTAACTGTTAGAAATCATTTCAAAGCTTGTTACTTATGATTTAGATGTATTTGGATATTTGTGAGCCTAACTTGCAATATTCTGACATTTCAGGTGACAGGCCTGTTGATTTAAACAAAGAGGTGAAATCTGTGAAATATGTTAATGGAGGTAGCGATTAGATATATTATTCTATGTTCATCAAACTAGCGATTAAATGGTTCTGACTTTAACTCTCCGCCATCTTTTTTTTATGCAGTGGCAGTTGTGCATGGAAGGACTCGCAGTCTGGTTGAAAGATTCGAAAAGAGAGAAAAACTGAACACTGATGAAAGTCAAATACATGATCTAGCTACTCAGCAATCAATCAACACAGATATGCCTTCCACAAGGGTAGAACAGACATTTGATACGGTCCCTCTTGCTACACCCGAGGCTAAAACATCCCCAGTGGTGCCTTTAAAAGAACCTGAAACTAAGATATCCCCAGTGGTGTTTTCAAAAGTACTTGAAGCTAAAATGTCGCAGATGCCAGTAAAGACACCTTTTGAAGAACCTGAAGCTAAAACACCACAGATGCCAGTAAAGACGCCTTATAAAGAACCCGAAACTATAATATCACAGGTGACAATAAAGACTCCTTTTGAAGATTCCGAAGCTAAAACATCACAGATGCCATTAAAGACGCCTTTTGAAGAACCTGAAGCTAAAACACCACAGATGTCATTAAGGACCCCTTTAAAGGAGGAACCCGACACTATAACATCACAGATGCCAATAAAGACACCTGATTCAGTTTCCAGTCCAGCAACAGTGGCTAAATTACCCCGGATAGTACATAAACCCGATTCTTCCCCTGTGTCGGTTGTACAAAGACCGAGGACTGCCCCTAGTGTTGTGGTACCTGAGAAAGGTAAGGCCTCACCAATGGCAAGATCCGGAAGTTCTAGGCGTGTAGTACCTGAGAGAGTTAGACCGACACCAATGTTGGTTACACGAAGATCTAACGCCTCACCTCGCGTGATGCCTGAAAGAACTAAAATCTCACCAGTGGTAGCGGTCCCGAGGCATGAAACTCCCAAACGCATGGTAACTGAGAAAGCTAAATCATCTCCGTTGCTGGTAAGATTCTTCTTTGGTTGTAACAATCTTGTTTACTAGAAGTGAAAATATTGGTGGGCAGGTTGATTAACAAGTCAAGACGGGTATGGGTTGAAACCAGTCATTTTTTGTATAGGTTGGATTGGGTTGATGTACAAACATTTTCCCGCCACTAAATGTTTTAATAAATATTATAATTCTTATTAATGATTATACAAAATAGTAACCTTTGTGGTCATCAAAATGTAAGAAAGTAGTATCTCATTTTTGACATCTGGCAGGACGATTTCCCCCAGACTACTGGGAGAGGTTTCACGTCCAAGAAGGATGATGATGTTGCGCAAGATTTGATGCTAAATCATGATGTATTTGTAGCTACTCTCCGGTCCCGCCTGACAAAACTCCAGGTACCTGCCAATTCGTTCATCAAACAGGGATTCATCTTTCTTTAGTATCCTCGTGTTAACCATGAATACTGTCAAACTTTTTAACGTCAATTTTGTTGTAAAATTTAGTTAGAAACAGGTTTATCTAATGAGGTTGTTGTGCCCTTTCAGGTGGTACGGCATTTTTGGGAGAAAAGTGACACGATGGGTGCTATTAACGCCTTGCGAAAATTGCCAGATCATGCTGTGGGTATTTTTGGCATAAATTAATGTGTTATTAGTATATTTCAGATTAGTAGCTAATCCACTATCCTTCACTCTATATCATCTGAAAAACGCCGGTCATTTCAGGTTAAAGCAGATGTGGTCAGTATTTTGATGGAAAGAATGGAGTCACTCACATTAGATCATTTCTCTTCCATGCTTTATGTGCTTATGGATTTATTGGATAGCAGCACAGAACGGTAATTGATTGCATTTGCACTGTTTTTATTCGATATTATAATTTCTTTTGGCTGATATTTCTGTTGATTTATAATTATGCAGGCATATAAATGTATCACTAGAAATGTTATTAAAACTTGTTGCGGTCTTCGGGCCTGTAGTCAACTCCACTGTTTCAGCACCTCCAACTGTGGGTGTAGACCTTCATGCAGAGAAAAGGTCTTTTTATTGATCGCGTTTTTATTTTATTCTTTTGTTTATGAATTCTAGTTCTTAAATATAGTTT
This sequence comes from Artemisia argyi, assembly GCA_030686995.1. Lineage (NCBI taxonomy): Eukaryota > Viridiplantae > Streptophyta > Magnoliopsida > Asterales > Asteraceae > Artemisia > Artemisia argyi. The sequence goes on from CM060678.1 coordinate 199,142,890, forward strand.
CCTATAAATAGTAGTTTCAGAACACACCAACTTATGATATGCTAATACTCAATGACAGGCGTGAATGCTGCAAGGAATGCCATGTACAGCTCCAGAAGATCCACAAATATCTCCCCGATATTATAAGGTAAGCAGTCAACTGATCTTTGAAGAACTTGAACTTTGATATTCACAATGCAAAACTTAGTTTTAGTCGTCTAGTATTGCAATGTTTTCTAAAAGTTTGTACAATATAAGGAAAAGTAAATGTTTAAACTAATGTATCTAAAACTTTTCAACGTGATCTTTGTTTTTTAGGCGAGGTGGATTGGCAGCAAGATGTGCTCAAGAACTAAATGTTATTCTCCAAAACTCATGATTCCCCTCTAAACGTCAAACAATTTTGTCTCCTGTGATTTTATTGCTTTTACAATATCTTCGGGTCTCGGCTGCTAGTGGAAACGACAACAGCCTGTAGATAATCAGGAGAAGCCGGTTTATATATATAATAGCTAATTGCGGTCGGAACTTGAGCTCTTGCCGAAGGTAGCATAGAGCATATGTAATCTTTTGTGCAAATGTACAAGTGTAAATTCTTGATGATTATAGTAATGTAATTTTCATTAGTGAATAAAATATGTGGTAGATGTTATCTTTCATGCAGTGGAATACAATATGCCATTTTGTAATTTTGTTACTAATCATACAAAAGGTTCTATGAACTATTGGTTTTTTTTTTTTTTTTTTTTAAATAATTCCATTGCAACAATCTATTTTTTAATTGTTTTTATGGTTGTAATTTGAACACTTTTTTTGTAGTGAATCAAACTACATAAATAAAGGTATACATATTTGTTTAAAGTTAATATGGTATTAATTTAAGAGGGCTTATAAGCCCCAAAAATTAAGCTTATGGGCTCTGCAAAAGTCTAATAAACCCATAAGTCGACTAAATAAACTTAAACGAACATGCAATGTCTGAGACATATAAAATGCTCTTAAAATGTTATAACTGAATTCGTAAAACAATTTAAGAGTTTTATAAAGGTGTGTAGCAGGTAGGGGTGGCATAAAACCTGACCCAAACCCGACCCGACCGGGTTCGGGTCAACTCGGGTCAAAAATCATATTCGGGTCAACCGGGTCAACCTGAATTGACCCGAGTTCTAAACAAGGTCGGGTTCTGGTATGTTTTTTTAGCCTTGACCCGACCCGAACCCGAGTTGACCCGACTAAACTAACACTTTACAATGTAAAAATACTTGGGTTGACCCCAAACGCGAGTTGACCCGACCCGAGTTCTAAACAGGGTCGGGTTTGGGTATGTTTTTTGGAGGCTTGACCCGAGTTGACCCGACCCAAGTTGACCCGAACTCGACCTGGTCAATCCGAATGACAGCCCTAGTATACATGTTAAAGATTTTTCTTACTTTTAAAAAGAAGTATGTTCATCAACCACATATTATCAATCATCTTAAAGATGGTCCAGTTGTAAATTGGTCTAAAGACTCGGGAAAGGCATAGGTTTGAAAGTCGTTTTTGGATGGCTAAGGAGACTTATAATTGACTTTAGTGTTAAGACTAAATGACATAGGAAAAAAAAAAATGAGAAAGAAAAATAAAAATGAGAAACAACAATAATACATTTTAAATTTACCAACAAAACTATATGCATCTTCGCTTAAAATACTTCTTATTTAAAATGTGTAATTAAAAATATTTCTCGTTATAGTTACATACGCGACCTTTTAGTTTGACTACTTTAACAAACTCACCCCTTTCATTTAATGTCACACTGACGTTTTTTTTTTTTTTTTTTTTTTTTTTTTTTTTTTTTTTATCTGTGTTTGCGTCTCGACATTGTGAGCCGAATAATCACTGGAGAACTTTCGGGAGTCGGCTCAAGTGAACCTCCGTAACCATCTCTCTATCGGATTCAAACTCTTGACCTTTATTTTGAAAGGCGTATTCTTACTGCTGAGTTACACTTTTTTATTTTAATTATCAAGTTTTTTAAGTAAAGAAAAGTAAATACGTCAGCCTCATTTTTTCGAGTGAAACATTTTATTTCAAAATTTTAATCAAATCCGAACCTTTTTTTCCTCTTTATTTTTATTTTTCTCTTTATTTTGTTTTCTTTTCATTTATTAATAAGTTGGTCGACATAAAATTACAAATGAATATTTAACATTATATTCGCCGCGCCTCGTCCGTCATCTAGAGACACATGCAAACAAAAAAATAAAAATAATCTCCGGTGACTTAATTTACACACACTAAACGGTGAATTGGTTTAGGTACGTTCATTTTGAATATATTTGCGTTTAATTATAATGTAGTTTATGTGCTGTGGCGAAAGCTTGTGGCCGTTTGCACACTGTTATATTAGAGGGTAGGCTACATGTTGGCGACGTTGGAGTTGATTGCCTTGTAAGATCATGTAAAAACTTAGGACTTTTGAATTTGAGTAGATGTGCAAGAGTCACTGATGAATCGCTAAAATCTATTAAAGATTCAAATAGTTTAAAATATTTGTCTATGGAAGGTTGTTTAATCAGTGATATGGGTTTGGAGTATATGACAAAAGGGGATTTGAAGAATAATTTGAAGTCACTCTCTTTGGATGAATGTGACAAGATAAGTGATATTGGTATTTCTTACTTGAAACAAATGGTTAATCTAAATTTTTTGGCTCTGATCAAGTGTGGGGTTAACATAACTGGTTCCGGGATTTCGACTCTATCACAACTCCCAAATATTGAGGTGTTGCATTTGTCTTGGTTGATTAACGTAACGGATATTTCATTATCTCAAATTGCTAGCAACTGTAAGAAACTGAAGTATATTACATTAACGGGTTGTGAGGCTATTACTGGTAAAGGTGTACGTTGTTTTGCTCATCACCCGACACTGGAATGCCTTTATATGTCCTCGTGTTACAATATTTTTTGGGAAGATGTGGAATTAGTTGCTTCGACTTGCAGAAAACTAATAGATATTCAGCTCAGTTGGAGAATCAAGACTCCCAGGCCAAAAGTGAGATGGCGAACGTTATTTTTTATAAATGGAAAACCTTTGGTAGTATGGTGGCGTCGTTATTGAACAAACAGGCAATCAATCTTTATATCAACCTTTCTGGCTTTATTTTTCAAGGCACTGAAGCCATGTTAGCATATTATGTTATTTGCATTTTAGTTGGGATTTCATATGTTTTTTTTTTCTTTTGGTTTCTTTCATTTACTTGACATTTGGGTACTTTATTACTTATTTAAGATATTACTGTTTTTTCTTCTTTCTTATAAATATATATATATTTTTTTTAACGGCGATTTTATTAAAGAGCTTAGCAAGGTGCTAAAAGCTCAAACAAAATTACATAAGAGCAAATAAAGGGCCTTTAAGCCAACTAACCCAATCAAGATTTCTCCTAGCTCTAGCATTACACCATACAAAGGAGTGGTGAACAATAAGATCAAATAAAGACGCCTTCAAATTAAAGGAACCTCGGACGAGAAAAGAAGCTTGTTCCTGAAGCTCCATATAGTCCACCATGAGACGAAAAATATGGCTTCAACATAAACTTTCATCTCTCGCTTAATCTTCAGCCCATGATCAAACCATATTTGCCAATCTTGGAACGTGGAGAACCCAATAACCGGAAGCCCCACCCACACTAAGATCCGAGAGATAATATCACAAGCAATCGAACAAGAGAAGAACAAATGGTTTGTGGTTTCCACCCCCCCCCCCCCCCCCCTAAACAAACCGGACACTCTATAGAAGGAATTTCCAACCCCCTCAAAGACATATTACACCTAGATGGAAGCTTATTCAACGCTATTTTCCAAGCCAATATATTCACTTTGATTGGAACTAACTTACTCCGTCCAGTAGGCGTCCCTTCCAATAAGTATAAGCTCTCGTCTATATGCTTCCTAGCCGACGCTACAGAGAACTCTCCATCACCAACCAAAGACCATGACCACCTATCAAGCCCTTCAGGAAGAGTAACAGAATTAACTATATTAGTTAATTTCTCCATTTGCACACTTTATGCCCCTCCCCTAGGCATTCTTCTAAAGCTCGACGTCACTCCATTCTGAAATTTTTCAAAAACCGTTATTTCTTTGTTCTCCTCTAGAGCAAACAAACGAGGAAACTTCTCTTTGAAAACCCTACTTTCTGTCCGGTTCTCGAGCCAAAATGACGTAGCGCTGCCATTCCCCACCATTTTTGTAATACACGACAACAAGTCTACCCCTTTTGTTTTTAGGTGCCCCATGCTACGAATACACTCTAACAAGGGAGAAGACTTACCCACTTGGATATCCCTATCCAAATTACCACAAGCTCCATGGATTGCCTTTATAACCAATACCCACAAAGCATCGGTTTGAGTTTTAAACCTCCAAATCCATTTAAAAAGAAGGGCACGATTCATAGCATAAAAATTTGACATACCTAAGCCTCCAACCTCCTTGCTCGCGATGACTTTATTCCAGCTAAACCAAGCAATCTTACGAGAATCAACATCAACTCCTCGGAAAAATTTGCTTCTAATAGCTTCAAGACGTTTAAGAACTCCAACCGGGACTTTAAATATAGAAAAATAGTATGTTGGCAATGCACTCAAAACTGATTTAATGAGCGTGAATCTACCACCAATCGATAGAGGGTTTGCCTTCCATTTCGATAACCTCGCCACAACTTTGTCAATCACCACATCCCAATATTGAACTCGCTTCATTTTGTTTCCCACCAACACTCCAAGATACTTGAAAGGAGTTTTAGCAGCTTCACAACCTATCACGCTTGCACCTGTACAAACATCTTCAAAATTAACACCTCCAACTCCCATAAGGCTACATTTTTTAATGTTAATCCGAAGACCTGAAGCAAGATAAAAACATTGTAAAATGTATACTAGATTTCTCAAATTTTCTTCCTTCCATTCCCCAATGAAGACCGCATCATCCGCGTAGAACAAATGGGAAATGTTTGCAGAATCGTGACCTCGAATCTGGGTACCTTTATAGAATCCCATATTCATAGCTCGAACAAAAGATAAATGCAATTGAGAAACATATTATATCTGCTTGATTAAGGCTCCTCTCAAGTTGGTTAAGGTTTAAAACCATGATGCAAATATGTTTTGGCTACTTGTAATTGTTTAGTAGTATGGTTAAATTTACTATATATATTCTCTAGCAATTTTCATATTATTTTAGTCTAAACTTTAATACCACTTGTAAGGTTACAGTAAAACCATAAATATATACTTAAAAGTCGAATGGGTTAAAACTTTTCACTGTAATCTTTGTTTTGTAGGCGAGGTGGATTGGCAGCAAGATGTGCTCAAGAACTAAATGTTATTCTCCAAAACTCATGATTCCCCTCTAAACGTCAAACAATTTTGTCTCCTGTGTTTTTATTTTTTTTACAATATCTGTTAGTAAATTTAGTGCACTTGAGGGATCAAATTACACCTGGTAATGGGTTTGGAGGTATGGAGTATACACCCATTTGGTCACTGAATTCCCTGACTCAATAGTGGTTATGTATTGATCAAGGTACTGCTAGTAGACTCTGCTGCTAGTGTTGTGAATCTGCTGCTAGGATTCTGCTGATAGCTGATTCTGCTGATAGTGTGATTCTGCTGCTAGCGTTTCCACTGATGTGTTAACATTACCACTGCTAGTGATAATGTTTCCACTGATAACCACTGATCCCTATTATTATGGAAATTATTATGATATAATTAATGGGCCGTTAATTATACATAATACCATGGGCTAGGGTTTTGAGTATTCTCTATTATAAATAGAGATCACATCATTCTGCATGGATATAAGTTATCATACGATATACTAAACACAAAACCCTAAACACTTCTATACGCATCTGGTTCTTGGTTTATGCCTAAAGCAAGAACATCACTTGGTCTTATCCCATAGAGATATTCGTGTAACCCAGGCATAGGGTCGAATAGTTTCTATTGGAAAGTGATACCACGATTTCAAGTGAATATCCGGTACCTTTATTGATTATCTTAACCTTAATCTGGGAACCGTTATACAAATAACAACCAACAATCAATAGAAACTATTAGTGATAATCAATGGCTGCTGCTATGAGACAAATAGCTGCTAACTTTTCCAAGTTGGAAAAGTTTGAAGGTGTGGATTTCAGAAGATGGCAGAAGAAGATGCAATTCTTGCTGACTAGTATGAATGTGGTGTATGTTCTTACTACTAAGATTCCAGAAGATTTTGGAGAAGCTGCTACTATGGATCAGATGAGAGCAAGAAGCAAATGGGAGAATGATGATTATGTTTGCAGAGGTTTAATTCTCAATGGTATGTCTGATACTTTATTTGATATTTATCAGAATGTTGAAACTTCACAAGAACTATGGGATTCCTTGGAAGCCAAGTATATGGCTGAGGATGCATCAAGTAAGAAGTTCCTTGTAAGTAATTTTAACAATTACAAAATGGTTGATTCTAGACCTGTCATGGAACAATACAATGAACTTCTTGGTATACTTGGTCGATTCACACAACACAAGATGAACATGGATGAGGCTATTTCAGTCTCTTGTATCATCGATAAACTTCCTCCTTCTTGGAAGGATTTCAAGCATATGCTTAAGCATAAGAAGGAGGAGTTAACTCTTGTTGAGTTGGGCAGTCACTTGCGCATTGAGGATTCACTCAAAGCTCAAGACATTGACAAGCCAAAGAGTAGCACTGCTACTGGTCCATCAGTTGTCAATATGGTGGAGCATAACAACTCAACCAAGTACAATGACAACAAGGGCAAACGTAAGCATCAAGATAACACCAAATCTGATCTTAACAAGAAACCTAAGGTGACTTGTTGGAATTGTGGGAAACCTGGACACTTCAGGAAAGATTGCAAGGGTGGTAAAATTGGAAACAAATCCAATAGATCAGGCACAAGTGGAGGGAATGGTAACACCAATTCTCTGAAAGGTCAAAATGTGTTTAATAAGTCTTTTAAGATTTATTATGTTACATATATATTTGACATTTACTTTGTGCAGGATGATGATGTTGCGTGGTGGGTTGACTCTGGAGCAACAATTCATGTGTGTAAAGATAGAAGCTGGTTCAAGACCTACAAGTCAATGAATGATGGTTCTATTCTTCACATGGGAAACGAGTCAACTGCCCTGGTGCATGGAAAAGGATGTGTTGATTTGAAGTTTAGTTCTGGAAAGATTGTTTCTTTATTTAATGTTTTTCATGTTCCTGATATTAGAAAGAATTTGGTTTCTAGTAGTGTTTTAAATAATTGTGGTTATAAACAGGTTATTGAATCTGATAAGTTTGTTTTATCTAAAAATGGTGTGTTTATTGGTTTTGGTTATTTATGTAATCAAATGTTCAGACTTAATATTGTTCATGATAATATTGGTTCTGCTTTTATATCTACATCTAAACTTTATGATTCAAACCTTTGGCATGCAAGACTTGGCCATGTACATTTTAAAAGAATGCAAGATATGTCTAAGGATGGGTTAATACCTGCTTTTGATATGAACACTGAAAAGTGTAAAACTTGTATGTTGAACAAGATAACTAAGAAACCTTTTCAAGGAGTAAAACGTGAAACTAAAGTTTTGGAGTTAATCCACAGTGACCTTTGTGATTTACATGCAACTCCCTCTTTGGGGAATAAGAAATATTTTGTGACTTTTATTGATGATGCTTCTAGGTTTTGTCATGTTTATTTATTACATTCTAAAGATGAAGCATTAGATAAATTTAAAGTATTTAAAACTGAAGTTGAATTGCAACAAAGTTCCCTGATCAAAAGATTAAGGATTGATAGGGGAGGTGAGTACATGGATACTCTGTATTTTCAGTCTGTTGGTATAATCCATGAAACGACTGCCCCTTATACTCCTCAGCAAAATGGTATTTCTGAAAGGAAAAACAGGGTGCTGAAGGAGATGGTTAATTCCATATTGTCCTATTCAGGGCTGAGTCAAGGATTCTGGGGTGAAGCTATGTTAACAGCTTGCTATTTATTAAATAGGGTTCCCAACAAAAGGAACAAAGTTACCCCTTATGAACTTTGGACTAAAAAGAAACCTAACCTTAATTATCTTAGGATATGGGGTTGTAGGGCTGTTGTAAGACTCCCTGATCCAAAGCAGAAAACTTTGGGTGAAAGAGGCATTGAATGCATCTTTGTTGGATATGCTGAGCATTCCAAGGCATATAGGTTTTATGTTATAGAACCTAATGAGTCTGTTTCAATTAACTCAATAATTGAATCAAAGGATGCACTATTTGATGAGAACAGATTCTCATCTATCCCTAGACCAAGTCAAAGGATTCCAAATGGAACCAATGACAATGGTGTTTCAGAGGTTCCTGCTGATGAGGTTCCTGCTGAGGTTGTGGAACAACAACCTGAACCTGAGCTCAGAAGGAGCAATAGGGTGAGGACTCCAAAATCATTTGGACCTGAGTTTCAATTATACTTAATTGAAGGTACAAGGAGTGAGGTCTCTGACCAATACTCCTATTGCTTCATTGTGGAGGATGATCCCAAAACATTTGAAGAAGCAATGAAGTCCCAGGATGTTGCTTTCTGGAAAGAAGCAATTAATGATGAGATGGACTCTATCATGGGCAATAACACTTATGTGTTGACTGATCTACCACCTGGTTGCAAACCTCTAGGTAGCAAATGGATTTTCAAAAAGAAAATGAAGGTAGATGGAACTGTTGAAAAGTTCAAGGCAAGATTAGTTATTCAAGGCTTTAAACAAAAGTCAGGAATAGACTACTTTGATACTTATGCTCCAGTGACACGTATCAGTACCATAAGATTGCTAATTGCTTTGGCATCAATTCACAATCTGATTATTCATCAGATGGATGTGAAGACAGCTTTCTTGAATGGTGATTTAGATGAGGAGGTTTACATGAACCAACCTCAGGGCTTCATCATGCCTGGCAATGAAAACAAGGTGTGTAAACTGATTAAGTCTCTTTATGGACTAAAACAGGCACCTAAGCAATGGCATCAAAAGTTTGATGAAGTGGTTTTGTCTAGTGGTTATTTACTTAATCAAGCTGACAAATGTGTATATAGCAAATTTGATGAATCTGGTAAAGGAGTCATCATTTGTCTATATGTTGATGACATGTTGATCTTTGGCACTGACCAAAATCAAGTTGATCTTACAAAAGAATTTTTGTCATCAAAGTTCTCCATGAAGGATATGGGGGAGGCAGATGTTATCCTTGGCATAAGGATTAAACATGAAAGTAACAAAATTTCTATATCTCAGTCTCATTACATTGAGAAGGTGTTAAAGAAATTTAATTACTTTGATTGTACTCCAGTGAGTACTCCTATGGATACAAGTGAGAAGCTAATGCCTAATACTGGCCAAGCTGTATCTCAACTTGAGTATTCTAGGGTGATTGGCTGCTTGATGTTTGCCATGACTTGTACAAGACCTGATATTGCTTTTGCTGTGGGTAAACTGAGCAGGTATACTAGTAATCCTAGTGCTCATCATTGGCAAGCAATTCAGAGGGTCTTTAAGTATTTGAAGAGAACTATGGATTATAGTCTCTCATATACTGGTTATCCTTCAGTATTAGAAGGATACACTGATGCAAGTTGGATCAGTAACACTGAAGACAATTCGTCTACTAGTGGTTGGGTATTCCTACTTGGTGGAGGTGCAATTTCTTGGGCATCCAAGAAACAAACTTGCATTACCAGTTCAACCATGGAATCTGAATTTGTGGCTTTAGCTGCTGCTGGCAAAGAAGCTGAATGGTTGAAAAACTTGCTTCTTGAGATTCCATTGTGGTCTAAACCTATAGCACCTATTTCTATCCGTTGTGATAGTGCTGCTACATTGGCAAAGGCTTATAGCCAGATGTACAATGGGAAGTCTAGACACTTAGGTGCCAGGCATAGCATGATTCGTGAGCTTATCATGAATGGGGTGGTATCTATAGTGTTTGTTAAATCTCAACAAAACTTAGCTGATCACTTGACGAAGGGTTTGGCTAGAGACTTGGTTTTGAAATCTGCTAAAGGGATGGGTTTAAGTCCAACTTAGTCACTGAATGCAAGGATACCCAACTCCCTTCTAAGGAAACTTGGAAGCTGAGTTCAATGTGGAAAGCTGATCATTTAGTGGACTGAAGCACATGTATCACAAACATCCCAAGGTTGTGCTTGTTACCTGCTGAAAGGAGGATGAAGTCTTCACTTCTTAATGGTTAATTTTTCTTTGAAAAAGTGCTAAGCAGGAGCATGAATTAAAGATGAACCACCTATGTGAATGTTGAAGTTTTTCCGCTTCAGGAAGCTTTGAACTTTTAGCTTTTATAACATTTATGAATTGGATATGGACACATGGCTTGTATAGTGTCAAGAGTATTTTAGTGTTTGAAAACTTGTGTGTATTTATCATCAGGTATTCAAATGGGTTGAAGGGTTCAATTCTTAGAACACCCTGATTCTCGAATATTTGAAAGTATATGTACTAATGTGGAAATTCAATCCTCAGGATATTTTCATTTATGCACTTGTTTTGTTTTGTGTTTGATTATTTCATGCAAAGGAAGTGAACTAAATTTGGGGAGGATTGTTAGTAAATTTAGTGCACTTGAGGGATCAATTTACACCTGGTAATGGGTTTGGAGGTATGGAGTATACACCCATTTGGTCACTGAATTCCCTGACTCAATAGTGGTTATGTATTGATCAAGGTACTGCTTGATCAAGGTACTGCTAGTAGACTCTGCTGCTAGTGTTGTGAATCTGCTGCTAGGATTCTGCTGATAGCTGATTCTGCTGATAGTGTGATTCTGCTGCTAGCGTTTCCACTGATGTGTTAACATTACCACTGCTAGTGATAATGTTTCCACTGATAACCACTGATCCCTATTATTATGGAAATTATTATGATATAATTAATGGGCCGTTAATTATACATAATACCATGGGCTAGGGTTTTGAGTATTCTCTATTATAAATAGAGATCACATCATTCTGCATGGATATAAGTTATCATACGATATACTAAACACAAAACCCTAAACACTTCTATACGCATCTGGTTCTTGGTTTATGCCTAAAGCAAGAACATCACTTGGTCTTATCCCATAGAGATATTCGTGTAACCCAGGCATAGGGTCGAATAGTTTCTATTGGAAAGTGATACCACGATTTCAAGTGAATATCCGGTACCTTTATTGATTATCTTAACCCTAATCTGGGAACCGTTATACAAATAACAACCAACAATATCTTCGGGTCTCGGCTGCTAGTGGAAACGACAACAGCCTGTAGATAATCAGGAGAAGCCGGTTTATATATATAATAGCTAATTGCGGTCGGAACTTGAGCTCTTGGTTGCCAAAGGTAGCATAGAGCATATGTAATATTTTGTGCAAATGTACAAGTGTAAATTCTTGATGATTATAGTAATGTAATTTTCATTAGTGGATAAAATATGTGGTAGATTTTATCTTTCATGTAGTGAAATGTAATTTTGTTACTAATCATACAACTTATTATTACAACTATTACAACAGGTTCTATGAACTATTGGTATTATTATTATTTTTAATTCCATTGCAACAAATCTTTCTTTTAATTTAGAATTTAAGTGAAAGTCAAGACGTCTTTGAACTTAAGTAAATCTTTTAACCACCGACTAGGTTGACCTTGTTTTTATGGTTGTTATTTGAACACTTATTTTGTAGTGAATTAAACAGTGGGGTGATATCTAGTTTAGTCACTTATTTGAGAGAAGGGTTTATGTAGGTCTTCCTATTAGGACGTTTTTTTTTTAGATTTTTCAAGTAAGATGAAATAAGGGTTTGAGTCCACTCAACAACACCTTATACGTATATTATGCAAGAGACACATAAAATGCTCTTAAGATGTTATAATTGAACTTGTAAAACCATCAAGGAAGTGTTTGGTATGAGGTTGTGGAACTGTTGGACTAGTATCAAACCAAAAAACACTTGTTTGTTTCACGCTTTTGGAATTACAAAATTGAAAGGGCCCACAAAACTTATTCAATTATATTTTGGTGGGTTTTAACCGTGTATCAAAAGGAATGCTGACACCAAATTGTACTTTGAAATTCTCAGCCATACAACATTTACAATTATATTTGTCAAACATGACTTAGACGCGCAATGTTTAATACACGAATTTTGTATTTTTTATATTAATAAATTTGTTAAATTGTGTTATTTATGAAAGGTTAAAAAAATAAATAAAAACTCAGAGACTTATAATAGTTACATTGTTTTGTTTTTTTGAAAGGTTAGATTTTATAAAAGACTCCAAGAGGGAGACGAAAAGATTATAATAATTACATTGTTATTAGGGCTGCAATCAAGTTAAGCTATTATCAAGCAACTCGAGCTCGAGCTTGAGCTTGGCTCGATCGAGTCAAACTTTTATCAAGCTCAAGCCCAAAATTTAGCTCGAAATATTTAACAAGCTAGCCAAGCTCAAGCTTTGGATAGCTTGGCTCGAGCTCGTATCAAGCTTTAATATAGATATTTTCATATAAATTTCATATAAGTAATTAGGAGCAAATTTGGTTGTTAAGCTAATTATAAAGGCTTAGTTCGTAAATATTAGATAATGTATTCTAGAAAAGTCGTTCATTTTATTTACTCAACTTAGTAATGATCATTAAGGCTGCAAAATGGGGTATATCATAAAGGGTAATCTGTAACAAAGTGGCAACAGGAACACGTTTATTGTTTCTTGCAGCCAGTTTTGATGATGGCGTTAAATTTAAAGTGTTACCACGTTGTTGTCATAGGTATCATTGTGAGTGTATCGATAAGTGGTTAGTTACACATTCGAGTTGTCCTATATGCAGAACTACTGTACGAGTCGATGACTCACCTAGGTAAAAAGAGTGCTTAGTTGTGAAATACAGAAATAGTATTTTCACTTTTATTGTAAGAATATGATGTATCTTTTGTTTTGAAATAGTATTGCACTTTTATTGTTAGTGTAGTTAACTTGTTGCAAGTTGCAAATGCATGAAGCCAAGATATCTTTATGTACGATGCATGAGTTAATATCTTTTCTTCAAGTAGACAAGCACTAACACAATATAAACTCCCAGGTTCTTACAATAGAATGCTAAGGAAATCATCAAGTTAGAAGATCATTTTGCTCAAGAATTCAAGATATGTGAACCTTATGAAGCCTCACGAGATATATTTTGTTGATATGTTTTAGACATTTGAACCTTAATTAGTACTTTGGCTTATGTTTTATTTTGATGTTCGACTTGAGTACGAGAATGTTGTTCTTAGTTTTATTAGTGTTAAATCAATCTAATTTGGTTTTCAAATATGGTTTTAGCTTGTTTTACTTTATATACATATTTATTGTTGAGTTTAGCTATTAAATACAATATTTTTGTATTCATTTAAGCTTTTCAAGCCAAGCTCAAGCTTTGCTCGAACGAACCTACTCAAGCCAAGCTCAAGTCTGGATGATGAAAGCTTGACAAGCTATCAAGACAAGCTCAAACTTAGTGTTTTTCTTTCAAGCCAAGCTCAAGCCTTATTGAGCTTGAGCTCGACTTGACTCGATTGCAGCCCTAATTGTTATATATCACAAAACATGATCTTTTTTATATTTTTACAAAAAATGGAGTAATGCTTAGAAATAAAGAAAGTTACATAACAGACCTTTTAGTTTGATTACTTTAACAAACTCACCGCTTTCATTTAATGTTACAATTATGCTCATTTTCGGATTTTTTTTTTTTTTTTTTTTTTTTTTTTTTTTTTTTTGTATTTTTTTTTACCCGGTTTGCGACTCGATATGTCTGACTAATCCCAGAGCGACAAACTTTTTGATAACCCGGAGTCGCGTAGGTGAGCATCTATGGCCATAAGAGGATTAATTTTGTTTCCATTGGATTCGAACCAAGGATAGAGCCAGAAAGTTATAGTCGAGAGACAAACTTTGATACTTTGATACTGTAATATCTAGAAACTACACAACAAATTCATTAGACAGGCAAATTATAATAATAGCCACATATTTTAAAAAATTTACACTATGATTTTTTTCTCTACAAGGGCACGTGCCCACCCTACCACTTTTACTTCCGCCACTTATTCGAACCCTTCAACTCTACTTTCGAAGAATAGTATTCTTAGTATTGAGTCACCTTTTGTAGTTTCATTTAAGCAAATGATTTTAGTAAAAATAATTAAGAGACGAAAAGCAGAGGCGCAGCTATGTAGGGGCGGGAGGGGGCGCCCGACCCTCCGAAAGTTTTTTTGCGATGTAGGGGGTATATAGTTTTCATGTAGAAAAATTTCTGTATATTCGGTTTCGACCCCCCATTTTAATTGTGAAATTTTTTTTATACATTAAGCAATAAAATTTTGATCAATTACATTTTACATAAGCCCATCTACCCAAACTAAAATCCATTAATAAACAAAATCCCAAACTAAAATCTATTACTACTTAATTACTTAGCCCATTAAAATAAATAATAAAAAAAAAACGGAACAAACCCTCCCCTTTCGAAGTTCGACCCTCATCTCCTCCTACTAGGGCTGAGCAAACGGACCGGATGGACCGGACCGACCGACCGGACCGACCACATTCGTTCCGGTCCTCGGTCTAAGCTTTTTGGCTAATTCGGTCCTCGGTCCGGTCCGGACCGACCAAAAACCTAAAAAAAACTTGCCATTACCTAATTGGACCGGACCGACCGGACCGGACCGGACCGACCACATTCGGTCCGGTCTCGGTCTATGGTTTTTCCGGTTCTCGGTCTTTGGTCCGGTCCGGTTTTTGGACCGTGATCACCCTTACCTCCTACAGTCCCACCTTCCTGCCTCCTGGCTCCTCACTCCTGCAGTCTCGCCGGCCACCACCGACCACCGCCGACGACCGATCACCAACCGTTTGTCTCCTTTTTAATGTTTAGTTGTTTTGGACAAATGTTAAGTTTTTTAGTGATTGAAACTTTTTTTTTTTTTTTTTTTAAATAATAGTATTTAATTTTTGACCCGACCCGAATCGAATCACCGACCCGAACATATTACCCGAAAAATAGCGTTAGTAAAAAAAAAATTTAGATCCCGACCCCCCACTCAAAATTTTCTAGCTTCGCTACTGACGAAAAGTAAACATTTTCAGCTTAATAGTAATAAAAAAAATATTTTACTTCAAAACTAACTAAATGAGAACTCTTTTTTCCAGCAATTTTCTTTTTTCCTTTATTAAATCATACTCAAGAAAACAAATTTTCCCCTCTTTATTTCCTTTTCTCTATTTTTATTAAGTGGTATCACAAGAAAACAACTAACTTTCTCTTTATTTTCTTTTCTTTATTTTATAAGAAAACAACTTTTTATTTTTTCTTTACTTTGTTTCCATTCATTTATTAATAAAAAGTTGGTCGACATAAAATTACAAATGAATATTTAACATTATATTCGCCGCGCCTCGTCCGTCGTCTAGAGACACATGCAAACAAATCACAAAATCTCATAACTCCGGTGACTTAATTTACACACACTAAACGCTGAATTGCTTTAGGTACCTTCATTTTGCGTTTAATTTTACTTTAATAATGTAGTTAAGATTTGTTGATTAATTCTCACCCAAGATATTGATTTTTATTTATTATTATCTCTTTATAAGTGTTTATATAAAGACATGCATGACATATATATTCTCTAGCTCTGTGTGTGAGTGATTTTTTACTTATTTATTTATTTATTTATTTATTTTGATGGTTGATAAACTGTTTTTTGGGTGTTGTTTGACTTTTTATGTGGTCAAACTTGCTAATTTTTTGAGAAATGCAGACATGCAAGGATTATTGTGTGATTTATTTTCATCTTTTTAAAAACCGGTTTAGCGGCGGTTCAACCGGGTTTTTTCGTTTAAAATTGGCTTCCGGTCACCTAATCGGTTCCGGATGGGCCAACCCGGGTTTTAAAACACTTGTTTTTTTGTTGTTAAGTTGATTGATGATTTCAGCATCATTAGATATGTTCTTAGCTTCATCAGACATCGGATGTCTTAGAATAGATAGTTCTTTGTATTTTGTTGATGTATCTGATTTGGGAAACGCCCAATATCAGCTTTATGGTTATTTTCATGATGTAAATTTTGGTTAAGTAATATGTAATTCACCTTTGCAAAAAAAAAAAAAAAAAACAATAAAAACAAAAAAAAACAAAAGTTGATTGATGATCTTTGACTTTTATCAAGTCAAACTTACCATTATTCCCTAATTGAAATACTGTAAGGTATATATCTTTGGCTAATTAAGCAACTTCATCTTTTCTTACTACTTCATGTTTGAGTCTATTGTACTGATGTATCACACCGTCTTCTACTAAATTGTTAATATTGTCTCTGATGTGGACATTTATTCTAAATTACGTGACAAAATACTACACCTGGTGTCGACAATAATTTCTCGTCCACTTATACTTTTATCACTTAAACACAATACAATGATACATCCCCTCCATTAAATACTACATTGAAAAATCCTCAACCCGAAAATATTAACCAAGCCACTAGTATTTTTTTACAAATATAAAAATCACTCAAGTTTGAAAACTATTTCAATAAAGTCACTCAAATTCTTTTCAACACTCAAGTTTTAATATCGTCAAACTTCAGTGAATTTTGTAAAAAAATTGATAGAGTTATCTTTAAACGTGTATACATGCGTCAATCACTTGTATTTTAAATAATATATAATCACTTTCTGAATTAAACTTCTCCTAACTAACTTTATATATATATATATGCTACAAATAATAACCAAATTAAATAATTTTCCAAAATTTCACAATTTTAAAACAACATTTAAACTTAAAAGATTTATGTAGTGAAAAGAAACTTTGAGTGATTTTAATGGAAGAATATTGAAACTTGGTTACTCACTTTGTCTGAGAATTATTGTCCCGTGAAAAAAGCAACTTTAAAATAAAGATAATTATTACTCCTTTATCTATTACTTTTAACAAAATGACTGTTTTACTCTTAACTAATTAATTAATATATTCTTTAAAATTTGTAATAATAATTTCAAGCAATGATAATATGGTAATTTCGATCAACTTCTCTGTTATTTTAGTAGTGAATTATTAAAGAGTAGTGCTATTTAGACTTACAATACATGAGTAATGCATAAATTACTTGTACAATTATATTATTTACTTTCTCTCTTCAAATTCTTACAAATAATTTTTTAAATCAATCAATCAAATCATTAAATATATTTGTAGGCATGATTAATACGACATCCCGATAAGAAACGTGCAACTATTATTTTGGGGGCAATTTCATATTTACCCAACTTAAACATGAGAATGTCATATTTACCCAAAACATGCTTTAACTGCATTGTAAATCATGCATTCAAAACTTGTATTTTGGGTATATATATGACATTTTCATGTTTAGATTGGGTAAATATGGAATTATCCCATTATTTTGAGAATTGGGACGTCGGGGTATTATTTTATGAATATCACCCTAACAATAATATTACAAATATAAGTTAAAAAGAAATAAATAATATTACGCATAATATTTTACTATATTATATTTCTCCGCGCCTCGTCCGTCGTCCACAACGGAACAAACACATGCAAATACATCATTCGCGTAACATTCACCAAATCTCATCGGAAAATTCTCCACTGACTTTTATAAACTAGTTTTCTCAATACTCTATGTGTTGACGGATTCCGGTACGTTTATTTTTATTATCTGGTTCATATACGTCGACGTTCTATTTTAGCGTAGATTAGTTTTATATAATTTGTACATATAGTCATGTATATAAGTGATTTATACAGACATGCAAGGATTATTAATTGTGTTCTTTTTTTTTTTTTTTTTTTTTTTTTTTAATAGCTTGGTGAGTTGGTGTAGTTATTCAGGTGTTTTGTTGTTGTTGCTGTTAAGGTTATGATGATCTTTGACTTTTTCTTAAGTCAAACTTGCTATTTCTGCAAAGTATTACTATTCACATAAGTCATGGTACCTTTTTTTTTTTTTTTTTTTTTTTTTTTTTTTTTTTTTTTTTTTTTGCTGTTAAGTTAATTCGAGATTTATATGTTAGATATATTTTTCTCGCTATCTAATCATTGAGAGAGATTTAATCGATGCTTTTTATAGAGATTTAATGAAACTCGTTTAGCTTGCTAAATATTCGTCTTATAAAATTGCATTGCTAGCTAAGTCGGGAAATCGGGAGAGTGCTTTACAATGTTACAAGCGTTGTCTATTGTAAGTTACCAACATGGAGTATACATGGTATACACAGGTTAAGATGGATGGATGGATGGATGGATAGTGAGCGAAATAACTTTTATATTTAGTGAATCTGAATAGTGATGACCTGACGAAATAACTTTTTATATAAGTGATGGTATTGTTTAAATAGATGCATGGAAGCACTTCTTCTATCCATATTGGTATGTAATTAATTCGAGATTCATGTGATCCAGTTTAGTTGAGTATGAGTTTATGGCAACGCCTTGGTAACGAGATTTGTTTTATATAATTAGACTCACTCAACTTGCTAAGTGATCAAGGAAATCGAGAGAGTGCTTTACAATATTTCTCACCTCTAAATATGCTACTTGCTTGAGTATATATGTGGTATCTATCGTATGTGTTGCCATTGTTAGAATCCCTTACTATAGTAACACATGGGAAGATGGGTGGATAATGAGCTAAAGAGCTTTTAATTTAGTAAATCATGACCTCATTGTATCCATAGTTTCTTCCTTATGTAATGTTCAGCCACTTACCAAGTTGTTTAAGCTAAAAAACTTCATCCTCACTTTCATTTTTCTTCAGGTTCTTGTTTTTTTAGATGGGTGGGGTTGGGGACACATAGTTTCCCCCGTCTTTGTTTCATTTCAAACTGAAGCTTGTACAATATATAGCGCATGTACAGAGGCTTATTGATGTACCACATTGTCGTATGTCGTCTCTGATGTGGACATTCACTCTAAATTAAGTGGGACCCTACACTTGTGTCGTCCTGACGTAGTATTAGTATTAGTATTATTTGCTGTAAAAATAATGACACCCATTATGATTTTGACCATAAGGCTTGACAGGTTGTTGGGCCATATTACATAATTTACTTTTATAATCTCTCTATTATTAACAACTACTTAATTACAAGCCAAAATCTTTGGGGGGGGGGGGGGGGGGGGGGGGGCACCTTTCCCTGCCCTTAGCACGCTCCATCACTCGTCCATAATCATTTCTTGTTCACTTATTCTCAGATGACCTTATTAGTTTCTTTTACTGTGATGACTGCAGTATGGTATGAAACAGCATTCATGAAAAGGAGTTGTCTATGAGGAGGTTTAAATTGTGGAGGAACTTTGTAAGGAAAAGAAAAATCCATTATGATTGGGTATGTAGGCCTAATTAGCCTCTCGTTTGTTCCAAAATATAAATTTGTTGTGCGTTATTGAGATTGTTATTGTATTATAATGTAAATGCAGGGACACTGTCGATCCATGAAGAAAATATTCATGGTAGTTGTCTGTACAACAATGTTTTATATTGCGTACAGAACTACTAATTTTCAGCATTCACAGACAGAGGTATGGCACTGCCAATATTATGTTCATTAAGTGCATTTAAAGCCATCATGTAGATCATATGAGACTTTGTTTTGCACCAATTCATTTTCTTTACACTAACTAGTATATGCATCTCACAAGCTTGAACACGGTTATGAACTTAAGATGCTTAATGAATTTTCGATCTTTTCTGCACGGCTTCACTAGTATGTATCCTTTTTCTGTTTTTTCATCAGCTGGACTCAAGATTGCATCCATTCCTTACATCAAAGGTATATTTTGTAGGTCACTATAGTGTCCTAGTGTAAAAATAAGAAAAGAGCATTCTGTTATTGTAGTACCACGCTTTGTCCAACTGAAATTCATCATCTGTTTGTTCCTATATTTCGGGTTCGTTATAGCATGAAACTAGCGTGTTTTAATTTCTATTCTATAGGTATTTTCATTAGCTTACACGGGCTTAAAGGGTTTACCTGATGGTATCGTTGAAGCTAAATCTGACTTGGAATTAAAGCCGCTATGGTCAAGTCATCCAAAATTGAAGGTATCTGCCACTACTGTGGTTTTGTTTGTGAATGTGTTGCTCCGCAGAGCATAATTGTACAGCTATTATTACTTTTCTCTAATTCACAAATAATGTATATCAGGCTAATGTTTCCAGCCATCATAACTTGCTGGCAATGCCGGTAGGTTTGAAACAGAAGCGTAACGTTAATACCATTGTGCAAAAGGTATGGACTAGATTGTATTATATATCATATCTACACCTCTCTACATATACATCAACGATATTTAATCAGCGTTGGTGTTTCAGTTTCTCCAAGAAAATTTCACTGTTATTTTATTCCATTACGATGGGAATATGGATGGATGGGGGGATCTCAAGTGGAGTAAGAAGGCCGTACATATTATAGCTGATAACCAAACAAAGTGGTAAGGTTTATGCAACCCGCACATAAATTATGAACTTTGCAAGCGGTTGTAACCTGTAATGCCAAATTAATGTATCTAACCGTGTTTCAGGTGGTTTGCAAAAAGGTTTCTGCATCCAGCTTCTATTTCCCTCTATGATTATGTATTTCTTTGGGATGAAGATCTAGGAGTGCAGCATTTTAACCCCAGAAGGTTCACAGTTGATCTACAGTTGATCTTTCGTATTCTCTTATACCGTGATTTGGTAAAGAATGTCTCACTATGAATGTTAAAGTTTTCCGTTTTATATATTTACAGATATTTGGATATCGTTAAAGAAGAAGGGCTGGAGATATCACAACCAGCTTTAGATCGAAAATCAACAGAGATACATCATAGGATCACAATATGGAGAAAAAGACTTAAGTTTCATAGGTGCATGAATCGGTTATCGTCTGTTCAGATTATACTATCTCTTATCGTTTCTCCTCGCTAACGCTCATATTCTTGTTTACATACAGAAGGCTTTATGACCCTAAAGGTAGTGTGAAATGTACGCTCACTAGTGAAGGTCCACCATGTACTGGGTAAGATCTACATGAAACACTCATAAATTTTGTGCAACTGTTGATATACCTTATAACAACCTCTTTGATAAATCTACATATAAACGTTATTTTTTGTGTCTTGTTTTGGATGTACAGATTTGTAGAAGGAATGGCTCCGGTGTTCTCCAGAGCTGCATGGCATTGTGCTTGGCATCTTATTCAGGTTACTTTTTACCATACACATACCTCATCAGCTTTGGAATCATATTGCAGTTTTACAATGAATCGCCATTTAGTTGCACTTACTCTTATTGATTCCACTTGAGTTCTGTTGCGAATATTATTGATTTTCCTAACATTAGTGGTTCGATTATATGTTATGTTTTCATGAACCATATATAATTCTATTCATGTACTTCCAGAATGACCTGGTTCATGGATGGGGAATGGATATGAAACTTGGCTATTGCGCTCAAGTAAGTTTTGCATTTGGGTTGAGAAACAAGTCACGGGTCGTTTTTATTATTTTCATTTTCTGTAAATAGGTTTCAACAATAGATGATCTCTTGATACCATGCACTGATATTATTTCTCTTTCATATTTCAGGGGTCGAGAAATGTGGGAATTGTCGACAGTGAATACGTACTACATCAGGGAATACAGACATTAGGCGGGCCCTCGACTAAAAAGGTTTTCTATCTAACTTAGCGTCTTTTTAATAACGAAAATTCGAAATGCTCGCATCAAACTATTCCTTACAAACAAACGCCAACTCATTTAATGTAATCAGCATATTATATGTACCTAACCACATTTGAATGCTCGTTGCAGGATCCAACTGATGTCAATTTGGTTAAGGTATTTTGCTCTCTTCCAACTCCCTCCCCTTTTTTCAAGTGGTTGCTAGATATGGCAAATGTGGGGTTGAGCAGGTTGGGTGGAATCCTAAATAACCATAATACGACTACAAAAAGTATACTATAAATCTGATATAAAACGGTTAAAGAAGTTGCAAACAGTTAAATACACTTTATATGACTTTTAACTCGTTCGATCCATTCCATATTTAGATTTCAAGATATTAAATTGTTATGCTCATCTTTGCATGTGTCTGTTTTTCAGAGTCATCGTGCCCTTGATATGCGAACTGAGGTAAGCCAACAACGACTCCATTCATTTATACTCACCGTTAATCACACATAGATTAATAAGTTTAAGCAATATTAAAAAATTGGTAATTTTCTAGTTGACCAATTATTGTATACATCTCACGATCCTTACACATATGAAAACAATTGTGTAACTGCAAAACAACTATTATGAGACAAGATTAGTGTAAAGGAAACATTTCCAATGCAAGTAAATTTCAGATGTCTTGGTTATGATTGCAGATAAGAAGACAGTCGACATCAGAGCTAGAGATATTCAAACAGCGATGGGAAAAGGCAGTCAAGGAGGATCCGGAGTGGGTTGATCCTTTTTTCTTGAGAAAACAAAGATACGAACCACCACCACCACCTACTCCCTACTCATGAGTTTTGATTGTATGCAGTTTTGGTAGATATACAGTTCTGTATTAGTTAAATTTGTTGTGCAGTCTTTTTGCAGAAGAGTAGTAGCAAGCCGTCATTTAAGGACATGAAAGATTATTTTCTTCGCTATAGAAACAAATCTTTTTTTTTTTCTTCTAGCCCATGCCCCTTACCCAGTTAGGACTTAGGACCAAGACAAAAATTGGCTAGAACCAGTGGACCTGGAAACTATTGAATTGAATGTTTGATCCTTAGATTACGGGATGTTTTACGTTAGATTATGGTATATACATATTGGGTCAATGTCACCGGCTCTACGTATCCTTTGGTGGAAAATTGGGTTGTTGGGTGGTGTTTGGAAATGGGTCAAAATGGCGCGGGTTAAAATGGTCCACTTCCAAAAACAGCTCACACAGGTCCAAGACTAGAAGTTCGGGTTGGCCCTCTGAATTTTCTTTTAAATTTCATAGTACCAAATTATCCACAGCTATATTTATAACTAGAAACCATAGATTGAAAGACCACTGTTACTAACCCCACAAGTCAAGAAAGGATTGAAAGAATAGAAGCAGTTTAATCTCTCCCACATTGACCCATATGATCCTCGACATTGTTTAATGGGAATTCAAGTTGGCACATTTAGACCCGTCCAGGCATAAAAGGCGACCCATACCAACACCACCTGGACACAACAAGAGGTGATCAAATTTAAGTTCTACCAAATATGGGGGATTAATAACCATGTTCACAAGCCTTACCCACTAGGTACTTCAGGTTATTTAACATATTTACTTGAACTATCATCGTCAATATTTGAATCACTGATCTCATTTCTAGCACAAGCATCAACCTAAAATGACGAGTCGATAAATTGCAGTGAATCTATATAACCTGTGCGATCTCTTTTTCCTGCGCTTAAAGATCCACCAAACTGTCTTTACTAAACATCTGGTAAGTTAATGGTGAATGTACTTTAGTAAAAAATTATAAATATAACTAAAATCCACTTACTAAGATAGAGTTGAGTGTGACTAACTGATTGCCACAAGTTCCCAATTTCGTACAATTTCGATTAAATTAAAACATGAAATAAAACAAGACGTAAGAATCTTGAAATGAGGAAGATTTGAATAGCTTTACTTCTCCATGTCGGTAGACATTCACGCTTTACGAGGCTGGACCTCCTCCTGAGATATTGAATCACCTTGTATTGATACCCAAAAAAAAAAGTTGAATTAGCTTCTGTATTTTTCATGGTAAAGAGATTATATTAAGATAACTAGCGAGAAGCTAGGATCACTAAAAGTCTAAAACACATAAAATACATAAGGTAAAACACCACAACTAAAACGACGAGCACTTCCAAAAAACGGCCCTTTCTTGCCTACTCAAAAGACGCCTTTCTTAACCTTGATACATCATGCTAACACAAGCGTCAATCTATAGTTATGCAATTAAATTTTCATTAACTAGGAATAACATCCATACCTCACTTGCCTACTCAAAAGGCCCCTTTCTTATCTTTGTCACTCTGAAAAGTACCATCTGGCTGATCAAGCAAAAGTAGTGTTTCCATGTACGAATGCACCGTGAATGAAAATCGTTTTCCAGAAACCCCAATGTCAGTAATTTGTTTTGAGTCAGGTTCATAAATAGCAAGTAGACTATTATTTTTCCAGTTTACATAACGTCCCTGTCGTTCAAATATGATTGCACCAGTGTTTCTGAATCCCACTATTGTATCTAACGAAGTATCAGGTGCGACAATGGTGTAAAGCTGAGTAAACGAATTTGGAACGTCATTATCCATCATCCATACTGCACAAAGTTGTCTCCCACGAGTGACGCTATTGTATTCAAGAACAACTAGCTTCTCCCTAAACTTAGAGATGGACAAACTTTTGTTTTTGAAACATTCTGGGAGATGTGTTTCTCTTAATTCTTCATTCGTTAAATCAAATGAAACAATCAGATCATAATTGAACCTAACCATGTCAAAAGCAAGCCAATAAATAAACCTGTCTAAAACTACATGAGACTTTTGTAACCTAATTGTTTCACATAGCCCATTGTTGTATGGACTTCTCCAAGCACGTGAGGTTAATGTAAAAACCTTAACGTGCTCAAGGCAAAAATTTACACCTTGGATGTACTGTGGAATCGAGATAATCTTAGGGTCAAGAGTAAGAGGACAAACCCCAAAACCTACAACAGTCTCATAAAACATACGGTTACCAGGCACATCGGGAACAACAATGGCTATAGATTTTCTTATTGAAGGATTCCAGATGAAAGTCATCATTGTTTCATCACAGATATCATAACCGTAAAAGCAGAACAAGCCATGAGAACTACCGACTAGTAACGAACCCATAAGTGAGCAAGCAGACTCGGGAAGAGTCGGAGTAAAGTTGAGTTGAGGGAAAGTTTCATCATCTAAAGTCGAAATAAACTTATCGTAGGTATCATAAGAGAAATACTCCGTTTTGTAAGTTTTGTAACTTATAAGCAGACGTTGCGGCTGCTGAGCTTGATGATCAGCAATAAACTTAGAGCTATCGATCAAAGACTTCCATAGTTTTGAGACGGATCTGAATTGAATCAAAGATTTGACAGGAAGCTTTTTCATGATTTCTTCTTGGATTTCAAAGGGTATGTTGTCTGACATTGTAAACTTAATTCCTCTAAACTATACAAAAGTTAATAGGATTTAGTATTTTCGATAGTAGGTTTAACCCGTTTTTATTTAGAGCAGACATGCTCACATGCATGTAGGGATGGCAAAAAAACCCGAACCCGACGGGGAAACCCGAAACCCGAAATTTTTGGAGCGGGGCCGGGCAAGCTTAACGGGTTTCGGGGCGGGTTTTGGAGCATTAACGGGGATTTTTATTGGGTTCGGAGCAGTGACTGGGGCCAAGTATCCCCGCCCCGCCCCGCCCCGATATAATATATATACATGTTATAAATTATATATATTATTTATGTGTATGTATGCAACTTCAGTAAATAGTATTTCAACTATCAAGTAAGTTATTATATTTAAACATTTGGTTTAAACGTTTAAACAGATAATTTGAGCTATTGTTTTTTAATATTAAATGAACGAAGACTTCCTTTCGTGAGCTGTTTCAAAGAAAGGAAAAGACCAAGTCAACATTAAGATTTTATTATTTTGTTTCATAGAGAAGATTGTAAAAACTGAATGATCCTTGTTATGTCTAATGTTTAAGTGTTTCTTGTAATTTGTGACTAGATAATTTGAAGGTTATTTATTTTTTTATTATTATTTAAAAAAAAAAAAAAAAAAAATACTATGTTGAATTCGTTTTGCTTAGAACATGCCAAAGAATACACCCCATTAAGGACCCGATAAGATCCTCAATGGGGATCGGGGCGGGTTTGGAGGAGTATCGCGCCCCAATGGGGCACCCCAATAAGATCCCCAATGGGGATTGGGGCGGGTTTGGGGCATGTTTTAGTAATTGGATTCGGGGATGAGGATGGCCGCCCCGCTCCAAACCCGCTCCATTGCCATTCCTACATGCATGTATGTTTCTTGTTTTATGTTTATAGAGATACTGGGCCTGGCCTATACATTTGCAAAACCTCAGCCCAATATCGTTTGGATCCTGGCTTTAGGGCCTTTCGCTAGGCCAACACATTTGCAACAACGCAACCAAGGTTTTTTATAAGGGTACTCGGTTCTGAGAGTGAGAGTTACATGTCAATCCAGAAGTTAGGCAATTAAAGTCGAGTATCAATTATCTGACGATTACTCGCGCATAGCAATGATAGTGTATTGTAGCGTTAATTTGTGTGTACATGTTTATCTTCTTCTTTTTTTGTGTATATAGATGTGAAGTAAATGAGAATGGAGTAATTTTGTGAATTATACTAGTTATAATGCCCGCGCACGCGCGGGTTTTTTTTAAAATTTTTTGAATAACATATTTTTATTTATTAAAAAATAAATAATTTAATCTTTGTTTTGTTTGATTTATGATTATAGTTTTTAAAATAAATAATTGTATTTTTTAAAATTATAGTTTTTTATTATTAAAGATAATCATTTAAAAATTTTGCATCTTATCTATATTTTTTGTATTTATCTTCAACTTGTGTAATATATATCAACAAAACGAATTTAGAAATTTATAAATTAAAAAATAATAATTAATTAAAATATTACTTAATAAATAAATAATCTTTTTTTTTTTAAATACGAAAGTCCCCACTAGAGGTTTTGTTGTATTATATAAAAGATTGTAATTAAGCATTTAAATAATTAATAGATTGCATAGTATTTTATTAGTAACGGTATTTTGACAAAACAAAATTACTCATTTTACAAGTTTTTAAACAAATATGTTCTCTTTATATAGATCATGAGATTTAACTTATAAGGGCTTCTTTGTTAATTTTTTTTTTTTTTTTTTTTTATTAAGTCGTGTTTAATTAAAAGATAATTTAATGCATACAAACTCAGTTTTATTATTTACGAGTAATATTTTTAGTCATCTTTTTCTATTAAGTCACAAACAAACAGTTTTCATATAACTTAATTAATTTAATTTTTTTTTCAATATTAAGTCAATTAAATCGAAATCAAACTCCCCAATCTTATTGTTCGAGTGCTTACTAATTATTGTTGTAGTTGTCCAACAAATATGTAACTGACACACGAATATGATATAGTTACTAACTATCACAAAATTACCCCTCCAAGTTTCATGTCGTGAACACATTCCAAGTTACGCTTTTATAGATAATCAATCAAACACAAAGTTTGTCCTACTAAAGTACTCCCTCCATTTATTATAAGTGTAAACTTCTCTTATGCACAATGTTTTAAAAGTTTCACTTTACCGATCAATTATCATCTCTTCCCACTAAATACTCTTATCATTGGTTGAAATACTAAGTGGACATTTATTTTGGGACATCCTAAATACTAATGTGGACACTTAATATGAGACAGAGAGACCTCTCTCCTTTAATTGGTGTTTGGAATTGCTTATTTTTCCTACTTTTGCTTCTGGTTAAAAACTAGACGAATACCCGTGCATAGCAACGGGATTTTATAACGACATATCGTTTAGTGATAAAAGAAAGTTTATGGGTTATAAATGAAAAATAATAAAAGTTAGGGGTGGCAAATCTTGCCCAATTTGTAATTTTTGGGCGATTTTTGACACTTTTTTAAAAGTTTGGGGCGTTTTTTGCCCCCTTGCATTTATTTGATGGGCTCTTACAGGCAAAAGATAAAAACAGATATTATTAGATGGGCTTTCGAATCACAGAATTCAACTTTCAAGCAATTACTCTCATTTTTTTTCCGACCAATTCACTTGTCACTGGTAACTATAAAACATTCCAACTATTTTATGCATAATTATTTAATACTCTAATTAATTGATAGATATATTTAATTAGTTGCATTTTTATTCATTTTCCCAGCAGATTTTCTCAAATTTGCAGTCAGATTTTTTTTTTTTAAGGAAAAATAATTAAATATAGTTAAGACTTAGATGCTTGATCTTTTTTTACAAGATGAATTAAAGGGGTTTTTAAGACTGTTCCGAATGTTTTTAATAGTTGACTTATAATTTGCTTGTTTTAGCCCGTGCCCGTTTGACCCGATTTATAATTTGTCCGTTTAGCCCGTGCCCGTTTTAACCCGTGCCATTTTAGCCCGTGCCCGTACCCGCCCGTTTTGCCACCTCTAATAAAAGTTTGAAGATTTATGGATTAAACATATGACATGAGCTTAAGTATCAAAGTCAATAAGTCAACAAAGTCAATAAGTCAACACATTTAGTAACTGATTTTCCCGCCCAAATTGATATGAAAATCAGTTACTAAATGTGTTGACTTATTGACTTTGTTGACTTATTGATTTTGATATTTAAGCTCATGTCAACATAATGTTTTGAAACCCGGTTGAACCGTTCCGGTCGAAAAACGGGTCGATTTAAACCGAGTCATGCTTTTAATAACTGAACCCGTCGTGTCCAGTTTTCAAAACTATATGTTTTTCCCAGTTGAACCCATTGGTCCGGTCCAGTTTTCAAAACTATATGCAACATCAACTTGTTAGCTTGTATAAAGTTTTGTGTGTTTTATTAATTTGTATAATGTGTATAATAACATATACTTTTCATTTTAGGGTGTTTTAAAAATAACATTAATTAGTGTGTTTAATTATTTTATATTTTATATTATGTTGTAGCTTGTTTAAATTGTATATTGTGAAAAATTTTATTGTACTTTTTTAGTAAGGGGTGTTTTAATTGATTGTTTTTAATTTGATATAGATGCTTTTAATTGGTTGTACCATATGAATAAATTATTGTAATTTTAAGTTATGAGGTGTTCTAATAAAAGCATTAATTACACAATTCATTTTCTCTCACCCTTAACTTTCAAGATTTCACTTTCAAGAGCATTAATTAGAATGGCATAATGGGGATTGACTGAAAATTCAGTTTTCCACTTTTCTCCTTTGACTAAATCTACATTATAAGTAGTTAAGATAAGTAGTTATCAGAAAGTACTTTTGGAACAAGTGTTTTGATTTGCTTATTTTATATACATCTGTGTCATTGTGTGGATTTTGTTTTTAAAATTTGAGTGGGTGTAGCATTCCTCAATTCAAAAAGGCCCAATGTTTAAACTGAAGTCTTGTGGTTTTTAGTTTGTTCCAACCATTCAATAAATTGATAACCAGATTTGCAAAAGAGTCAATATGTAGATGTGAATATATATTTTTCTTTTTTAGATAGCTCCTTGAATCAGCTAAATCTGAGTTTGAACGAAAAAGTTATAAGCAAAACCGTGCAACAACGTTAAAACATGTCATGCTTTTGTTTATATATTCATATTATATATTAGTTCAAACCCTTTCACAATTCTTCATGTGGTTCTTACCCTTGTCATTTTGCTTCACATTGGGAGTACACGCACATTGAGTAAGCAATGATGCCCTTTATTGAAGGTTTATTCATAGTAAGGATTGATGTGGAGGTTTGCATGAATAATACCAATAGCATTATTTGTCTTTTGCAGGGACTCCTTCTAGAGTTGAATTGCTTCCACTGTGTTTTTAATGACGTGAGATTTAAGTAATAACCTACCAAGTACTCAAGGACGGAACTTCATAGAGGCCAAGGGGGTTGTGCCCCCCACCTCTTCAAAAAAAAAAAAAAAAAAAAAAAAAAAAAAAAAAAAAAAAAAAAACTCTTAAGTACCATTTACTATAAAATGTTAGTCATTAGTTGTGCAAAATATTAAAAGCTTTGTAGTTTGCCCCCCCAAATTAAGTATTTCATATTTTGGCCCCTTTAACAAAAGTATTCAAGTTCCGTCCCTGCAAGTATTATAAGGGTCTCTAAAATCTGTGCAACCTTGTAAATGTAATGAGTTATAGATTGATATACTAACATTGATGGCTGCTTAATTAATTTGACCTTGAGATGGCCCAGTATTTGCCTAACTATCTTGTTTTAGCTTTTCTGAAAGATACTATAGTATAAATTCTCACAAACCTCAACAATAGAATTTTTGTCCACGGCGAGACTAGAACCCACGACGTTTTTGTTAAGGACGCAACTCTTTGGTGACTATATATTGTACGCAAACATAAGAAAGTTTGTAATAATGTTTATATCGTTAAAAAGGTATTATAAGTTTGGCTGATAATTATTTGTCAGTGTATTTGGGTAAAGTTAATGGGCTAAATGCAACACTTGATATCACCTTATATATATTCCATCACGCCTTATTTTGGGGAGAGTTTTGTCGCCATGGAACGAACCCTAAAACGAATCAAAATTGATCGAATTAGCTTGTTACCAGATTGCTTACTTATTGATATATTGTCTCGTTTAGCGACCACAAAAGAGGCCATAAAAACATGTACAGTCTCAAAATGATGGCAATATCTTTGGCATCAACTTCCTAATCTCATCTTTGACAATCCTTTAGTCTCCGGTTTCAATTCGCTTGTTGACAAAACTGTAAATCAATCTCGCCAATTAAACCTCAACAGATTCACCCTTCGTAGTAAATACGATGTTCAGTTTGAATCTCAGGTCAATGAATTGATACGTTACGCTATTAATCGTAATGTTCAACATGTCGATGTAGGCTTATGCTTATCTGAGCATAAGCTAGATCAGATGTTTTATGCCAATCCATGTTTAACTCATCTTGGTTTGCGCGGCTGCATATTAAATCCTACTCGTGCCATTGATTGGAGAAACCTTAAGTTTTTGTGTATTACACGTGAGAAACTAGGCGAAGATTTGATTGAAAATATATTATCCGGAAGTCCTGTATTGGAAACTTTGGCCTTGCTGTCATGTGATGGTTATAAGCGGCTTGAAATTACTTCTAAGAGTGTTAAGAACTTGGTGTTCGCTGATAATTTATGCAGTGAACATGCTAGGACACGTATTATCGAAATCAATGCTCCTTATATTTTGTCATTAACAATTGCGGGTATGCGGATGTCGTTGAACCTTTTGTTGCTAAACGTGTCTTCTTTAGTGAAGGTTGAGTTAGATTATAGAAAGGGTGGTAACGAAGAAGAGATGCTACTAAAACTTGGTCATGTCAAGGAGCTTAAAATTAGGAAATTATGATTACAAGTACAACTTCCTTTTTACTTTGGCAATATTTATTTCCATAAAAGTTATTCATCATACCCTGTATTGTAATACTACTTTATTGATCACTATTCTTGTCACCAGTTTATTGCATATATATGTACATTGCTGAATTGGCGAAACTATAAACTAGCATCGATAGTCCTTGTCACAAACACAAAAATAGGAATGTATTTGTTGTTAGTGATAAATTTCTTTGCAAGTTTTATCTTTAGTTTTGTTTGATAACAAAAAATTTAAAAAACATTGCATCATTTTAATTTTATGTTATCTTCTCCTTGCTTATTCTTTTTTCGGTAGGTTTTCTCTCGTTTGGAAGCTAAAGGTTTCACTATTCCATCGAACATGAAGTCGCCTGATATAACTTCGCCTCTATTGTGATAGTAATTTAGATGAAAGTTGAGGCAGGGACAAACTATTGTTTGATCATGGTCCTAATGGTTGATGAGGTTACTGCATTCCAATTGCATTTGAGTTCGTATCTCCCAAGTGACTTTCATTAGCAGATTTTGAATCATGGTTGGTTTAATTAATTGTTGGAAATATGTTAAAAACTATTATTAGTTCATAAGTTTATTGATTCGTGACATGCAATATAATGCTAACAGTTCACATTTTCAGTTCTCTACTGAAATTAGAATGCATGTTTGTATTATTGTTGCTGTAATTAGGTTATTATGGGCTGAGGATATTTCATTTTTATTATAGTTTTCTGGGTGATATCAGTATTAAATACTTTTCAGATATCAATTGACAAGTTTATCACCATGGCTTAAGGTGCACATATAGTTTGGTATCTTTTCTATAAAGTATTGAATGCGGTGTGATCTGTTTGAGCTTCGTCATGACCAGGGGCCAAGACTCCTAGCAAATTTGTCCGTTGGCGTTGTTTTATATCAAAATTTTAACAGTTTCCTCAAGTTTCATTTTTCCTGTCGTTGTCCTTCAGTCTTTCACACTGCTAATCACTTGCCTGTATCTAAGAAAATAATCAATTCTCGGCATGTGTTCACACTGCACATACCTTCTTTATTGGTTTTCGTATGTGGGTCTAAAAGGTAGTGAATAAGTTTTAAATCAAAATGTTAACCACTAATAAAATGTGGTAAATGCGTCAATAAATGAAAATTTTATAAGAATCATGTAGCTCCAAACTAATGCTAACAACTCTTCATAATGATACAAGTGACAATTGACATCCTTCCAAAATGATCTTTATTTTAGATTCAAAACGATAAAAACAAAAAAAAAAAAAAGAAAAAAAAAAAAAAAAAAAAAAAAAAGTTGCTTGTACATCTCCATGGTGGGACATAAAGAACCAAAAAACAATCAGTACAATCAAAAGAAAAGATATTGATCAACTTCAAGCCACTGATCAAATGACGGACTGGTTAATGTAAACGGGCTGGTTCTCGACTATTATTCAGTACCCTTCTTGAGGGTCTTTACGGGCAGCATGAAACAAAAATCCTGCAGTTATCGCCTTTAATTTTGTATCTTTGTAACGTTCTTCCCAGCACTCACAATATCCAATTTGTACCTGATTAGAAAGAAAATCGGCAACTAGAAATCGACACATCTACAGAAAAAAATTTAGAAGTTTTAGTTTAAAGTTTCAACACAGAATCAGAAAACAGTTATGATGTATGATTATTCAATTCAATAGAGCATGAGCCAGAACACAGGCTATTTATCATAATAGAGGGAATTCACATAATCAGAGTCTCATAAACTGTATTATACCGACTTAAAATGGCAATAGATTTTCTTATTGAAGGATTCCAGATAAAAGCCTTGCTTGTGTTACAGTGGTAAAAGCAGAACAAGCCATGAGTGTTGAATTCACAGTGAGTAATTTGTTAGAGTTTGACAATCAAATAACACATATTGCGGAAGCGTAGGATCAAGTATAACACATAAATATTAACTAAAACATAAATAGTAAACGTACCCGATGCACTTCAAATAAACCTTGATTCTTGGACAATTAGATCAATGATAAACCCCTTACCGTTTTGTTTATCGATCTCTTGATAATTACTAAAGTAAGTAATTACCTCGTTCTTGTACACACAAACTACCAACGAATAAAGGTTTGTTGCAAGTAAACAAAACACTTAAGTTTTAGACTTGGAAAAATCGATCTAAACCCTTAGGGGAGGGGAGAATCCGATCGGCCACAAGAAGAAAGAAAACAAGGGTTTTAGGGTTAGAGTGTGTGCACAAAAGATTGTGAAAGTCTTACCCTAAGCCTTGTATATATACTAGGTGATTTCTTGGAGCACAAGCAAGGGTGGATCGACCCTTTGGGTTGGGTTCGACCGGCCTAACACCCACAAGGGTGTTTCTAGATCCTTCTTGACTCCCAAGTTACACTCTAGTCCTTATCTTTCTTATTTAACGATAGTTAGTCCATACGGTTAATAACTAACGACCGTTTAGTCCATTAAGTGTTATAAATATATATATTCGATACATTTAATATATATATATTTATTTTACATTATTCTTGTTTGTAAAGTGTGCAATCCCGAGGTCTCGGGTTCGATCCTAGACATTTACTTATTAATGTTTATACGTAACATTTAACAGCTCCCACTCGTATATTCATTAATAGTAAAATGACACTGGTTAGCGTCTTGCAACACTCCAATGCCCCTAGTTCAATCCGAGCTAGGTTTCCTGGAAAAACCTATAATGATTCATCATTATAATTATCCTTTCATTACTAATACCACACTTAATAAAGATGTGAGTTCCTTTATTAAAATTCTGTTTCTCGTTTCTTTATGATTGAACAAAATTACCAAAACATCTGAACGTATTCCAGATAGACTTTGGGCATGGCCATGCAAACATTTTGTCAACCCTACGAGGGGCCCAGCAGTATTAAACTTCTGAACAAATCAGAAGGAATAAATTCTTTCTTGACTACAAGAATAACCCATGAACTTTGCAACACTTCTGAAAACAACCCTTATGACTCCCTGTTACGGTGAGCGGTAGATTGCTTCACAAAAATGCACTACATCCATGACACTTATCTGGTATCTCAAGTCTGAGGATAACTTTAAATATGATTCTCACATTAAATATTAAATCATATTGTTGGGATAAGTCCAATATTCAATTCATCAAATATCATGTGAAATTGGTATGACTACGCATCAATATACTTTCAAGTATATCCTAAACCAATACTCAAATTTGTCTTAATTTAATGATATTCCCATATCATTAATCGACAATGGACATTTAGAATAATAAATTATTCATGGATCTTAAACATGCAAATATAGGATATATTATTAAGACAATGATAAATAAACATAAAACATATTTTATTCCATTAAAATAATAATTGTACATTACATCCTTTATCCAAACACTAATCACAAATGGGCATGAAACTTTCAGCTAATCTAAGTCCTACACCTTCAGCATGCTTGTAAAGCTTAGTGC
This sequence comes from Artemisia argyi, assembly GCA_030686995.1. Classification (NCBI taxonomy): domain Eukaryota; kingdom Viridiplantae; phylum Streptophyta; class Magnoliopsida; order Asterales; family Asteraceae; genus Artemisia; species Artemisia argyi. Next base: position 199,177,654 of record CM060678.1, read on the forward strand.
CAGGTAGAGGCTTTGTTAATTGATCCGCCAAGTTATCATCTGTGTGAACTTTGAGCATTTCGATTTTGCCTATTTCGACTTGTTCTCGAACATAGTGATGCTTAATCGGGAAATGTCTGGTGCCTTTCATGATTCCAGGCTCATTGGCAAATGTAATTGCAGCTGAATTGTCACAATACATTTTAATAGGTCTTTGAATCGAGGGCATGACTCAAAGCCCTGAAACAAACTTCCTAATCCAAACAGCTTCCATTGCAGCTTCTGAAGCAGCTATATACTCACTTTCTGTAGCAGACATCGCTAGTACACTCTGCTTTCTGCTCCTCCAATCCACTGCTCCTCCATTAATGACAAAGACATAACCCGTCTGAGACTTCGTATCATCCTTATCACCTTTCCAAGAAGCATCGCAGTAACCTGTAACATCAAGTTCTGCCGATGGATTTCCCCCATAAACCAAAAACATATCCTTAGTAGCCCTAAGGTACTTAAGAATATTCTTAACAGCAGTCCAGTGAGCTACACCTCGATTTTGCTGATATCGACTGGTTAAATTCTGAGCAAATGCTACATCAGGTCTTGTACTTTTCACCGCATACATAATAGATCCCACAGCCGAAGCATAAGGGACTCTTTTCATGCGTTGCACCTCTTCAGGTGTTGAAGCACAAACCTTGTTGCTCAAGCCATGTTGCTCTTGCATCGGCAAATATCCTTTCTTGGAATTTTGCATACTAAATCTCTTTAGTATTTTATCAATGTAAGCACTTTGGCTTAATCCAATTAATCGCTGAGATCTATCTCTATATATCTTGATTCCTAGAATAAATGCAGCTTCCCCTAAATCTTTCATAGAAAAACAACTTCCAAGATATTCCTTAACCTTTTGTAAACTTAGAATGTCGTTCCCCATGATCAATATGTCATCGACATATAGTATAAGGAAAATTACATTACTCCCACTAACTTTGTGATATACACATGGCTCATCAAGATTTTTAGTGAATCCATACTTTTTAATTTCACCATCAAATCTCTTATTCCATTGTCGTGATGCTTGCTTCAATCCATAAATGGATCTTTTAAGCTTGCATACACGATTTGGGAATTCTGGATTTACATACCCCTCAGGCTGCGCCATATAGATGTCTTCATCTAGGCGACCATTTAAGAAGGCGGTTTTTACATCCATTTGCCAAATCTCATAGTCATAGTAAGCGGCTATGGCTATAAGAATCCTAATTGCCCTTATGTCAGCTACAGGAGAAAAGGTCTCCTCATAGTCAACACCAAAAGTTTGTGTATAGCCTTTAGCTACACAACGGGCCTTATAGGTGTGTACAACGCCATCCATGTCAGTCTTTTTCTTGTAGAGCCATTTACTCCCAACTAGTTTGGCACCCGGAGGTAGGTCTACTTCTTCCCAGACATCATTGTCTTCTATGGATTGCATTTCCCCATCCATAGCTTCTTTCCATTTGGCCTTTTCAGGTCCATTCATGGCAGCTTTATAACTTGTAGGCTCATCAAGATCACCCAGTATATACTCATCACTCTCTACACTAAGACATAGACGAGTAGGAGCTTTTACTGGTCTTGTTGACCTATGAATGGGAATCACTTCAACTTCAGGTGGAGGACCTAAACTTTCAGGTTCTACCGGAAGTTGGTTAGTGTTTTCAGAAGGTTCTACATCTTCTTGACCGTCTTCCAGATCATATACTCTCCCACTGAATTCTTGAGATATGAGCTCCCTTTCAAGGAAGTCTCCATACCTTGCAACAAATACTTTGTTTTCAGGTGGGTAATAAAAGTAGTATTCCATATTTTCCTTAGGGTATCCTACGAAGATGCACTTCACAGATCTTTGTTGGAGTTTGTCTGCTGAGTCACGTTTAACATACACCTCACAACCCCAGACCTTAAGATAAGACAGGTTAGGAGCTTTTCCAGTCCATACCTCATATGGTGTCTTATCAACCTTCTTTGTTGGAACCATATTTAGAATGCGAACCGCAGATTCTAAGGCATAATCCCAAAACGAGAAAGGAAGAGTTGTTAGATTAAACATAGATCGTATCATGTCTTGCAATGTACGATTCCTTCTTTCAGATACACCATTTTGTTGTGGAGTATATGGAGAAGTAAGGTGCTGGACAATTCCCTCCTTTGCTAGATAATCTATGAACTCCTGACTCAGGTATTCACCACCTCTATCGGATCGAAGAGCTTTAATCTTCTTTCCAAGTTGCAACTCTACTTCTGCTTTAAACACTTTGAATGTTTCAAATACCTCATGTTTATGTTTAAGTAAATAAACATAACCATAACGGCTGTAATCATCCGTAAATGTTAAGAAGTAGCTAGCACCCCTCCTTGACACATGTCTAAGTGGTCCACACACATCTGTGTGAATAAGACCAAGTAGATCATTAGCCCTTTCAATCCTATTTTTAAAGGGTTTCTTAGTCATCTTCCCAGCAATGCAAGATTCGCATTTATCAAATGATTCATCATTGATCTTATCTAAAAGCCCATCATGTTGCAGCTTTTTCATGCGATCTTTGCCAATGTGAGCAAGTCGACAATGCCAAAGATAAGACGAATCCAGACCTTTCTTGATTCTCTTATTGTTGATGCTATACATTGAATTATTTGTAACAAAAGCATTATCATTATTATTCATATCAATTTCAAATACACCATTCACAGCAACAGCATTAAAATAAAAAACATTATTTAAAGAAACTGAAATTCCATTGCTTGAAATAGTATGCTCAAAACCAAGGTTTAACAAACATGAAAATGAAATTACACCTCTAACAATTGACGGTGCATAATGACAATTATTTAAAGATAGTACTAAGCCCGAAGGCAACACTAAATTTAAAACTCCTATAGCTTCAACTCCTGCATGCGCTCCGTTACCAACGTGCAAGAATTGTTGTCCATAGGCCAGCTTTCTCTCAACTCTAAACCCCTGCATGGTATTGCAAATATGAATGCCACATCCCGTATCATATACCCATGAATTCAATTTAGGAGTAAGAGTGAATAATTCAATCATAAAGAACGCACCTGATGTGCTGGGATTACCAGCATCATTCCCCTGCTTCTTGAGTCGCAAGTCATGAATGTAGAGAGGGCAATTGCGCTTCCAATGGCCCTTTTCATGACAATGGTGACAAGCCTGATCCTTCTTGTTTGGCGGATTCACCTTGTTCTGCTTAGGCTGATGTTGCTTCATCTTGGGTTGAGGTTGATAGGCCATGACCTGCTTGCCTTTATCACCTTTGCCTTTGTTCACATGCGATTTCTTCTGGATTCTCCCCCCATGAATTGCCAACACTTGTGGGGTAGGAGCCTTGACCTTGGCTGGTAGACTTTTCTCATAATCAACAAGCAATGCGAGTAATTCTTAGACTGTCTTCCCCGAGCAATGCATGTTGAAGTTCTGCACAAAACCAGCAAAATCCTTGTTGAGGGATCTGTTGATCAAGTGCACTTGCACATTGTCGGGGTAACCAAAACCAATTCTGTGAAGTTGATCAAAGGAATCTTTCATCTCATCCACATAATCGGCTACTGGTTTACCATCACCATGCTTGCAGTTGTGTAGCTTGTCAAGTTCATCATACAATTCAACTGCAGGTGGCTTCTCATAAGATTGCCTAAGCATCTCAAGCATGTCTTTTGGGAACGCGTACTCGTACTTCTTTTGTAACTGAGCACTCATGCTAGTGAGCATTAAACAAGCAACCTCATTAAACTTAGCATTTACCACCTTCCAAGCCGCCTTTGCTTCTGGTGTAGCAGAAGCTTCAGGCTCAGCTGGGCATTCTTCGGTCAAGAAGTCTAGCTTACCAGACGCCCTCAAGACAATTCTGAGCGAACGGTACCAGTCATTGAAATTCTTTCCAGTCAGTTTATCTCTCTCAAGATGACTCTTGAAAGCATTAATCACAGTTTGGTTATCGGGTTGAGCCATATCTACAGATAAAGTTCAAATATTAGTATTTTCGATAATCAATATCTTCAAGAAAAATAAAATACCCAAGGCTATATTCATATAACCAACTAATTTTCTTGAAAATCTAGGATCTAACTTTACATAGTTTTACCACATCAGTTGATCTGCTAGTGGTAAAAGTACAAAAGATAGTAATCTGTCGAACAATAATTGGCAAACAAGATTTCCAATTCCTAGATCATTATGGGATTTACATCAAATTGATTCATCAATTTGCCTTTGTAAGCATGTTTTATCCCATCTCATGCCTTAAGTTCTAGGTCTCACGCACAACTTAATTAAGTCGTCTACCTTAGAAACTGTAAAATTACAATTATGGTCTCACGCGTTAAAAGAATTTTACCTTGTTATAGTAATTTAGCCTAGGTCTCACGTTTACTAAATTAAAATTCCAAGTGTTTCTTATAGGTAGATGGCACGTAACTTAAATTATTAAGGGTATTAATTTTTGATATGTCAATCAAAATTATGTACAAAGATGCATGCACTCATCTTTATAACATAAGTTTTCATAAAAACATTTTATGTCCGATTCCTGAAATTAATACACAAAGTTTTACTTGAGGTTTATGCCAAAACCCTAAGATGACTTTCTACAATATATGATTTTAAAAGTAATTCGTTTAAGACATATTCAAGGTTGTGATAACCAAGGCAGACTCTAAGGCTCTTTTCTAAGCCTTCAAATCACGGTTATGAATATCATCTTAAAAGACTTAATTTTAAAAGCATATTTGCACAAAACATCATTCAAGCAAAAGTTTATGGATTCAATCTCAAAATAGTAATAAAGTTTGAATTTTGCTAGTCTCGCCTGGGAGCTGATTACCGTGCGAATCGGACCACGATTGGCAATAAGACCTTTGCAAGATTCTTACTTTATCACTTTAGGGTTTCACAATTATTAGTCCGTATTAATTTTCTTTATGAAAACAACCCTTTTATTGCTTACATCAAGTCCAACTAAAAACAATAAAACAAGTAACAAAGAAAATCAAACAACCAATAATAAAAAGTGAAACAATTAGCCACATGCAATCCGTATTAGAAAAGATCCTAATAAAATCAATTCTAGGTATAATAATGCATGTAATCAACTAAGGCCTTCCCCTCTTAATGGAGGTGAGTCACATACATTGACAAATCAATTGCGTAGGCCAAAGCTAAAAACACACCACATAGCATATAAAATTGATTTTAATATATGTTGGAGTCTTCCCCAATTTAAGATCTATCTAAACATGTGATAATAAAACTAGATCCATGACAAACATGCATGTAAGTCACGGATTAAAACCTAACAATTAGCAATTAGGTCACAAGATACGTTCAATTAACCGGTTAATGACCTAGGGTTTCTAGTGATTACACATAATCTTAGAAAACCACAAAACCCTAATTAGGGTTTCATGGAAAAATCGACCCCCCCCCCCCTAAATTAGGGTTAGGGTTTCGAAATTTTTAGAAAGAAAAAAAATAGGAAAACCCTAGATAAAAAAAAACATGTATCTAAAACAATTAAAGATCCGGTTTTTATTACGTTTTAGTAATCAATTACATGTTATACAAGGCTCGTGATGCCACTGTTAGAGTTTGACAATCAAATAACACATATTGCGGAAGCGTAGGATCAAGTATAACACATAAATATTAACTAAAACATAAATAGTAAACGTACCCGATGCACTTCAAATAAACCTTGATTCTTGGACAATTAGATCAATGATAAACCCCTTACCGTTTTGTTTATCGATCTCTTGATAATTACTAAAGTAAATAATTACCTCGTTCTTGTACACACAAACTACCAACGAATAAAGGTTTGTTGCAAGTAAACAAAACACTTAAGTTTTAGACTTGGAAAAATCGATCTAAACCCTTAGGGGAGGGGAGAATCCGATCGGCCACAAGAAGAAAGAAAACAAGGGTTTTAGGGTTAGAGTGTGTGCACAAAAGATTGTGAAAGTCTTACCCTAATCCTTGTATATATACTAGGTGATTTCTTGGAGCACAAGCAAGGGTGGATCGACCCTTTGGGTTGGGTTCGACCGGCCTAACACCCACAAGGGTGTTTCTAGATCCTTCTTGACTCCCAAGTTACACTCTAGTCCTTATCTTTCTTATTTAACGATAGTTAGTCCATACGGTTAATAACTAACGACCGTTTAGTCCATTAAGTGTTATAAATATATATATTCGATACATTTAATATATATATATTTATTTTACATTATTCTTGTTTGTAAAGTGTGCAATCCCGAGGTCTCGGGTTCGATCCTAGACATTTACTTATTAATGTTTATACGTAACATTTAACATAATTTGCAGAGACTCGGGAGTCAAGTTGCATTGAGGGAAAGTTTCATCATCTACATTAAAATAAAATCATAGCTCAGGGATCACCCTTCATGCCTTCACCCTCATCTTTCACTCTATTGCACTCACCTTATGTGACACGTGAGTCAAACAAAAAAGAGAGACGAAAGGTGATGTCATTCACCTTTCACTTTATTTATTGTATATTTGATTTGTGAGTGTATGCGGTATTTTGTGAGGTATATTTGAAAAGTGTCTAAAATCTGTGCAACCTTGTAAATGCAATGAGCAAAAGATTGATAAACTAATATAGACGGCTGTTTAGACTTTGAGACAGCCCAGTATTTGCCTAACTATCTTGTTTTAGTCTTATTGAAAGATAACTATAGTATTAATTTTCACAAACCACAACGATACAACTTTTGCCTACGGCGAGACTTGAACCAACGACCTTTTTGTTAAGGACACAACTCTTTGGTGACTATATATGTATCTTGTTTATATATTGTACGCAAACATAAGAAAGTTTGTAATCGTGTTTTATATATATCGTTAAAAAAGGTATTTTAAGTTTTGTTGATAATTGTGTTTCACTGTATGTTTGGGAAAGTTTAAGGAGCTAAATGCAACACTTAATATCACCTTTATATATCCCATCACGCCTCATTAATTTGGGGAGAGTTTTGTCACCATGGAACAAGCCCTAGAACGAATCAAAATTGATCGAATAAGTTTGTTACCAGATTGCTTACTTGTTGACATACTGTCTTGTTTACCAACCACAAAAGACGCTGTTAAAGCATGTACAGTCTCAAAACGATGGCAACATCTTTGGCCTCAACTTCCTAATCTCAACTTTGACAATCCTTTAGTCTCCTGTTTCAATTCGCTTGTTGACAAAACTATAACTCAATCTCGCCAGTTAAACCTCAACAGATTCACACTTAGTAGTACCACATACGATGTACAGTTTGAATCGAAAGTCAATGAATTGATACGTTACGCTATTAATCGTAATGTTCAACAAGTTGTTGTAACATTATGGACGAAGAATTATTACGGACCTACGCATAACCTAGATCAGATGTTTTATGTCAATCCATGTTTAACTCTTCTTAGTTTGCGCGGCTGCATATTAAATCCTACTCGTGCCATTGATTGGAGAAACCTTAAGTTTTTGTGTATTACACGTGAGAAACTAGGCGAAGATTTGATTGAAAATATATTATCCGGAAGTCCTGTATTGGAAACTTTGGCGTTGCTGTCATGTGATGGTTATAAGCGGATTGATATTACTTCTAAGAGTGTTAAGAACTTGGTGTTTTCTGCATATTTAAGTTTCTATTGTGGTAGGGAACGTATTATCGAAATCAATGCTCCTTATATTTTGTCATTAACAATTAAGGGTGCGCTATGGTGTAACATTTTGTTGCTAAACGTGTCCTCTTTAGTGAAGGTTGAGTTAGATTGTATAAAAGGTGGTAGCTATTTAGAAGAAGAAGAGATGCTTAAAGGAATGATACTAAATCTTCGCCATGTCAAGGAGCTTAAAATTACGAATGCATGTTTACCTGTACAACTTCCTTTTTACTTTAACAATATTTATTTTTTGTATTCAGTTTATTGTTTCATATATATGTACATTGCTGAATTGACGAAACTATAAACTAGCATCAATAGTCCTTGTCACAAACACAAGAATAGGAATGTATTTGTTGTCCATGATAAATTTCTTTTCAAGTTCTATCTTTAGTTTTGTTTAATAACAATACATTTAAACAGACATTGCGTCATTTTAATTTTATGTTATCTTCTCATTGCTTATTCTTTTGTCGGTAGGTTCTCTCTCGTTTGGAAGCTAAAGGTTTCACTATTCCATCAAACATGAAGTCGCGCCTGATACAACTTCGCCTCCATTGAGATAGTAATTCAGATGAAAGTTGAGGCTGGGAGAAACTATTTTTTGATCATGGTCCTAATGGTTGATGAGGTTAATCTGTTGTTGGCACTTTGAATTTTTGTTTTGTTTTTACTGTAAATTGTTACTGCATTCCAAATGCATTTGAGTTCGTATCTCCCAAGTGACTTTCATTTAGCAGATTGTTGAATCATGGTTGGTTTAATCATAAAACTAATTGTCGGAAATATGTTAAAAGTCTTATTGGTTCGTAAGTTTATTGATTCGTGACATGAAAAATAATGCAAACAGTTCATGTGTGGCGTTTTCAGTCCTGTACTGAAATCAGAATGCTTGCTTGTGTATAGTGTATTATTGTTGCTGTAATTAGTTGATTAGGGGCCGAGGATATTTCATTTTGATTAGAGTTTTCTGGGTGATATTAATATTAAATACTTATCAATATTTCTGAGAGGATTTGTTTGGTTGCTTTGTATCAATCTTTAACAAGTTTATCAGCAGGGCTTTAGGAGAGCATGAGCATCATTTGTTGATCAAACACTAGGGATTAGTTTAGTTGAATAAGAGTACACAGAGCATTCTTGCTATAGCATGGTTCAGCCCATAGTTACATTCAGAGATACATGATTGGTCTGATAGTGATTCAGGCTAAGGGCTGTGACTAGGATACTGGTTTTGTTCAACTTCTGATGAAATATTACTTGCTTATCTTTGCGTGCCCAGTGGAAGTCTCAGTGGGTCATTTATAAGATGCAACAGTTGACGTTCTTCTTTAGATGTCAATCAACTTTTTGCCACACATTTTCTGCACCTCTTTAAAAAAGTATAGTGCTTATATAGTTTGATATCTTTACTAAAAAGTATTGAAGGCAGTGTGATCTGTTTCAGCTTCATCATGACAGAAGTCAAGCTTCGTAACAAATTTGTTCGTTGTTTTATATAAATCTTCAAAAGTTTCCTCATCTTCATGTTTCATTTTCCTGTCTTTGTCCTACAGTCTATCACACTGCTAATCACTTGCCTGTATCTAAGAAAATAATCAATTCTCAGAATGTGTTCACACTGCACGTACCTTCTTATTGGTGTTCGTAAGTAGGTCGATAAGGTAATGTTAACCTGCTAATCAAATGTCGTAAATGCATCAATAATGACACAATGAAAGAATCATGTGGCTCCAAACTAATGTTAATAACTCTTCATATGATAACAAAGTGACAATTGACAGTCTATAGCTTTAGTTCAAACAACTGCTAGAATGCTGCGATTTTCATGAGACATTAATAAAAAGTTTATTGCATTTCAAGAGGCCAAGGACATGTATGTAAGAAGGAGACACAACTTAATGCTCTAGATACTAACAATAGCACCAACAACTTAGTTTTATGTTCTACTGGATAATAAAACACAAAAGTATTAACAGAGATAGCTATCATGAACAACACAAATTACAACAGAGCATCAAACTTTATGTAAACAATAAGACAATCATGAGTAGAGACTTATTCTTAACTCAAAACTTGCAAGACTTTTAGATAAAGATACAAAACAAGAACTCTTCACATTAACTGATCTAATAACGGCCTACAAGCAGAAAATCATCGTCTTCAAGAACTTGGACATCTTTCTCTCCTATGAAGTGCTCCCGCCCAATTTCGTTGACTATATTTACAAACTCTACCCTTTTCGCCAAAGGAAGAGGTACATATGGTAGCCGAAAGATAGGTCTTATGACCCCTAACTGAGCTAAAGCGGTGTTTACCCCTATTGGGTTTGGCTCACAAAATAGCCAGCTTATCAAAGGCAAAAGCTTTTTGTTCAGCGAAGGATTTTTACCGTTCGACAGTAGCTCACGGATCAATCCCGGAACTAAATTGCTAGTGACTGATATAACCCCTGTAGCATCATGGTCCCACTTTGAATCATGACACTCGTCATCATTTCCGCTCCAAACTGTAATTCCATTTTTGGTATACTCTTTTACTCTGTCATGTCCCACACATTCCTTGATGCCTGCAAAGTTGGTACTGTCGGCAATGGAGTGGATGACACGTGGTGGGATGTCTTGACCGGTTCGGGATGGCACATTGTAGATGATTGTGGGACCCATTGGGAGTACGCATTGAAAGTGAGCAACCATACCCTCTAGTGACGTTTTACCATAGTAAGGGTTGATGTGAAGAGCTGCATGCATTCCAACAGCGAATCCTTGTTCAGTTGCATGGACTGCTTCTCGAGTTGAGTTACTTCCAGTGTTTCCAATTACCTGAAATTTATGTGGCGATGTAATGGTTAGTTCTCTAAGACGTGTGCATTAAAGATTGATATCCAAGTAATAGTAGGTATAGTATTGCGACGACCTTTATGGCAGTACCAAAGCAATTGATGGTGTGCCCAATAAGCATAATGTGTTCATCCCAGCTCATCAACTGACCTTCACCGGTGGTACCACCAACAATCACACCGTCAGCTCCATCCTCGATTTGCATGTTTACCAAAGAATCATAAGCCTCTAAATCAAATCTCCCATCAGGTAAGTATGGAGTTTTGATGGCTGTAATCAGCCGGAGTGATTTAATGTCATCTGTTGAAGTCCTGATAGCAAAACAATAAAATGAATGGCATGATCTGATATAGAAAGGTCACAATTCTGAGCAAGAAGCAACTTTTTGTCAAAGCGGTGAATTTCCCAAAATTCATATTATTATACGCAATGCACGATTATACTGCAGTAGTTAGATTATTATTCTACATCTTTATGTTGTGGTGGCTCAGTCAGTATATGGGAGACATAGTTCAATTAAAGGTGCATAAGTATACCTGTTCTTAACTTCATAACTGCGCATCGGTAGGTGGAAATTGGGAACAATAGCTGCAGATGGGGGAGTCCATCTCGACCTCCTTAACAACATTAAGCAATAAAAGCATTTAAGCAGCAGCCGAAAATATTATCCTTTGCGAACACATACTTGGTAGCACCAAATTTTGAAAAGAAAACGCAGGTCATGACTCCATGCACACGAACCTTATATTTTCATATGTAATACGTTACACTATTGACGGTTGATAACAATACTCTGGATCTAATTCTGTTTTTATTTGTTTTAACTTTCTTTCAAATACCCTTTTCTTTTTTTTAAATGTTACCATCTGTTGATGGTTTCTACCCAATCCACAAACCGATACAGTATACAAAACTAAAGGAAGTGTTAAATCTCCATTAAAATTCCCAACACTATATTGTTTTGTTCTAGAAACTCGAAAAAATCTCAGATACAACAATCTCAAAACACACAGATAGTAAACCTCTTAGACAATGCAACAAACTTGGGGGGTGTTTGTTTCGGCTTACGGTTTATTTGGTTTTGGGCTTCTGTTTCATAAGCTCACTTTTTGTGGCTTATTTTGAAACTTTTATATAAGCCGAAAAGTTTCAAAATAAGCCACAAAAAGTGAGCTAATGAAACATAAGCCCAAAACCATATAAAGTCATAAGCCTGCTATATAAGCCGAAACAAACATCCCCTTATTTTATTTTTATTTTTTGAAGGGCAACTAACTATCTACGTTCTAAGTAGGACTTGAACCCACAACCATTTGGACGGGGAGCTTCTCACACAACTTAAGATACCATTGGGACACAAGCCCTTTGGTGCAACAAATTTATTCGCATAGACTAAATTTAGGGAGTGTTTATCTAAAGCTTATGCATCCTCTAAAAGCTCCAAAATCGTTTAGTAAGCTTTTCTTACTAATAAATAAGCTAATAACATAAGCTAATGCAAGCTGCAAAAATACTTATAATAACTATATAATACATAAACAGTAACATTAAAAAAAACAAAATACCTATGTTTAGTATGATTTCTACACGAAGTGAAAACCTTAAAAGCGCAAATTTGCTGACACGACACTGACATCTTTCCAAAATGCTACAAACAAGTTGACTTTTGATTGTCGTCAAATTAAAATGCGGCGGCGAGCGTGGCGGCGCGTTACAGAAACCCTAACGTTAGTTTAAGAACCTTTGTTGGTCAACAATGGCTGCCTAGTTCGAAAATGTTTTTGGATTTTCACTTTTGGTCCTCGAGTTATTAAACTTTATTGATTAGGTCCTGATAAATGTTATATTGTCCGTTCAAATTAGAGGTGTCAAAAAGGCTGACCCGACTCGAACCCGAATTAGACTATTCGGGTCGGGTCAATCGGGTTAACTCGACTAACCCAACTTCTAAAAAGGGTTGGTTCGAGGTTTTTTTTTTTTTTTTTTTTTTTTTTTTTTTTTTTTTTTTTTTTTGACTTGACTCGAACCCGATCGGGTCAACCCGAATAACACCCCTAGTCGCAAGTTCACATTACAAATAGATAAAAATCTCATTTGAACATGATAGGTCATGTTGAAGTTTTTGTGATATGAAAAATTAATATTGCGGGAGTTTTAATGTGAGACTGTTGCTATGTTTATGATGAAATTATCCTTCATTTCATACATGCACGTAAAGGTAACATGACCCGTCTTGTTCAAATCAAACATCAGACGATCTCATCTCTTTCAAACGCATTGGTTATATTGTATACTTGTGATGAATTACCTAGTCTTCCTGACTGATTTTTACTATCTTGTACGGTTTGGCATTGTCGAATTATGGATCATTCGAATGATGAGTTTTTATCTATACTACTATATAATGCATTTGTGACTATTCTATAATTAAAAAAACTTAAAATTTAGACTTTTTTCTTGCTTATTATGAAAGATTTCAAAATTAATTTGTTAGGAAGCAAGTTCGTTAGGAAGTTTGTTAGGAAGCGGTTGGTTGTTCAAACGAAAATTATTTGGTTTAACCATCTCTAATATCTCTACTTATAAAGCATGAAAACAACTAAACGTGTAACCAATTAACGCAAAATATAATCAAACGGTAACCGCCGCCGCATTACGCGGGTACCGTTTTGTCTCTAATAATAGATGCATGTTATACTTATCTGGTTATTTGTACAATTGTACACATAACATGTTATTATATGACGCATGGGTCTCACACGACTACACGAGTTTAGTTATAAATAGGCAAACCCTTCAATCATTTATATGGTGGATCTAATGGAGTGTAATATCATATATATTCTATGTATCAGTATCATTATGCACACGACATCATACATTATTTTAAACCTTTTACATACAAGCGTTTGATTTAACTTTCGTTGGATGGAAACCAAGGCTTCAGCCCAGGATTCTTCTAATCATTTTCTTTGTGTTTCGTAGTGTTCTTCGAGTGACACCATAAGAATCGTCAAAACCAACCTGGCAGAATTATGCTTCGAACATATGTATAACTTCATTCTTGATCCTTTTGTATCATCTTGTTGAGCAAAAGGACAAATAAGAGAATGTTGATTTCTTGTTAAATTCTTTGAATCACGTAAAAGTTAAATTTAGCCAACAAACTAAATCCATACGATACGTTGAAAGTAACCAAACAAGAGTATGGGACAAATTATGCATCACATTGTTCATCCTAGGACAACTTTAGTTATTTAACCAAAGATGATCATGTTAAAATAATAGAGAAGGTGGCTCTCATAATTCGTTGACAACTAAATACAACCAAAGTCTTTGATTATGTACATTTACATTTCATGGATAGTCGTTATATTCTCAAGTATTGCAGCTTTATTGTCACTTAACAAAAAGTGTCCAGCGATATGATCATATGATTGACCCACGTTTGAAGGATGCTATTATTATTTGAGTGGTGATATTTAGGCCTAACAATGAGACCTAATATTAGACCTACACCATTAATTTTTTGACATGTGTAATCAACTTTTTCACTTTCATCATTCCCACCAATCAAATATTCAAATCAACCAATCACATCTTTAGGTCTAATTTTAGGTGTAGGTTTTAGGCATCTAAATCATTTTTCTTATTATTTAATCAATGAATGGCTTAATGAGTTGATTTATGTACACAAATGCATATGTTAAAGTACTTAAAGAAATTGATAAAGAACAATTATCGTAGCACATGGAATAGCTAAAACAACTTATGGATGTAGACATAGAAAATTGATTTCGATAAGTATGAAATATTACAATCGATTTGAAATATATATTCTTTTTCGACTGTTTTCTTTTTCTTTGAATATACGCAATAAATCATGTACCGTAAAAATTTAAAGTTGCAAGTCTTTTTAGGTTTAACTCGACTAGAAATCAAAACTTTTCACTTATCAAATCATTTCATGTTTGTTTTAATAAGTCATATGTGAACGATTGTTAAACAAGACCCAATCCGTTATCATTAACAGGGGCAGACCTATGACTTTAAGTCATTAGGTCGACAATTCTTTTTATGAGTACAGACAAACCTTTTTTATTATTACTGTATTATTTTTTTTATTTTTAGTAAAAGTATGATTTCATTAAAACTAGTGAACAAATTAAGAAGACATGTATTTATTTTGACATATTAGTAGTCTAACAATAAAATTTCGGAACCAAGTTCATTTTAGAAAAATCGATGTTTTAACGAATATTTTACCCAAATACACAAGGATATTTGTTGAGCTTTGAAAATTAATTGTTTGTGATATTTTGAGCACCGACCGTGTATAATATAAGATTGTTCCTACTAAACGGATTTAACTAAGAAACAAAGATGTCAACACTAATGATTTTATATTTCAACACGCTTATCCTCATTTATTCCATTGATTTAGTTAGACACTTATATTTGTTTATGTTTATTATTATAGAAAAGTTCTTACAACTAAAAACATTTAATTGCTATCTAGGCATTGAAGTATCCTGTGAACTACAAAAGGGTCCTTTTAAATTTGACAGCCTAATTTATTGCTCATGGTTATGTTTGACAAAATTAACTTTGTTTGAGAATTGTTAGAATGTTAGCAAGAGATGTAAGTGTTAGCTATGAGTATTAGCATTTGGTAAAAAAGTTGCAACTACCATAAGGTGGAAACAAGTATACAATCATATAAGTTAAATATTAAGTGCTAAATGTTTTATGATTATAAAATAAAAGCTACCGTAAAAATTAAAAGTTTGTTGCAAAACAAAAACACAAGTTTAAAAACATATACATTTTTAAACGTTATATAAAATATTTGTCGCAAAATATAGTCCTTATAAAACAAATGAACTTTCTCTCACTCGGTTATCAAACATTTGATCAAATCTATTAAAGTGATGATGAAATTTACATTAAAATGTGTATGACAAAACTAGTTGTAGGATTTAAATCTAGCAAATCGAAGTAAAATCTAACATCCATATCTAGAATTACTTAAACTAGAATTACTTAAAGAAGCTTTTGATTTTAAGAGCTCATTCAAACTTATTATCTCCCAAAATCTCATAAACATAACTTTAATCACCACTAAATACCCTAATTCCAAAATATACAAGCTTCTCACAAGATTATTTAGGTGTAAACGTCTTTATTATGCATTTAGAGTTGACCAGTAAAAAAAGTCAGAACAATCACGAGTATACCTCAATTAAGCTGCACACATCTAGGAATAAGCATTATAGATCCCGGACTGGACCGAACCGAGAAACTGGACCGATCAGACCGAACCAAATGTATGTCGGTCCATTCCTCGATTCACCCTTTTAATCATTTTTTACCTTTGGCCCCATCCTCTACGGTTCGCTCTTACGCATAACCAGACATTATGCTTTGTTGGACAGAACCGATCCGGACATGGACCGTTCATCCAGTCCTTAGTCCGGTATTCTAGACCAAATTAGTTTTCGGACCTGCTCAGCCATCTGCCTTCAACACTCGTCATTTTCAGATAACTTTGAATATGTAAAGCTATAAAACAAAAGAAAAGGAGGTGATTCGCACACCAACCTTTTTATTCTTGCACCACACTCTGTATATTACAATATTATACTGTGTGTACTTTATGTGCAGGCTGCTCACACTGCATCAGAAAAAATCGATCGTTGGGGTCGATCGATCGATTTGGATGATCGATATTGCCATTGTGGAGTGTTGAGTGAACATCGATCGCCGGCTAACATTTTGGAATATCGTTCGCCTAGCCGAACGACATTTCTACCCTTTCCTTTTCTTATAATCCCACATTTAAAATTAAAAAAAAAAAAAAAAAAAAAAAAAAAAAAAAAAAAAAAAATTAACCACTTTCATCCTATAAATACCCAAATTAAACTCACTTTCAAACATAATTCAAATAACAAATCAAACACAAAAAAATGGCTTGTAAACTTTCACACACTGTCGAACAAGTTCAAAACTATGTCCAAAAACAAGTCGAAATCGACGACAAGGAATGCCAAGATGCAATTATCGAAGTTATTAAGAAGTTTGAGCTTGCGAAGTTACGCAAAGACCGCCTGAGAACACGATACACAACTTGCAAAGATATCTCTGTCGAGAGAAAATATGTGATCGACCAGTTTTTGTACAACGAGTTTCGCAAAGACGCTGATGTTGTTGAAACATTGTGGGGTTGTGTGCAGCAGATTGAGAACGAGAAATCCAACAAGATACGTTGGAGTTTTGAAGAGAATGTGCAAGCTGCTGATACACCACAACAACAACAACAATTTGTGCACGGTGCATCAAGTTCATCTGCACCAAGAGTTGTTGAGCCACAACAACAGCAACCTCATCTTGATAACTTTCAGCTAAGTTTTGAGGAAAATGTGAAACCTGCTGATGATGGCTGGAACTCTGAGGACGAGCGGGAGCTGAGCAGGATAGAAGCTGAGTTAGAAGCAGAGAAGTTTGCGAGCTTTGATCCGTATAACGACGGTTTCTGCTCCGATAACTTGCAGACCTGGGATCACCCAGATTATAATTGAAGTTTTAGTTTTTAAATTATTATTGTAATGTTTTAATTTCTGTTTATGTTTTTATTAATAAAAAATTTACGTTTGTGTTAAAAGATCCCGACTGAATTTTGAATTTAAAAGATCCCGCCTTGTATTTAATTTTTGAATTTAAAATTTATCCCGCCTTCGGTTTGAATTTTGAATTCAAAAATATCCCGCTTCTTATATTTTATCCCCTATAAATACCACACAATACAACACTTTTCTTCACACACTCTAAAGCATTTCACACACTCCTAAAGCATTTCACAATGAACAACCGGTGGTCAATGGAAGAAGATGATCTGCTAGCTCGCGTATGGCTTGAAGTTCAGGATTTCGGAGACCTTGTGAATGGACGTTCTTTTTGGACTGAAGTTACACAAAGGTTCAACAATCAGACCAATGGCGAGAACCGTAATAAAAATAGTATTACGGCTATATGGAGTAGAATGAATGTTGAATGTCGTAGGTATAATGCTATTTACAAAGAGTTGCTGCGTACAAGTGAAGACCCTTGTCGTCTCAGCAATGCAAACCAAATTTATTATGAGCGCTATGGGAGAGTGATATATTATCAACATGTGTGGTTCGTTCTAAGAAACACAGATGCATGGGACAGAGACGATGAGTAATGGGAGACCCTTGTGTTATCGTGTTTTATTTGTTTTCCGTATCGCGTTTTATTTGTTTTCCGTATCGTGTTTTATCATGTAATGTCTACGTTTAATTTTTAGTTGTTTAATTCCGTATCGTTTCGTTTATGTAATATTTACGTTTTATTAATAAAATTTGTGTTTGTGTTAAAAAATGTTTTTTTTAAAAGAAAAAAAAATGATGATGCAATATGGGTTGCCACTGTGATGAGAAAGATGAATCTGAGTTGAAGAGAGAGAAAGCTGAGATAACAGCCGAAAAGATGATGCAATATAGGTAACCACTAGTTATGTGTAAAGTTATAAAAGGGGTTAAATTCATAAATGCTTAACGTACTTACAAAAATGACTCATTCTACATAATTTACTTTTTTTATTGTCATTCTTCTTACTTAACTTTGTGTTTCTTTTCATTATACATAACTAAGATGGTTTGTTAAGGGTATTTTGGTCATTTCTCATGTCTTCATCTTCAACCTCCATTATGAAGCATTTTTTTCCGGTGCACCTCACCCTACACCCCCCTACACCACCACCGCTGCACCTCACCCTACACCCCCCTACACCACCACCGCTGCACCTCACCCTACACCACCACTGCCGCACCTCACCCCCACTGCCGCACCTCACCCTACACCACCACCGCCGCACCTCACCCTACACCACCACTGCCGCACCTCACCCCCACTGCTGCACCTCACCCTACTCCCCCACCGCTGCACCTCACCCTACACCACCACTGCCGCACCTCACCCTACACCACCACCACTAAAATAACCACCTCGACCTCCTATTTCACCTCCCATACACCGGTCTAGTTTCAATCGTTTATTTCAATCGTTTTTTAGTTATGGTGGTGGGTGGGTTTGTGCGTGTGTGGTGGGGGTGGGGTGGGCGGTTATGAAAATGGCAGCAGTGGCTAAGGAAGAAGATAAGGGTATTTGCGTCTTTTTATGTGAAAGTTATGGACCAGATATGTATAATGAAAAGAAATACAAAGTTTAGTAAGAAGAATAACAATAAAAAAAGTAAAATATGTAGAATGAGTCGTTTTTATAAGTACGTTAAACATTTATGACTTTTACCCTTATAAAAGAAAAGAAATAGTATAAGGACCACTTAGGAATATCATGACCTTAAAAGAAGACAATAAACAAAAGAAAAGAGACATAACAAAACCACAAACAAGAAGTCATCGAATTACACACTCATTCTCACCGTCATTGACCCCCCCTCCCACCCCCAAAAGAAAATTATACTCTTTCACACACTCAATACACACAGGTACTCTCTTTTACCTGCAGAATGTATGAAGTAACTGATGTTGTTATAATCAGTTTAATGTGAATGTGTGTTGTGAGTATTTCAATTGTATGATGTATGTTCAGTTTTGTTTGGATGTAAGAGCATAGGCATGTCTATTGCTCTTGTTCTTTGAGTATATGAATCATTGTTATTAATAAAATATGTTCACCTTTTGCACAAAAAAAAAAGATTATTGAGGTGTAAAACACCCTTGGTTACACATTAGGAAAAAAAAAGTTCAGAACAATCACGAGTATACCTCAATTAAGCTACACACATCTAGGGCTGAACATTGTAGACCACAGACTGGACCGAACCGAGAAACTGGACCGATCAGACCGAACCGAATGTACGTCGGTCCGTTCCTCGATCCATCATTTTAATCATTTTCGGCCCTCGGTCCGATCCTCTCCGGTTCGCTCTTACACATAACTAGACATTATGCTTTGTTGGACAGAACCAATCCAGACATAGACCGAACATTTCATCCGATCCTTATTCCGGTATTCTAGACCAAATCAGTTTTCAGACCGTGCTCAGCCATCTGCCTTCAACACTCGTCATTTTCAGATAACTTTGATTATGTAAAGCTATAAAACAAAAGAAAATGAGGTGATTCGCACACCAACCTTTTTATTCTTGCACCACACTCTGTGTATTAGAGTATTGTACTGTGTAAAGCTATAAAAGAAAAGAAATAGTATAAGGACCACTTAGGAATATCATGACCTTAAAAGAAGACAATAAACAAAAGAAAAGAGAGAAGTCATCGAATTACACACTCATTCTCACCGTCATTGACCCAAAAAAAAAATTATACTCTTTCACACACTCAATACACACAGGTACTCTCTCTATATTTTTGCTTATCAATTAAGTTATTAATAATCTTCAATCAACAGATCATCACTTATTAATAATCTCTATATAATAATAATAATTTCAGTATCCAGATAAACTAACTGCTTGCTAATGGCTGGTCGATACGATCCCAATCCTTTTGACGACGGTGATGAAGTCAATCCTTTCGCTGTAAGTCAATTACGTTGTTATACTTTGACCTAGGGTTTCGATTTGGTACTTATCGTTGACCTGCTTTCTAGATCTGGATTATTTAGTTAGTTAGATGTTGTTATGGAGCTGATTTGCGAGATTCAGTTATTTGTTAGGTGTAGTATGGCGAGTTTGTCTGTTAGGATTTGAAGCGATTTAGTTAGTTAGATTTTGTTTGTTTGAGCGATTAGCGTAGATGCCGGTCTCGATATTTTGTTCGAGGAAAATTCAAAAGTGAACATGTAAAAGTTTGCCTAAATATCGGTCACTTGATAGGAGGTGCCGATCTCGGTATTTTGTTTGTGGAAGTTCAAAATTGTTATGTCGGTTGGTTGTGCTAGGATTATGAATTACTTGCGGATGGTAGTAATAGTATGCGTAAATGTCGGTCAGTTGTGCTTGGGTCATGAATTAGATGTGAATTCTAAGATTACTATGGTCCCACAGTATTTTAGGTTGTTTGATAGGGTTCTTATTATATACTGTACTACTTTTTGAATGAGTTTATAAACGATACGTACAGTAAGACACTTGGTTTAAAAAAACGCGCCTTTTTGCGCCTGAGGCGTGAGGCGAGGCGAGGCAGTAAGGTCATCGCATCAAGACCCTTGATGCACAGCCATTACATAAGGCGTTATGAGGCGGTGCTTTTTGGCGCCTTTGAGGAGCGCTTTTTAACGCCTCATGTGTTTATGGGTCTAAAAATGTCATTTAAACTAGAAGGGTTTAAATAGACTATTATTAGTCCAACTTAAATAATTAGGCTTTTTATGTAATATCTAGTATTTTAGAGATAGGAACCCAAAACTTTGAGAACGAATGGGGAATATATGCTTTCTTCTGATTTGCATAAATCCCTATTCATTCTTATGCGTTGCATGGTTTTTGTTCACACTTCACATGCATGCCTTTGTGGTCCTTTTGTTATTCTCCCGTAGGAATTTGGTAAGCTTATGATCTTTGTTTTGTAGCATCTAGCATTTTAGCGATATGGAATCGCAAACTTTGAGAATGAATGGGGAATGAATTGTTGTTATTGTTGTTTAATGTCTTCTTGATGTGTTTTCATATATGAATTATGCTTTCTAACAAAGTTAGAATTGTTTTGTACAAAGTATACGCCTCACCTACGAGAGGCGTGCGCTTTCGCCTCATCGCCCCGCGCTTCGGTTTTTTGACCCTTAGCGCTTTTTGGCGCTTCACGCTTTTTAAAACCCAGGTAAGACAAAAGACTAGTGGCACTTGTATGGAGACGATTAAATAAGAAAAACAGGTAAGGTGTTAAAAAAATAACATCTATGCCGCTTAATTGTTTTGACTGTTTTCTAGAGAAGTTAAATCGAGTTTAAGTTCAATTCAGGCTTCATAAGGTCTCTATGTTGTCGTTTGTTTATAGAGTTATCAGTTAAAAACGGCCCTGCTGTCTAATGTAAAATCATATTTTTGTGTAAACAGGATGGAAACAAAGGAGCCGCTGGCAAGACAAATTACACTGGAGGTTCATTCTACACAACAGTAAGTCTTTAACACCTTCTCGTTGTTTGTTCATAGTAATATTGGACATTATAACAATCGTCTTGTATCAAGCTATCTCGAAAAATGTCATTTGATTTGTTACTTGAATATACTCGTGTGGTTTTCATGCGTCATAAAATCTATCCATTTATTTACCTGTTTGACTATTTACTTGGGTTCATTCTTCTTCGTTTTTTGTGGTACACGCAATGATGTTTTATATAGTCTGCCGGCATACATATTTCTAATATCTATTAACTGGTTTTACAGAGTGTTCCTGCTGCTACAAACTCTCGGCTATCGCCTCTTCCTCATGAACCTGCAGATTTTTATGACAGGAGTGCCCCAGTTGATATTCCTCTTGATTCAGCTTCAGTAAGTTCACCTGTTGAATCTTACTTATTTCAATCTAAAACTTTAAAATGAGCTAGGCAGTTGAGTGACCTGTAATGGGAATTGACTTGATGTGTAAGCGGTTCATTGTTACTTACGGAGTATATATAAAGTATACTAACCACTTTTGCTTTCTATTACGTTTTTGAAGGATTTGAAGAAAAAAGAGAAAGAGTTGCAAGCTAGGGAAGCTGATTTGAGAAAGAGGGAAGAGGTACTACTCTAGAAAAATTGTGTGTACATATATCTGTTTGTCGTGATGTTAATGCAGCTATGTTCTGGAATGTTAATCACTCGCTAATTGTTGCATCTGTAAGAAATTAAAGACGCTATAGCAATGTGGTTCAGTAACACATTTACATCTGTGGTCTTCAAAATAATTTTTTTAGATATGGCAAGTTGTTTCCTGACTTTGAAAAATCACTGTTCTCTGACAGTAGCGTTTGATAAATATTCCAGTTCAGGCTTTATCAAAGATATTGAGAGTGCCTTTGGTTTTTGCAATATAAGTAACTAGTTTTGCAATTTAGAGGATTCCATCTTATGGACGTTTCTAATTTTTTACCAATCATGTGCAGCTAGTAAAACGTAAAGAAGAGGCAGCTGCACGAGGTATGCTGTATTATATCTTTTTCAAGATTGTTTGTTATTGATTATATCAAGTCTTCCAAGAACTTAACTTAACAAAAGAAAATTGGGTGCAATTGGATGTTTATATGGTCAATGGACATTAGCAACTAAAATCTCTTCTCTTTTTCAGCTGGTATTGTTATCGAGGAGAAAAATTGGCCGCCATTCTTCCCCATTATTCATCACGATATTGCAAATGAGATCCCAATCCATCTACAGAAACTGCAATATGTTGCATTCACGACATACTTGGGTATGTTAACATTTACATATAATGCATTTAAATATTTGAAACATATCCCCCTATAATAATAATCATCTTTCTTTCGCGAGCAGGGTTGGTCCTCTGTCTTCTGTGGAATATCATAGCCACAACAACAGCGTGGATTAAAGGAGAAGGTTTGTGCAGATCAGAATATTGCTATAACCTTTATGCTATTAACCTCTGCCACATTTCTTGCCTTTGGAACCGTTATCTGGAAATTATATTAATATGAGTTTTCATCTGGCAGACCCAAAGATCTGGTTTCTTGCTCTTATCTACTTCATAGCTGGAGTTCCAATGGCCTACGTGTTGTGGTACCGACCTCTCTACCGTGCATTCAGGTAAATCCTTAGTCTCAGCAAATCAATCTTCACATATACATCAACATAAAGCTCACTCATCCACTTTGTTCTGGTATAAACAGATTAGGCATATTGGTACACCATAAGTCCATAACTTGATTATTTACAAAATAGCGGAAGTTGGAATAATCTAATATTTTAAAATTAAAAAACTTATGCAACTTTCATGATATGGAGGGTGTACAGGCAAAATAGCTTCCATTTCATTTAGTTCATGTAACATTTGTATGTGGGTACCGCACATATAGAGAAGTGGGGGCGCACCGTTTACTTTGTGTGGAAAGAAAACTAAAATGAGACCATCAAAATGCTAAACAGTTAGGAGAAGAAACTGAAAGAAAGTTCTAATTATCATTGGTATTAAGAACTAAAGCAGAATCTATAACTCTATAAGATGGGGATCTGAAAAAATTGGTATTAACGATTTGAATCTTACTCGTTATCTTTTGTTGTTTGTTGTAAATTGTATCACAGGAGTGAAAGTGCATTCAAGTTCAGCTGGTTCTTCCTGTTTTACTTGGTAAGATATTCATTTGATCATAATAATATCTTGTTTTGGGTATTACATTCTCATGAATAACATGTCATTCTTTATGGTGTCTGTAGGTTCATATAGGCTTCGTCATCTTTGCTGCAGTAGCCCCTCCCGTTGTCTTCAGGGGCAAATCTCTTGCGTGAGTTCCACATCCTACTTCCTACTTTTTGTCATTCCTTGGTTTATTAAATCTTCAATTTGACAGCTAGAATGGTTCTCACATATCTTAACCTAATCGAGTCTTAGGGTGTGCTTGGTTCAAACTCGGGAAAGGGAAAAGGAAAGGCAATGATAATGGTGGGGAAAGGGAAAGGGAAAGAAAAGCATTCCCCCCAATATATTGGGTAATGGCCAATTACCCACTAGGAGTAATGATAGAGGGACCTAATTCATAAGACTAAATTTATGCCTAATCAATTAATCATGTGACATGTGGAATGCACATCTTCTCTTTCATGATCCTCACCACTAATCTTGCCATGTGTCGTCATCATAGAGTTAGGCATGTTTTTAGGCATGAATTTTAGTCATGCAAATCATTTTCCTACCCACTATTGGGTAATGGGTCATTGCATTATACTCTACCAAGCATTTTTTTTCATTATCTTTCATTCTTTCCCATTTCTCACACCCCCCCCCCCCCCCCCCCCCCCCCCCATAACCCCCTACCAAGCATGCCCTTAGTCATTTTTGGTTCCGCTTGATTCGGTTTGATGGCTTTAGATTATATGTTGATGAGTAAAATTATATTACATCTGTAAACAAGTCAGAGCCTCTAAATAAAGAGTCCTCCTTTTAGTTATAAAGAAACATGGGTCACTTTATCTTGGTTATAAACTAAATTGAGTTCTCTATCAAATGCAGTACTAGACCAATCAATTAAAAATAAATCTTTTTTTTTAAGCACAATTAAAAATCAATCTAAAGCAAGTTTCTTCTTTTTCTCTTAAACAGAGGGATCTTACCAGCAGTCGACCTTGTAGGCAAGCACGCATTGGTTGGGGTAAGTTTTTGTTGCAGCATGTCAGTTACAGTATTTTGTTTTTTTAAGTTTATGCTAATTCAGTGTTGCTTCTTTGTAGATCTTCTATTTTGTTGGATTTGGGCTATTCTGTCTTGAGTCTCTGCTCAGCATCTGGGTTATTCAGGTCTGTCTTCTTTTCTATTTGCATGATATAAAATATAAATGGTAGTGTACTAGTCGAATGCCTGCTATGAGCAAATAGGTTGAAAAGGGTCTCCTATCAAAGCTAATGGCCCTTATTTCATTTATTCATTATGATGTTTCTTGCTATGCAGCAAGTATACATGTACTTCAGGGGAAGTGGGGCAGCAGCAGAAATGAGACGTGAGGTTGCTAGAGGTGCAGTACGGGCAGCGATATGAGTCACTTGACGTGGGATGGACCGATGGACGCACATTATATATCATCGAACAGCAGGGAAGGAAGAGGCAACCATGATGTTAATTCTCAATTTTTACATTTTGCGGTGTTTTTTTTATTTTATGGAATGATTTATATGATGTAAAAGTATAGAAAGATGTCAGAATCTAGTAGATTACCTCTGTAAATCTTGTGTCATATGGTACCTTGATTGCTCTGATTTGCTTACAAGACATGATTATGTTTGATTCGTAGCATTCATGTTGCAGACGACCGTTTGCTTACAAATACGGGGTGTTTGGGAAAGCTCAAATAGTGATTATTCTTAAGTTAAAAAAGAACAGTTTATTAGCTTATGAGGTGACAGAAGAAATCATGAGATAGTGTATGAATGCAAACACAGTTACAAATGAGGTGATTCTCATAAAGATTGCAACAAATTATATCTGACAGTAAGAGACATCCTGTGTTATAGCGAGGATTCGTTCTTTTTCTTCAGTTTTGATCTAACGGACCTATAAGTTAACTTTATCAACCAAGGCTCATAAGATATTGTTACTTTTTATTATCCAAATATCTTTAATACATTTAGTGGACATTCAAACACTACGCAAGGGTTTGGTCAAACCTGTGCTGGAACGTTGAGCCCATAGATTTATGCAGCTCGCAGACTTGCAATTGCTCCAGTCTCTTGTATGCTTTTCGACTCAGCAATCTGTTTAAAGCTTAATTGAACTGCAAAGAAGAAAAAAAACAATACATTCCCTCCACCCCGTTTCAAATCTGTACGTGTTCCAACATTATCCTGCTGTCTTTCATTTTCTTTTGAGTTTAATCAAGGGTAAAATGGTAATTATTAATTAAGTTCCTTCTAAATTGTAAAATGGACTCTCTATAAACGATGAGTACGATATGAGACATGAGCTGCACCAGCAGTTTTCTTTAATTTGGTGCTAACTTTCATAATGCTCAACTTGTTCAGCATAATCTCACATTGGTCAAGTGCCTAGGGATGAAAGTAAGTAGGACTAGACCAGAACTAATGGTGTATCACCTAACCGTTATCGGATTTTATTGAGTTTTACTATAACAATCTTTGCAACATAGTAAAGTTTACCATACACCAACAATGGATGCTAAAGTCATCAAATTTATTGTAGTTCTAAGAAGACAAGATCCAAAATAAAAAACTAGGTTCACTGATAAACAGGAAAGTAGCTTATAATAAATACATCCTCAGCCTTGGCCCAAAGCTGCTTCCCGAGCCTGATTTGATAGCTTCACTCTGGTCCTGGAATGTTGTTGCCTTCTAAGCTAACCGCATGGCATTCTTGCTGCAGGGAATTTTGGTTTAAAAAAAATGCTAGAAGAAACAATAACGGCAACGACAAGAGCAAACGTTAAGAGAGACATCTAACCTGAACAAGATGGATGGTGGAATTATGATGGATGCAGTTGTCTAGAATAGTACTAGAGCCATCCAGGAGCCGCTTTTGGGGCAAATACAGTGTCTGCAGGTGTGCGGGAATACCTTCATGTTCCTGAATGATGGCTTTCACATCGTTGATGGTGCATAAGTAATCCACTACAAGGTGGAACCTTTTTTCGGTGGAAGCAGTCCAGACATATATCATCAGGGGAGTCGTCAATTCCTCGTTAAGAAAGTGGAGGACCGACTCGTACTGGACGTTGTGGAATTCAAGGGTGTGGCTGTCCTGAAGCTCGAGTCCATCGTATGCCAGCCTTAGGTGGTCAGTAGAGATACCTGTGTGGTAATGAAACAAGGCTTTGACAGTGTGAACGGTGGTGTCGGAATCGAGAATGAGACACGTGTTGGCCGCAACATATATGGTTATATCTCCGCTACATTGGAACATAAGATCAATGGTGGCCCTACAAGGGATGCTGTAGTCGTAAAAGGTACGGCGGTCGTCGAGCTCTACTCCAGCAAAGAAGAGCTTTAGGTACGAAGGGTCAACACGTTTCTCTTGATGGATTTTGTCCTTAAGGCTGCCGATTGTGTCATGCACTAGACATATGGTGGACATGATGATGGGCAAGAATTGTTCCCGGACAGATATATGCACTTGTCCCTTGTTAAGTACATCATAAGACACCGGAAAGTGAAGGTCACCTGTCGTCACCTTTATAACTTCAACATGGTTCTTCTTCTTCATCATCTACAAGAATAATTATAATCGTACAATTGAATTGAATTGAATTGAATGGCTTTGTGGTCGATGGATGATCAGATTTATACACAATTAGAGTCGGTTCCCTTATTATAAAACCGAAACCACAAATAAGCACAAAAATAAGTTTTAATAAACACCCCAGCCCAGCCCAGCCCAATTAGCATTTTCTTCTTTATATTCTCATAAAGTTAGTTAAATAAATTCTGTAAACGAATGGAGTTCTCCTTTCTGTTATAAAGAAACATGGGTCACTTTGTCTTGCTCATAAACTAAATCGAGTCTTTCTATCAAATGCAATATTCAATTTAACGCAAGGTTATTCTTCTTCTCTTAAACAACAGAGGGATCTTACCAGCAGTCGACCTTGTATCGGAAAGGAAATTATAACATCCATTCCATACGTCACATTTGTCTGAGTCAAGGCATAGTATGTAAACAAGTGCTCCAGTATTTATATACCTAACGGCTCCTATTTCGATATGATATTTCTTGCTATGCAGCAAGTATACATGTACTTCAGGGGAAGTGGAGCAGCAGCAGAAATGAGACGTGAGGTTGCTAGAGGTGCAGTACGGGCAGCGATATGAGTCACTTGACGCACATTATAAATCATCGAACAGAAGGGAAGGGGCAGCCATGATGTTAATTCTCATTTTTTTACATTTTGCGGTGTTTTTTATTTTATGGAATGATTTATATGATGTAAAAGTATAGAAAGATATCAGAATCTAGTAGATTAACTCTGTAAATCTTGTGTTATATGGTACCTTGATTGCTCTGATTTGCTTACAAGACATGATTATGTTTGATTCTTAGCATTCATGTTGCAGACGCAATGTTTTGCTATTTAGGATGAGACGACCGTTTGCTTACAAAGGCATGCAGCAACTCGACTAAATAAGCAACCATTTGCTATCAAGTTGCGATGTCTGCTGATATCTAATGTTACGGGGTGTTCAGGCCCGGATTTGGGCCAGGGCGGGCTGGGCCAGCGTACAGGGCACCAAATTTTAGAGGGGCACCATTTTACTAAAGGCCCACTAGCTGTATATGTATGTGCATATAAAGTCTTTTTAAAGCCCAATGCAGAGTAAATTACGGGGGACACAAATATACCTTCCTGTATATTTCATATTTCACATTGATCAACAACATTTAATCTATATTTCCCCAATGATTCTTTTGCTGCTGAAATGTAACTTTTAAACTTTGTTTTTCTTCTTGATAAAACTTTCATTAAGACTCTCAAATTGTAAGTGTATCTTTACTGCAAGTTATAGATTACTCTAGTAACTATTAACGATGTTTGCTATTTTTCTACTTAATTATAGATCTTTCTAAGACAACAAACTATTATATTATGAAGATTTGTTTTGTATTAATTTGATTGAGACATTTATTTTTTAATGTTAGTTTGTATGCATATTGAGCTCTAGTAAGCTAGCGTGTATGCATTTTGAGTTTTTGTTGGTTACAAAGAGACAATCAACGACTTTGCTTCTAAAATGCTCGTAGAGGTGACAACGGAATTCATGAGAGTGTTTCTTAAGCTTTTCAGATAAGCCGGTCCCAAACAGTGATAGGCACCACTAGGGTCACTTAAGACAGATAATGGATTATACTGGGCTTGGACGATCAAGAAGATTAGAATAGAAAGTCGAAAGCTTCAATGCGTTATCAATGGAGATAGTTTGGTTGTTACATGTTTGTTATAACTGATTATAGAGAGAGTTACAGAGAGAATCAGAAGAGAAAATGAATTATTAAAGCTTACAAATGAATAGGAGTTACAAGTATTTAAAAGAGAGATATGGGCGGGAATGTTGGTTAACTCAAAGGAATAGTTATCAGGTGCACCTCACGTGTGTAGTAACACACCTGCACCTCACGTGCCATATGAATATGACTTAACCAACTTCCCAGCTTAGCTAAACAAGTTTATACTAAACAACTCCTAACAATCCACCCTTCTTCAAAACATTCTTGTCCTCAAGAATGTGCAGCAAATGTGTTTAGATATCATTCTGTGCTGATGTGCTCTTCCACCACCGAAAACAAACACTCCAAACGTTAGTTAAAATCTTAAGCCAAACACCCTTCATGTAGCTCAAACTAGTAGTAGTCCATCTTTTTTCTAGAAATAAGCTTCATAATTGACTTAATGACAGCAATTGGATTGTTTGACCTTCTACCCACAGTCTCATCCTCAATAAACTGTATATCAAAACCTGCATGAACCACTTACACCCTTTTATATCTATCTCATTCTCATCACACGACAGCAAGGGGTTTAACATCTCATCTACTTCCTCCGTAAACAAACTCTCACAATTTCTCGTACTCCCATCCTTCCACACCTTTAAGTCTGCACCTCCAAACTCAACATGGGAACAACTCTCATTCTTATTAACCTCGCATTTTTGCATCATATCAGGCCATGCCAATTCAGCAAACTTAGATAACACACCCGATTCCTCATTAAACATCTCTTTATTTGGCTTGATCCATTGCAGATTCAGATTTCCCACTATTTTTCTTTTTCTCTTTGGCCATTTCCATTTTCCATATCCAATTTTGCATTTTGTACCAGCTACTTTTTTTCCTCTTCGGCCATTTCCATATATCAAACTTCAAACGGTCAAAATTACCTTCATTCTTTTCAGTAGTTTCTAAATACACAATCAAAGTACTTTCATTTAAATCACTCATTTGCATTTTTAACTCCTTATCATAGGTAACAATCTGGTCAAAAGAACTTGCATATGTTTCACCAGAATTAGTCATCACTAGGTTGGAATTTTGTGTCAACTGCAACAATATTTGGTTTAAGCCTCAAAAATTTCACCACTATCTGCTAAACCATTCAAACCAAGTGTAAGAAATAATGAATATCCCCAACTCCACTTACTATTCTATTTTTAATTGCATGAATGGTTTCAGTCTTGTGAGATTCACATTCATCAACACCAGGCCTGCTAGTGACACCAGCAGTATTGAAAACATGGTTAGGCTTAACATGCTTAATATCAGCAACAAAAGATGACTGGTCCTCCAAACTCCTCACATTCGACTCATCATCATGAATCGATAGTGTAGTCAGCTCAGCCTTTAAACCAAGTCTAATGATCTCCATGTTGCTTGTATCTATAGTCCTTTGTAAATCTTCTTGACCCTCAAAATACCTCTAATCATTAACACTTGCAACAATAACTTTATCTTCTCTTTTATTGTCATCTAAACTTCCTCAACTTCTTCTTGGTTCCCATTATATCCTTCAGTTTCTACGGTTGTGTTTTCATCATCCAAAGACTGATTATCATCATTCGTTCCACATACCCTCGATTCAGTTTCTTCACAATCGTCAACAAGAACCATCACACATTCGCTATCTTTTTCCATTCCACTCGAATCTTCAAAAATTTCTTTACAAAGTTTGTTCAAAAGGCTAATCTAAGCCTTGTAGTCTTGACTTGGTGTTTGACCAAGTTCAGGGACTGGTTTGTAATTAAGGTAAACTTCTTTCTTTTTTCTTTCTTTTTTTTTTTTTTTTTTTTTTTTTTTTTTTTTTTTCAATGTCAATACTTTTATCAAGCATGAATTTGAGAACATTAAGTCATTTATGATGATCTTTGATTCATAAAATTATAAATTTTTTTCACATAATGACTGGTAGACGGGCAACAAGCTTCTTTCTTTGTTTTTTCTATTGTTTTGTATATGCAGGGACTGGATGTGTAGCTGAGCTAAAGTTGAAGGGCTATATGTGTTCAAGATAAGTAAACGCTTTGAGTTTGTGATCTTGGTCGCTCCATCAAGTTCTATGAGAAGGCATAAGTGTGTAAATTTTCATTTTTTGAGTTTGTGATCTTGATCCCAATTTCATTGTTGTGCAGGCACTCGGGATGAAAGTAAGTAGGACATGCGCGTGATAGACCAGCACTAATGGTGTATCACCTAACCGTTAGCAGACTTTATTGAGTTTTACTATAATAATCTTTGCAACGTAGTACAAGTGGGCGATATTGAGCTGTGGTGAAGAAAAACAAACAACTATTTTGGAACACGAGTATACTAAGGGAAATAATGTTTTGGATTCATTCTCTTATTAAGATAATTTGTGTACTTATGATTAATACAGAATAAAATTATCAAGCGGTAAACACATTTGAGTTGAAACAAATTGATAGTAAAGTTTACCATACACCAACAATGGATGCTAAAGTCATCAAATTTATTGTAGTTCTAAGAAGACATGATCCAAAATAAAAAACTAGGTTCACTGATAAACAAGAAAGTAGCTTATAATAAATACATCCTCAGCCTTGGCCCAAAGCTGCTTCCCGAGCCTGATTTGATAGCTTCACTCCGGTCCTGGAATGTTGTTGCCTTCTAAGCTAACCGCATGGCATTCTTGCTGCAGGGAATTTTGGTTTAAAAAAAATGCTAGAAGAAACAATAACGGCAACGACAAGAGCAAACGTTAAGAGAGACATCTAACCTGAACAAGATGGATGGTGGAATTATGATGGATGCAGTTGTCTAGAATAGTACTAGAGCCATCCAGGAGCCGCTTTTGGGGCAAATACAGTGTCTGCAGGTGTGCGGGAATACCTTCATGTTCCTGAATGATGGCTTTCACATCGTTGATGGTGCATAAGTAATCCACTACAAGGTGGAACCTTTTTTCGGTGGAAGCAGTCCAGACATATATCATCAGGGGAGTCGTCAATTCCTCCTTAAGAAAGTGGAGGACCGACCTGTACTGGACGTTGTGGAATTCAAGGGTGTGGCTGTCCTGAAGCTCGAGTCCATCGTATTCCAGCCTTAGGTGGTCAGTAGAGATACCTGTGCGGTAATGAAACAAGGCTTTGACAGTGTGAACGGTGGTGTCGGAATCGAGAATGAGACGAGTGTTGGCCGCAACATATATGGTTATATCTCCGCTACATTGGAACATAAGATCAATGGTGGCCCTACAAGGGATGCTGTAGTCGTAAAAGGTACGGCGGTCGTCGAGCTCTACTCCAGCAAAGAAGAGCTTTAGGTACGAAGGGTCAACACGTTTCTCTTGATGGATTTTGTCCTTAAGGCTGCCGATTTTGTCATGCACTAGACAAATGGTGGACATGATGATGGGCAAGAATACTTCCCGGACAGATATCTGCACTTCTCCCTTGTTAAGTACATCATAAGACACCGGAAAATGAAGGTCACCTGTCGTCACCTTTATAACTTCAACAAGGTTCTTCTTCATTGAATTTGAATGGCTTTGGGGTCGATCATCGATCAGATTTATATAATACAAGGAATATGTCGGTTCCAGGAATATGTCGGTTCCCCTATAGGCCTATAATAATAAACATAAGCACAAAAATAAAACACCCCTTTACGCCCAGCCCAGCCCAGCCCAATTAGCATTTTCTTCTTTATATTTTTTATATACTGGCCCATTTAGTTTCCAAAGTTTATATTTTGAATATTACTTTTAATGTCTTTTATTTTAAATATAAAATATTTGCAATTTAGATAAGAATCATATTTAGTTTCCTAGTTGGGTTTTTCTAACGGGTAAACTTTGAGTTTATTTAAATAAGAATCATATTTAATTATTGCAATTTAAAAGTTTCATATTTAATGTGCAATTTTTAATCTAAAAGGAAAGTTCTGTTTAATAAAGGCGGTTTAACCAGTGCTCTCGGCAGGGGCGTAGCCAGGAATTTGTTTTTGGGGGGGCAAAAAAAAATAAAAATTAAAGGACGTAAGCAAGTGCAAAAACAAAACATTATAATATATAACTACGTAAAAATGTGGCAACAAATTTGCTCATTTAAGGTTTTAGTTGTACACGACGCTCATCCGCATCATTAAAATATTTATATAGGAATTAATAAAAATCATCTAAAAGTGAATCTAAAGTATTTATATAGGAATTAATAAGGGGCGACAAATCAGTTTTACAACAATTAGTATTCCTACATGGACTTTATGAGTATATAAGATGGGCAAAAAAAAACAATATTAGTTACAATTTACAACATTGGTCTTTTTATATGGAGTAATACCTATGTACAATTTTTAGGGCTCTGTGGGTGGTTCATGGCCCACCTTACCTCCACATAGCTCCGCCACTGGCTCTCGGGTTCGTAGTTTAATTTTTTAAAGATTGCAATACAAAGCATGACACTTAGAGGTACATTAACGCTCCAACTTAAACTAACCAAAACAAGTATATTATTTTTTGCAACAAATATTTCCAGTAATAGATTATTTTAGTCTATAGGTACTTCAAAATATCAGTTCTTGATTAGTGATGAGAGTGCAACATCAATGATATATCTTCATACTATTTGCTCATAATTCTCCTTCTACCCACAAGCAGGGACGGGCTCACTTAGTAGCCGGGAGACACCCAATTTCAAGTCACAAAGATACATTGTTTTAAATTTTTTTGCTTTTTCTAAATGCGTGCAAGTGCAACCCCTCGATTGTTAACTTTAGTACTAGTAATCTTAAAAAACATGAAACACGTGGTTGCATGGTAATACCCTCATCTCCACCCCCTCCTCATATTCTGTTATGCATATTATACACTCAGACCCACTCTCACCCGAGTAGGTCTGTTTGGGTAGCCTCCTGAGTATTTTCTTCTTCAGACCCCTCCTGTTTGGTGGTGGTAGTGGTGCATGCTGGATCCACATGCAGTATGCCAGAAAAAGGAGAAATATTAAGCCGAAACCAACTGATGCAGCGATGATTGTGAGTATTTTGCTGGCTTCGCTGGTGTGGTGCGCTGGTTGTACATGTGGTGGTTGAGTGGTGGTGGTGGTGAGGAGCAATCTTCGTGACATTCTGTCTGTTTATTATAAGGAAATGGTGAAGATACGTTGAATTATTATTTTTTTCCAGAAAATTCATCACGAGTCTATCTAATTGTGGCTAGTTTTCATTTCCGAGTTTAACATAAAGCAATTGAAGGCAAACGGGCAACAAGCTACGCCGCTGGCCCTATTTGAATTGCAAAGCTAATCCGCTGAAAAACTACATCATGGATCTAGGAGTCATCACATTAGAGTGCATGACCCGTTCAACTCTTTTGAGGAAGACTACAGCATTAGGTGCTAGAAAACCAAAATGTCGAACGTGAAAGGTATAAACTCGTGCTGATTCTCAATGCACACTTTCTCACGCTTGGTCACTTTGCATAAGGCAGCTTTAAGAACATCCTCCCCTACAGTAAAACCTCCACTCCTCAATCCCACGAGAGGGGAAACACCTGTTAGGTCCACATAAGCATGCTTACCACCTGCCCAACCAAGAACCAAAACATTCGCTGGTCTAAGTGTTGATCTACCCTCCCAGGGGTCAGTCAGGAAGTTCACGGGTGCTTCTTTCTTTGCGGAGTCCCCAGCACGCTTAAGTAAATCAAAAAGTGTTAGACCCGTTTCCTGGGTACTTGGACCCCACCCTAGATGTATTGAGATAAGGGCCTTACGTGATTGGTTAGTCAATGAATATTGTGTAGTGGTCAGACCCGATAGTTAAAGTAATGGTCAATGAATGTGTATCATAGTTCGGAAGTTATGGTGCATAACTTAAAGGGCTAATGTTGCCTAGTATTAAAGTGTAACTAGTTGTTTTGTGGCCAAATAGAAGGAATGAAACTTAAGGGACTAATAATGTCATTAGGCCAAAGATGCAAGATAGCTAGTACTATATCCAGGGAATTCTAGTATTTTCCATCATTTTCTTGGGTGTTCCATAAGGTACGGTTTTAGAGAAAAGAGAGGGAAATAAGATGGAGTTGGATGGTTAATCCATGAAGGGTTTGAGGACCCAAAGCAAAGGGTTAATACATATCATAATTATCCCAAGTAAGTAATCTCCATATCTTGATGTTAATAAGGTTATAGATTATGAGGAAAGTGGAAAATCATCATATGATCAAGATATGATCATATGATGATTTAGTAAGGATGATGAGTAAGTTATGGTGGGTTTTATATAAACCCTTATTTATGTTATTGATTGTTATGTTATTAGGTTTTGATAGATGATAAAGGTTGATGATGATGATGGCTAGTAATGACGATGATGATGATGATGATGATGTTGATTTTATGATTGTAGTTTAGCTTTGGAAGCTAAGGTAAGTAACCGGTTATAATGTGATGTTATGTTGATTTAATTCCATTATGTGTTATATGATTATCTTGATATGGTTATTGAATGGTCTGGAAGATATGTGTTGTGTAAAAGTGATTATAAGGCTAGTTTGACATAGCAATCAAGTGAAGTGTTAGCTAAGTGGGTTTAGGTGTGATGAGATAGTATGGTGATGCTTAAATGGCAAGAGGTATGTGTTCATGTTTATGGTTGTTATGGATTGATAGTTATGATGTGCAATGTGTGATTGATATGTAATGTTATGTTATACCTGTTTACTTACTAAGCCTTTGTGCTTACGGTTTAGTTGTCTAACCTTTTGTAGGTTGGTATGCGTTTATGGAAGGCTTGGATAAGGTTAAGGTTGGATTGCGAAAGTAGAATGACTTTGGTAAGATAGTTGAGCTAGGTAGAATACCGAGTTCAAGTCATGGTTGTAACCCCGAGAGTCTTTCTACAATGTGTAAAGAGTATGTCAAGGTTGTCCTAACGTTTTGGTGGTCAACCGTTGTGTCAAAGTATGTTTTATGTGTAAATGGGAAAAGTTAAGGGAGTGTTTGGCATAAACGTGTTTCAACCCATTTTGGGATGTAAACGGGTCATGTGTGTATGTAACAAGTTTTATATGTTATGTTAACGATTTTGGTTAAGTTTGAAGCGTTATGGAAGTCGTATGTGACTTATGGCATGTAATGGGTCGAAACGGGTTTTGGCACAAAACCCGTCATTTGTAAAGCACTATTTTGAGGGTCAAATGGTAAATGTCTTTATAGGAAAATAAGCCCAATGATATAAGAAGTAAATCTGGAAAGTTTTGTTAATTTTCGGGTCATAGAAGTTGTCTTTCCGGAAAATGGGTAAAAGATGCATAAAAGCGTTATGCATTTAAAGGGGTGTTTGGGTTAAGTGTGTTTTTACCCATTTTGGGTAGCAAACGGGTTGATTGATTATGTAAACGATTTAGTATGAGATGTTAATGGCTTTGAGTGAGTTTGGTGTGAAAATAAGGTAGTATGGGTTGTTTATTGTGAAAATGGGTGAAATTTCGGTATGGGGTACACCAAATTTCGGTATGGAACCAAGACTCCCAAATTTTGGTTTGGGAGTGAAACTGTGGACAGATTTTATCAGTTTTCGAAAAATCATATCTTTTAATCCGTAAGGCGCCATGGGTCGTGCCACCCGGAGTTTCGAAGGTAATTGAGTCTAGTTTCATTTAAAAATAGTCTCAATGTCTGACCGTTTATAGATTTTTTTCAATGGTCAAAATAGTGACAGCAGGTCAGTTTTGATATGTCTTTTCCACACAAAAAGTTTTAATTTTTGGTCAAATCGGGCACGGGGTGTTACAAATTGGTATCAGAGCTTCGGTTTAAGTGAATTAGGTTTCCACTATAGGTTTCCTAGTCTTAAACCACTATTAGATGCGTTGGATGTAAGTGTTAGTGATGTGGAAGATAATTGTTAAGTGTGAGACGAATTATGTTTTATGCTAGTTGAGCTTTATGATGATAAGTGATCGATGCGTTTATAGTATTGATGAGTATAAGATATAAGTTCGTGGAGGACTTGAAGTATTTGAATGATTAGTTAGCCGTGTACCGCGGTTGGTTCCGGCGATGGTATTGCGATTATGAGAATAGATTATAGATTTATGGTAATGGAATGCGAGTAGAAATGCTAAGTGGTATTAGAGATGGGCTAATAATGAATAAAAAGTTATATGATGCCTTAGTTATAAGGTAGACTAGTGCTTGTGGCTAGTTAGAATGTTGATGCTTAGACATAGTTTGATTGTGCAATGTGATGTGTGAGCCATAGACTCTATGATTTGATTATGGCTATATATGTTTTCATACTTGTTGAATAAGTGCTAAGTGTTGTTGTTTATGTGATGTTAAGTTTATGGTAGTAGTTTATTGTATGTCTAAGCTTTATGTAATGTAAGTCCATGGCGGACTCAATGTGTTTAAGTGTTGAGATCACCGTATACCTCGGATAGTGTCGGTGGATATTATGTGAGTATGTGAACATGTGTCGTAGTAACGATAATGGAAAGTGAATAGATATGATCTATGGTATGAATGCTATTGAGCAAATATGATTATTGATAGAAGTTGTATGAAGCATGAACTATGTCCAATGTAAAGTATAGATGCCATATACATGTGATGACCTAGTCGTGGTCGGAAAAGTTAAAAAGAACACATTGATAGGTGAGATAAGATAAGTATGAAAAGTGTTTGATGAAACATAAATGTTTAGAAAGTTTGAGATAAGTAAGAAATGATTAGTAAAGCATGATCTTACACGCTTAATTAAAATGAGAAAGTTAATGTGTATAGTTAAGATGTGAAGAGATCATGTTATATATAAAACATGATAAGTAAAATGTGTTAGCAAGTAAATATTTAAGCGTGATGAGTAAAAGTGATGAATGAGATATAGATTGTGCTATAAGTCATAAGTGATATGAAGCGCGCTAGAAAGAATTGTAAAACATGAATCGAATCATGTGAAAATATTGAAATATGTAAGTTGATAAGATGTACAATTTATGTGCATGCAAGAATTGTGTAGGCAAATGTGATGATGGCATATAGTGAAAGTGTGAGTCAACTTGGGGTTGACTGATAAATGATAGATTGCATTGTGGAATGCAAGTATAATAAAGTTGGCAAGTGTCATATAGAAACTTGTCTTGATAGAAGAAAACATGGTAGCGAATGTTAAGATTGCTTAAGGCAATGTGAATTGAGAAAAAGATAGTGTGTACTTATCGATAAAAGTACATGAAAGATAAAATGAGTAAAGATGATAAGGTAGATATAGCTTGGATCTAATGCTCTAGTTTTGGGTATCCTTCGAGATAGCCCAACTTGCCTTTTTGGCATGTGTTTTGGCATCCTTCGGGATGGCCTAGCTTGCCTTCGCGGCATGGTTGTTAGCTTGCCTTCATGGCATGGTTGTTAGCTTGCCTTCTTGGCATGGTTGTTAGCTTGCCTTCATGGCATGGTTGTTAGCTTGCTTTCGCGGCATGGTTATTAGCTTGCCTTCGCGGCATGGTTGTTAGCTTGCCTTCATGGCATGGTTGTTAGCTTGCCTTCGCGGCATGGTTGTTAGCTTGCCTTTATGGCATGGATGAAAGGTTAGTGAGATTAGATCCAGGGCTAGAAAAGATGGAAGGTAAAGTAAGTATGATTGTTGTATCGGAAGTACG
Source organism: Artemisia argyi (assembly GCA_030686995.1). NCBI lineage: Eukaryota > Viridiplantae > Streptophyta > Magnoliopsida > Asterales > Asteraceae > Artemisia > Artemisia argyi. Next base: position 199,216,462 of record CM060678.1, read on the forward strand.
TGAGTAGGATGATTTATAATCTCCTTATTTAAATGGATTGGGACGCCTCTTCATTTAAATAAAGAAATTGTAAATCACCGAACCATAAGTTTATAATTCCTTACTTGCATAGATTGGGACGCCTTTTTATGTAAGCAAAGAGTTATAAATGAGTGGGCTTATGTGTAGCCGGTATGACATGAATACGGGTAGAGATATGAGAAAGTGAAAACTAAAACAAGTTAGACGTTATAAGAAGAGATTAGATATAAAAGCTTGTAGCGGCGTTAAGGTCCTATATGAACCTTAAGATAGACGCTTAGAATGATTTTTTTGCTTTAAGTTGATAAGATGATGGGTGGAATTCCCACGACTTAACAAGAAGATTGCTTTAGTAATGCGTAGAGTTGGTTTTTGGAAGTGCCGTTTATATGGTACCAGGTATATATTGTGAGATAAGTTACCAGTTTTTGGAAGTAGATACGTGTTGGTATTATGTTAAATGTGAAATTGGCCGGTATATGATTTTATGTCATGTTAGTGCATGGTCATATGACGTGGTATAGTGTTGAAGTTTGACTTATATAAAGTCAAAATAGTAAATTTTCCATATGACTAGTCGTCGATTGTGGGAAATTTTAGATAAGCTTGTGATGAGAAGTGTTGTTTATAGTATGTTATGAGTTATGATTATATGTAGTAAGCTTAGAATTGCAAGATCACCTAGATCATGGCAATGTAATGACTAAACATTTGTAAGTATGAGGACATGTATATGTTCTGTTTTAGTTTTGGATAGTTATGGACGAGAGATTTCGAGGACGAAATCTAAATAAGGGGGATAGAATTGTTAGACCCGTTTCCCGGGTACTTGGACCCCACCCTAGATGTATTGGGATAAGGGCCTTACGTGATTGGTTAGTCAATGAATATTGTGTAGTGGTCAGACCCGATAGTTAAAGTAATGGTCAATGAATGTGTATCATAGTTCGGAAGTTATGGTGCATAACTTAAAGGGCTAATGTTGCCTAGTATTAAAGTGTAACTAGTTGTATTGTGGCCAAATAGAAGGAATGAAACTTAAGGGACTAATAATGTCATTAGGCCAAAGATGCAAGATAGCTAGTACTATATCCAGGGAATTCTAGTATTTTCCATCATTTTCTTGGGTGTTCCATAAGGTACGGATTTAGAGAAAAGAGAGGGAAAGAAGATGGAGTTGGATGGTTAATCCATGAAGGGTTTGAGGACCCAAAGCAAAGGGTTAATACATATCATAATTATCCCAAGTAAGTAATCTCCATATCTTGATGTTAATAAGGTTATAGATTATGAGGAAAGTGGAAAATCATCATATGATCAAGATATGATCATATGATGATTTAGTAAGGATGATGAGTAAGTTATGGTGGGTTTTATATAAACCCTTATTTATGTTATTGATTGTTATGTTATTAGGTTTTGATAGATGATAAAGGTTGATGATGATGATGATGGCTAGTAATGACGATGATGATGATGATGGCTAGTAATGACGATGATGATGATGATGATGTTGATTTTATGATTGTAGCTTAGCTTTGGAAGCTAAGGTAAGTAACCGGTTATAATGTGATGTTATGTTGATTTCATTCCATTATGTTTTATATGATTATCTTGATATGGTTATTGAATGGTTTGGAAGATATGTGTTGTGTGAAAGTGATTATAAGGCTAGTTTGGCATAGCAATCAAGTGAAGTGTTAGCTAAGTGGGTTTAGGTGTGATGAGATAGTATGGTGATGCTTAAGTGGCAAGAGGTATGTGTTCATGTTTATGGTTGTTATGGATTGATAGTTATGATGTGTAATGTGTGATTGATATGTAATGTTATGTTATACCCATTTACTTACTAAGCCTTTGTGCTTACGGTTTATTTGTCTAACCTTTTGTAGGTTGGTATGCGTTTATGGAAGGCTTGGATAAGGTTAAGGTTGGATTGCGAAAGTAGAATGACTTTGGTAAGATAGTTGAGCTAGGTAGAATACCGAGCTCAAGTCATGGTTGTACACCCGAGAGTCTTTCCACAATGTGTAAAGAGTATGTCAAGGTTGTCCTAACGTTTTGGTGGTCAACCGTTATGTCAAAGTATGTTTTATGTGTAAATGGGAAAATTTAAGGGAGTGTTTGGCATAAACGTGTTTCTACCCATTTTGGGATGTAAACGGGTCATGTGTGTATGGAACAAGTTTTATATGTTATATTAACGATTTTGGTTAAGTTTGAAGCGTTATGGAAGTCGTATGTGACTTATGGCATGTAATGGGTCGAAACGGGTTTTGGCACGTCATTTGTAAAGCACTATTTTGAGGGTCAAATGGTAAATGTCTTTATAGGAAAATAAGCCCAATGATATAAGAAGTAAATCTGGAAAGTTTTGTTAATTTTCGGGTCATAGAAGTTGTCTTTCCGGAAAATGGGTAAAAGATGCATAAAAGCGTTATGCATTTAAAGGGGTGTTTGGGTTAAGTGTGTTTTTACCCATTTTGGGTAGCAAACGGGTTGATTGATTATGTAAACGATTTAGTATGAGATGTTAATGGCTTTGAGTGAGTTTGGTGTGAAAATAAGGTAGTATGGGTTGTTTATTGTGAAAATGGGTGAAATTTCGGTATGGGGTACACCAAATTTCGGTATGGAACCAAGACTCCCAAATTTCGGTTTGGGAGTGAAACTGTGGACAGATTTTGTCAGTTTTCGAAAAATCATATCTTTTAATCCGTAAGGCGCCACGGGTCGTGCCACCCGGAGTTTCGAAGGTAATTGAGTCTAGTTTCATTTAAAAATAGTCTCAATGTCTGAATGTTTATAGATTTTTTTCAATGGTCAAAAGAGTAACCGCAGGTCAGTTTTGATATGTCGTTTCCACACAAAAAGTTTTATTTTTTGGTCAAATCGGGCACGGGGTGTTACAAAAAGGACATCACGAACCATATCCTGTCCGTACTTAAAGCCGGGGAGCTCTCTACAATGCACGACATGCTCACCAAATAAGTCCAAACATGCTTTGCGACAAACCGGACATGATTCATTACCCGGAAAAAGAGGAATCATTAGGCGGTACTTAAGGACCTTACGATAATCCACAGGTGACATGTGTTGGCCTAAACCATCAATAGGAACAATTGTAAGAAAGTCTTGAGCATGTGGCGATCGTAGGCATTAAAAAACAGCTTTCTGTATATCGGTCATTTCAAATTGAACTTCCATACCTTGCACAATTTTACTGAACAAAGCACTCGCCAAAGTATGTTGGGCTTTGATGGGGGCGGTGTCCTTATCAGTGAAACCACTGCAGTCAAAGTTTGGAAGCGTATTGCGGAGACATGCCAAAGCACAAACATAGTCAGGGTCCATGTCACACAAGCCACTGTCACGTAAAATGTGATTTTGAGTGCCCAAGACTGGGCCCTAGAGGCCACAAAAGCGCATTTATTTATTTTTTTGTAAAGTGTACGACTGTACGTTGCCTTTGTTGTTTAGGATGATGAATGGCTAGCTAGAGATATTACTCTAAAAATTTGTGTATGAGGTTTTGATATTACTCTAAAAATTTATACAGTAACTATTAAAGGTCGAGTTCTTCCTATTCTTGGCAAGTCAGAGTTCAACATCAGCCCATATATAGGACTTAAAAACGATAGATCACTACCAAAATTGGCTGATCATCAGTTAAGTTTATGTTTGAGCACAAAGTGAATTATGGCAGTTTTCGAATAAACTTATGGTTAAGTCTGACGTGTACGCGTTTCTGTTTACAACTAAAAAATGTTATTTATGGAATTATGGTTAAGTCTGACATGTGCACTTAAGCACGTTATGATGATTGATGTTTCTTCTTCAAATTTTGTAGGAATATGATACTTTAGCTATATACGACCAAATGACCAATTACCTCATCGCTGAAAAACCTCGATTGAGACAAGGTATCGTTTATTGGTTGTAAGTCATTGTCTTGAAAGTTTTTTTTTTGGTGTTGGCTGGATTGGTTTGAATTATGTATTTAGAATCAAAGATAGTTGCTTTTCTAAAGTTCAAGTTAAAGCGCTCGAGTGTTTGCTCGTTGTTTAGGCCTATGAGTGAGATATTGGCTCATTGCAGTCATCTCCGCACTTCTTCACACCTAGATAGTGTAACACCCCCAATTCATGGTCGCAGCGGAATTCAAACCGGGTGTTACTTGACGGCACAATAGTCACAATAATAGAAAACGAACTCTAATTGAGTCATTTTAAAAGATTTATCATTCAAATTATATAAATATCAGAGATTACAAAATGAGGTCCCAGATGGTTCCATGTTTACAAATTACATTAAATGAGTTTTTGAATGATAATAAAATTTATAGCCCTCTTGAGTATCCGTGTCCTTCCGTGCCATCCTTGATCGTCATGAACCTGAAATACATGCTTGAGAGGTCAACACAAAGGTTGAGTGATATTCGTAGAGTTTAGTTAAATCGTTTGAACACAATAATCGTAGTGTGAGCTATAGACTCACACTCATAGTTAGAAAACAAAATCGTTATTTATTTCACTAAGCTCATGCAACCAAAACATTAACATCGAACCAACAAAATTGGCATTATAGAAGCCCTATCTAGGTACTTTTGCCATTATACCGCTAAATCTCAAATATAGTGCATTTGTGTGAACTCATCGTTGTTCAACACAAATGGGATCCGTCAATCCCAATAGATCTATTCATAATATTCGCGCTCACTATAGGTAGTGACTAATGGTTCATGATATAGGGACTTTCGAACATGGCAATCGTTACTTAGTGATAATAAAACATCGTCGAGAAGCATACATTAGAAAGCATCGTGTTCGAGTAGAAAAATAATAGCATGTATTCCCCCCATGGGTTTGTAAAATAGTTAAACAATAGAAAGTGGGGCTACGAACTCACCTTAAGTGATGTAGTGAGTAGTGAGAATGATGGTCGAATCACAAAGGTCTCTTAAGAGCAACCTATAATAGAATGTCGCGACTTAGGATTTGAGTAAAGAATATGAAGTAGTGCCTATATATATATCTTGCATTTAGTCCATGATGTGGTACGATGTATAAAGTGTAAGTGTTTAAATAATAAATGTTGGTGAACATGTATAGTTTGTATATCGTTTACTACCGTTCGGGCCGACATAATTCAGAAGTCATGTTAGTAAGCGTTCGAGGAGCCAGGACACTTTAATTCGTAAATCCACAACTCATCTCGACGGCTTACATAATGAACTCCTCACATGAGGCTCCCTACTATTGTAGTAGTTGATAAAATATATAGATATAAGTTTTGATTCGAAAAGTTACATGTCCGATATTTGAGTAAACTTAGGAAAGTTTAGTATTACATGAAGATTGTTATTAGGGTAAGTTTCATAAGTCTTGTATGACCATTTTTCTTTGTAATATCTCATGGTTCCTTTTTAAGTGAAGTAGATCCAAATTGTTTGTTCAAGTTATCGCCAATTCTTTGTTTCATGTTTTCGCCCAAGTAAGTTTATGTGGTCATTTAGTCATGGCCTTGCCATGACCTTTGGTCCTTGGTTCATGGTCATGAGACTCAACCTTGGCTCTAGCCATGGTTGTGGTCTTGATTATAGGTCATAAGACCTCTTGGTCTTAGTAAAACATAACTATTATATAGTGACTTTGGTCTTAAAAATGGGCTGTTAAGATTTTGAAGAAAATATCACTCGGAAAGCGTTTTCAGGGCTCGAGCTTCTTTGTTCCTGAACGAAAACGCCGTTCCGGACAACTTTCGTGTTTTAACTTTTTGATGAATCGGACCAGAAGGGTGACTTTCAAAAACTCAGAATGCAAAACAGTAAGGTTTTGGCAGTTTTGCCGGAAATCTTTGGTAACTTCAAATCGCCATAACTTTTGACTCGTTTACTCTTTTTAGGTGGTTCAAATTGCCATGGTTTCCTTGTTAAGTCCTCTAATGTAATATTTAATAATCCAATATCATAATTTTTTCCATTTTGATCAGGTTATACCAAGAAAGTTACTAGTTTACTTGTTTTAATAACTTGTCTTAACAATCAATAACAATAACTTGTTTTACTCACTTTTATACATCATGGACATAACTACAAGACATAATATAGCAAGAATAATATGTAAATAACATGAACATGATTATTTAACAAGAAGCAAGTTAGGGTTTGGCTTACAACTTTTGGCTTTCAAAGATGAAAGGAAAGTAGCAAGTAAGGAAAAGGACTTTGATAGACTTGCTTCAACCCACTTCACTTCATGCAATCTTTCTACTCTTGTAATCTTGAAAGATGGATGATGAAGGTTGAGGTGACTTGAGTGGATTCAAACTCAAGAGAAATCACCAAGTATATGAGGTTATGGAAGTGTTTTGGTAACCTAAGATCAAACTAGGGTTTCTACCTTGAACTTGCACTTGAATCTTGCATAAAACTAGAAGTATTTTAAGCTAAGTGTGGAGTGTTTTGGTGTGTGATTGTGGACGAAATAGGAGGGGGAGGGGGGTATTTATATGGTCTTTGAGGAGGTTACATGCATGGACTAGTCAAAGGCTTGTTTAGGAAGCTTGTATACATGTCATTCATCCAAGATTACTTAGCTTAGGATCAAGCCACACCAAGGGATGACTCCCCCCCCTATAGGTGGTTTCACAAGCCTAGGGGGTGAGTTGGCTTGGTCTTGATAATATCCTAAGTTATTAGGATGAAACTTGACTCCGGGAAATGCCAATCGTAAATGATTAAGCCTCAAAACGTAAAACCGGGTGTCGTAAAATTATGGAACTTGAAAGTATTGTTAAACATGTCCATATGTTCCATAATAAAATATAAAATGAGTGGTAGGTTCCATTTGGGTGGTAAAACTGGAAATACGGGTCTAAAACGCGTAATACGTAAAACGTACGAATAATGTGTAAAATTGAGAAAAGTAAAATGTTACTTTTCTAATAGGATAATACTGATTTAAAATGACTTATAATGTCTAGACTGGGCTCAGTCTAGTGTCGGTTGGTATTAAATGTCTTTTAGACATCAAACCGTAAGCCTAAAAATCAAGGAATGACTTATAAAATCAAGGAATGATTTTTGGTCAAAGGAGGAGGGAAAAATATGTTGACTTATTCTAATAAGTTGAAAACTCAAATCGTCTTAGAAATGCGGTGTAGGTATAGGCTAAGGTTACGGCTGAGTAGAAACGCTTAAAACTGAAAATTCCAGTTTTTCACGGCCGAGGTTTATTTTGGTCATGTTTTTCTCAGTCATGATTAATTCTCAAATAAATCATGAGTGTGTCAAACATTTTTCTGATGCGGGGTCACTTAACGCAGTCGAGTTTCGTTGTGCGTAGAATTTCTGAATGACGTTTTACCCTAAAACGTGTAATTCCTTAATAACTTTCACGAAAATGATCTGACGAATGTCAAACATTTAATTTGCCATGGAAATGATTTATCACTCGAGGCCATGAAACAAAAATCAAATTTCGGGAAAATTTCGGGAAAAATGAATAGTAAAAGTGAATAGTGAAATTTTCCGGGAATAGTAGTTAACCTGAAATTGCGAATTGTTACAGTCTCTACCCCTTACGGGGAACTTCGTCCCGAAGTTCTATGTGCGTTATATGTTGGAGTGGTGTCGATGAATAGGTGTGGTTACTTATGAGAACTAGAGTGATGTATTTTGATTTGTCGTTTCAGTGTATGGTGTAGGATGAGGTTACTTATGAGAAGTTTGTTTCTAAGAAAACATGCAGGTGACTGCTCCCATCATAACATGATCCCTCCTGAATTAGACATAGGTGATCAGGCTATGTATAATTTAGGACCGATAATGTGATGTTCGGTTTAGTCACGTAGTATTGTGTTTCTTAAAAGTTTTAGATGGTATTCAATTTTGTAAAGCTGATGAGGGTGCTTGTGGTGTAACTAAGGATGACTTGAGCTTTAAAAGTGCATCAAGATCAAAAAGTGAGCTTGTGGGATTAAGGGTTGTGAAGATGATGATGGTGAGAAGGTTAAGAAGGTTTGTGTTCTTCATTTTGGTATGTTGAGATTTAGTGGTTTGTGATGAAAGTTGGAAATGAAGGCATGATATTGATTTATAGGGTGGTATCAACGAAGTGATTTTTCTAAGATGGTGGTAGAATATCTTGGAGTAAAATGATGTGAAACAATAAAGTGATAACAAAATAGCTTGAAGTAAAATTTGTTGAATGGTTTATAGGATAACCGGGTAAATCTTATAGAATGGTAATAGTCTACTAATCAATCAAATTGGTTTGGAGATAGAAACTACAATAGATAAGAATTATCACAAAGAGTTGTTTTTTTTTTTTTTTTTGAACAGTAAATATCCTTAAGTCATAAAACTCCCATTACTGGGGATGACATACACGTAGTACAACATAGTGCATAATCTTTGATGGAAAATGATAGAATAATTACGTTGGAGGTTTGAATCATAACACATGATAGCATAAAGCAAGAGTTTTATTCATAAAACGTTGATTGATTACAAGATTGAAACTTATTACAAGTTTCTTCAAAATATACTAACTGATACTTTCAGTTTAGTAATTACAACGTTTTACAATTACTGCTAGCTATTATATGGATTCTACAGAGTTTACTAACTGAGTCTATTCAGTTAAGTAGTACAAAAGTTAACTAGTATCATCACACTAGCCTATTGTGGGTTAGAAGGTCCGAGCAGCTCTGATTGATTGGCAACTTCTTGGTTTAGTGTGTCGTAGAGGTACGAGTCGATGAAGTTTGAGAAGCTGTAGTTTTCATGTTGACTTTCTTGTTGGATCAATGGTGGTCGAGGTACAATCCATAATGAGTGATCCAATTCATCACATGTAGGGATTTCAAAGGGAAGTGATAGTGGTGGTGGTAATGGTTCTAGTACATATTCGTATTCATTATCCTCCTCGGAGTCTGCCTCAACCCAATTTTGTTCAAAATAATTAGAAATATTCATCGCAAAATTAGTTGGCATTGGTTCATCCTCTTCTTCGTCGGTTGAATTTTCGAAAGGTTCTTCTTCGTCATCAGAAGCGAAGGCATTTACGAAGTCAAATCCGAACTCGGGTGAGGGTGGTAAGACTTGGAAGTTATTAGGTAGAGTGGGCACATAATCGGGAGAAGTGGGTACGCACATGATTTCTATGAGAAGAATTACAATGTTAAAACAATTCAATGTTTATGGGAAGTGCTCAAAATATGGCAAGCATATATATAGCAATATACTAATATGTTTATGTAGCATAACATGCATAATAAGTCCATAATCGTCTGGAGGATGGAAGGCACGAAGAGCGGAAGGCTATAAAATGTTTTTGTTTGTGATTGTAGTTATAGTTTAGGTCTCACTTAGACCCGTTTCTCTATAACCATGGCTCTGGTACCAATCTGTAACACCCCCAATTCATGGTCGCAGCGGAATTCAAACTGGGTGTTACTTGACGGCACAATAGTCACAATAATAGAAAACGAACTCTAATTGAGTCGTTTTAAAAGATTTATCATTCAAATTATATAAATATCAGAGATTACAAAATGAGGTCCCAGATGGTTCCATGTTTACAAATTACATTAAATGAGTTTTTGAATGATAATAAAATTTATAGCCCTCTTGAGTATCCGTGTCCTTCCGTGCCATCCTTGATCGTCATGAACCTGAAATACATGCTTGAGAGGTCAACACAAAGGTTGAGTGATATTCGTAGAGTTTAGTTAAATCGTTTGAACACAATAATCGTAGTGTGAGCTATAGACTCACACTCATAGTTAGAAAACAAAATCGTTATTTATTTCACTAAGCTCATGCAACCAAAACATTAACATCGAACCAACAAAATTGGCATTATAGAAGCCCTATCTAGGTACTTTTGCCATTATACCGCTAAATCTCAAATATAGTGCATTTGTGTGAACTCATCGTTGTTCAACACAAATGGGATCCGTCAATCCCAATAGATCTATTCACAATATTCGCGCTCACTATAGGTAGTGACTAATGGTTCATGATATAGGGACTTTCGAACATGGCAATCGTTACTTAGTGATAATAAAACATCGTCGAGAAGCATACATTAGAAAGCATCGTGTTCGAGTAGAAAAATAATAGCATGTATTCCCCCCATGGGTTTGTAAAATAGTTAAACAATAGAAAGTGGGGCTACGAACTCACCTTAAGTGATGTAGTGAGTAGTGAGAATGATGGTCGAATCGCAAAGGTCTCTTAAGAGCAACCTATAATAGAATGTCGCGACTTAGGATTTGAGTAAAGATATATGAAGTAGTGCCTATATATATATCTTGCATTTAGTCCATGATGTGGTACGATGTATAAAGTGTAAGTGTTTAAATAATAAATGTTGGTGAACATGTATAGTTTGTATATCGTTTACTACCGTTCGGGCCGACATAATTCAGAAGTCATGTTAGTAAGCGTTCGAGGAGCCAGGACACTTTAATTCGTAAATCCACAACTCATCTCGACGGCTTACATAATGAACTCCTCACATGAGGCTCCCTACTATTGTAGTAGTTGATAAAATATATAGATATAAGTTTTGATTCGAAAAGTTACATGTCCGATATTTGAGTAAACTTAGGAAAGTTTAGTATTACATGAAGATTGTTATTAGGGTAAGTTTCATAAGTCTTGTATGACCATTTTTCTTTGTAATATCTCATGGTTCCTTTTTAAGTGAAGTAGATCCAAATTGTTTGTTCAAGTTATCGCCAATTCTTTGTTTCATGTTTTCGCCCAAGTAAGTTTATGTGGTCATTTAGTCATGGCCTTGCCATGACCTTTGGTCCTTGGTTCATGGTCATGAGACTCAACCTTGGCTCTAGCCATGGTTGTGGTCTTGATTATAGGTCATAAGACCTCTTGGTCTTAGTAAAACATAACTATTATATAGTGACTTTGGTCTTAAAAATGGGCTGTTAAGATTTTGAAGAAAATATCACTCGGAAAGCGTTTTCAGGGCTCGAGCTTCTTTGTTCCTGAACGAAAACGCCGTTCCGGACAACTTTCGTGTTTTAACTTTTTGATGAATCGGACCAGAAGGGTGACTTTCAAAAACTCAGAATGCAAAACAGTAAGGTTTTGGCAGTTTTGCCGGAAATCTTTGGTAACTTCAAATCGCCATAACTTTTGACTCGTTTACTCTTTTTAGGTGGTTCAAATTGCTATGGTTTCCTTGTTAAGTCCTCTAATGTAATATTTAATAATCCAATATCATAATTTTTTCCATTTTGATCAGGTTATACCAAGAAAGTTACTAGTTTACTTGTTTTAATAACTTGTCTTAACAATCAATAACAATAACTTGTTTTACTCACTTTTATACATCATGGACATAACTACAAGACATAATATAGCAAGAATAATATGTAAATAACATGAACATGATTATTTAACAAGAAGCAAGTTAGGGTTTGGCTTACAACTTTTGGCTTTCAAAGATGAAAGGAAAGTAGCAAGTAAGGAAAAGGACTTTGATAGACTTGCTTCAACCCACTTCACTTCATGCAATCTTTCTACTCTTGTAATCTTGAAAGATGGATGATGAAGGTTGAGGTGACTTGAGTGGATTCAAACTCAAGAGAAATCACCAAGTATATGAGGTTATGGAAGTGTTTTGGTAACCTAAGATCAAACTAGGGTTTCTACCTTGAACTTGCACTTGAATCTTGCATAAAACTAGAAGTATTTTAAGCTAAGTGTGGAGTGTTTTGGTGTGTGATTGTGGACGAAATAGGAGGGGGAGGGGGGTATTTATATGGTCTTTGAGGAGGTTACATGCATGGACTAGTCAAAGGCTTGTTTAGGAAGCTTGTATACATGTCATTCATCCAAGATTACTTAGCTTAGGATCAAGCCACACCAAGGGATGACTCCCCCCCCCCCCCTATAGGCGGTTTCACAAGCCTAGGGGGTAAGTTGGCTTGGTCTTGATAATATCCTAAGTTATTAGGATGAAACTTGACTCCGGGAAATGCCAATCGTAAATGATTAAGCCTCAAAACGTAAAACCGGGTGTCGTAAAATTATGGAACTTGAAAGTATTGTTAAACATGTCCATATGTTCCATAATAAAATATAAAATGAGTGGTAGGTTCCATTTGGGTGGTAAAACCCTGCTAAAACTGGAAATACGGGTCTAAAACGCGTAATACGTAAAACGTACGAATAATGTGTAAAATTGAGAAAAGTAAAATGTTACTTTTCTAATAGGATAATATTGATTTAAAATGACTTATAATGTCTAGACTGGGCTCAGTCTAGTGTCGGTTGGTATTAAATGTCTTTTAGACATCAAACCGTAAGCCTAAAAATCAAGGAATGACTTATAAAATCAAGGAATGATTTTTGGTCAAAGGAGGAGGGAAAAATATGTTGACTTATTCTAATAAGTTGAAAACTCAAATCGTCTTAGAAATGCGGTGTAGGTATAGGCTAAGGTTACGGCTGAGTAGAAACGCTTAAAACTGAAAATTCCAGTTTTTCACGGCCGAGGTTTATTTTGGTCATGTTTTTCTCAGTCATGATTAATTCTCAAATAAATCATGAGTGTGTCAAACATTTTTCTGATGCGGGGTCACTTAACGCGGTCGAGTTTCGTTATGCGTAGAATTTCTGAATGACGTTTTACCCTAAAACGTGTAATTCCTTAATAACTTTCACGAAAATGATCTGACGAATGTCAAACATTTAATTTGCCATGGAAATGATTTATCACTCGAGGCCATGAAACAAAAATCAAATTTCGGGAAAATTTCGGGAAAAATGAATAGTAAAAGTGAATAGTAAAATTTTCCGGGAATAGTAGTTAACCTGAAATTGCGAATTGTTACAGATAGTACTAGGACCCTTGTGCCCTGGCCCTTGATCGGATAAAACAGTCTGATGCAAACCTTACTTGAATGTGTAGTATTAGGACTTTAAAAGTACATGAAAAGGGAACTACGATTCCGAAAGGATGTTCATTAGGTGTCATAGGTTATATCAAAGAGATCCTAAGTATTGTTTTAGATGCAATGATTCTAATTTCTTGCCATGTAAGCAACAAAGACATATTCTTCGGGTTATTAGACAAAAATGTTACTAAAGTTTGCCAAAAAGTGCGATTTGGTTACTAAAGTTTTTTTGGTTACAAAGAGGTTACTCAAGTTTGGTCACCGGTTATATAAGTTACTCTGTATGTTTTAACCTTCTACTACAGGGTTTTTTTTCGTTAATTTCAAAAATGGTCCCTCAGACTAACTGTCGTTAGTTTTTTCCGTTAGCTAACGGTCGTTTGCAACAAACATTTGCACTATTAGCCCTTTATCTTAACGACCGTTTATACTTAACTCAAAATTTGGTTTTTCATACATTTTTGTCCGTTTTTCTTACGTTTTTTGACCCTTTTTTTTACGGGTTTTCCGTTTTCATACGTTTTCGTTCGTTTTTATACGTTTTCGCCCATTTTCTTACACTTTCATCCGTTTTTCTTACGTTTTTCCCATTTTTCTTACGTTTTTTCCGTTTTCATACGTTTTTGTCCTTTTTTCTTACGTTTTGTCCGTTTTTCTTACGTTTTTTCCGCTTTTATATGTTTTCTGCCCGTTTTTATACCTTTTCGCCCAGTTTATTACATTTTCGTACGTTTTTATCTGCTTTTCTTACTTTTTTTCGTTTGCAGACATTTTTTTCATTTTTTCTCACGTTTTTTTTCGTTTTCATACGTTTTGTTTGTTTTTACACGTTTTCACACATTTTTATACACTTTTTATACACGTTTTTATACACATTTTTACATACGCATAAAACATAACAAGTATAAAACATACAAAGGTGTAGAAAAATGTAAAACTAGTATGAAAACGTAAAATGACGTATGAAACGTACACAAGCGTATAAATGCGCACACAAATGTAATAAAAAAAATTATAAAAACCTATTAAAACGTATGAAAATATACGAAAAATAGAAAACGTAGAAAAATGGACTAAAACGTACAAAACTGAAGAAAAACGTAAGACAAGAGAGAAAAACGTACATAAACGTAAAACAATGTAAAGAAAGTACGACAAGAGAGAAAAACATACATAAACGTATAAAAACGGATAGAAATGTACGAAAATATACAAAGATATGCGAAGGAGAAAAATGTAAAAATAAAAAAATTATAATATAAAAAATTACAAAAAAAAAAGAAAAAAAAAACAAAAAAAAAAATCACGCATAGTAACTTTTTGTTAAGGTTCAGTAACCTATTTAATAAACCCGTAAACTATAGTAACTTCTTTGTAACATTGTAAACTTTGGTGCTGACGTGGACAAGGGGAACCGGTAATCAGCCGGTTGCCCACCCTCGCAGTAACATTTATGTAACATTTTTAATCTTTGAGTAACCCAAATGACAAACCCGTTTACTTAAGTTATCTCTTTGTAACCAAAAAAACTTTAGTAACCAAATCGCACTTTTTGGCAAACTTTAGTAACTTTTGTGTCTATTAACCCCATATTCTTCTTATGCAACTTCTGATTTTTGAAATGCAAATCCTTTGGCATTATTCCCTGTATTTAAGGTATTTCATAGTTAAACTCAAATAACGACTTATTTCTTATTTGTTACATCTTTTGCATTTTTTTTTTTTTTAAATTTATTTACTTGTTGTTATAAAGTTTAGTGTAATTAATTAGTTATTTCTTTGGAAGTGACACACTGCAAGTGTGGATTTTCAGTTGGATTGAATAATTAGTATGTTATGTTCAAAAAAAAAGAAAAAAAAAAGAATGATTGTTTTTTATAGGTCGTATGCCATTTTTACGATTATACTGTGAATTATCGTGTATTGGTAATGAGAATTGGGATTTTTGTTGATGACATTAGGTAGAAGCTTCTAAGAGGTGTTAATAAGGGGCGGAGCCACGATTTGTAGTTAAGGGGGCTGAAGTTCATTATATAACCCAAAAATTTAAAAGTTTAAAAATGGTTTCCAACTTTAGTTTATACAAATAAATCACAAAATCTTACGAATGAATTACTAAACCTAATTTTTACTAACATATTTAGTGGATAAAAAGTATAGTAAACTCAAAATAAGGTCATTTTTTTTTATCTATTTTGATGCTTCTAAGTATATAACAAGGGGCGAGCAACAAAGCCGAAACTTTATAGGATTTCTTGATTTAGGTTTTGGGTGTTCAAAAAATATACGTATTCGGATATCCGAAAACTTGATCATAATTTACTAAAAAGTTGGGTTTTATGAAAGGACAGTTTTGGAAGTCATATAAAAGTTTTTTAAAAAATATAGATATATATATAAAACTGTAATTTGGAATTTCGGATATCCAAATTACAATAAACTTAGATAAAATATAATGTTTAACATAAAATCATCATCGCAAATTTCGGATACCCAAATTTGTGATATAACTAGTTGTTGTCTTGTTGACAAGTTCCTTAAATTTTTTAAATTAACAACAAAAAAATATTGTCAAAAAAATGTCTCATTTAATATTTTCGCTTCAGTGACCACTTAGATAAGAGATATTTCATGTCGATTGTTTTCTTTTTCTTTAATGATAAAAAAGTCTCTAGTTGAGAGATGCTCATGGTATATTAAACGTTAAATTATGAGCTAAAAATTGTGGTATGTTAACACCCGCTATGTAAAACCAAGATTTTCTGAACATGTAAAATACTCAAAATACCCTTCAATCTAATACTTATGAAAAACAAATAATAATTTTAACCTAAGTCTTAGTCTAAATAATTAATGTGATACAAATAAAAACTTCCTAATTTTAGTACCATAATACCAATGTTATAAATGGCGTGAGGCGTGGTGTGGCGGCAAGGCCACGCCTCAAGCCTTACGCGCCATGGCGAAGCCATGGCGTTTTTTGCGGCGTGACTAAGGCGGCGAAAAAATATTTATATATTTATCATTTATGTTATAATATCATATTTTATATGCATATCGAGTTTACAAAAGGTGAGTTTACAAAAGGTGAACTTACAAAAAGTGATATGCATAAGAAATAAAGTGAAAATTTGAACTATGTTTAGAAATTACTAGGCCCAAAATTTAAGCCCACATCATCCCCTTCTAAAAATGGCGCCACGCCATACGATAAGGCGCGCCTTGGCACGCCTTTTCGCGCCTTATTCCACGCCTTTTCACACGACGCCTAGACTTCACGCCTTGGTCCATTTCGTGGCACCGAGGCCACGCCTCGCGCCTTGGCGACGCCTTGGCGGCGCCTTGGCGCGCCTTTTAGAACACTGCATAATACACGTTCATAACCAACATGTAACTTCCGAAATTTCTTATTGACTCCACATATTTTTCGGCTACCTTTTAAAGCCTATGATAACTGAATATTGAATACCTCAATCAACACAATTAATCACATATCAATACTTACCTAATTTGCTCACACGCTCCCTAAAATTTCGGACTAAAACGTGTACGAGTAAAAAAAAAAAACTCCTTTTTGTTTCATGCGAATACAAACACACACACAACACCATTACCAACCCTAAAACACACAAAAGTGACAGCTATCTTTCGATGAAAGGGGAAGTGCAAGGGTGGGTTCATGTGTCACTACAACATCGCCCACTTTTAGCTGGGACTTTTTTAGCCTTTCGGCGGGGACATGTCCCCACTAATACTTTTTGGCGGCCCCGCCGAAAGTGCCCTCGCAAAAACCTCTTCGCTGATTACTTTCGGCGGGGACACTTGGGCTTTTTAGCGGTGACGTGTGGGACCCACGCCACCAGCCTGGACAACTTGGTCTGGTCAAACATTGCCAACGTGACAATAGTTTTAGCGGGGACATGTCCCCGCTAAAAGTGAGTATACACCAAAGGGACTCTGCCTTTTTAACGGGGATAAGTCTTCGCTGAAAGTGAGCATACACCAAAAGGGTCTCTGTTTTTGGCGGGGACATGGTGTTACTAACAATAACTGGAACACACTTTTGGCGGGGACATGTTCCCGCCAAAAGCGGCTGACCCATTTTGCAGCCTATTGCGCAAAATGGGTAATTTCCAGATTTTTCCAGGAATTATTCCGGAAAAAATCCAAACAATAACCTGTAACCTGTATATACACTAGAACAATAACCTGTATACTCAAATCCACTACAACATCGCTAAATCTGTAAACATAATATCATATAACAAAATGCGACAATATCGCCAAAACGGTTCAAAAACCGTGATCACATGATTATCCGCAAGTGGTTCTACAAAAGTATACTTAACCTACTCATCCGCAAATGGTCCAAAACTATACGTGTAATCCATTTAGCCGGAATCCTAACACATAATCCAAATAAGCACATAATAATCCATCAAAGATCCATAAATTTGTCCATAACCACTACAACGACACATAAACCAACCCAAACAACCCATATGCTACTCCTGAGTCCCCCCACTGCCCCCATCACCCTCCTGGGTACCTGTAGACTCACCTTGTGAAGCCTCCTGTGATCCCGACGTCCCCGCCTGAGTCGATGTCCCCGCCTGAGTCGCTAGCTGCTGGGGGAAACCGGGCTGATTCCGAGCCCACTCCAAAATCCCATCAAGCAATGTCCTTTGGTTGGAGAGCTCCTGGGACTGCTTCTGAACAGTTTCCTGGAGCGAGGACGTGGAGGCTTGATCATGAGCTCGTGCGGCGCTGAGGGTCGTCTGACGCCCACTGCGGGGTAAGACTGGACCTACGCCAGGAACGTGACCTCGCTGCTTGCCACCGATCACGTGGCGGATAATATCGAGGTCAGACATAGTCGTCCCCTCGGAAGTGCTCTCTGTCCGCATCCGTATCATCTGATTCTGTTTAGTTACAAAAAACAAGAAAAGTAATATATAATTCGTGACTTGTCATTTTGCATTAATGTGGGTGAGCTTTTGGAAATAAATTATACTTACATATCTAGCCTCGGACACTGTAGACACCCAGACGTCGCCTCTCATATGGTTGTGTCTGTAAAGCGCGATCAAGTCTCTACCATCCACGGACTCGGTGGGTTCTCTCAACTATTTATAAATAAAATCAATAACGACTCACCCAACACTATATAAATAAATAAAATGATTAAAAAGTGTCTTACCAAGTTATCGCGTATAACAGCTAATGAATGCGACCCATGAAGACTAGCACTCGGATTCTTGAGCTGGTTCTGCCTGTTGGTCTCCGCTTTCTTCAAATTCTTCGGGTTTGACCAGTGCTTCGCCTGCTTATTATAAATAATAGGGATAATTGTTTCAAAATGTAATGATCTTGTCACGTTTTACAATGTTGTGTATGTTGCTTTTAATTTTACTAAATAATGCGAATAATTGTCTAATCAGTCTATTGTGTGTAAAATATAAAGTAACATACACAACATTGTAAAACGTGGCAAGTTCGTTATATTTTCAAACAATTATTCCTTTTGTGTTATTCTAATATAATAAAGGGAATATTTGTTTGAAAATATAACGAACTTGTCACGTTTTACAATGTTGTGTATATTTTAATAAATAATGCACACAATAGACTGATTATGCAATTATTCGCATTATTTAGTAAAATTAAAAGCAACATACACAACATTGTAAAATGTGACAAGTTCGTTACATTTTCAAATAATTATCCCTAAATAATAACAAAATATTATGTAAATGAATTATTATTATTATTATTATTATTATTATTATTATTATTATTATTATTATTATTATTATTATTATTATTATAAACTTCACTTTATTATAAAATCATAGGATTTACAAGAAATTAGCGGGGAGCCGAGATACCAACTGGGCCCCCACTCCTCTAGCTATAGCGAAGCTAATTCTACTAAAAATTATTATTATTATTATTATTATTATTATTATTATTATTATTATTATTATTATTATTATTATTATTATTATTATTATTATTATTATTATTATTATTAAATAATAATAATAATAATAATAATAATAATAATAATAATAATAATAATAATAATAATAATAATAATAATAATAATAATAATAATAATAATAATAATAATAATAATAATAATAGTAATAATTATAATAATAATAACAATAATAATAATAATAATAATAATAATAATAATAAAGTGTGGATCGAGAAATTTACATATTTTTCCCAATCGTCAGGCAGCATGTTATCCGGACACTTTCCCTTGATCTTCCAGCTTCTCAACCCCACCTTGCTCAGTAAATTTCTTCTTTTTGAATTTGTACTTGTTGTCGTCGTATCGCTTTTGCAGATAACCTTCGATACTATCTGCAATATCTTTTCCATTAGGACCGACAAGGTGCTCGCCGAGATCGAAGAAATGATGCAATAAAATTTAATTAAATATATATATTCAAATTTAAATAAATAACACATTTAAAATAAATAAACACAATAATTAAAAAAAATAAAAGATAAAAAAAAACAAAAAAAAAAAAAAAAAAAAACAACTTACGTGGAGCTGGTCGTCGATGTGCGCCTTGGAGGTAGCGGGAACATCTGCCCAGGAATCGAAATGCATGGGAATTGAATCCCGTAACAACTCCCCGACCAAGTTGGAGAAAGCCCACATGCTCCCAATACCCTTTCACGTTCTTCTGGAATCTGATCCTTATCGGACGACCAGTATCTCTCCTCTCAGTGCGGAGCTGCGTGTTCTTTGTGGGACCACGCACCACCTTCCCGCCTTTCCCAATTTTGGCATCGGGCTTGCAAGGCTTGGGAGGTCTGGATTTAGAGCCTACAAGTAATCAAATTCAAGTGATGATAACATAAAATAACAAGTTATTAATTTCAAATAATGATCAAGTTTAATTAAAATAATCGAGAAATTCTTACGCTGACAATCACTGCCTATCCTCCTCGGATCAAGGGGTGGCTCACTGCCTCCATCGCCACCGTGGCTCCTGGCAACAACATCTGCCATATCTGTAAAATGAACTAGTACAAGACATAGGTTTAAGTTGAAAAGCCGTAAACACATATATAAAGGTGGAATTACGAGTTGTGCGTTTTGTTCACCTAATCCAACTATGGAAGGCAATCCTAACCCACTCTTTGAATGTTTCGTCTCATAAATGAATGTGTATAACTGAATTTACTATTTGAGAAAATTTCGGCAGCATTTCCCCTCAACTCCCCAAATATGTGCATTAAAGACATATTCGTAGGAGTAAAAGGGAAACACTGTCGAAATTTTCACAAATAGTAAATCAATTATACGCATTCATATCCTAAATGAGACAAAACATTCAAAAAGCAGTCCCAAACAGGGGACTTTCCGAAATTAATTTCTAATAAATTAATTTCGGACGGGTTTTCTATGGGATGATTAACTTTGGACGGGGACTTTCCAAAATTAATCTTAAAAGTCCTAAAAACATTTACAATATATGAGACAATCAAATACCATATAATACTAACATATTCACATTGTCAATTTCGGCTTATATATCATAAGACTCAATTTTCCGGCTTATTTGGAGACTTGTGAGCTTATATAAGTTTATTATATCATAATATACTTATATCAACCCACAAGTCTCCGAATAAGCCGGAAAATTGAAGCTTATGAAATATAAGCAGGTGTAATATTGTTATTGACAAACAAATGTATCTCAAATAGTTGCAAGTATAAACAAGATTATAAACGACATTTCGCGTGTATTAAAGCAAACATTAACAAAATTAAGCAAAATGGAAGCAACCGAACACCCCTTTGTGGGCTGCTGTTTGGACAGCATAAACCAAACGCCCCTTGTGGGCTGCTGTTAACCAAACGCCCCTTGTGGGCTGCTGTTTGGATAGCATAAACCAAACGCCAAAACAGGCCAGAACGCACCTTTTTTGGTCTTGAGTCGGCTAGCTGGTCTTGACAGAAGGCTAGTCTCGGCTGGTCACGACAGGAAAAAAAATTAATAAAATAACTAAAATAACCAAAAAAAAAATATATCTATGGTGAGGGTTGCTTTGGACAGAAACCAAAGAAACCAACAGCACCCTTGCAGGTTCTGCTGAACCACAACAAACGCACCCTACGTGGGTTTTGCTGAACCACAACAAACGCACCCTACGTGGGTCTGCTGTGAGCAAAGTCCCAAGACAAACTATAAGCTGATATAAGTCAAAAACTTTTTCGGCTTATATAAGCTTATGCCAAGGACCCTACGTGGGTCTACGTGGGTCTGCTGTGAACAAACGCACCCTATATGGTTTTTGACTTATGTTTCATAAGCTGTGAACAAACGCACCCTCACAGTTTGTGCTTATTTTAAAACTTTTTCGGCTTATATAGCGTTGTCATTAACCTAATAGCAAGTCCCCACGACACTACTTGTGTCGTGGTACACATCACGAGCACACCCCATGGTGTGTCGTGTTCCAAACCATAAGCCCGCTAGTTGAACTTCTAGAACACCCCTGTTGTGTAAACTTTACATGCGAAACTAAACTTCTTATGACTATTTACCTAAACAAACACCCCAGTATATAAGCCTAAACAAACACCCCTGTTGTGTAAAACTTACTTTGGTCGTGGCTGGACTCGGCTGTGGTTCACAGTTGGACTCGGCTGTGGTCTCGTCACTCGGCTGTGCTCTCGGCTCTGTACCCAAAAAAATGCACAATTACAATTCAAAACACCCCTTAGTGTAAAAATGCAATCTCAAACTTTTGGCGGCGACATGTCCCCGGTAGAAACATAAACAAAACAAAAAAAATTAAACATAAATTTTTTATAATAAACCTGTGGTGGTCTCGGCTTCAGGACCTGGCTTCGGGTCTCGGCTACGGGTCTTGGCTTCGGTTCTCAGCAGCAACTGTACCCAAAAAAATAAACAAATTTTTTTTATAAAATAAGAAAAAAATTAACATATGAAAAAATTGCAAAAATTAACACATATGAAATTAACATATGAAAAAATTAACAATGGTGAGGGTTTGGGTTCTGTAAAAATTCTCACTTGGGTTTTGTAACAATGGTGAGGGCTTGAGGGAAGAAAGAGGTGAGAAAAAGAAAGAATTAAATGAGGTGAGGGTTTGAGGAGAGAATTATACGATGAGAGGGTTTGAGGAGAGGCATCGTGCACAGTGGTGCGAGTGTGGTGAAGTGGTAGAGATGGTGGTTGCTGGTGTGTAGTGGTGGAGATGTGGTGAAGTGGTGGAGATGTGGTGAAGTGGTGGTGCTGTGGTGATGAGGAAGATGGAGATGGAGGTGTGGTGCTGTGGTGGTGTTGTTGTGTTTTTTTTTTTTACAAGTGGTTTTTAGATCTGGTTAATAATTAGAGTGAGTTAGTGGTACCCCGCTAAAAGTTTCGTTTGTCGTCTATCTATACTTTTGGAGGGGACATGTCCCCGCCAAAAGTTTTGGTCAATCGCCAAAACTTTTGGCGGGGTAAAGTAAATGCAACGAGGGAATTACTAAAATTTTCGCGAAAACTTTTAGCGGGGACATGTCCCCGCCAAAAATTAATTAACTAATTTTAATTACTAATAAATTAGCATTTTATCATTTTTATTAATTTAATTAACTAATTTTAATTACTAATAAAATAAAGTTTTAAAACACTAAAAAAAAGACTTTTACATCATTTTTAAGTTTTGAAACCCGGATCGACCCGGCCGGATTAACCGGTTCGACCAAATGATTCGAGATGATACGGTTATACACGAGATGTTAAACAAATGAGTCGAGATGATATGGTTATGCACGAGATGTTAAACGAATGAGTCGAGATGATATGGTTATGCACGATATGTTAAACGAATGAGTCGAGATGATATGGTTATGCACGAGATGTTAAACGAATGAGTCGAGATGATATGGTTATACACGAGATGTTAAACGAATGAGTCGAGATGATATGGTTATACACTAGATGTTAAACGAATGAGTCGAGATGATATGGTTATACACGAGATGTTAAACGAATGAGTCGAGATGATACGGTTATGTACGAGATGTTAAACGAATGAGTCGAGATGATACGGTTATGTACGAGATGTTAAACGAATGAGTCGAGATGATATGGTTATACACGATATGTTAAACGAATGAGTCGAGATGATATGACGATATGTTAAACGAATGAGTCGAGATGATATGGTTATACACGAGATGTTAAACGAATGAGTCGAGATGATATGGTTATACACGAGATGTTAAACGAATGAGTCGAGATGATATGGTTATACACGAGATGTTAAACGAATGAGTCGAGATGATATGGTTATGCACGAGATGTTAAACGAATGAGTCGAGATGATATGGTTATGCACGAGATGTTAAACGAATGAGTCGAGATGATATGGTTATGCATGAGATGTTAAACGAATGAGTCGAGATGATATGGTTATACACGATATGTTAAACGAATGATATGGTTATGCACGAGATGTTAAACGAATGAGTCGAGATGATATGGTTATGCACGAGATGTTAAACGAATGAGTCGAGATGATATGGTTATACACGAGATGTTAAACGAATGAGTCGAAATGATATGGTTATACACGATATGTTAAACGAATGAGTCGAGATGATATGGTTATACACGAGATGTTAAACGAATGAGTCGAGATGATATGGTTATACACGAGATGTTAAACGAATGAGTCGAGATGATATGGTTATACACGAGATGTTAAACGAATGAGTAGAGATGATATGGTTCCCACCAAAATTTTTCTACCTAACAACTTATCCTCACAATATAAACACACACACACACATCTAACTAATAAAAACTCTCACACACACTCATCTCACTATATCTCTCTCTCTCTCTAGCAGTTTCCGTTTTCTGGCAACACCAGCAGTTTCCGGCCACCGGAATCTTTTTCTGGCCACCACCTTTTATCACCTCAACTTGTAGATCGGGCCACCCCGGTCACGATTCAACCACTCACAACCACTCAACCTTACAACCACAAACATACACTGTTATCATGGTGAAGAAGATGGCAGCATTTGAAGCTTTTCCTTGTCCTTGTGGATGAGGAGACGTGATTCTGCTAGAATCGCGTAAATCTTACTCCCGTGGTAAACTATACTATGCGTGTCCTTTCTCGAAGGTGAACAATTACATACTTTTTCGTGTATTATATAAATAATTTGGTTATTTGTTAAAAATAATAGTTTTTACTCTTTAACAGCCTGGGACAACAGACCATGGATGTGATTTTTTTTATGGAAGGAGGAACGACTCGCCAAAATGATGACCGGTTCTCTGGGAGCTTCAACATCAAGCGGTTCTGGATATGCTCCAACAAGGTGCTCAAACTGTCATGAAAAAGATCTTAGAATAAACATGCTGGAGGCACAAAAACAGGTGCTAGAGACAAAATTAAGGATGCTGGAGGCAAAACTTGACATGGCAACGTATCCCAACCACGACCACGCATGTCTGTCGGATGCAATACTCCGTGACCTTTTAGGTGACATGGATAAATTTCATATGTAGTAATGTTGTTGTTGTTGTTGTTGTTGTTGTTATCGTTGTTGTTGTTGTTGTTATCGTTGTTATTGTTGTTGTTGTTGATGTTGTTTGCTGTTGTTGTTGATGTTATTGTTGTTGTTTAATAAAATGTTGTTGTTGTTGTGGTAACTAATGTTGAACGTCCTTTATATTTTAAATTTGTACGCACAAATAATAGAACTGAAAGAACAATATCACAATTATCAAACACGAAGGCAAACTGTTTATTTAAAACAAGCAAGAGTTCGCAACATGAATTTTCATACAGACTCAAACTAAACAACTCGACAACCAAAGGAAACAACTCAAACTAAACAACTCGACACCACACGCTTAGCTTCAAATATGAAGGCCCACATTTTATTCAAACCACACAAACTAAACAACTCGACAAGCAAACTCGACAATCAAACGAAACAACTCAAACTAAACAACTCGACAACCAAATGAAACAACCCGTTTACTTTTTTTTGCGGCTACCTCCCACTTTGCTTGAACCCGCACCATCTCTTCCTTTCCTTGCTCTCATTTCCTTAAGATATGCAAACGTAGCTTCAAGACCTGTTATTCTATTTTCCAGATTATCAACAGCAGCAGATTCATCAAACGTGCTTTCAGCTTCATCCTCACCTCCAACAGCAACAGCTTGAGCTTCAGCAGCACGTTGAGCTTCAGCAGCATCTAGCTCTTCCAAATACTCTCTATAGTATGACTTTTTCCTCAACCATACCAGAATCCGGTCTCTCTGCCACGGTGCACAGTTCGCATACGAACCATATTCATCAAAAATTTCAACTCCCCAATGATTTATAATTTCATTATACTAGAGCTCGTGTGATAAAGCATTTGCCCACTCCTGTTCCGGCGTTAAACCATCCATTGTTATGTGTGTTTTGTAGTTTTATGCCGAATTTATGATTTAATATGTGTTACATGTATGTTATAATATATATTAAACGAATTTGGAAAAAAGTTGCAGTTTGGAGGAAAATTTGGCGCCTAAACTTTTAGCGGGGACATGTCCCTGCCAAAAGTTGATGCTCTACACTGGATACTTGTTTCGTCAGGGACATGTCCCCGCCAAAAGGTATTGGCGGGAATAATACCTAGGACAATAAAGTGCAACTATTTTGTTCAAAGATAATAAAATATCAAAAATACTTTTAGCGGGGACATGTCCCCGCCAAAAGTAAGTGTTGAAAATGCAACTATTTTGGTCAAAGTTGTGATGTACCAAAAGTTGGCGTTGAAAACGCAGTGAGCGGTCAGCGTGAATTTGTGCCAGCTCAGCACATTTTTTGTCGTTTAGCGGCTTTTGGCGGGGACACGTGCGTCGCCGCCAAAAGGCTCGTCGCCCGTCCTCTTGTTTGTTGTAGTGTGTGGTGAAGGTGTCTTGATCGTGGTTCACTGCTGCTGGTTTGACAAGGGTTTAGACGTGGGTTGACTTCATGTTCAAAGGGTGTAAGTCGTGGTAATTATGTTCGAAGGGAGTATTGGTTTCTTTGCTTAGCTCGGTGTGGAGATCGGCTTGGTATTTGGTCATATTCTTGTCCTTCTTCAAGTCACGCTTCAAGGGTAAAGTATCGATCCTTATTTGCTCTCCTTCATTTCATCTCTTGTACTTGTAAAACTTGTATCTTTAACAAGCTAAGAATCTGATATAACGAAGTATGAATGAAGCATTTTGATCTCACATGAAATCATAACAGAAACTTCACATGAAATGATAAACCAGTTCACATGAAATCATAAAAAATTTCGCATAAAATAACGATTTGAAACTCCTATATAATCGACCCATATGTTTGTTATTCTAGTCATGTTTTAAGTATGATTTGATCTACCTCTTATTCGACATAACCTGCTTTGACACCTATTCTATTCGAACTAATAAAGAAAAGAGAATGCATGTCTCTACACGAGAAGTATGCCTACATGAAATCATAAACAAGCTTAACATGAAATCATAGAATGCCTATATAAATCCTATATATATCGAAGTATATAAACCTAGTAAACATAACGAAATGTATAACATAAGTCGAAATCGGTTTCGTTTTGTTTTTAAATAAATCTAATATATACACACGCCACTGATTTGAGTACTAGAACCTGAGCATAGATTTGTATTAATGAAATGTATTAACAAGCATGTGCATGGGATAATTTGGAATTTAATATATATAACATATGTGAGTGCATAAGTAGTAATATGGACATACATGAATGCATACTATCTGTATTAAAGAAAACGTGTGTGTGTGTGTGATTGTAAAATCTGTTGGGGGCTGGAAGTGTATGCGTGTATGTTCGAGAAATATATATACGTGAGTGTGTTTGAGTGATAATTATATTTTGATCATTGTGGTCTAAATTAATGTTGAGAATACGTTTATATATATTATAAAACGACGGGGTCTAAAATTATCATTTTGATATAAAGTTATAGTATAAACATTTGAATAATTTTATTTGACATTTTAATATTTAATTTTTGATAATTTATATCTTGATCCTAAACATTACTAAGTTGTCGTAGTTAACCATAACTTATTATATTGGTCATTTTAAATCTTAAATATTATTTAATCGTCAATAATAACCTTAAAGTATTAAATTACTAATTCGGGAAAGTTACTAAATATGAGAACCTACTAAATTTGGCAAGCTTCTAAAAATGAAAAGCCGACTAAAATAATTAATCTGATTTAAAACAAGTTATTAATAATTAGCCGATCATTAATTCGTGTAGATGCGCTGAAGAGGGAGTGACTTCCTATTCCTATGGTTATGTTATGGTTTCGTTGGCGGGTTAAGGTACAGATATTTTGCCCTTTCTGTAAGGGTGCTTTCTCTCTCATGACTTGATCTTGATCTTTGATTCGTTATAAGATTCCCTAAGCCATTGCTATATTCCCTTATGCTTGATTCATTCATTATGATTCTTGATATGATATGATCCTTTTGATATATGATCCTCATTCTTTGATACTCCTCTGAATTATGATTATTCTATGATATGATTCGGATATGATGCTATGATTCTATGTATGTATGTATGCTCCGTTCCCTTCTTATACCCGATTTTTCTAACTACCCATGGAGGTACCATGGACGTGTCATCGAGGCATCGATGGCATGACACTTTCTGTGGAGGTGTGATTGATCCACGATGTCCCCATTTGATAAGATATGATTATGCGCATTTATGATATGATTATGCTGGATTATGTATGTATGTATGGGGGCGTATGGATGCATCCTAGCACTTATGTTTATGTATGATTATGTGTATGTATGGTGAATGTGGGTAGGTGCTTCTCTACTCCTTCACGTTTGGGAGGTCGCTCCTCCATCTGGTACCGAGAGGTCTCCCTTCTCCGTATCCTTTGATATATGGTTATGGATTATGTATGTATGAGACCTATTCGAGTGACTCTGGTAGGTCGGCTCGTGGCTTTCCTTATTTCTTTATTTCTATTCGAGTGACTATGGTAGACATGCCTTTGTTGATACGTGCTCTTGATTCTCTTATGATTTGTTTATGCCTGATATATCTATGATGCTTCGTTTTCCTCTGACTTATGATATTGTTCCGTTGATCTTGATCTCTTATACATTTTACAGATGACATTCTTTTCAGCAGGAGTTTATGTTTCCTTTTCCTATGCTTATTTACGTTTCGATTATCCGTTTGTTTTGCTATATATCTGTTCACTGGCTTTTTAAGCTTGGCCGCATTTCTTTTCCTGCAGCAGGTTTTAGGTTGGAAGCTGGGTTTGGGTGAAGAGAGAGCATAGGAGCTTTAGTGGACTACCCCATGGACTAGAAGTCCATTACATCTGGACTAGTTTTGGACTTGGATTAGATTAGACTTTGTTTAGTTTGTATTTCCCTTTCTCTTATAGTTTTAGTATTCCTTTTGTAGTTTTAGATTATTCCCTTGTAACCATTTGTTTTAAGTCTTCCGTTTGCATTGTATGCTTTGATATGTCACCATACTGTAGCGCTCCGGACCCATGTCGGGTTGGGGTGTTACACTCTAGCCAACTTTGATAATTCAACTTTGATAGTATTGATGATTTGATGTTTGAATATATGAGCTTCACATTTAAGATGCTGATTTTGACTATTAAGAATTAGTGGAATATAATTGTTGGAGGGCCTAATGTATAGCCGTATAGGTGTAAGTTGCTGTGATGTATAGTTTATTTATTTGAATTGTTTCTTTTGGAATGTGATATGGTACTGAGCTTAGTTTTGGTTGCTTTCGTGTGTAACGAGCAGCTCCAAAAGGATTATTTCCACCCGAGCTTGAACATTATCGTGGGCCCGAGTTGAAAGCGGCTATCATAGGTGCTAGCCTTGCTGGTATGTCAACTGCGGTGGAGCTTTTGGATCAAGGGCATGAGGTTTGTACTAAGTTTTTTTACGGTTTTTTTGCATTGCTTATTGAAAAGAAAGATGATAGTATTTTGATTAAAGGATTAGTTAATTAAGTGAATAAAGCTTAAGTTACTTATGGCAAAAGTAGAGTAAAATTATGCAACAATGTACTAACAAATGATGCTGTCTTTCCTAAATGCATTAGAGATATTGACATCTCTATCATTCGTTTCACCAACTCAAGCTTACTACAGACTTCTTATCTGTTATATTGTCGTGTCATGAAATGCAGACATATGATAAAGAGAGAAATGCTGTAGCTCTTGCTCTAAGTCCAGTTGTGAGGGCACTTGTTGACCCAGATGGAGCAATGACCCAAATACGGAACCTTGATAATGTAAGAATCATCTTCCAATTTCAATGCTTTATATCTTTTTTTTAGGTGTTAGTTGTATGGGCGGTGATGGTATAAACGGTTACATTGCCTCTGACTTTTATATTTTTTTATAGATTAGCTTCTCTGAATGGTTTATGTCCAGTGGGGGAACGCGAGCGAGTATTCAGAGAATGTGGGACCCTGTTGCTTATGCTCGTGGATATATTGATTTATAAGGTCTCGGGTAAGGTTAATGTTGCATAAGGTCTCGGGTTGTCGTTCTATAAAATACGAATCTGCGGTTGTCGTTCTAGGCTTCAAGATCTTTGTATAAGGTCTCGGGTAAGGTTAATGTTGCATGTTTTTTTTTTTTTTTTTTTTTTTTTTTTTTTTTTTTTTTTGTTATAATAAGGTGTATGTTATAATAATTTTATGTGCAAATCATGTGGACATAAAAACAATACACCTTGAAAATTGACGATTCAACGTGCGTTTAAGAATAATGGAAGAAACTTTTAATCTAGATATTATTCTAGCAAAAGCCATCAGTAGCTCCATTTGACGCACAAAAAAACAGTAAAGTGGGTCAGCGCGAAATTTATTAAAAACCTTCTTCATTAGGGAGCAGAGTAACCCTCGCCTCCTAATACCTCTCTTATAGTTTGTCATAATGGGTGAGCCGAATCAACTAATGTTGCAAATAATATCAAACAAATAAAAGTTTGTAGCTATTAAAACACATTATAAACCATTAAATCTCTTGCAAGAATATGGTTTATAATAAATCAAATTTCACCATTATTAGTCCGGTTTATTTTCATTTCCAAAAACACCCTTTGTTTGTTTACTTGTCAAACAATAATAAAGCAAATAAGAAAAATAACCAACTAATACAATTAACATGCGTAATTTAAAGTCAACTAACATGTATATATTTAACTAAGGCTCCCACTTGTTTTCGAGCTAGGTATAAGTCGACCACATACATCGATAAATCGATTGCGTAAGCCCTACGTCAGATATATACAATAATACACATAAGTTGATTAAATAACGATACATATGGGGTCTTCCCTAATTTTACAATTAATTAAATATTAGGTAATTAAGTGTCATACATGTTAATTACTAGTAATAAACCCTAATCTATACTACATATAATAGGCAAATGAATCTCTCTTCAAAAATTTCAAATGTACAAAAAATTATGCAATGTTTACAACACTTTAAAGCAAGGATTTTTCATATTTACAACAATTAAAGCATTGTGTACAAGCAAAAGAAGCATAAGACGAAATTCAGACCAAAAGAGAGAATTATACATTAATTAGCATTAAAAACACCCCCTACACCAAAATTACAAGTATTTAAGCACAATGTACAACTAAATTTTGCACAACTACATACATAAATTGACTGGTCAACAAATAACATTAATGTAGCTTTTAAAACACACCTTAACTAAAAAGTACAAATTAATAAGCCTATTGTACAAACATTGTATTTGTTTCGGTTTACCACTCGAATACATTGTATCACAAAAACATCTCAGTTTTTGTGACTCCGGATTTTGGTTTCCGAACTTCATCATAAACCAAAAACCTTCGAACCATAAAATAAATATGAGTCAAAAACCCGAGGCCACGTGTTACCATAAGTAAACATAACCATGGGTCAAGGAGAGAACAAAAACCAAAAGAAAAAGAAAAGAAACGAGTAGGGAAACAAACAACCCACGTCCCATCAAATAACCCATTCGAACAACAAACCAACAACATCAACTAACCTATATCCCATCGTCAACAACAAGACTCGAACATAAAATAGGAAAAAAAAACGAAACCAAGATCTGAGCTTCTCTTTCAAATATGCTCACACAATTGTTCTTTAAACAAACGAAAGAGATATTGATCACAATTCTTTTAGAAGATACACTTCTTTTGACTATCCGAAATCAAAAGGCAAGAACAAAACACAACGGTTTCATTCCAACTCACT
Organism: Artemisia argyi; assembly: GCA_030686995.1. Classification (NCBI taxonomy): domain Eukaryota; kingdom Viridiplantae; phylum Streptophyta; class Magnoliopsida; order Asterales; family Asteraceae; genus Artemisia; species Artemisia argyi. The sequence goes on from CM060678.1 coordinate 199,247,758, forward strand.
TTCGTTCAAAACAAATGAAAAAAAAAAAAGTACCTACCTGAGACCCTTCGGTATAAGATCTAGAAGCCAAAAAAGAAATGACATTAGGAGCTTTTCATTCGTCTGTGTTTAAGTTCGTGGGTAAGAAACGAAGGTGATTTTTGGTTTCTTCTGTTGCGATTCGTATGTCACCATAAAGAAAACAAAAAACAAAAGATTTGCTATTTGTGGTTTGATTAAGATAAAGAGAAAGAGTTAGTCTTTGTGGTTGGTGCGTGTGGTTGTAAAGTAGAAAGAGTGTGCAGTGTGGCTGCAATAGGATTTGGTATAAAAAAATTATGGTGGTTAGCTAGGGCAAGTAAGGGTGTGTATTGGATTGGTGTTGGGCCCTTTTTATTTGTAAGTGGATTTTGGTCTAGACAAATTGTTAGCCGAAAATTTTTGGGCTACATTAATATTGTCCGAATTTTGTGAAGTTAAGTTGTTAATTTGGGTTGAAATCGATACATAAAAATATTTATTATTCATCGCCATTAAATCCCAAGCCAACCACAATAATATTAACGAGTACTAACTCTATACTTTTGCAACATCGCGCATACACCTTGCTATTTTATATGGAATAGCTTGATATCTCATAAAATTATTTCAAACCAAAATTCTCATCATCCATAAAGTTATAATCACGGAAAACGTATAATCCAAAATAACCGCTCGCCAAAAAATTTAGTTACATGGTACCCACCGCTGCAACGCGCGGGTACCCTGCTAGTTTATTTAATGTATCATCCAATTAGGCATTCAAATCACAATTAACAATTAATTCAACAAATATCACTTATCAAGATTCATATGTTCATGACAAAACATGCATGTTTTCATCATGGAACTCATAATCACATATTGACATTTAATAATCATATTAACAATTAATAAGGCTAACAAGATCGTATTAACATCGTAAATCTTAATTATACGTTAACTAACAAGATCGTACCTTTTCGGCTTCCATGCAAAATAGGGTTTAAAGAAAATCCCTAATTTTATCAACACAATATAAAAATAAATAAACCCTAAAATCAGGGTTTATTATAATTGACTAAGGGTTTAGTCGATTAGGGCTTCACCACCAAAATAATCAATAGGATTATTCGCTACAATTTTGTATGCGTAATTGTTAGTGATTCAATTAGAATGCTAGTTTCTTGTTCACAATAACTAACCAATTACTTAATTGATCCAAAATCAAACGCACAACTTGTTAGGTTGTGTGTTTCGTCCGACCTAGACCAAAATGAGACAGAGGAGAAAATTGGCTAGTTATGGGTTCTAAGGATTACGAACTAATGAATACATGGGGATGTATTTATAGTTGAATAACTTAGAGGCCAAGTTAAGTAAGGATTCCCTTGGGAATCCCTAGCCAATCGATTTTAAGCCCAAAAGAAGGGTTATAAAACATTCTCTTGGCTTGTTTCCTTTTTACTCCTTCTAGTTAACATTTAACGTCCGTTAGTTAGTTTCTGTTCAGTCACAACGACCGTTAATTATTTATTGTGAAATAATAATTAAATCATAACTATTATATTAATTATTATTATTGAATCTATACACAACGCGTGTGCAATCCCATAGGCTCGAATTCGAAATCGGACATACGTTTATAAATATGTTCAGAATCTAATAGGAACCACATACCCGATAATCAAGGAAGACTAGAAAAGACACGGTTGTTAAAAGGTCCAAGGAATTTAGAACAATATAACATCCGATTAGATAGAGAGCTATAAAGCTATGTAATCGGAAAACCAACCCGTTCAAACCAGACCATACCATATCTAACCAAAAATCAACCTGTACTATACCAGATGATACCTCATAACCTAATCTGCTCAAGTTACAAGAGAGAAGAGAACTGATGACGTATAGTCTACATTTGGGCCACGAGCCCAAATGATAAACATTACTCGGCCCAAACCCACCACGAGTGGGCTATCATGACAATGACTTGGGCCATAATACCAACGGTTTGGACTCACGAAGGCCCAAACCAAACTATATGTATCCGGTTACGGATAAGGATCTTCTATTTACGGAATAGATATCCTTAACCCCCGGATAAGCACCACGAGTGCGAAGAGTAAGGAGCAAGAAACCTACAAGGATTCTTGGCCTATATATAGAATGATATAGTTCTCGTTAAAGGTATGATTCACAAACCCTAACTCTTCAACAAAACCCTAAAACCGATTACTTACTCTCACGCCGGAGTCTAATCGTGGGAGACAATCCCACGATAAGCCTAACGGTGTTGTTTGCTTTCTTAGTGAGCAGGTTTCCAAGCACTAAAGTTCTAATTGGTACGAGAGCAGGAGTCCAAACAAGGTAAGCCCAACTTTTGTATCAACAAGTGGCGCCATCCGTGGGACCCTACACTAAGAACTCAAAACCAGAATGCCGAAAAACAAGAATTCAGGACAGCGGACCCCGCAGTCGGAGAAAACACGTGATGATTCGCATAAAAAGAAGCATCAAGCTTCGACCCCCAGGCCAATCTCTGGAACAACCAGTGCGCCTAGTAACCGCGAATCGAACATAACTCCAATCCCTACCACGATAGAATTGCCTTTGGGGACAACCCAAACCACTACCGTAGTCTTAAGCACTGAGGACCTTCAGCGCACTCTCTTTACTACTCCCCATCAAACGACACCCATAGTGGACAACACTGTGCCACCAGGAGCACCTAATAGAGAGAAGGAACCTCATGCGGAGACAGACATCCTCGCAGTGGAAGAGGATGCACCTGGGTTGACACTAAACGACTTTGTGTCCCAACATTACGAGACTTTAACTAGTCTCATACGAGAGGAGGCAAGAAGAAGGTCAAGCCATAGCCTGCAAGCTCGGCTAAACTTTGGCCCAGAAAAATCTCCACCGCGCCACCATGAGCGCGAAAACAACGAGAGGCGTACCAACGTCCACGATAGACTTGGAACAGCATCTAACTCTCAATACTCGGAGGAATACGAAGTCAACGAGAGGCACGCCAACGTCCACACTAGACTTGGCAGCCGGAGGATGCAAGACAGACTTGGACGACAACGCTCACCGAGCGAGAGCGTCTCAAAGTCAGGAAGCAGAAGAATCCAGGATAGGCTTGGGAGACAGCACTCCCCAAGTAGAAGCCCTTCAAACTCGGACTCCGAGGAAAAACGGCGCACGCGCCACAAAAGGAACAACTCCTCTTCGAGTAACTCCTCGAGTAACTCCTCGGACAACGAGGATAGAGAAACGGGACATTGGAAATCTAGAAGCCGACGTCGAGATAAGGAAGATGAAGATATTTCCCTTCCTTGGCGTCGCCAAAAGGTTGATGCGTTCACGCGACGCATCAGCGACTTCTCAGATGACAAGAGAAGGCGCATGCCCACCAATGTTAAAACATATGATGGAACAGGCGATCCTGATGATCACCTCAAAATTTTCGAAAGTCAACGTCACAACAAATGATGATGAACGACGCATTGACTTAGATCTGTTGGAGGAAAGACGCGAAAGGGCAGCTATACGCGAAGCAAAAGCTAAATCAAAGATGAAGAAGTATTATGATGTAAGAGTCAGAAAAACTTCTTTCAAACCATGAGACTTTGTATTCCGCGCCAATGATGCAAGCCATGCAGAAGACACGGGCAAACTCGGACCCAAATGGGAAGGACCTTACGAGGTCACAGAGGCATTAGGCGACGGTGCGTACAAAGTGCGCGACATGAAAGGCCACGAGCTACCACGCACCTGGAACATTTGCAATCTCAAGAGATGCTACCTTTAGGCTACGGCCCACACACTGACACCTCTACACTTTAGTAAGCGTTTAATAAATGTCTGTGTATTCACTTTTCTTTTAGGAAATTGTCTTTATTTTTTAACTTGCAAGAATTAATAAAACGTTGTGGTTTCTAGCTAACTCCACAACACATTTTAACATTATTGCTTACATCATTCATTTATGTTTCAATTCTGTTTATTTATATTATTGCCTACATGGCGTGCATGCACATATTAAGACCACACGAGGGCAGACAGGATGAGTAAACCTACTAAAATACTCGTTGAGTAAGAGGGTTACAAACCCATCAACATCAGATCACGTATCCTTGCTAAACACCTTACTATCAAGACGTTGGAGTAAGTTAACAGTACATCCCACGATGGATGTACTGCAACGCACACCATGCGCGTTTAACAACACATGGATTCAAGACAATTGACTCCTAAGAGTGGTATTAGCAGTACGCTGCATACCACCGCATGGATTCAAGACAATTGACTCCTAAGTTCGTACACAAATTCACCAACTTCATACAAGACTATGACCTTGGTTAAAAAAACGCATCCCACGATGAATGCGCTATCACGCACACGGTGCTAAAATGGACGAACTAAAAAACCAAGACCCTTGGTTCCTCGATATGGTATTTGTAGCACGCTACAAATCTACCCGCACGTTTGCTAAGTTATGGACTACAAACGTTTGTGAACTTTCACACATATTCATTAAGTTACGGACTTAATACATAAAGTCATGGACTTAATACAAGATAGTTTAAGTACATCGTAACTCTTGGAAAGTCTTTCACAAAACAAAGACAAATAATCTAAGTATAAAACGATACATACGTGCAAAAGATCCATACTTTCATTCAAAACCACGAGTTTTTTACAACGTTATGACTACAAGTTATAAATACATATCTACAAACTATGACGGCGCATGGGGCTGCGCCCTTGGTCAGAAGAACTCCCAGCCTCCTGGAGTCTCCTCAAAAGCAACGCGTCTTTAGGTGACACGGTCGCCACACTGACTGCGACTCCATCTGACCTGGGGATATGCGCAGCACCTACACCGCAAAGGGTGGCTTTCCCCTTGATACCTTTCTTCTTGGCCGCCCTTTCTGCATGACGCTCCAAGACTTCCTTCAAAGGAACCTCCTTCTCAATAGCGAAGGGGTGAAGAATATCACGCGGCTGCGCAAAAACAGGAACTTGCAACTGAGACTCGTCAGGCTTCAAGAAAAAGTCAGGTTGAGCCTCCGCATCCTCCAAGATATGCCTCCCAAGTGTTAACCCCTGCATAATCAGATTTATGGGATAATCTTGGTCGCGCTCCAGCTGCGCAATATGTGGAAGCTCGAAGAGCTTCATCTCTTCCATTGCCTTCACAAGCTCATCGAACGCATCCGCCTTATATCCAGGCACATCAGCAAGAGGAACGGTCAGCAGTTGACCCTCAGCCATTTCCTCCACAGCCTGCGCCTTGCCACGAGCAACGGCGCACTCCACAACCTTTCCAAAGGCCCCCACGACCTCTGGGGACTCCAAGGTGCCCATAGCAGCCAGGCGCAAGCCATGGCTGATCAACCATCTGCATAAACAACAAAGTATGCATTAGAGGAAAAAGAGAAAATACACATAAAAACTACAGAATATAAAGATACATACCTGCTCTCAGCGATCATAAACATAAGATGAGGATACAACTCCTCATCATACTCTATACTCAGTCTGCGCAGCTTCTCCTCCTGCACCACCAGCGAGCTCTCAATCTTCTTTTGAAGTTCATCAAGACTCGTGAAGTGCTCGCCCCTCTTCAGCTGCAGGTACTTTAAGCCCCAAGAGAATTTTGATCTATACTGCCGAATCTCATTGCGCTTTTGGTTTACATCAGCCAGCAGCGACAGCTTCTCATCTGCGAGCTTCCTCGCAGAGGCAGTGGTGGACTCTACCTCCGCCCTCGCATCAGCCAACTGCGCCTTCAGATGAGCAATCTCCTCATCCTTCTGAGCGAGACTACCCCCCTCTACAACAGACTGTGCCTTTAGCTGAGTGACCAACTCAGCCTGGCGTGCAGCAACAACAGCTAGCTCCTCCACCAACTCCTGCGCAGACATCTGCGCTACTGCCTTCAACGGCTCCTCCACACGAGCAGCCTGCGGTGATACCACACGCTCAGCAAACACCGCATCACTCTCTGCAGCACGGACACTACAAAACAAAGAAGGTAAAGTTAGTACGAGGATATAACAAATAAGGAGAAAGAATATTGTAAACACTTACACATAGGGCGAAGACCTGGACAGATTCTTCTCCGCGCCAGAAACAAACATATCATCCGCTGCGGAGGACTCCTCGTCAGCAATAAGGTGGCGCCTCTTCTTGGAGGTACCAGCGCCATAACCACCAGAAGGCGCTTCCTTACGCTTCCCACCCTGAACCTCCACAACAGGCTCCAGGATCTCTACGCTGTTGGAGGAATCAGCATGCTCTACCTCCACTACGGGAGATTGCTCCCTAGTGGGAGGAACACTCTGCACTGGCGCAACAAGCACAGCTGCAGGTGGAGAATCCGCAGGAACAACGGGCCCAAGCACTGTTAGGTGCCCCGCAGTAGCCTCCAAGATGGGCTCCTCATCGTCCCTCAGAGGGCGCACTCCAACTGTCACGCGCTTGGGCTTCTCCAGCTTCACAACAGCAAACAAGTCCATCTCTGCGAAAGACAGAAACAAATAACAAGAACAACTTAGTTATTGAAGACATAAAAATAAACGCTTACATTATAGAGGAAAAGGCAAGAAAGGACAAGCACCCACCCTGGCCGTCCCCATCAATGAAGGTTGGAACCTTGTCAGCACCATAAAAATAGTTGCGACTCAACCCCATATGCACCAAAAACTCCTCCGGATAGGAGTTAATGGGAATGCGCTTAATATCAATTGTATTCGCATCCTCCGCGCTATACGAACCAGGGACAGGGCGCTCATCCCTTGGCAGCGACCTTTGAGTATAGAACTCAAAGCGCGATGAAAACACAACATCATCCACCCAAAAAAAATTCTCCCTCCAATGCCTCAAGGAATCCACCTTATCAGTGTAACACTGAAGGGGCCCTGCGCGCTTCGCCAACGAAACCCACCCATGCGACCACGTTGTGTGGTAAAACGCACGGAATAGGTCTATGGTAGGGTTTATGGCGAGTAAACGACAGTTTACCTCAAAATTAGATATCTTCGCCGCACCTATACAGTGCAGCTGAGAGATATGGAGCTGGTAAAAATTGAGCACATTACTCAAAAATAAGGATATTGGTACACGATAATTTGCGTACTCAAAAAAGCGTGTATATAAACCTATCTTCCCATCGGGGAAATCGGCAATACACGCATCGACATCCGGGACTTCCGGATGCACATCAAGAGGAATAAAGTGATCAGAGGCGAACTGACGCAGTTCATCCTCATCCATCGTAGAGCAAAAATCCTCTAATTGAGCAACCATTTCAGACGTATATAAAGGATTTACTGAGAGGCGCACTCGCGGTTACCTAATAAAACAGTAGATCTTTTGAAAAAGCTTTGAAAGTTTTGAAAATGGCGGAAGATGTTTTTTACTGTGTGATTCACAGTGAAGGGAGGCGGTAACCTTTATAAGCCTCTAAAACCCTAGAAGGGACGCCACGTGGATCCCACTAATAAAAACGTGTGGCTAGAATATGGAAAGGTACAACATTTTTTCCCGTCTCCCAAGGAATACGTGGACACACTCCCCATTTTTCGAGACACTCTTTGAGATATTTTCAGACTAGGTACATGGTTCCAAAATATTGGGCGGGAATATGTAAAATCTCCCCGCCACGCTTACCGATGTTGTCTCTAGTCTAGCACCCGCGGCTACGCGCCACGCACATTAGACTGGGGGGACATGATGACGTATAGTCTACATTTGGGCCACGAGCCCAAATGATAAACATTACTCGGCCCAAACCCACCACGAGTGGGCTATCATGACAATGACTTGGGCCATAATACCAACGGTTTGGACTCACGAAGGCCCAAACCAAACTATATGTATCCGGTTACGGATAAAGATCTTCTATTTATGGAATAGATATCCTTACCCCGGATAAGCACCACGAGTGCGAAGAGTAAGGAGCAAGAAACCTACAAGGATTCTTGGCCTATATATAGAATGATATAGTTCTCGTTAAAGGTACGATTCACAAACCCTAACTCTTCAACAAAACCCTAAAACCGATTACTTACTCTCACGCCGGAGTCTAATCGTGGGAGACAATCCCACGATAAGCCTAACGGTGTTGTTTGATTTCTTAGTGCGCAGGTTTCCAAGCACTAAAGTTCTAATTGGTACGAGAGCAGGAGTCCAAACAAGGTAAGCGCAACTTTTGTATCAACAAGAACTAAAGTCAAGAGTTAGATATATGTTCGAATTAGAGTTAATTTTACATATAGGCAACGAACTTTCAAAAATTTTCAATGTTAGGTAATATTACCGGCTACACTTATGGGGCCCACATGTGACATCATATAAACAGTTATATATTCCTTTTCACTCTTTTCCCTCTTTCTTCCCTTCGTTATTCATAAACCCTAATTACACCTTATATCACACAAATAAATCTGTTTTCATTCCCATACAAACATAAATCTGTTCTGTCCTTATATCACCAAACATAAATCTGATTTCTTCCTAAATATGTTCCGTCCTTACACCTTCCTTATACCTCCAATTATCACAGATCTACTCAATCTCCATTATAAAGAAAACGTATCCCACCTTATAACTCCATAAACAAAACGAGCCCCGTTCTTTCTATTTTTTCTCTCGTACCATCACAACACGATTCACCACCACCACTCTGCCCACCACCACCGTACACACAAGATAAGCTTAAGCAAACACCCGCATATATTTAAGCAGATACATAAGCAGAAAAATAGGCAAATCCCAAACACCCTCCTCTAGGGGTAAGCAATCCCGACCGACACCCGACTCCAGTCCCGATCCCGACACCCGACTCCCTTCCCGATACCGATCCGACTGTAATCGGGTCGGGAGTCGTTTTGCGTTTTCCTGGTAATCGGGATTCGGGACGGGTCGGGAGTCGGGATGGTCCCGAGAAAACAATGCCAAAATCAAGATTCGGGACGATCCGGGACCATTATCGGGATTCGAGACGAGTCAGGACCATTATCGGGTCGGGAGTCGGTTTGGGTTTTTCCCCGTTGTCGGTATCGGGATTAGTCGGGACGGGTCGGGATTCGTCTTGATGCTCACCCCTACCCTCCTCCCCCCTCTCAAAAGATAAAAAATAACAAGAGAGATTTTATCAAATAGTTGGTGTGCATTACAAAAATAACATACCAAAACCCAAATCAGAAGTAGTTGAAATGGGCCTACTGGAAACACAGACGGCGGTGGGGGAATTGGTCATAGGAGCACATTCATGGCTGAGAAAATTATGGAAAATTTTGGTGTGGTTGTTATCATTGTTGTTGTTTTGTTTAGGGATGGCACCCGTGGGTAATGGGCTCGGGTACCTCTAACCCGTCACCCGCCCATTTAGTTTTTTTCCCACCCATCACCCACCCGTCACCCACCAATGGGTACAAATTTTTACCCATGCCCTTGCCCGTGGGTATTTGTTGCCCATGGGTAAACCCATGCAACAAAATTACAAAACGATGATATGAAAACTAACTATGAAATTGCGTAATAAGACACCAATCAATTTGCCAAATACAACTTTGATTATTTGATCTTTCATACTCTCTTTTTAGTCTTGAAACTCAAACAAAATTTTAGGTTAATGTGTTTTTTTTAGCATTGGTAGTAACTGTTAAATGTATACCTGCAACATTATAAATATTTTAATTGGTATAATTAATTTTAACATGGGCTTATGGGTACACCTACGGGTATTTTGACGGGCATACCCGTGAGTATTTTAAATGGGTTTCATGGGTTTACCCGCGATGGGTATGTTTCACCCGTCACCCACCCGCCACCCACTGATGGGTAAAGATTTTCACCCACAGCCCACCCGTGGGTGAAAATTGACGCGTTTACCCACCCATTTATGGCGGGTACCCGCGGATTGTGGGTTTTTTCTCGCCCATTGCCATCCCTAGTTTTGTTTTGAGACACGGTTTTGTTTAACATAAACAGTGATGTCATAATCTCAAATAGGAAAATAAGTTGTAATCATTGTCATCATGATTGAACAGCAAAAAGAAATGTGGGAGTATGATTATCAGAAAATTTATTAAAGAGTTGGTTTCCAAGTTTTTTTCATCATTTGATTTTGAAGGTGCCACTTTTGGAAGCTTGTAACTTGTAAGGGAGCAATTTTTAATTCTTTTAGGGGGCGTTTGGTTGGAGTAATTTAGAATTTCGGAATTTTATATTCAAGAAAATTTAAATTCTTGAGAATTTAGAATTCCGGAATTTAAAATACCTTCGCATGTTTGGTTGACAGAAATTTATATTTTTTTTTAATATAAATTTCACAAATATTCTATTTAAAAGTTTATAAAAAATATAAAAAAAGTTTATAAAAAATCTATAAAAAATGTTTATAAAAATATATAAAAAAAAGATTTTAAAAAGTTTATAAAAAAAGTTTATAAAAAATTTATAAAAAAAAGTTTATAAAAAATTTATAAAAATTTTAGAAAAAAAATTTATAAAAAAAGTTTATAAAAAATTTATACAAAATATATAAAAAAAGTTTATAAAAAATTAATAAAAAAAAAGTTATAAAAAATTTATAAAAAAAGTTTATAAAAATTCTTTTCATAAATATTCTATTTAAAAGTTTATAAAAAAACAATAAGAAAAAAATTTTATAAAAAAAATTTCTAAGTAAATTAAAATTCTTAACTTTTTGAAGACATTCTAATTTCCCCATTTTAAGGAATTTTAATTTGCTTTGCCATTTAAATTTCCCCTCTCTTTTGAACCAAACATGGTAATTGGGGGAATTTTAATTTCAAATTCTCCCAAATTCAATGAGAATGACTCCAACCAAACGCACCCTTACGGAGTATGTTTGGAAATTACTTTTCGAAAAGAATGATTGCCCGTGACGGAGTCGGATGTAAATGGGTCGGATACGGATGTATACTCACATTCATGAATGGGTTAGATATTGTAATTGGTGTCTTGATTTTGTTGTAAGTGAGTTTTTGATTTAGGAATTAAATTCTTTTTGTTGAATGTTTTGGTTTTTGAAGTGTTCTTTACTTTAGGTATTTTAGTAATTTTACTTTAAAAAACATCTATACTACGGAGTACTATATAATGCATTTGAGACTATTCTGTAATTAGAAAGGCTTAAAATTCAGATTTTTAATTGCTTATTATGGAAAGATTTCAAAATTAATTGGTTAGGAAGTTTGTTATTAAGCAGGTTAGTTGTAGAAACTAAAATTATTTGACTTAAAAATCTCTACATCTCTACTTATAAAACATAAAGACAACTAAATGTGTAACCGAATAACGCAAAATATAGTCACAGGTACCTGCCATCGCATTGCGCGGGTACCGTTCTAGTAATAAAAAATGACGTGGTACAATGGTAACCGTTTGCACCAGTTACAAGTTGCAAAAATAGGCAAAGTTACCTAACATTGAACAAAGATTAAAATTTCGTTATCTAACATAGTATTTATGAAAGTAAATTACTTTAGAAATTTTTAAAAATTCGTTACCTAACCGTATAATTAACCGTTCCAGTTATGAGGATATAAATCAGACTGTCACAAAAGAGCTACATGCCCGCATACGGATATAGAAACGTACAAATCACAAGTGCAGGCAATAACAAAAGGGCTATACTAACAAGACCGGGTCTAGGGCAAACCTCCCCTAGCCCTAGCCCTGTTTTTGCAGCTTTTTTGTCCCCTTCCTCCTTTTTTTTTTTTTTTTTTTTTTTTTTTTTTTTTTTTTTTTTTCTTAACTTTTTTGTCTTTTGCTGTTTTTTTTTTTTTTTTTTTTTTTTTTTAAGTTTTTAGTCCTTTTTTTTGGTGTTAAGATATCAGATTGCACACAAGTGCACAAGTCCACAAGTCCAGGTCTCTCACAAGCACAAGTCCAGGTCTCACAAGCAGTTTTTGCACAAGTCCAGGTCCATTTTTTGCACACAAGTAGATTGCAAAGGCTCAGATTTTTATCATCATTGCCGATTTAGAAAACCATTTGCACAAGTGATAAAAAAAATGTTAGGCTCGGATATGAAGGTTGCAAAGTGATAAAAATATCACTTTGCCATGCCATTCGGTTTTAAAAACCATTCGTCATCGCCTTTTTTTTCCAAGTGCACACAAGCAGTTTTTGCACACAACCATGTCCAGGTCCTAGTCATTTTTCTTTCCCAAGTGCTATATCAGATTGCACAAAGTCATGCACAAAGGCTTAGATCTATATCAGATTGCACAAAGTCATGCACACAAGCAGATTGCACACAAGCAGATTGCACACAATCATGCACAAAGGCTCAGATTTATATCATCATTGCCATATCAGATTGCACACAAGTGAAACAGATTGCACCCAAGTGCACAGATTTGCCCCCAAGTGCACAGATTGCACACAAGTCGTCCAAGTCATTTTTCTTTCCCAAGTGCACACAAGTGAAACAGATTGCACCCAAACCAGGTGAAACACAAGTTTCACATTCCACACATGTTACACAATGCAAGTACTAAGATTCTGCAAGTACTAAGATTCACTGCAAGTTTTCACAAGAAAGCAAGTCTCACCACAAGGCTCACAAGAAAGCAAGTCTCACCACAAGAACAAACTGCAGAAACTCACAAGAAAGCAAGTCTCACCATAAGGCTCCATTATAAACAAACATCACAAAGAAGCAGATTGCACAAGTGAAAGCACAAACAATTATTTGCTCTCAATCAATATCACAAGTGCACACAAGTGAACACAGATTGCACCCAAACCAGGTGAAACACAAGTTTCACATTCCACACATGTTACACAATGCAAGTATTAAGATTCTGCAAGTACTAAGATTCACTGCAAGTTCTCACAAGAAAGCAAGTCTCACCACAAGGCTCACAAGAAAGCAAGTCTCACCACAAGAACAAGCTGCAGAAACTCACAAGAAAGCAAGTCTCACCATAAGGCTCCATTATAAACAAGCATCACAAAGAAGCAGATTGCACAAGTGAAAGCACAAACAATTATTTGCTCTCAATCAATATCACAAGTGCACACAAGTGAACACAGATTGCACCCAAACCAGGTGAAACACAAGTTTCACATTCCACACATGTTACACAATGCAAGTATTAAGATTCTGCAAGTACTAAGATTCACTGCAAGTTCTCACAAGAAAGCAAGTCTCACCACAAGGCTCACAAGAAAGCAAGTCTCACCACAAGAACAAACTGCAGAAACTCACAAGAAAGCAAGTCTCACCATAAGGCTCCATTATAAATAAGCATCACAAAGAAGCAGATTGCACAAGTGAAAGCACAAACAATTATTTGCTCTCAATCAATATCACAAGTGAACACAAGTGAACACAAGTGAAGTCTATATATAGGGAGGGTTTGCAGATTGCATGGTGGGGTTATAAAGACGGAGGCTATTTGGTTAGATTAACAGGGGCTGCAGATTGCACACAAGTGAACACAACAAAGATCTTAGGCTGCCGAAATGTCAAATTCACCATTTTACACAGAAGAGGTAACATTAGGCTCAGATATATATTAGTGCAACATAAGCAAGTTTATCATATTTGGCTGCAACTTCAAAGGTTGCAAAAAATATTTTTTTACTTTTTTGCCGTCCATTCGGTAATGCCACGCCAAAATCAAAACATTTTTTTTAAATCATCATCGCCTTATAAAGCACATAAGCACATAAGCAGTTTTATAAGCAGTTTCATCACAAACTGCTTATCAAGCATATTAGAACCACAAAAGGACCACTGCCACTAGCCTAGACCCGGTGCAACTAAAAAAAGACCCCCGGTCTTTATAACATCACATACCTGTGGACTGTGGGGGTAGGCCAGAGCAGGTTTTCATACCACTCAAAGGTGGCAGATCAAGGAGTTAACCTACCCACAGCCACAGGTTTTCATACCACTCAAAAGAACCACAAAAGGACCACCAACCATCACCACAGAACCACCTACATCATAACATATCCATATAAATTAGGGTTTCATAAAAATTGGAGATTTTTTAAATTAATTAGTAAATCTTTCAATTAACATATGTTAATTGAAAGATTTCAAGTTATTAATTTAAAAAAACCCCAAAAATACCAAACCCTAATTTTTTATATCTAACTAGGGTTTCGTAAAAAATTGGGGGTTTTTTAAATTAACTTGAAATCTTTCAATTAACAAACGTTAATTGAAAGATTACTCGCTAATTTTTAAAACCCCTAATTTTTTTACGAAACCAAAACATTTACATAGATCTGTTAAATCTAACTAGGGTTTCGTAAAAAATTAGGCGTTTGATAAAATTTACATAGATTTGTTAAATTTAACCACAAAACTTTCAATTAACAAACGTTAATTGAACTATAACAATCAATTTTTGAAAAACCCCCAATTTTTTTATGAAACCCTAATTTTTTAAACCCATAATCAGATAACAAGTATCACTTACCATAAAATCCATCACATATCACATACCACATCACCTTCAAAACCTCCAATTTTTTATGAAACCCTAATTTTTCAAACCCAGAATCACGTATCTCTCACACACACGCTATCTTTCTATCTCATAACGTTTCTCAAACCAGAATCAAGCTGTTGATTTTGGTTTTTAGATCTAAAATGTTTTTAGATCTAAAAATAGAGAGAGAAACAGAGAGAATGGGGGGGGGGGGGATAGAGAGAGAGAAACAGATAGCGTGTGTGTGGTTTGGGGGTGGGTGGGTGGGTGGGTGATAAGTGTGTGTGTGTGTGTGTGATAAGCGTGTGTGTGTGTGAGATACGTAATTTTTTTTTTTTTTTTTTTTTTTTTTTATGTTGTAAATGTATAATGTAAATGTATAAAATGTTGTAATGTTTGTAAATGTATAAATGTTTGTAAATGTATAAATGATTTAAATAAAAAGTTTGTAAATGTAAAAGTAATTTGTAAATAAAAGTTTTAAATGTAAAAATGTAAAAGTTGTAAAAAATTATGTAAATATGTACCAATGTTAAAAATATGTATATATATATATATATATATATATATATATATATATATATATATATATATATATATATATATATATATATATGTTAGAAAATATATTATGTATTTTCAGGTTTTCGATTCTCACGAGCAAATGACTGAGTGGGTGCAAAATATAGCCCGGGGGCTCGGTTTTGTAGTTGTTAAAAATAGAACCAGATCACTGTTCGGTCAGATGAACGAGATCAATTACAGGTGTACAAAGGGTGGGAAGTATACACCTCAAGGTATAGGAAAGCGGAAAACCAAAACAGTTAAAACTGAATGTCCATTCAGATTAGTAGCGAGTTATCATCGAACAACGAATTATTGGGTTTTAAGGGTGAAAAATGATACACATAATCATGATATGCTAGAGTCGTTGCATGGTGTTCCATTTGCAATGCGACTACATAATGATGAGTTGGGGTTGGTCGACGAATTGACACAATGTAACCTACGACCAATGAATATACTTTCAACAATAAAGAGTCGTAATCCAAATAACGTGTCTAGCCTCAGAACCATATATAACGCACAAGATAAGCTCCGGAGAGCCAGAGTGGGTGATAGAACTCCAATTCAAGTTCTTTACTCGCATTTGACGGATTCAGGGTATACTTGGTACCCGAGGGTAAATGAGCATACCAACGAGCTTGAAGAGCTTTTTTTTGTGCACCCCACTTCATATGCTTTATGGTGTACATTCCCAGAAATCATGCTGATGGACTCCACGTACAATACCACGAAGTTCAAATTGCCGTTGTGTGAAATTGTTGGAGTAACTTCAACAAATAAAACATTTTCAATGGCGTATAGCTTTGTAAGCTGTGAACAAAATAAGAATTATACATGGGTATTGGAAAAAGTGAAGGAAGTTATAGACGAAAGATATTACCCACGTGTTATTGTCACTGACAGAGAATTAGCGTTGGTTAGGGCAGTAGAACGAGAATTTCCTAACGCTCACCACTTACTCTGTCGATGGCATATAAATCAAAATATGCTTCAGTATTGCAAAAACAGATGTCCTGGAGAGAATGAGTATGAGTCCATTAAGGGCGCCTGGGATTGGATGGTTAAAGCTCCGACACGGGAAATGTTCGAGGAACGTTATAACCGTCTACAACAACGATTGGTCGACCATGCGGGTACTTAGTTATTTTCTCATTGTTTTTTAATTAATAAGCACCCGAATGGCCTTTTATTAATTCATTGTTTTTTCAGATATAAAAGGGTATCTGGATAACTGGTTGCAGAGTTACGGAAACAAGTTTCTCTCGTATATTATCGACCATTATTGCTCATATGGCCAAACAACAACGTGCAGAGTTGAGGCTCACCACGCGTTGTTGAAAACATATTTGGACGGCACACAGTCCAAATTAGATAGGTTATTGATGATGGTCGATAAGATTCTCATTTCGCAAGAAAGTGGGATAAAAGAGACTTTTAACAGAAGCATCAACGAGCTACAACTTAAATGTGATATACCACTATTTCAAGAATTGCGTTATAAAGTTTCCCATCGTGCTTGTGATCTGATGTTCAAAGAACTCGGACGACGGATCACCCCAGACCAATGTTGCCATAAGTTGAATGCAATATACGGACTACCATGCTTTCATATGATGTATATCTACAGATGTCATGGTAAGTATATTAAATTTATAACTATCAATTCCTATCTTCTTATTAATAACAGTAACTTATATAAGTCACTTTTATTGAATTCAGAACTCCCCATTCCACTCGAATCAATTCCTATTTTCTGGAGAACACTGTCTGTTCCGTGGCCTGTTAACAATAGGCCACCGCCTGAAGATGATGATGACGATGATGATGATGATGATGATGATGATGATGCTTCGTTTCAAAATGACATTCGACAATTCACGGATATAGTTAGCAAAGCATCGCCGTTTGTCAGAAAAATATGATAACGAAGTTGAAAGAGATGACCCACCCTGAATCTGTTGGCACACAAGAACCTGCTGTCAAGAAAAATACCCGTGGACGTCCGAGCGCAAAGGACCAAAAGGGCAAGGCTTCAGAAAGATCTACGAATGAAGTACCAATTGTAGATCACCGAAGAAGCACCGCTACAAGATCTACGAAAGTCCCGAACTTCAACAAAGAACCTGCCCGACATAGTTCTTTCACGGGTCCTAGTGATCAACAAAAAATAAGACACAGGTTGTACGATGGAGATGCAGTAAGCGAAATGCTTATGGGTATGCTTCCAGTCCTTTGGCATCCATACATAACCAGTATATATAATGTGGTGGGTGACGGAAATTGTGGGTTTCGGTGCGTTGCCCATGGTGTTTGGGAACAACAACATTATTGGCGCCAAGTTAGACAGATGTTATTGCAACAGATGGACCTAAATTGGCAGGTTTACATGGGTTTGTGGGGGCAAGATGGTTTTAACGATATTCGCCGTACAATAGACTGGTTCGGAGATGGAAATGCACCGCCTGATCGCTACATGGAAATGCCCAGCACGGGGTTGGTTATTGCAGAACTGATTAGACGACCCGTTGCATTTATATCTTTGCGGGGTTGGAATATGTGTTTTCCGCTTCTCAGTGGTCCAGACTTCTCACAAAGAACTGACCCCCTTGTGATAGCCCGTGTGGGGGACGAAGTAGGTCATTTCATTGTTCTGACGCTAGACGAACATTCTCCACTTCCGCATCTCCACCCACAATGGAGGAGGAACAGATCCGAAGCTGCATCCGAGTGGGAATCATTATATATGCATCGACTACCAAATTAGTAAATAATATATACATACAAAACATTGTAAATGATTAATGTTGTAAATGATTCATGTTGTAAATAATTATAAACATAGTGAATGATTCATGTTGTAAATAATTGATTAATGATTCATGTTGTAAATAATTATAAACATAGTGATTGATTACTGATTTATGTTGTAAATGATTGATTACTGTTTATATTTAAATTAATAATAACATTGTAAATGATACGTGTTTTATGTTGTAAATGATTGATTACTGATTTATGCAAATTCTTTTGTCAGGTGGGCCAAGGAAATCCTTTCTGGTGTCGATGTAATAGAGGATATATTATAGAACGGAAATCCACGAAAGAAGGTAGTCGGGGCCGACTGTATTATGCATGTCCTCTTTCTGTGGTAAATAATTATACGTTTGCTTACGGGTTTTATGTAAATAATTTATGTGTTAAAAATACATTTCTTATTATTTTCTTAACATGTAACAGCCAGGTACAACTGACTATGGGTGTCGATACTTCAGTTGGAAAGATGAATTTGAAAGACGATACTTTAGTCGAGCCTCATCTTCAACGCAGTGCTCAAACTGCGTTGCTAAAGATAATGAGTGCGTTGCTAAAGATAATGAGATCAAGCTGTTGAAGACAAGAATAAAGACGCTGGAGATGGAGTTAGAATTGACAAGAAATCCTGAGGATCACGCTTGTCAATCGGGTGCAAGGCTACATGATCTTTTAAATGATATGAATAATCTTCATATGTCGTAAATGTTGTTCGTAGATGTTGTTGTTTTTAAATAATGTGTTAACGTTGTTTGTTCGTGATGTTGTTTTTTTAAATAATGTGTTAACGTTGTTGTTTAATTGAATAATAACATTTGTTGTTATAGTCGTTTAATGTGGTAACGTTTACCGTGAAACAATACAAATAAACACAAAAAAAAACATTACACAAACAAAATACAAAAACAAAATATTACACAAACATTACACAAACTATACAAAAAATATTACACAAATATTACACAAACATTACACAAACTAAAAAAAAAAAATTGCACAAAACGACAAAATAGGAAAAAAACAAAAAAAAATCAAAAAGGACCATGGACCCCACCCACTAGCCTAGACCCGGTGTATCTTAAAAAAGGACCCCGGTCCTTATAACTCCTCCCTAACAAAATATAACTAATCACTTTAACTCCTTTCTAATAAAAAATAAAAATAAAAATAAAAAATAAACCTTGATCTCTTACACGATGAAAGAGGAGCTAGAGTGTCACAACAATAACCAAAATTTCTTGTTTGATAGATTAATAACGTTTCAACAATATCATAACCAGCAAAATATTACGCCATACAAACAAGCCTATGAAAGAATTCTTCATGATTTAACAAATCATATTTATTTTTATAGATCGATTGCCAAATCACTTTCATTATCATAAAAATGATCCATTAAAGACAAAAAAAATAAAAAATAAATAAATAAATAAAAATAAATAAATAAATAAAATTAAAAATACTATAATATCAAAAAGTTATTAGGGTGGTGGCAGTGGTAAGGAGTTAACCTCCCAACCAACCAATAATATCACTCCACCTTACTTACACCTTTTTCAAACCTCCCAACTATTTTTAGTGGCAATCATACATTTTTAAACCTCCCAAACTACCAACTTTTTTTTTATTTTATTTTTTATTTTCATAATTAAATAATTTAATAAAAACACAACATTTCTTTAATAATTAAAACAAAAATACATAATACATGAAAAAAACATAATTAAATGAAAAATACATAATACGTACAATAAAAGAAAATAAATAACTAGTCATCAAGGTATGCTAAGTTTTGAACATCTACGTGCTCCGTAAGATCATATTGGAGACGATAATGAATTTGTTCGTCGAGTAACTCCGGTAGTACACTATCGTCATATACTGGCGCAACCGGCGGATCCATTATATGAACCGGTGATATTGCCTCCTGGTCGTCTTTTAAAATCATATTGCACAATATGATACACGTATTAACGACATGTCGAATCTTTTCCACCGACATAGCACGGAGAGGACGACTGAGAATCATCCATTTTGACTTTAGACGACCAAAAGCTCGCTCGACATCTTTTCTTGCAGACTCTTGTAACTTCTTGAACCTTTTTTCCTTCGGGTCATTGGGATGCTTATATGCTTTAACAAACGTAGAATACGTAGGATAGATTCCATCGGTAAGATAATATCCACGTTTGTAAAGACGTCCATTTACAGAAAATGAACTGTTTGGCGCCGTTCCATTTCGCTTCGTAGTATACAATGGAGACTGGTTCAAAACATTGATATCGTTGTTTGCACCGGGAGGACCAAAAAATGAATGCCATATCCACAAATCGTATGAAGCGACGGATTCAAGCATAATAGTAGGGTATTGGTGATCACCTCGCTTGTATTGACCTTTCAAATGTTTGGGACAATTTCGCCAAACGAAATGTGTACAATCAATGCTACCAAGCATTCCAGGAATGTGATGTTGTTCTTCATGAAACTCGAATAAGCGTGCAATATCATGGGATGTCGGCCTACGTAAGAACTCTCGACCATATAATTCAATAACCGCATGGCAAAAATTATCAAGGCATTCTCCTATAAAAATAATTATAACGAAAACAATAAAAAAATATTCTAACGATAACATTATAAATAATTATTACGAAAACATTAATAACAAAAAAATACGAATATTAACCTGATGTTCTTCGTGCCATGTTTAAATAGTCGTCAAATCTATCCGGAGGTTCACCCGTTGCGAGTTGCCGAATGGCGGATGTGCATTTATGTAATGCCGTGAAACTTCTTGCGCCCCTCGCATCATATCCCTCTTGAAACCATTTGAATCTCGCTTCAATATCACTAACAATTCTTAAAAACAAACTTTTATTCATACGAAACCTATCACGGAAAATATGGTGAGCAAACTTTGGTCGTTCGACGAAATAGTCATTCTTTAGAGTTTGTAAAGCTTTTTCTCGAAAACGTGTGACATATGCTCGTGTTTCGGTAGAGGTTGCCGTGTCATCAATCGAATCATACATGGCTAAAAAGGTTGATAGCGTACTACCCGTTGAAAGAATCGATTCGGAAGACTCGGGGGGATAATATAAATCGTCGGACGAAGAAGAAGACATTGTGTTGTTTGTATTGGATGTGGAATTTGAGTTGGAAGTGTGTTTTTTGAATTGGAAAAGTGTGGGTTTTATAGAATTTTTTTTTTTTTTTTTTTTTTGGGTCCAACGGGTATATTTTTTTTTTTACCGTTTGATTTTTTTTTTTTTAATTCACACGCTCCACGTGCCAAGTT
The DNA here is from genome assembly GCA_030686995.1 of Artemisia argyi. Taxonomy (NCBI): domain Eukaryota; kingdom Viridiplantae; phylum Streptophyta; class Magnoliopsida; order Asterales; family Asteraceae; genus Artemisia; species Artemisia argyi. The sequence continues at coordinate 199,268,926 of CM060678.1, forward strand.
CCAACGTATATATCAACGGCTATATATTCCTCAAACCGCCCCGGTGAACTTTGCCTCCCAAACTAACCTCCGAGCCAAACCGGCGAGGTGGCAATGGTGTTCACCGCCGGTTAACCCAAACCGTTGGTGAAACCGGCACCACTGCCACCACCCTTAATAATGTTGTAACCTTCATTAAAGACATGTAAGGATCCTAAGAAAATCTGAAAAAGTTCTTACAACATGACCTGAATCAAATGTCTATCGAAAAGGAGGAGATAACGAGTGGTCATTTTTCTCTTATCTGCCACTTACCCTTTACCAGGTCATTACATCACATCAAATATTAATGGTATTTGCTTGAACATCACCTTGTACCATATGCTAACAACCATGTACAATCAATCCTTGCATCGTCTAATTGTACCTTCTGCTTTGTAAACTTCCAAACTCACTTATTTCCAACATTTTATAATATGCTTCTTTTTCATTATGTGACCAGTCATGACGAGTCATTACAATCTGACCAAAATCTTTATCGCGAACCCACACATACCTAAGAGAATGTATATTGAACACAATATACAACTTATTAGACTGATGCTATGGGAGTTGCCTCCCAACCACAACCCCATAAAAGCAACGCGTTGCCCCATTAGTTCACCTCAAAGCGACGCGTCACCAAGCAACCATTTCAAAGTTGTGGTTGCTCAGCCAACCGAAACATTTGCAAGATTTGTGTGTGTAGTTTTTTTTATTTGTTTTATGGAGTATGTTTTTTGTTGTAGTTTTCGGGGTCGCTTTTGTGGTCACCACTAGCTAGTTATGGTTGGGGTGGAGTTGTAGAAAGAGAAAGCTGACGTGGTGCTGACGTGGCGGGGTTGCTTTTGTGAAAATGGTGTTGCCATTAGCATTAGTCTTATAGATTGGGTGAAATTGACAATACCGTATAAACAGCTCGCGCAATTTTGGGCACCCCTTTGATAGCTCCACAAGTCCTAAATCAGATTCTCCTACAGATTTAGGAGAGAGATTTTTCAAAACATGGCCATACTTTGCAATATACCCCAAACCCACATCCGTCAATGCTCCGGGACAAAGGCCGATATGTAGCCTTTCAAGTTTGCTACAACCAATTAGCATAAGTCGGATCCCATTATCTAGTGGTATAGTTGGTTCACAATTTTTAGTCATCAATACCACACTGAAATCATGAAGGTTCTTCAAATAAGTTCCTATACACTCCAAAATTTCACTTGTGATAGCTTTGGTATCTATGACTTTAACATCTAAACATTCCAAATAAACACAGCCTTGTGCCACAGCAATCAGTCCCATGCACGAAGGGAGCCCAGTATACAGTTTGTGCAATTTCTTGCAAAACTGGCCAATAGCTTGCAATGCCTTGTCTCTATTGCCATATGATAGGACATGTGGAACCTTAAAAACTTCAACTTGGGACATCTCTGAATCAACAAACATAGGTTATCAACATCCAAAGTGGTGTGTATTAATTACACACCTTTTCATTACCGTTTATCAACCCAAAATGACTATTTGAGCTAACAAATGCCAAGAAAACATGTGATTTTATGTTTGTGATGTGCAGGTACGGATATTACGAAAAATGAACAAAACAAAGCAAAAAAACGAGCACGAGAGTATGAAAGGTTCAAAAGCCGGTGCCGGGAAGCAGTTTTCAAGTTCGGATCACTTATGAGCTCAAATTGTCATAATCTACCTTCAAGAATTATCATATGGCAAGATTAGCCCTTGGAACTATTTTTCAAAGAATGGCAGAATTGCCCTTGGAGTTTGAAAGTGTTCAATTTTGGTCCTTGGAGATATATTATACACAAAAATCTGCTAGTCCATATAATATCCAGCCTGGTCCATAATGATCTGATCCAAAAGCCCACTCAATATTACAACCCAAGCCCAACCCTCCAAACCTATACCCGGTCCATCAGTCAAAATAATATAAAAAACCACACCCGCGCCTAAATATTCACCCCCAAATCAACATAACCCCAGAAATTACTGTTCACAATAAGAACCCTAGAATTACTTCCTTCTAATTACCCCACTCCCACCCAATTTACCTCGTATTAAGGGTATAATGGACTATTCCCACACCTTCTGACAACCTGACAACAAGGGAATGCTACGTGGCTGAAACCTATTGGTTCAAACGCGTCATCAAGTGATTTGGAAGGCTGTGATTGGATCGCTCGAGTCACCAAGGATCTAAGAGAGCATATTCCAGGGATATTCTATTCTAGATGCTTCTGAAGACCCTGAGCTCAGGCTATAAAAGCCTCCTCACTCCAACGATTTGGGGTTAACTAGGAGTAGGGGTAAAGTAGATTAGGTTAAGAGTAGTATAAGATAGGTTAAACCAGCTTATTGTAACTCTTTGATTACTGTTTTTGAATTTTAAATAGCTTTGTAATCTTTTACTTTTAATAAAACTTCATTTCAGCTTAATCATTACATACCTTTGCTTTTATAGTTTTGTGCTTTAATTCATGCTTCCTGATGATTAAATAAGTTTCAAATAAGCTTTCAGTACTGTTTTATAAGCTCTCTTACACTTTAAAATAGATTAATGATAGTTAGAATGGTTTATTCAGCTTCAATTGCAAGTTTCATAAATAGTCAACATGAAAGTCAACATAAGCTCATGAGAGTATTAACCTGGTTCAGAAGGATGAATTTGATTTGATTGGGTTTGAGTAGCTTGTTAGTAAGCTAATATGTGAGTTCATTTCTGATTTGAGCATTGAAAGGGGTTAGTAAACTCGATTCTCATTTTAATTCCAATTTTAGCATATCTAGTTTAATTTGTTTAACTGCTTATTTGATAGTTATTTCAGCTTTAAATTTGTTTACTTAGCTTATCTAGTCTTATAGCATCAGTAGTAGAGCTTAAGTTTCCCTTATTCATGTGAAAACTAATAACAGATAGTGTTTCGTATAGCTCAAGGGGGTGTTTGGAACTAAGTGTTGCTGAGCATTGTAGTTTGATGATTGCTTTCTTTTACCTCTCACAGGTTGTATTAGTATAGAAATATAATTTTAGTCATTAAAAACAGTAGGTTATATTCAATATAGTCAAATTAGATTTTAGATTTTATTAACAGTTAAATGTAGTAGGTAACAGTTAGTGAAAACTTAGTGTTAGTTGCATTATAGTTTTTAGTAGCTAAAATTAGTTTTATATTAGCTTATAACAACATTTAGGAGTAGATTAGCTTATTTGAATTTGGGTAAAGTCAAATTAGTACAAGTTTTCATATAGTCAAAATAGTTGTTACTCAGTTTTTGGCATGAATTTTGGTTGATCTTGTAGGTTTCATTAGTTATCAGAGATTAATAATAATTGTTGATCTGTGTTCTCTTATAGTTAATATACCATAATCAGCAAATAAATCTTAGTTTTGAGCTCTTTAGCTTATTAGGATTGTGCTTGTTAGTAGCCTGATTGAGCACTTTGCTCCCCTGCACCACAGTTAATGACCCATGTTCTTGGCCTCTTTTAGGATAGCAGCTTATAGCTCTAGCCTTAGCTTTGTGTTCTAATTACATCTCTGATTGGTAGTGTTTAAATTTCCATCAATAGTTTCTTCTTATCAGCTTATTTGAGTAGCTTAATCTGCCTTGCTTATTGGTAGCTTAGCCTAGTTTTCTGTTTTATATCTTGGGCTGCAATTGTAGGTTTGAGCTTGATTTTAAGTTTCATGGGCTTATCTGAGATTAAGAGTGGTAGTTGTAATGTAGTGTATGGTCTCTTTAATCTGTAGCTTAATTTGTGTATGCTTTTGCTTATTCTAGCTTATCATTAGTGCTTATTAGCTTGCTTCTTTGGATTCTGTGCTTATTGTTGTTCATTTCTTTGCTTATCTGAGCTTGTTACAGTATAATATAGCAGTGTAATCAATTTGGTAAAGTTTTGTGGCAAGTGCTTATAAATAAGCACTTGCCATAAGCTGATTTGGCCTGTATAAGCTCTTATGCTTAATATTTTTAATCCAAAATTTTTCTGCTAGCTTTATATAATATTTTAGAATTTCTGGTAATTTTTCATAATTTTCTGAGGTCATTTGCTATTTTTCTTAATTTCTTTTAGGATATAATCAATTTTAATTCCAAAAATCCATAAAAAATACAAAAAAGCCCTGAAAAATACAAAAATAGTTTTGAAAATTCTTTTATAATGTTTTAGATTTTCCAGAATAGTTTTCATAATTTTCCCATTACTTTTCATGATTTCTTTTATTTTTAATTACTTTTTAATTCATTAAATAGAAAATAAATTCTAAAAAATAAATAAAAAGTCAAAAAAATATTTTTCTTTTTCTAGAAATTCTTTTTAGTAGTTTAAGATTTTTAGAAACTTGTTTCACGTTCGTAGGATCATTTTTTGTATATAAGTCGCGTTTTATTTCGTACGTTACGTTTATTTTCGCGTTTGAATTCCCGTCTTCACGTTTTTAACGTTCGTACATACCTAGATTGTAAATTCTTCATATTTCATCATTTCTTATCATATCTTGATTTCCAAAATCATATTTTTCACTTTACCGCTTTTCATGACACGATTTCGCGATTCGATTATTCACGATTCCATTTCACCTTCGCTGGGAAAACGACCCGGGAAATACTTTCACGAGCATTTCTTCGGAATAATTATATACTACGATAAGACTTTATCACAAAGTCACACATCCAATTTTCAATTCTCTCAACTGATGCACAAAGGGGAGTACAAACGGAAATAAACTTTCGGTCAGCTCATACATTCCCATACAACGAAAATTTGGATGAAATTTGAAACCAATATACTCACTAACATCGCACTCTTCTAACCTAACAGAATAGCTAAAGAAATCTGTTAGATCAATTTCTCTGTATCTAAGCTTGAAAGATACAAGAGATTGACTACAGTTTTTTGCAAGAAGAGTAAGATCATTAACATCAACATTTTCACACCATATGCCACTAAAAACAAATGATTCAATACTGGAGTTATGCAAAGCCAATTCATTTAACCATTTCCCATCTCTATCATCAAACTTACTACCCATTATAGACAAACTTTTCAAAATAGCACAATACTTCCCAATATGCATTAATCCATCCGTGGAAAACCCAAAGCATCCAATTATCTTCAAAAACCTTAAATCTTTGCCACTGTGTCTGGTCAAGAGCTCGAGATCCGAATCAAGAACAGATACATACCAGACGTGAAGCGCTTTCAAGCACTTATACGAATCAGATATTTCTTGAATCCAATCAGTGATTTTGTCGGTATCCAATAACAATTTTCCCAAACTTGGGAATCCTTGTAGGGTTAGAGACTCGATAGACGAGAACCTCCGATGCAAGCGATAAGGTGAATTGAAGTATGCTAAATGGACAGTCACATGTTTACGTGTCAAACAATCTAGCTCATACCATTTACGACAAACCAAAGAAACAGAGTTTCTGTCATCACCGTCGTGTATATAGGGAATAACACAACCAATAAAAACAGTGTCGATTGACTCGTGTGGATGATTCTCCATATCTTTTGATGATTAAAGTGACGCAACAGCTGAACCAAAAAAGAAGACGACATTATTAGTTGATATCAAGTAATAACCAATAACCAGTGTTTTAGTTTAGTTTTGGGCTAAAAAGTTTATGTTGTTCGGCTTGAGTTATGAATTAGAATTCCAAACTATGAAACCTAACAAACTAATTTACCTTCCACCAAACAATAAAAAGGAAAAAAAATAATAACAAACACACATAGAGAAGATTTCCTAAAACATGTATGAAAATAACTTAAGCTCCCATAGTGTAGTTTTGTTTAAGCTTATATGTCGACTAGTGACCTTATTTTCGGCTTAAGTATCATAAGCCCCACTTTTCCGGCTTATTTTGAGACTTAAAATAAACTTATATAAGCCACAAATCTCAAAATAAGCCGACAAATTAAGGCTTATGAAATATAAGCCGAAACACAAATAAACTCATAAGCAAACACCCATACTCCTATTCATCTTCTTTCATAAAAATCGGCTCGGAAGTAGTTCCAAACGAAAATAACTCGAATAAAAGTAAATGTCTCACAAACAGGCCTAAAAATGAGGATCTGCAGTGTAAATTTCTTTTAGGCAAAAGAATAAACACAATAACTATACAAATTAATAACATCACCAACCAACGAAAATAACTCGAATAAAAGTAAATGTCTCACAAACATGCCTAAAAATGAGGATCTACAGTGTAAATTTCTTTTAGGCAAAAGAATAAACACAATAACTATAAAAAAAAAAAAAAAAAAAAAAAAAAAAAAAAAAAAAAAAAAACAACTATACAAATTAATAACATCACCAACCAACCAATAAATAAAGCTTGTAAAAAGTTACATGCCCATCAGATACAACATAAATTCAGATTTGACAAATGATAAAAGGCTTTTGCTTAGGGTGTTTCTTTTTAGGGAATTGATTGGCACACTCAAAAAATTGATTGGGACACTCAATGTACAAACAGTTAAAGCAGTTTATATTTACAGTATAACTGTTTAATGCACTGTTTGGAGTGTCCCAATCAAATATGAGAGTGTGCAAATCACCTCCCTTCTTTTTATGAGCTAATTTGATTTTCACTTACTGTATAATTTAAAAGTCTCAATATTTAAACTTATTTTGAAACAACCTACCTCCATTCTACAACCAATTCATTATTGCACTTCATTAAATTATTTCAAAGTTCCTAATAAATTACGTACACCAACTTCTGACTTGTAAATTACTTCCAGGATCCTTATTAAATCATTGGTTCATTGCCAATACTTGTTCACAAACAAAACATTTCCTCATCTCTCATCTTTATCGATCTCATATGTGATTCCAATAGCTGCTTGTTTCACCTGCTCATAAAACTCTTCAGGTTTTTCTTTTCTTTGTCATGTTGGTTAATGAATTGTGATGTTTTTTCTTTAAGAGTTTTATAGAGATCTAACCAAGAAACCTAAAACATGCAGGTTATGTGCTTTACAACAGTCCCACCCCTTATTTTGACATGTCGCTCTTTCTGTCTTGACAACGGTGATGTCCGCGGACTAGACTACCTTCATAATGATAACACAGGTTTAGTGATCTGTTTTGTTTGTGAATATTATTTTGGTTCTTATTATTTAGATGTTTATATGATAAAACAATGTAAGCTCGGTTTTTCGATGTGTAAGCCAATATGTTTTCATAAATTATTTGGTATGTTTATGAATAATTTTGTATAAAATGAGGGACAAAGTTTGGACCTTGATCATTTTTTTTCCCTACTTATTTTTAAACAAAATCAGCTTTCATGTCATTTTAGTAGCAAAATAAGCAGTTTCCCACAAGTAGCTTGTGTGAAGTACATTTGTTCTTGAGATCCTTAAAAAGCAAAGTTTGATGGTGAAGGATTAGATGAAGGTTTTAATCAGTTGTTGGTGGGTGTGGAGATTTGTTTTGTTCATTCATTTGCGACATTGATTTAGACATTTCTCCTCCTTGATTGTTGCGATGTAATCGAAAGAATCAAAATATGTGTAAATCGATTTGTCAAATGAATCTTTTTCAACCTTTCACGATTTCACAATAACTGGCACTGTAGTTATAACCACACGAACCCAAATAATTCAACCCAAAAATAATAACCAATTTCGGATTATTGAAGCTTAACCAAAACCGTTGTCCAAAATTTTCTCCACAAATTTATCTCAACAAAAAAAATCTGACTTTATAATATGAAAGCCACTAAACTTGTATGACAAAATCTCGTTCAAACCAACGTATGGAACAAAGGCCCGGTTGAGATTTAGTAACACAAATGAAGTCCAACCCGTAGCCCAATCTAATGATAACACAATAAAGCCCAATAATGATCCAAAACACAACCCTATTTTCACTAGTCCTAATTTTTCTATTACACAGCCGTGTTTCTCTCAACTCAAACGCAGATAAAAAAAATTCGTCCATTGTTGTTTCCTTTTAGATGATTACTAGTTATAATGCCCGCGCACGCGCGGGTTTTTTTTTTTTTTTAAAATTTCTTTAAATAATTATTTAAAAATTTTAATCCTATTGTTAATTGCATCTTATCTATATTTTTTGTATTTATCTTCTACTTGTGTTGTGGATAAATATAAAATAAATAATCTTTGTTTTAAATATCTTATCTATATTTTTTTATTTATCTTCTACTTGGATAAATATAAAATATTACGGAGTATCTAATAAGAAAATAATTTTTTTTAAATAAAATTATTACTAAATCAGGTATGAATTAATTTTTTTGAAATGCAAAATTCCCAAAAGGTTTTATTTTATTATATAAAAGATGCTCTTTTTGTAAGTATGAGTATTGTTTTAAATTTATTTGAAACTACTACTTTAATGGTGCAATGATCAGTTTAGATTAAGATTTATGTGTTAGACGTTGTGTTTTAGGTCTTATATTATCTACAGAACTTGGAAGGCCTTCCGCAATATAATCTATCGTTTTTTTTTTTCATTATCAAGTTATCATACTAGGTAGATCGGTTCTGCTGTTTAGTTAACATAGTGTATACGTTTAGGATCACTTAACGAGAGTAGGCGTTTCAGAAGGCTGCGATTGAAACTTACAATGTCTAATCAGCCCAGTGGCAGTGGTGGAGCGAGATTTTATTGTAATAGTTGCCATCAGTCGGGGCACCGTAAGAGGGACTGTCCAATTTTCCCTATTAAATGTTTTAGATGTCATATGCCAGGGCATATTGCCTCTGAATGTAAGCTCACTGTCTGTAACTGGTGTGGGATCGGAGGGCACACCGACGGGAATTGTCCTACAGCTTATTGTGTGTTATGTGGGGAGGACGGGCATGTATCACGATTCTGTATTTGTAAAATTTGTGGCTTCCAAGGACATAGCGAACATCAATGTAGTTTGTATAGCTGTTCTTTGTGTGGTGATAGCGCCCATAAGGCTATAAACTGTCCAACTATGATGTGCTGCAAGAATTGTTTATCTATGTGGCATCATGCTAGGATCTGTATTGGCTGTTGGCACTGTGGTGCAAAGAAGCATTCTGCAGGCAATTGTGACCGAGTTCGTCCCCAACCTGCCAGTTACCCCTCCAAGGTATCTGAGCCCCTTACTAGCGATAGCGACGTGACTTGTTATGGTTGTTTGGAGAAAGGGCATAAGAAGGATGCCTGTCCTAAGGAGAAAGGCCATAACAAAAGCATCTTTAGGAAACTCCTAAAGATGGATGATATCAATAAAACCGAGCCTAACAGGTATGTTAATTTTTGGCATAAACTTTCTTTCTTTCCTAGTCACTTTGTGGTTTTATCCTAATATATATGTATATATTTTCTTTTTGTATTTTTAGGCGTGATTTATATGGTAGCCTAGTGATTGATCCTTCGGGACGAGGATACTTTGTTAACTTTCACCAAAAAGAGTTTCATTGGTCTAACCAATTTGGGTCAAACGTCTATGAGGCACAACACCAAAAAACAACAAAGTATATTGATTTTGATGCCGGGGATCCGATGAACCGCCTCTATTATTACTCACCTACTGGAAAGCAGCAGGTAACCAAGATTAGGGACTTTAATTTATTGCTGTTTACTTTTTAATTTGTCTATGCAACCATAGAGTTTTTGTGTACTACGTAGTAATTAAATAAGAAGTTCAATACGAGTGTTTGGGTAGAATTTGACTTTACATTCTTCACTAGATTTAAACTCTCTTATTGGCAGCAATGGCTTATTGATGCGTGTAACATGCTGATATCACTGAGCTTATAACTAATCAAACTAATCAACCTGGAATCAATCAAGCTTAAGAATTTGATTCGAAATTGATAGAATGAAAATGGAATTGAGTGAGAATTAGGGAGAGGACAAAACTAGAACTGAAATGAAATGTAGGAAAGTAACAACTATTTATAGAGATAGAATGGGTGGGAAAGGCGGTTAGCAGGGTTGACCATGAGTTGACTTGCACCAGATGACTTGTCCTGTCCAATAAGAAGCTGCCACATGGCACTGACTACTCTGCTGACCTGTCACTGGTGGTTCTGCTACTTCTGCTGGTAACAATGCGGTAAAATGTCATATGAGTAAGTAAATCAAGAGGAATAGTTCTGTTTTTTTTTTTTTTTTCTTTTCTGATTGCACTCTGCTTGAGTTTCTGTAGTTTTTAGATCCAAGAGATTGGTTTACAGTGCAGTTTTTAGGTTCAGTCATTGTAAAGAACTTATTCTAAGTTTCCTGACAACCTTTTCTTTTAATTTGCAGCTGCGGTTTCAAACCGGGAATATAAGTACCACACGGAAAAATGATCTTGAAAGCCTTCGAAATGAGGTGTCGAAGCTTATTGATGGAGTTGAGGTCTATGAAAGTGGAAGGGAAAGCTTTATTGTAGATTTTAAGGATGGTCACATACTTGATGGCGAGATATATAAGCACGTGGATATTATAAATATCACACGGGTTGATATTACGTTAAAGCATCAATCATGGAAATTGAAGTTTGCTGCGTTTGAAGCTCTTATGCCGTGTAGATGTGGGTTAGTAAAACACGGAGATGATGATGCGTGTAAAAAAGATCATAATAATCGTCATAATTGTCTTGTTGAGATAACAAGAAGTTATGATGACTTGACAAGTCTCATCAGCAAAAGAGGAACTCAAATTCAACTTATCGACTTCATTGTCGACCGTCGGTCAAAAACTCATAGGGCTGGTGTTGTCTCACATTCAGCCTTGTATCAAGGTAAATATCTTGTGACTGCGGAGGTGGTTGGTTCTGATGATCCAGTCGTATACGAACAACATGATAGGCTCGACCTGCATTCCAGTATTCTTGAGTTCTATGGCAGGAAGGTATTTGAAGAAAATTCATATTGTGTTTTTGGTTCGTTTGAGGCAACTTTGTTAGATTTTACTTCAAGGGGAAATGTAGCAGAACATTCGAATGTCTGTGGATGGATACGGTAAGTTTACAGAAGTTTATTTGTAATTTGATTATGTTTGGCTCATTATCACTGCATATTTAGGATTGCATTGTGCTTCTTTAGTGCTTTTAAAGTTTGGTTTAACTTCTGGGATCAAAATTTGGTTTTAAAACAGTCTTTGATAAGCTTAATATCCAAAGCCTAGTCTTAAAGGGGTGTTTGGGACAACATTGGTTCTTAGTCAAAAATCAGTTTTGGATTTTAAATCAAATTAGTTTAGCTCCAAATTGGTTTATAAAGAAATTTTTAAGTTAAGTCAATCAGTGTTGGTTAGTTTTATGTGTTTTAAGTTACATAGCCTAAATTTGTTTTATCAAGATATTCCCTACAATTTTGTCAAATGGTCTTTTATGTTGTCAAATTTCGGTCCTAAACGGTCTTATAATCTGATTTAGTGATTTGAGTAGGTGTCAAAAGGTTTTGGTCAAGTTTGGTTTGAGACTTTACTTGTTTTAGCTTATTTTAGTTTTTCAAGCTTATTTACTAGCTCAATAACTCAATTTGGTCTGCTATTTGGGTGTCAAAACTGAGTTGTATCAGCTTTTGCAAGCTGTCTCAACAGACCTCATTACAATCCAGTTTAATAGCCCCTTAAAAGCTCCAAAGTGGCTCAAACTTGGGTAACATGTTGTTTGCTGGTATCTCTGTGAAGTTTTTCAACTTGTTTATTTCCTTAGCTTGTCAAGCTTTTGCACTAGCTCAAACATGCTCCATTAGACTGTTTTAAGTCCAGTTTTTGTGATTTTTGCTTTTTAAGTTTTCCAGCTTGTAGCTTGTTGGATTTGCTTATTTCATGTTTAGAATTGCTTATTTGTTATACTTTTAAGTGTTAAGTAGTTTTTTTTTTTTTTTTTTTTTTGGGCCCAATACAGTTGACCGTTTTCTTTATTTTCAAGTTTTAAGTAACTGTTAAGACAATAAGCTGTTTTTGGCTTATTGGTTGAGTTTTAAAAAAAAGATTGTTTTTACAAAAGTTTCCTATTTTTACTTTTTATTATTTAACATATGTTTTTATTTATTTATTTATTTATTTTATACAGGGACATAGTTGAGGGAGTCTTGTGGTTGCATGAAAAAGGACTCCATCATGGAAATATTCGTCCCCACAATATTGTGATTAGAGACAACAAAGCCATGCTTCATGAACTCACTAGAGATGGAGATAAAGAAGATGATCGGATGCTCTTAGCCGCACTCCTGTATTATTGTTTTACCGGCATTCCCTGTGAGTTCCCGTACCGTGATTCATATATCCCCTCTAGAGAAGACTATTACAAGAATTTGGACAAGAGGGATCCCGAAGCTTACGATGTAGTGGATGGACTTCTTACATCAAGGTATTGCATTTAGTGGTCTTGATATGTTTTGTTAGTAGTAGTTGCTCATTTTTTAAAATTAGTTAATCTACAAGGTCTTTTTGCATCTTGGCGATCACATGAGGATTTCACCATGATGGATGAGGTTTTGGTTTCTCCCATTTTTATCTAGATTGTGTTTGGATTAAGGGTCTGGAAATCCATGCCTGGTTTCTAGATAAGTTGGTTTCTCGTGTCCTAAAATTTAACAAATGTCTTCCTCCTTTCCATCTTAACTTCACGCTACAAAACCGCACATGTTGTTGGTGCCGGTGACATGTTTTTATCGGCTTGTGGTTATATATTACAACTGTTCTAATTTTTTATGCGTTTATGAAATTTTATGCAGGTTACAAGTGTGTGATGTATTGAAGCAGCCTAAGTTCTGGAATAAGCCAAAAAGAAGAAATTTTATTCGAGTGGTTAGCGACCAATTACTACATTCTAAGATTCCCCATGGGGTGATCGAGCAAATCCAAAATGACGTTTATTCAAGATTTATGATGGAACCCTCCTTGAAGGGGTTGCATGCTGCTTTTATTGGCCTAGCACAACATTATGCTGACTTGGATGCCTACGGTGGCCGAAAAGTAGAAGCACTTCTGTGTGCTTTCCGGAATGCATACAACCACTTATATGACAAAAAAGATGAAGATTCTTATTTTGATGGGGACATTGATATGTTGGATTGTTGCATGCATGACTTATACCCTTCTTTGATCATAAAGATGTTCAGTGTGTTACAGCCAATATGTAAAGAAAACCCAGCATTCCGGGAGTTTTTTTTTATATTGATGTCAATGCACAAGGTCCTTACCGGAATAGCTTGTGGGGTGTGAAAGAAGAATGCATTTGAAAGAAGCTGAAGCTTTTTCAAATAAGTTGGTTCCAAAGATCTCGCAGACTTTTTTTTATTTCATCATGATTTTAAGCAATTTCAAGATTCTTATAACCCTTGAGACCTTTTAAATGTTTTCACAATTTTACTTGAATATGTGATATGTTACCTTCATTTTCGTCATAGATTGCTGCTTTCAAGCTGTGTATGTGTTTGTGAGTGTTTAGAGGAATAGAAGCTTTGGATTTGGTCTTGCGTCCGCCACTATTATCTGGATATGTTTTTCTGTCTATCTCGAATAAACTGAGTCTGATAGATATGTTGTTTTTCTGTCTATCACAAATAAACTGAGGCTGTTATGGCAACAATTTTTGAAAGTCATAGTAATAAGAACTGTGTATGATAAAATTAGTGGATCTAGGCAATGCCAGATTTTGTATTGTTTCTACACGAGTATGATAAAATTAAGAAGTACTCTATTAATTAGTTGGAAAGTCTATTGGGGGCAATACTATCATACGTAAAACATGGTCCAATATCCTTTTTAATTCAATTTAATTCCTTAATTCAGTCCGTTTATATATATATGGACAAAAATATATTTTATGTCCTACTTATTTGATACGTAAAATTAGTATTTAATTATTGTTTTCCGTATTCATGTAGGAGTTTCCTTTTATTCAAACCGCCTAACGTTAGGCATGTCTATAAAAACTAGACATTGCATCGTTTACTTGCATTGTCTTTTATTCATTCATTCATTCTACTTTCGTAATGGCTCATAATATCAATCGGAAGAAGACAAGGATCGAGGGTGTGTGGGAGAGTCGTATTATCGATGTTATTCTGTCAGACGGAATAGATGCAGCAACTAAAACTTTTGGTCTTTCCAACTTAGATGTGAATCACGTACTTTCGTCAGCAATGCAAAACCATCTGAGCATTATAAAAAGCCATCAAGACTCTCTAGCAAGTCTACAAAAGCGTATAGACGAAAAACGTAAGCTAGCTATGTCACGTAAGGCAACATGGGTCGTAAAGCAACCCATATCAATTTGGTGTTATAAATGTTGTGAGGGTGGGCATATAGCTAGGGACTGTATTTATGATGTTTCTTGTTGTATTTGTGGTATGAAAGGGCATGATAAAAGCAACTGTTATGTTATTCCAATTGCCGATGATATGGGCACTGTTTGTCGTTATTGTGGTCTCAGTGGTTATATCCCTGTTTGTTATAATTGTAGAGATACTGGGCATACGGTTAAGGACTGTAAGTTTAAATATCATTATCGAAGACCTTAACTATGTGTTTTTAATTTGATTAATAATGTTACTATATGATATCGGTGTTTGATAAAATTTTAGAGTTTCATCATCTGTTTTAATCTTTACTATAGCTATTATTCAGTTGTTATTGTTAGCTCTATAGTGTTGTAATGATGTTGAATTGCTTGAAAATTAAAGTTATGAGAATGGAATTGTTTGAGGTTGTGGAACTATTTGGGTTAACAATGAATGTGATATATCCATAAAACTTATTCCATCAATCAATTGGAAGATGGACCTTGAACCATGCTTAGACGTCGGTTAGTCGTATTAATATACATTGAAAGAGACGGGATTAAAACATATATCCGTTAACATAAGTGCAAGTGCTCTTTACCTTGTAGCTACATCACAACACAATGTAAGAGATATTTGATCGACTATTTGGCATTGTGTATCAAGTTATGTTTCTGTGTATTCCAACCATTTGTAGAAGACGCTGACTTATATGCAATAGTAGCCGCCGAATATATATTTAGGCAAACATCATTGATCATAACTGAATAAATTACAATGTCTAAATGTTGGCTCAAATCTGAGCTGAATGCAGCCTTTACAAAAAGTGCCTTACTTGCATAAGGTGTTAAAAAGAGTTGCAAATCTATGTGAGACTTCTTATAGCTCGGTCCTCGGTGTGGTGGGTGCATAAATTAAGCTTTTCAAAAGAAACTTTTGCTTATCTTCACCTGCCATATAAAAACGTAACATCATCCGAGCAGCACCAAACCCGAATATCATCCATTGATTCTCAGCTAAAATTCCAGATTACGGACCATTAAAGCACCAATTATCTTTGACTCGAGTTTACTCAATCTTTGTGAAACTAAATGGGGGTGTTAGCCCGAATCTAAAGATAGGTCGAGGCTTAGCCTAGTATTTTTTTACTTTAGAGAAACTTGATTTCTATCACTGTGCGGTGGTGCTTTAAAAAAAGGTCGAAAGGATGAACATAAAAAAACATGTTACATAGTAGTGTTCTAACTAAAAAATATTACTGCGTATAATATGATTTTTTTAAAATAAATGCTCAACGAACATATTGAGTTAACAAGCTAGTGTCCAATGTTTGATAAGCTAGTGTCCAATGAAGTTAAGAAGATTAAGTTAACACTAAAAGCCAACTTATTTTAAGACCTCAAGCCCTTATAAGCTTCGCGCCAAGCACACCCAATCACTCATTCTTCATCAATTAGTCTTCTTCTTCACATAATCTTCTTAACTTCATTCCAAGCGTTGATTAGTTATCAATGTGTTTCCTATTGACTTTATTTTCAGAACCCTGTTAAGTGCGGGAACTGCGAGAACCCTTCTAGACCAATGAGCTTTTTTTTTAATATTAAAGATTATTATTTAATCTAAAGGGTATAATAGTAAATGACACTTTTTTATTTTATTTTTATTTTTTTTAATAAAATTCCGTTTTTTAGCACTTAATTTTCGGGTTTTTTTTTTTTTTTTTTTTTTTTTTTTTTTTGCTTTTTTTCCAGCATGCTTTGTTTTTAAAATTATTTGTGCATATGCGTTTTTACGAATTAATTTTTTTTTATTTTAGTTTGTGCAATAATTTTTACAACATGCATATTTTTCAAATAGTAAAGTGCATACGTATTTTTTTGATAATGTAAATTTATAACAAACCAAGAACATATATGTTAAACACAAAAGTCGATATCAATTGAAATACAATTAAAATACAAATTTCTAAAAAGAAAAAATACTTGAATCTAATCGATCTATACATGTATGCACTAATAATATTTAACGCAAACAGACATATGTGCAACTCATTGTTATCAATATTTTTAGAAGTCGAACATATATGCGCGCCTTCAATAATCGTATTTCTTCAAACGCCGGATATTATCATCATGTATCTATGTGTGCATCCACTTCTAGATCTTCATTGATATCACCATCTTCATTAATCTGGTACAAACATACCAGAAAACAATTAAACCTCAACTAAATCGGAAATGAACTTTTTAATCATATTTTTAAAACATGCATGTTTTAAGCATACATGTTTATAGAAAACATGTATGTTTTTACCATACACCTTAAAAAAGCTAATAGATAAACATGCATGTTCATAGAAAACATGTATGTTTTTTACCATACTATTAAGAAGAAACATGTATGTTTCACATTAATATTGCTTTAGATACAAAAGCATAACTACCAATTCGATTTTAGCACCCATGTTCTCAAATTAATTTACAACTTTGATGCTGTATATATAAAAACAACGTTGTACACTCAAATATTAACCATCTTATAAATGATATAAAAAATGCGTATACCATCTTATAAATGATATAAAAACACTTAAGATAAACATGTATGTTTCACATTCATATTGCTTCAGATACAAAACCATAACTACCAATCTGATTTTAGCACGCATGTTCTCAAATTAACTACCAATCCGATTTAAGTGTTTTTATATCATGTTCATAGAACATGGGTGCTAGA
Organism: Artemisia argyi; assembly: GCA_030686995.1. NCBI lineage: Eukaryota > Viridiplantae > Streptophyta > Magnoliopsida > Asterales > Asteraceae > Artemisia > Artemisia argyi. The sequence goes on from CM060678.1 coordinate 199,285,940, forward strand.
TCACCTCGTACCATTTTTCAGATCGAAACACAAAAAAATTTAAAAAACGTTTACCTTTTGTGCTTAACCCCGAACAAAGATCAACAATGAATCCAGATTTAAAAAACGTTTACCTTTTGTGCTTAACCCCGAAAAAATTAAAAAAACGTTTATCCCTTTCAATTCTAAACCGAATCACAAACATGTAAGTGTATTTGATTCTTTCTTTTTCAACGTGAACCGAACTACAAACAAAGATCATAAAAAACACAAGAGGATGATATAAAGGGTAGCTGGAAATTTTTGTTTCGATTTTTTTTTTCCGGATCGCCATTGGAAGAGGTTGTATGAGACAATATATGAATTCGATTGTAATTAAAAAAAAAAAAGAAAAAAAGAAAAAAAAAAAAGAAAAAAAAAAGTCGAACAAAAAACAATTACTAACCTTGTAGATCTTGGAACGAGATGACATCGATCCAAACATATACGTTTAATTTTTCCTAATACTCGTTGATGCTTGCTCGATCCAAAAAAATTGGTTTTTTTTTTTTTTTGGATCTACATTTTAAAATAGATCACCACATCATAGCCACCAACAACAAAACACAACCGCCACCACTGGAAAAAAAGGTAGTTCGGGGTGTATGATGATGATGACGATGGTTGAAGAAGATGGTTGTGGTAGTCATTGATTAGGATGACGATGAACGGATTTTACAAAACCATCAACAAGATTCATGAATCATTGCAAAAGAAAAAAAAAGTAACTGATGGAGTAATAGAGAAACAGATCTGAGAGAGAGATTAGAGGTGTGTGGAGTACGTAGTTTGGTTAGATGAATTAATGAGTCATATTTTTTAGGGATTTTTATTAAAGCCCTATAATACCCTTCAGTGATTTATAAAAGTTTTCCTAATTTTTCAAAAGTTTTCCTAAGCTTTCTTTAAATGACACAATTAGCACACATCATCTCATCCATTGATCAAATAATCTAACGGTTTAAAGAGGGTTCTCGCAGTTCTCGCACTTAACAGGGTTCTGAAAATAAAGTTACACTATATATATATATATATATATATATATATATATATATATATATATATATATATATATATATATATATATATATATATATATATATACAAAATCAATGCCTCATACTTTGAATCATAAATCTGTGTTTGCTTATATGTAACAGAGAATTTGAAGATTTCGTGACACACGATAGTATTCAAAATTACCAAAGACCAACTGAAGACGTCTGCAAATTTGAAAACTTAGAACCACCAACGAGTAATCAGGTTAGAGTTGCCAAATCGTCACATACCCCTAATGTTATGGATGCTCGATTGACTAAACGGATATGGCAAACCAATGAAGTTAATATGACAGATTGGTTTTCTCACCAAGGTTCTGTGATAGTTCAATGGGCTTTGATATGTTTGAATATTGATGAATTTTCTAATGTATTTTGCCTACTGTTATATGTCATGGTATCATTTTCTTAAATGAATGAATACTTTGTATTACTAAACTCTTTTCGGAAATATGGGTCTTGGCCTTCCGTCTTTGGTCCCCTTTTGCTATTAAAATTTTCTTCCCACCATTTCCTGTTTACACCACTGACTAAGCACAACGAAACCTCCTTCATAATGATAACACTGATCTGTTTTGTTTGTGAATATTATTTTGGTTCTTATTATTTGGATGTTTATATGATAAAACAATTAACAATGTAAGCTAGGTTTTTCGATGTGTAAGCCAATATGTTTTCATAAATTATTTGGTATGTTTATGAATAATTTTGTATAAAATGAGAGAAAGTTTGGACCTTGATATTTTTGTATAAAAAAAACAAAAAACAAGACAAGATGGTGTGGTGATCGGTTACCGAGAGCAAAATTAATAATCATACTAAACGAAAAAGAAGAACAGATCCAAATCCAAACCCCACATTGGCTTATGACATAATCATACTATTTTCGAATTTATATAAAAAAAGTTAATTAGGGTTTTGATAAAAATATTTATTAAAAGAAAATTAATAAAAGGGGTGTGGGGTTCGATTACCGAGAGCAAAAGGAAGGGAAAAAGGGGGTGTTTGGTGGTGGTGTGGTGGCGGTGGTGTACGGTTGGTGGTGGTTGAGAGGGTTTTGAGACGCGTGGGTGGTATATTCGGAACGAGGACGTCCCGATCTATCAAATGGTGTAACAAAAATAAAAGTGGTCGGAATAAATTCCGGTGACCGGAATACTCGCCTGAGTTGGGACAACGGTTGTGGGTGTGGCCGGACGGAAATGGGAGGAAGAGAGGAAGAGAGGGAGAGAGATGTGAGAGAATGTGTGTGTGTGTGTGTGTTTTATGTGTGAAAATGAAGTAAATAAATAATTTATATATTAATGGTGAAGGGCTAAAATGAAACTTTAAAATGTGTGGGTGTAAAGTGAAACAAAAGGGTGGATGGGTGATTTTTTTTTTTTTAGAAAGGCAACAATAACATAAAACCAACCCAAACAATTACAAAAAATGGCACCCCACCTAAGCTAAAAAGATAATTAACTGAGAAAGGGCCCAAGGAAGCAAAACTACAAAGCAAAAAACATCAAAAGTGCAAAAGAAACTCGAAAGCAAAACTGTAAAATCTACTAACCTATTAAAACAATCGATACAAAAGAGGACAACAAAGGCCCACAAGACAAAAAAGTCTCGCAACCTCTCTTTGTGCCAATGGAAGACATCACTTTGGTATCACTTTCTGCCAATCCATAGACGTTTTTTCTAGCACCACTACTTGACCCATATAAATCCAAGCTGCTCAAATTTACCCTGTCACAATTCATCATCTGAAACACAACACGTTAAAGGGTCATTTAACCATTTTTGCCAACACAGCCTACATTTTTTTGACCTTCTCACCATCCACTCAAAGCTTTGGAGTTTAATGTCTTGCACTATTTTGTTTACACTTGATGCCTTAGCTCTAAAAACTACATTATTCCTTTCTTTCCAAATGTGATATCCGGTAACCCAAGTTACTGTCTGCCATAGTGATCTCAAGTAATTTGGCATCGCAACACCACCATTATGAAGGAGGACTTCGTTAGTAGTGAATGCATTAACCAAACCAATTTTCCACCATCCAAAAATCTTCTCCCAAATATCAGATGCCATTTTGCAAAGCACCAAACAATGATCGATTGTTTCCAACCCATCAGTACAAAAAGGACATAAAAGACTATCCAAATCAACGCCTCTTTTATCAAGTTCACATCTAACCGGAAGTCTTCTTCTAAGAGCCCGCCAAATGAATATGTTAACTTTTTTTGGTAATCTTTTGTTCCATAGAGTCTCTTGTTCAGCTTCCTCCTCGTGTAAGAACTTGCTATCCGCTATTCTTGATAAAGATTTGACCGTGAATCTCCCATCATCTTCAAGAAGCCACCTCCACGTATCCCTGCAATCATAAGATAAAGAAAAATCGCCCAATACTCTCATTAGTTCTTCCATCTCACCACTAGCTCTACCCCTAAGCTCTCTCACCCACTCCCACTTCCAACACCAAGTCCCCTCAATCCACTCTCCTTTCTCCGCGACCTTTGCGTCCTTTTTACTATCCAAATAATATAACCTAGAAAATCTATCCCTCAACCTTAAAGTACCCCTCCATGTATCATCCCAAAAAGATGTGTTCCACCCATCTCCTATTTTCTTAAAAAATGAATTTGTAAAACTAATTCCCAATTTATCTAAATCTACCCCAACCCTTAACACGTCGCCCCACACCCCACCACCACAAACATCCTTACCCCCATTCGTGTTACCTAACCCCCCATCTGCACCATACACACTTTTAACCACTTTAACCCATAAAGAGTCCTCTTCAATCCTAAATCTCCACCACCACTTACCCATCAAAGCCAAATTTTTCACTCTTAGTGACCCAATGTTTAACCCCCCCGCCCCATATGAAGATAAAACCGAATCCCACTTAACCCAAGACATTTTTTTACTTTCCCCGACCCCACCCCAAAAGAAATCTCGTCGTATACACTCAAGATTTTTAATCACACACACGGGCACACGAAACATAGAGAAATAGTACAATGGCAGGCTACCAAGAACCGATTTTACTAAGGTTAATCTTCCACCAAATGACATCGTTTTAGCTCTCCATTCCGAAAGCCTTTTTTTGAATTTTTCGACGACCAGTCTCCATGAACTCTCCCTTTTCATATTCATTCCGATAGGAAGTCCTAAGTAAGTGAAAGGAAATTCGCCTACACTACATCCCATCCGCCTCGCCATCACCTCAATCTCTCCATGCGACACACCAATCCCATACACGCGACTTTTGTTCAAGTTGACCCTCAAACCTGATACTTCTTCAAAGCATTTTAATATACACATCAAGACTTGAGCATTTTCTTCGCTCCATTCACCAAAAAAAATAGTATCGTCGGCGTATTGTAAATGCGACACCATAATATTATCATTACCCACTGATATCCCTTTTAGCAACCCTTTATCGACTGCCTCACTAACCATGGCGTTCAACCCTTCCGCCGCCATAATGAATAAAAATGGTGATAAAGGATCACCTTGTCGAACCCCGCGTTCCAAACGAAATTCCTCCGTAGGGGATCCATTTACTAGAATAGACATCGTTGCAGATCTCAAACATGCTTCCATCCATGTGCACCATCTGTTTCGAAAACCCATTTGTTTCATCATACTAATCAAGAAATTCCAGTTAATGCTATCATATGCTTTTTCAAAGTCCACCTTAAACACTAATCCCTTCTTTTTCTTTTTTTTCAAAAAATCAACAACTTCATTTGCAATAAGAATCCCATCCAGAATGAACCTTCCTTCAATAAACGCATTTTGTACGTCACCCACTATCTTTCCAACAACCCTCTTAATTCTTACAGCCAATAACTTTGCCACGATTTTATAATAACACCCTATAAGACTAATAGGCCTAAAATCTCCGAGCCCCATAGGATCTGACACTTTTGGAATGAGTGTTACAAATGAGGCGTTACAATTCCTTGATATCTCTCCCTTATCCCAAAACCATTTCACCGCCCTTACCAAATCACTCTTGATCACGTCCCAGAATCTTTTTATAAACTTGAAATTAAAGCCGTCAGGTCCTGGAGCCTTTTCGCTCCCACATCCACATATAGCGTCCCATACTTCTTTTTCATCGAATTGTCTCTCCAATGCACTTGCATCTTCATCTGAGATTTTTGCTATCCTCTCGCTTCTGAATGTCGGCCTCGCACCTCGCGAATCAGAGAATATAGCTTTATAGAATCTCAACGCTTCACCTTTGATTATTTTGGGATCCTCACTCCATAAACCTTCGACCATAAGACCCCTAACGTCGTTCTTATTATTTTTTCTTTTAATTACGGAATGAAAAAATCTAGTATTCTCGTCACCCTCTACGACCCATCTAATCCGTGCCTTTTGTTTAAGCATGTCCGCCTGCTCCCTATCTTTTTCTAGCCAAGCGCGTCTAGCTTCTACCCAAGTTGCAATCTCTCTATCATCGAGAGATCTTGTCTCTGCCTGTAACTCCCACTTCATCGCCTCTTGTTTGTATTTCTCAATTTTTTCATTAACTGCACCGAATCTCTCCTTGCTCCATACTTTTAATGCTAACTTGACATTTTTAAGTTTATCTCTAAACATGCAATCAGGCCTTGATCCATTGACCTCCTTTCCCCAGGCACACCTTACCACCTGTTCAATATCAATCTCTTTTAACCATAAATCATACACCCTAAAAGGTTTGGGGCCAAAGTCTATATCAATGTCTTTTAGTACTATCGGACAGTGATCTGATAATTTCCTGTCGAGAGCTACAGATGACAAGTTCTGCCACTTTTTCTTAAACTCATCGGAAACAAGGAACCTATCTAGCTTGCTAAATTTCTGCCCGTCATCACTTACTCGAGTAAACCGTCGACCCCCCATTGGGATATCTATTAATTGCGCTCTATTTATAAATTCATTAAAATCATCAGCCTCCTTTGTGTTGAATGTAGTATTCTTTCGATCATCTGCACTTCTAACTTCATTGAAATCTCCAAACAAGCACCACGCATCTCCCCCACTATTCATAAGATTACATAACCTATCCCATAACGATATTTTCTGATTTCCCACGTGCGGCCCGTATATACAAACAAGATATATGTCTCCTTGAATACCCCTCCACGTGCCTTTAACTGCCATGAATCTCTCGTCCCCAACTGCTTGCTCACAAGAAAATATATTAGTGTCCCACATCATTAACATGCCCCCTGATCTACCCTTAGCTTCTGACTGTACAAAACCAACATTTCTATTTCCCCAAAGATCTTCGATCCACATTTCCTCAAGAGTCCCACATTTGGTTTCTTGCAACGCTAGAATGTCTGGCCTCTCCCTATGCCTAATCTGTTGTAACCAAGCCTTCATACCATCTTTTTTTAGACCTCTAACATTAAATGATATAATCTTCATAAAAACTCAAAATTAAAACGAGACTAAATGCACAATCACACTTACTGTGGATTAGATGTGCTATCCACATTCGGCCACACCACCCCAATTTGTTCTCCAATAGCTCTGATCTTCTCTCTCGTTAATGATCCGGACTGACCTTCACCCAGTGCTACTCCATTACTTTTACCACCCAATGATACTTCCGTATGAACAACTTTGTACGCGTCTGATAATCCATGGCTATTGTTTTCTTTGTTATTTCCTTTCATGCTAGAATATCTCCTTTTCCTTCTCATAGCAGCCTTAGCAAGATTAGTCTTCACTTTCTCTTCCCCACTATTAACTTTGTCATCTTTGCTACTCACAGTAGATTCATCCTTCTTATGACTCTCATATGTTCCGTTAATCGACATCTTCCTTTTCTTTTCACATCCATTACCACTCAAATCTGAATTATCCTTGTTTATGTTGTCCAGCCCATCTAATTTTCCTTCACTCCTTTCGAGGTTATTGGTATTTTCTATCCTTTCACCAGATAGAGTAACCAATTCGTCAGTTTGGATAGCTTTATTTTCATTGTTGACTTTACCTTTTTGGATCTGACTATTCAAACCCTTATCTATATTATTCAGGCCACGATTTAATATTACATCACTCTCATTATCTTGGGCTCCATAACACATATTGGTTTCATTAACCCCAATGTTGTGTTCCTCTACATGGGCCATGCTCTCCATATGATCTTGGGCCTTTTTCTCTACATGAATACCCGGCCCATCCTTTTGTTCCTCACATGCACCCAGTTGTACCTCGATAGTTTCTTTGCGTACAATATCTTCTAAGTCAGCGCCATCTTTCTTGGTCTTCACACCTCCAATTTCAGACATGCTATCTCCATAGCCTTCTGTCTTTTCTCCCACTTTATTGCCTACTTCTCCAAACTTGCACGTTTCTACCACAGGATGAACCTCGGAATCTGCATTATTCCCCTCGAAAATATGCCCATTCAATTTGAATTCTGAACTTCGTCTTTCTCCCCAAGACTCTTCATCTTTCCGGCTTTTTCGTTCCGGCGAATAGCCGTGCTCTCCGTCTTCCTCTTCTGATGACTCTACCTCCATATCAACTGTATTTTCTTCATCATTCACATCGTCTTCACTATCACTGTCGGCTTGATTATTTTCTTTGATAATAACGATATCCCCGACTTCTTCCACGATCGACACTTTATATGTTTGTTTTTTAATTTTATATGCACTTCTTCTCGAATGAGTCCGACTTCAAAAGTATGGATTAACACGCGACCCACAGTTACAGATTGATTTCCCACCAAGCTGCAATTATCTGTTTCCATAACTGTTCCCCACAAAGCCGCAAGTCTCTGAAACACAGCTTCTTTCCAGGCTGTAATAGGAACGCCAACGATGTTAACCCATGTTAACCTCCCCGATGGCCGAAGTTGATCGTCCCACCTTCTTAGCTTACATAACCATCGTCGAATCCCATGGTCAACATTCTCCATAACATTTGTAGCTGTTTTGATAGTATCGAACACTATTAATACCTCGGGACCTCCCAAATATTTAATCTCCACATCCTCCAACCCTTCAATTTCACAAAGTTCTGGTAACTTTTCTAGGTTGTGAAGATCTCGCACTTCTCCAATAATTCCCCTGTTAAGTATCATGCTTTCAATATCCGATTCCCCTAACTCAAGTACCCTGATATCCTTCATTTTTGGTTGTTTGTGTGTCTCCTCCTTTCCTCTAGTTTGGCTCTCATCCAAGTTCTTTGAACTCGACATCCCTGCTTCTTTCTCATTTCTCGTCCCATTCGCCACATCTCGGTAACTCCTTGTGTCCCTCTCACAGCCACTGTTGTACCCCCGTCTATTGTTCCCTTTGCTGCTTGTTTGTTGATCGAAACCATTAGTAGGTTGACTATAAGATTGTGGACCAGCCTTGTTCTCCTTCCTGTCGTACGCCTTGTACACCCTTAAAATATCATTACCTATGCGTATCCCTTCCAGTTTTTTAAGAAGAGAATCAACGTCGTTGATGTTTTTGAATCTAACGAAGCCAAACCTTTGACCGTTCCTTAGCCTTCTTCTCACCATAAACATATCATAAACCGTTCCATATTTCTTGAAGATCATCCATAGATTACCCATTCCCCAAGCTTCCGGAAAGTTATGAAACATAAACGAAGCATTTGTCCTCCGATTAATCCCAGCATATCTGAACTCATGTGCATTGCCATTGTACCTCCTAGTTCCGTGATTGCCCATCTCACTCTTGTGTGTGTTTTTTTCTTTGTATAGGTAATAATGGGGTGGATGGGTGATGCTGCCAAGTAGGTGAAACTTTTGAAATATTTAATGTGAGACCCATTTGATTTACCAAACGGACTCGAAAAATGAAATAAATATTCCAATATAATCAAGTATAAATGTGTATAACTCACGAAATGTAAAAATTTGACATATTACCACCATTTTTTCTTATACATTATTTGCATCCGAAACGATACACCATTTCCTAAACATAAATAAATATATATATATATATATATATATATATATATATATATATATATATATATATATATATATATATATATATATATATATATATATATATATATATGGACCAATGCACTCCAGCGGCAACGCGCGGGCTACCATGCTCGTTATCTCCAATTAAGGTTTTAGGATTAGGTGTACATGTTCTTTTAATGTCAAGATGTTTTAAATGATTAAAATCTTCATTAGTTTATTACTAGTACTATTTATTTTTATTATATTGAGCTTGGTTTTTAGATTTGGTGGCTATTGTTGTTATTGAGGTTTATCCATCTTATCATTTATGTGACCAGTTAATTGGTTCGCTGTTGAGGTTTATCGCTCTTGATATCCTGGTTTGCCGTTGATGAGGTAATCTCCACTTTCGGTAATTCTAGCAAGTGAAATTTTCATTAATTCACCGAGAATTTAACATCCTATTTAAGTACTTATGTATGAAAATGTATGTTTTTGTATGTAGACGGGATTGTTGTCTCGCCGAAAAAAGTTATTGCCAGTGCTATCTCGTCGAATTGAGTCACCGTTGTCGCTATGGTGTAAAGTTCATGTAAAAGTTTGATATAAAATTTTGTATAATTTTGTTCTAAAGTTCATGTAAGATTTGAATAAATTTGGTTATAAAGTGTATAATTTTGTAATAAGATTGTGTTTTTTTTTGTGTAGATATATTTTTTTATTTTGGTGTGTAAATTTGTTTGATAAGTTTATTTGTGAGTTTGTAATATTGTTAATAAATTGTGTTACATAATATGTGTAAAATATTCTAAATGAGTTTGAATAATATGTTACATAGATGTTTACATGGAAAATGATAAAGTTTAAGGTGGGAAAGTGAAAAAAAGACAAACATACCGGGTAAAACTCAATCTAGGTAAAAAAAAAAAATACATATATAATTGCGTTGTTTGATTTGTGTTTGCTATAACAGAACTTAAAATATTCATTAACATATATAAAAAAATCAAATATCAAGAATAAATTGAAAGAATGAGACGAAGATGATACAAAACACTTGAAAAAGGAGATTTTGATTGGTTGTTATGGTGTGTGTGGGGAATTAAAAGAAAGTGTATAACAAAAAGATTAAAAAAATATATATTTTAAAATGAAAGTACAAAGTACAAGTGCCAAGCAATGTCAGGGAAGAACAAAGTGAAAGAGGACAAAAAAAAATGTGTTCGGACAAAGATACCCTCATGTGACATGCACGTGTGCACCAACTTAACTGGAAATTTAACTACCGTCAGGATTTTGGACTAACGGCGTAATAAAATCTTGATTTTGGATGAAAAAGAAAAAAATCAGCGCTTTTGGATGTCGTATGAAAATCTGGGAAAAGTATAGGGATGAACAGTGTAATTTACTCTATTTCTTAAACATAGCTCTTACGGCTTTTTATAATGCAACATATTTATATGGTTAACACAAGAAGCCACACACTTCTTGCAATCCATAGTACACCCACCTCCACCACCACCACTACCGTACCCTTTACTGGAGCCGCTATAGGCAGTGAAACATTTAGCAGGACACGTCAGCTTCTTTTTGTAACATGGTCCTTTGTCTTTAAATACAACACTTGGTCTCACCACCACACTTTTAGAGTGTCCACCTTTCGGGCCACCATAACCCGAGAAAAGATGATATTCATAAAACGGATTACCATAAGAACCGAGCTGACAAGATTTTCTTTCCACTATGTATCCTTTCCCACAAATACACAAGAAAAGATTATTTCATTCCATCTCAGTTTGTGAGGTTAAAGTGAGGATGAGTATAAGTTATAATCATTTAGAGTGAATGAGTTTTGAGTCAATAACGTTTTGGTCAAAGTCGGTAAAGTTGTTGTCCTTTACTCTGTTCTGTCAATTTTTTTCAACGTACCCTATATCATAAATCAATGAATCACAAGCGTTTGATAATCTCGAGATCAAAAATACTATCAACTACCATATTTACATCCGGTCAAATCATTTTTATAAATATTTAAATCATTTATAACTAATTTAAATTATTTACGCATGTTTTATAAATTTATGTTTATTTTTCTTAAAGTATTTGTAATTTTTTTTCTATTTAATGAATGAAATATTATTTAAAGGATGATTAATGAATGAAATACTAGTTTAAGGGGTTAATTAGTAATTTATATATTTTTTTAAAAAACTAGGTCTCAAAAGATGATATTAATGTGATGTTATGATAAGGGATGATTTTTTGATGTTAATGTTAAAATGTTAAAAATGGTGTGGCACTAAAGTAACGATATTTTTTTGATGTTACGGTGTAATGATACCTAGGACTCGACCTCTTTTTCATTTTCGGTTAAAAGGTAAAGATAAAGTTGATCTTTCATATTCAAAAAACCATTTTTGATCATACTTATTGCATCCAACTAAATTATGGTAGCAACATTAATAATCATGACCATATCACATGTATAATAAAAACTTTTTCAATAAAATAGTAAGTGTAAGAAATACAAATACATACTACTACAAGCCCTGTACCGGGCCACCGGCATAAGATACAAATACAATATCATATATGTTTTTAACGTTTAGCCCTAAGGACTATGTTTAAGAAATAAAAACATGCATATACTATGTACTTTAACATACAACAGTTGACACATGTTCTTATATCTCAAATATAGCTCTTACGGCTTTTTACAATAATGCAACATATTTATATGGTCTTAACACATGAAGTCACACACTTCTTGCAATCCATAGTACACCCACCTCCACCACCACCACCACCGTACTCTTTACCGGAGCCGCTATAGGCAGTGAAACATTTAGCAGGACACGTCAGCTTCTTTTTGTAACATGGTCCTTTGTCTTTACATACAACACTTGGTCTCACCACCCCACTTTTAGAGTGTCCACCTTTCGGGCCACCATAACCCGACCCGTATCCACCACCTACACCATTCCCGGGCCAGTTGCTACCGAAACCGGGTATGATGAACCCGGGGTGCCAACTCCGGGTCCAAAGTACCCGGGCCCATCATTTCCACCACCTTTGTTTTTGTTGTTATTGTTGTTTTTGGACTTGTTGGTATTCGGGTCGGGTCGGATTGCAATGGAGATAGTGAAGAGATATGTCAACAAAAGTATTAGTTTCATACTGTGATAAATTTAAACATATAGATAATGTGGTAAACCGCTAGGTGTGCAATCACAGAGGGCCTCAAAATTATAGGGTATTAAAAATTTTATATAAAATAAACACATATTCTACAAATATGACTAGAAATATTTAATTCAAAAATTTGCAAAAAAAAAAAAAAAAAAAATCTCAAAAGCATTTTTAAAATGAGAATGTCTTATTTATATTTTAAAATATTGTTTTACTTTTATTGTTAGGCCTCGCTTTGTAATTAAATTGAATTTTGCAAAGGACCTCCGTAAACTTAGAGATGGCACTGAGCTTAGTACCCTAGTGGCTAGTGGTGAGGTACACGGTTGTTCTCACAAGTAGAAGCAAACCTCACTAGTAGAGCCTGAGCTCAACAAGGCTCGTAGTCTCGCACTTGGCGCTTGTAGCATTGTAATATTAGTTATAAAGCTCGAAAAAAATCTT